>JACBWW010000021.1:8423195-8465597 GCA_020086605.1 Lanius collurio
TGTCACAGGGCTGGGCGAAGGTGGTTGTGCAACCCAAAGAGCTTTCCAGTGTTTATCCCTCTTCAGCCAGAGAATATCTTGATTGAACTTCCCACTCTCCCCAGTTGCATCAGCCTAATGTCAACTCCTGGTTTAGCTCTTTGCTGTATCCCTTCCCTGTTGGAGCATCTGTCACCCCTTCCTCCTTCCCCATCATCCTGGATATCTGAGCTCATCCCTGTGATGCTGGAGGCATTTTGCCCATAGGCACAATGTGGCTCCACTGGAGCATCCATCCTTCCCTCCCCCGCCCCAGCCCTTTCCCCGGGGCAGCCCTGTGCAGGCTGGAGAGGGAGGGAAATATTTCAGTGGTTGCATCAGGGTGTTCCTGGCTCCCGCCTTTCCCCTGGATATTGGGAGCTCGTGCACCATTGGGGCTTCCCCAGCTGCTCTTAACGCCCTGCCTTCAGCTCTCCATTTCTCCAAGCTTTTCCCACTGGGTTTTGGACTTTTTCCACTGGGTCCTGTCCAGGGCCAAACCTTGAGGACCTGCTTTCCCTGCACATGTGCTCATGTGTTGTGAGCACACAACATTTGCAGTGTTATGCTCAGGGTTCATGGTGTTTTGAGCCTTGTGGGGACCTGGGTGTCCCCCTCTTCCCTCCTGCATCATCAGCTTGTGGAGCTGCTGGTGATGGCAGTATCCCCAGAGAGATGTGCCCTCCTAGGGGGTCTGATTCTGGACAAAACCTGCTGGAAAACTCTTGCCAAGGATGTTATCACCCTGAGAAGATGTTTGAGTGGACTCCAAAGTGGTGAGGGAGGAGGAGAGGTGATGGTCACTGGAAGACTCAGCTGGGTGCAAGGAGGCTCAGCCCTGCCTTGGTGTCTGGTGACCTCTTTTTCTCTGTGTAGCAATCCTGGAGGCTGCTGGCATGATACTGCCCAGGAAAGGCGTTGCTGGGGTTGGTACACACAGCTTTGAGCTCTCCTCACATCTTCCTGTGCCCAAATCAAGAGCCAGGACACTCTAAACCCTTCTGGGTCATGGCAGAGTGACATTTCCCTTGGGGAATCACTTGCATCAACTTCTATTTAAGTGAAGCAAACAACTAAACAAAAGAAACAGCTTTTACACCCTCACGCCTGCTCATTCCTCCCCGCTGGGCTTTGTTCCCCAGCTGTGCCGGGGCGAGCTGGGACAGGCCCTGGCCAAGGGTGCTGTGGGTATGGTGCGGTGCCCGAGCCCCGGGCAGCGCCACTGGCCCGGGGGTGGTGGTGAGCCCTTTCCTATCCTGGTTGCAGGGTTTATATGAATTTTTCCATGTGTGGTGTCCAACAGTCGGTTTTGGAAGGGCTGGCACATCCTTAGTGGTCTCACCTGCAGTGCAGGAGATGGATGGGATTCGTTTTGGGATGTATTTGGAGCTTTCCTGGATTCCTGTCATCTTGCAGCTCTCGGCTTGATCCTTGCTGGGCTGAATACATCTGTGATCATTTGAGAATGACATTCCTGAAGGCAGGAGCTCGGCGTCTGGACCCCTTGTCCCTGATGGGACTGGGTGGTGTCCCCAGGAGGGGAGTGCTCACTGCCTTCCCAGTTGGATCCACTCTTCTGGAAGACACCAGTGCTGGTGTAGCTGTGCTTTGCAGAGATTAAATGACTTGGACGAGATGCTGGAGGGGTTGCATTGCAGAGCTCTTACTGAGCTGACTGACCACAAGGAGGACAACAAATCCTTTTTCATTAAAAAAAAAAAAGACATTTACTAATTTTTCTCCTTAGAATATCTTAGGTGGAACAGGACTTTTGGAGGTCTACCTGGGTGGTCCACTGGGACCAACCTCTGCTCAGACTTTCAAGGTATTCCCAGCATGGGAAGGTTTTTCTTGTTTTTCTGCCCATAAATCCCAGGAGGATAAAGAAGTGGGGCACAGAGTTCTTTTCCTGCTGCTGTGACTATGTATCCCCAGAGCCCATGATGAGGTCATCACCATCCCTGTGCTCTTGCTGTTTTGCATTGTGTGGAAATTTTGCATTTATTTGTGAAAATGAAGGAAGAAATTCTTTACTTAGGAGAGGACTGTTTACAGTGGGCCTGGTGAGGCACTGGCACAGGTTGCCCAGAGGAGCTGTGGATGCACCATTGCTATTTCAGGCCAGGTTGGATGAAGCTTGGAGCAAGCTGGTCTAGTAGAAGGTGACCCTGCCCATGGTAGGGGGTTGGAACTGGATGTCTTTAAGATCCCTTCAAACCCAAATCATTGCAGGATTTTATGGTAAGCTCTGTACTCCCAATTTCGAGGCAGAGTGAGCAAGAGGCAGGGTGGCCTTGTCAAGGTTTCCCTAAAATATGGAGAGGTTGAAGCACCATTCTTCCCTTTTTTAAGTGCAAATGGATTTGAAGAATGGGTTTTAAAAGGCAAATGCAGATTGCAATGAGCAACCTCTTTATGTGAATGTTAAAGAAAATGCCCAGCTATGCTGTAATGTGAAGGGGGAAGAGGGAGGGTTTAAATGAATATGAGTCGAAATAAATTACAAAAATCACACTAACAGCAGTAAAGTTGGTGAGATGACATTCTGGCAGAAAAGACAGAGCAAGACTAATTAAATATTTAATGCTCATAAGAGACACTGGCAGATCTCAAGGTATCCTGTGTGATAAAGATGTAAGTAGTTGTCATCTGCTTTAGTGTCTGATCCAGACAAACTTGTTTGTTCCCCTCTGCTCCATTGCAACCAGCCCTGGTCTGGTCTCAGGAATGTCACCCTGGCCCCTGGGTCACACATGGTCTTAAAGATGTTGCCTCATGGGTTGCAGATGGGTGCTTGTAGCATGGCTCTTTCTGGTCCTGTGAGCAAGACACAGGGAATGTCACTGGCTCCCAGCATCCAGCTCCTGACATGGAATGTGAGTTTTTTGGGGAGAAAAAAAAAAAAGAAAACCAACCGCAGGCAGAAGTGAATTTATAGTAAAGTCCCAATTTGTACCCAAATTGTGTGATCTGGGAGCCACATACCAGTGAGTGTAGCTTTTGGGTCATTCCTGTCCCTCTGGCTGGGAATCCCCATGGGATGTTTCACATGCAGTGTCTGGCTGAGGTCCCTCGATTCATTGCATAGTCCCGGGACTTTATCTGAGCTTTTGGGATGAAAAAAGAGGAGTTGTGGTGTCTCCAGATGCCAGGATGAGAGGGCCAGAGGCAGCACAGCCACCCCGGGGCTTGGCAGAGTGGTGTGGCTGGCACCGTGTTTTGCTCCAAATGCTGCCATCCCTCACTCCAGGCTACGCATTCATATCCCACGCTTCCCAAGAGCATCCCAGGGCGAGCAGGGATCGCATCACCTCTCCGTATGTGCGACCGGGGTGAAGCCGGAGTGTCGGGCGGAGAAGGCAGGAGGATGAGGCACAGCTTCCCTGGCTGTGCTGCAGCTGCTGAGCTCATTTTTAGCTCATTATTTCTGCTTGGGAGCTGATGAAAGGCAGTTTTCAAAGATGCATTTAATGGGTGAAAATTCATAAAAATGTTTTCCGGGCTCTGTTGTACCAGTGCAGCGTCCGACCACCAACGCTGTTTGTCACAGCAGTGGCACCGGGGCTCATGCCAGCATCCTGCATCCTCCCAAGCCCCAGGAGCTCTGTGTGAGTGAGGGATTTGGGGTGCAGGGCATGGCTGCACTGATGCTGCCAGTACAAAATGGGGGGTAGTCACGGGAAAACATGCTTTAAAAAAAAAACAAATAACTTCTTTTTTTTCAGATTGGAAGCTTGGAAAACTACTACCACTTTCACCACAGCAAGACGTTTAAGCGCTCCACGCTGAGCAGCCGGGGACCACACAACTTCCTCCGCATGGACCCTAAGGTAAGGGGCTGAGCAGCCTGGAGTCTCCCAGCCACTGTGGGGTGGTGGGATGGGGCTCCCCACCTGCCCCTGGAGGAGGCTGTTTGTTTGATCTGGGTCAAGCATGAGCTGGAGCATCTTGGGATGACATGTTACCCTCGAGCCACAGCCCTGTGCACATGCAAGTGACTCACTGCACACGGGTATGGAGAGTGGTGGTGAAAAATACGTAAAAGTGACTAAACATTAACATCTGCCTGAAAGCCAGGAGGAAGAAAAGGGGGAAAAGCTTTCCAGGACAGAAAGGCTGTTGCATGCTCAGGGTGTTGATCCAGTTGCCACAACACTTGCTGCCTCAATGGTTGCTATGTGTGAAATCCTTGGCAATAGCTCTGCATTGCTTTCTTCCTAGACCAAGCATCCAAAGGGATTTTCAGTACAGCTGAATTGACAAAAGTAATGGGGAGGGGGGAAGAAGACAAGGAGGGACGTGGGTGAGCTGGGTTTGGGGTGGTGGGGAAGGGCTGGGGCTCTCCTTTGGCTGTCCTCCTCCCCCAGTTCCCCCTGAGCACTGTGAGATGTGACTTGGCAGGGGAAGGGTTAATGGTGAGGAGGGTTTTTTTGGGGATAGGGGGACATAAAAGCAGAAAAAGCCATTTTGGAGAAAGTAGTAAGCTGCTGGTGCCTGCAGCAATGCCTGACCATCCTTGGGGTGCTCCTGGCCACCCTGGGATGTTCCCAGACACCCTTGGGATGCTCTTTCCCAAGACATCTCCAACCCACTCAGCACCACACATCCCATTCACATCTCTCCAGACACACACAGAACACCTGCCCTCCCCAGGCTTTCCGGAAAGATTTGCTGTGAAATATTTGGACAAGGTCTGTAGCACATTTTTGAGGAGGAGGCATACGGGTGTATGCGTGGCTGCGTTGCCAGGGGGGGAAACCTCGATGAGGGGAGCCTGGTGCCTTGGAAGTTTGCTGGGCTTTAATTAAAGCTGTTCCCCCTCAGGGGGGTGCATAGGCATCCCAGCAAACAATGAATTCTCTGCATTTTAAATACCCCCTTTTAAATGAGTCTGGTTATAATGCAAACTAAATCAATTGGCCTTTAGTCATATTAACATTTACCTTACCTTGCTCTATGGGCTCCAAGCTGGAGCAATTAACTCCTGTTCTCTTAATCCTTCCTTATCAGTTCAAAACCTGTTGGCATATCTTGTTTCTCCCCTCTCCCATGTATGTTTGCAAATGGTCTAAGTGATGCATTTGGATAGCACCAGCTTAGCATGCCTGCAGGAAAACATCACCTCGAGGCATGAGGACAGGCGCTGGAATAGGGAAGATGGAAACAAATCTTGCAGAAATCCTGAAGAACCAGCCAATCCGGTTGTTTGCAGATGTTGGGTGGTTCATGCCTTCCAGGAGCTATTGTTTCCAGTGCTGTTATTTGTTTGCTGTGGGGGTCGGTGGCATGAGCTGGGCAGGAGGACCACAGCCAAGCTCTCTGCCCCCAGGAAGAGTCTGGGAAAGGGGAGACTCCAGGACACACAGGGACGCAGCCGGGGTCCTGATTCTTGTGTCACCACGGTGCTGCTGAGCTGCCCTGTTGCCCCAAGAGACCCTGCAGCTGGCTGCTCTTTCTGGGGCTGATAGGAGCCAAGAGGTGGAAGGGGGGGTGGCAGGTGATGGAAAGGGAGGAAGGATGTGGCAAATCCAGCAATTCTGGGGACAGGTCGTGGTGGTGGGAGGTGGGGAGGGACAGTGGGATGCAGAGTGGGGTCACATCATGCTGTGCCATGCCTCATAGGGCTCTCTTATTGCTGTAAACTTTCCTGGCTCACTGGGATGCTCGTGTTGGTCCATGTAGTGCCTGAGTCTCCATCCTCACTGCTCCAATCTCTTAATCCTCACCAGGGGATGCCATGGCCTTAGTCCCTGCGCCTCTGGCCATGCACCACGGCAAAATCAACCCCATCTGAATTATTTGGTGTGCTTTATGGAAAACATGTGCTGGAACCATCTTGTTTATCCTGGATCTCCACTTTAACTGCTGCACACCCACTGGGATAAGTCTGGAGCTGCAAAGGGAGTTGCACCCTCACATGTGCTGGTTACTGTGTTTGGTGGAGCCTCCCAGGCTGGCCAGATCCAGGCCTCATCCACTGAGAATCTCAAAGTGAGGGCGAGCATAAAAAGCTCCCACTCTGTTTCCATCAAGGGTGAAGGGTCCAGCTTGGGGCTGCCTGTGCTTCCTCATGGGGTCCTTTGGTGCCACTCACAGTCACCTCCTTATTGCTAATTGCTGCCAATACCTAAAGGAGCTCCAGGAGAGTTGGAGAGGGACTTTGAATGAGGGTCTGGAGTGACAGGACAAGGGGGAATGGCTTCAGACTGCCAGAGGGCAGGGTTAGATGGGATACTAGGAAGAAATTCTTGGCTGCAAAGCTTGTGAGGCCCTGGCACAGGCTGCCCAGAGAAGCTGTGGCTGCCCCATCCCTGGAAGTGTTCAAGGCCAGCTTGGATGGGACTTGGAGCAACCTGGTCTGGTGGAAGGTGTCCCTGCCCATGGCAGAAAATTTGGAATGAGATGAGCTTTAAAATCCCTCCCAACCCAAACAAGTTTGTGATTCTGCAATAATTAGGGTTTGTAGGGGTAGAGCAGGGACCCTGGGTGTCAGGGCTATAACGGTTTGGGCCATTTCCAGTAGGTAAAATCCCTTTATTTTAGTTGTTTTACATTTCCAAGAAGCTTTTCCCCCACCCTGGATCAGCAATGGCAGTTGATCTGAGTTTCATGAGCTGCAAGAGCTGTTGTAGGGATGCCCCAGACTCCTTCTTGCTTGCCTATTTTCCCATGCCAGCCACATTGATTTATCAACTCCTTCTTGAAATCAATGTCCTTAAACTGCTGATTTCTCTGTGTCCACACACGACATCTCCATTGACTCTCGGCTGGCAGCATTGGGGTCGATCAGGAGGTTGTTTGAGATGAAGACATCCCTGTGTGGCAAAACCCCCAAAATCCCACACCTTAATATCATTGCTGCATCCAGCAAAGCAGCAGGCAGGGATGGTAGCTGTGGCTTGGGCACTGAGACCCATGGAAATGCAACCAGGGAATGGTGCTTTAAGGAAAAAAGCCCGTTATTTGGGCTATAACCTCTATTTAATGTATTTTTAGTTTTTTTTTAACTAGACCATGAAGTTATATTTTTGCTTCCAGTGTTTAAATCCGTCACTGTGTAAGCAAAGTGGTGTGCTGTTGGCAGCCAAGGCAGCGTGGAAAATCATTTTTCTATGAAACACATTTTTTTTTTCCCTTTCAACAGTGTTTTTTTCTTTATAATATATATGTGTTTAAAACCCAGGCTCTAGGCTGGAAGCTGTCGGGTTTGTGACATCCACCTCCATCCGAGGCACAAAGCTATAAACTGTGCAAAAACTCAGTTCAGCTGACAGTTTTACATAAATGAGCTCAACAAAAGTTGAGCTGTATTGAGTTGAGTTGTATTTTTATTCCTTTTGTTACAAAACCTTAGTCACAACAATAGAGACATCCCCATGAGCAGCTCTCGGAAGGCCCAGAGCCATCAGGAAGAAAGTGTCCAGCAAGGAGGGATGTGCCACACTGCCCTCCCAATTCATTGGCTGATGCCTCCTTTCTGCCCCAGCATGAGCACCTGTAAAGATTTGGTCTAAAAATTACTTTTATAACCTTTTTTACTAAACTTTTGTTTCACCTCCATGCTGAAGCCAGGAAAGTCCTTTGTGTGGCAGTAAAGGGTCTGGGGGGTGGTTAATGCTTGACAGGGATGGGATGTGACTGCTTCCAAAGCAGCACCTTAGGCAGCTCCTGCCACAGCACCATGGGCAAACACCAGCATTTCCCAATCATGGCCTTTTCCAGCTCATTTCCCGTTTGATCTCTTTGCGTGTCATGCCCTGCTGGAAAGCAAACAGATGTCAGAGTGGTCAGCTCCAAGGCCACCTCATATGCAGCCACTGCCAAAAATACTTCTGTGGAGCGGGCCACGTCCCCTGAGATCTGCACAGACGTGTGGCCATCACATATTTTTGGGAAATGCATGTGGTGTGTGGATAAAGCCCCTGGTTTTTATTATTTTATCAGGAGGAAGGAGCTTGAAGGATGAGCAGCCCCAGTGCCAGGTAGCACAGTCTCAGGGCTGAGCTGCTGCTTCCCAGCCAGCAGGAAGGACCAGCCCAAAAACTCAGCCAAGCACCTGAGTCTTCTCCAAAACTTTGACTAAACACTGAAATATGTGATCTGTCTCCAGCGGGACTCCAGTGCGTGCTTCTGTGCTTTGCTAAGCCGGGGGGTTTAGGCACACACTCAGAGGTGACGTTATTTGTGCTCCAGGGTTTTGCTGCACCGGCAGAGGAATCTGCTGTCTGGCTTAGACAGCACAAAGAGCTGAGCTCACCCTGTTTGTCTGTCCATCCATCCTGTCTCCTTCCAGTTGGAGCTGCTGTCTCCACAGCAGCTCTGGCCACGGAGATGGGGGTTTGCCAGAGCATGGGGTGATGATGGGATGGGTTCAGGCTGGGGTTGGCATTGCTTCTGTATCTCACATCCCATTTCAGTGGGCAATGCCAGGCTCAGTGCCCATGAGTGATGCTGACTCAGGTCTCTGATTGCAGGTGGACTGGCTGCAGCAGCAGGAGGTGAAGAGGAGGGTGAAAAGGCAGGTCCGAGGGGACCCACATGCCCTGCCCTTCAATGACCCAGTATGGCCCAACATGTGGTACCTGGTGGGTGTATCACTGTCACTGCTTTATGGGGGGGGGTCATTTATTTCTAAGCAAATGCATCATCAATCTTTTCTGAGCCCAGCCAGTAATGAAACAATAGTAGCAAATGTGCTTGGCAGCAGGATTTTAAAATTGTGAATTAATACACCTGAGGATCTGGTTTGAAGTGTTTCACACTTGTTAGCAGCTCCTCATCATGGTCTGCACAGCAAAGACTTGGGAGCAGCATTGCTGTGTTTTACCCATCCCAGAGCTGCAGCCATCTATTTGTAATATAATTTTTCTCCTGCCTGCTTCATCGATCTGTATTTGACAGGGAAATTCATTGAAAATTAAGGGTGGAAAGGAAGAGAGCACTTCAAAACCCAAGAGCCCATAGTACTTGAAATGGAAGAGGAAAAGAATAATAGGGAGATAGCATTGCCTGGATTAACTGCTGCTGGATGGGTTTGATCTGTGAAGTAAAGTTACAACAAATCTGCAAGTTATATGGCAGGGGGTGGGTTGTAAATATATTTTCTGGTTGATTAAATAGGCTCCCAGCCTGGCTGTTTGTTTAGATGGGCTGGAATAGGGTTGCAGCCCTTTTGCAGCTGTGTTTGTCCCCATAGCACTGTGGTGATAAAAACAGTCGGTGCAGGTCGGAGATGAACATCCTGGCAGCCTGGCAGAGGGGCTACACGGGCAAGAACGTGGTGGTCACGATCCTCGATGACGGCATAGAGAGGAACCACCCTGACCTCCTGCAAAACTATGTGAGCTGGGGGATGGATGGGATGGACTGGGGCTGATCCTCACCATGAATTGATTTATGGAGAATTTCAGTGTGTAAACACAGCTGAAGTCCGTGCATTGGCATATTTAGAGGAAAAAGTTTTTTTTTTTTTTTAAAGGCTTGAGATGTTTTTAAGAAGGAAATTAGGTTTTTAGATAAGAAGGTTTGGGGGAAACTCCCTTTGCAGCTGCCTGGGAAGCAGCCTCCTCCCTCTGCTCACCAGGGCAGAGCCAAAAACCTGCATGAACCCGCTCAACCCCAGCTCAAACCCCACATGGCCACAGTGGAAGGGAGGGGGATGATGGACCCAGTAAGATTTGGGGTTCAGAAGAGCAGTTCCTGAGGTAGCAGGATATTTCCCCTGGGAAACATGCAGGACTGCAGCCCAAAACTATTCTGAGCAACTGTCAGAAACTAAGGGGAAAATGTAATATTCTGCCCTGCTTGCCTGCACTGGCCATTGCTCCAGCTACTGGCCACCACAACCACCTGGTAAGTTGAATCTAATGGTGACCACATATTTTCAGGACCCTCTTGCAAGCTACGATGTCAATGGGAATGACCACGACCCAACTCCACGCTATGATGCCAGCAATGAGAACAAGTATGTGATGATAACTGCCATGGAGCAGGAGGTCTGGGGTGGCCCCTGAGGCTGGGTGTCCCCCTGGGGTGTCTTCCAGGTCCCTTTTCCCATCTCCAGTGCTGCAGAGGAGGGTGTGTTAAGGGCTTTGCACAGAGTCCTTGTGTTTAATGCAAATTCAGCTGGTGCCAATCACACTAATTGAGGAATCCTCCAGCCATCCAAGACAGCACCAGGGGGTTCCTTGCCCTGGTTGGGGATTGAGCCACATGAGTCAAGATGGCTGGCTGAGATGGCAAAGCCTGGATGAGTTTTTTGGGCTTCAGTTAAAGTGGGATGGATATGTGTGGAAAGGAAATAGGAATGCAAAGAGCAGGCTGCATAGACATGCAAGATGCAAAGAGGAAGTTGCATTTAGATGCAAAATGCAAAGAGGAAGTTGCATCAAGGTGTAAAATGCAAACAGCAGATTGGATTTAGGTGCAAAATGCAAACAGCAAATTGCTGTCAGCATTAGTTTGCTCCACCCGCTTTCTGTGGGTTTTGAGTAAGGGCTCTCCATCTCTGAGCAGTTTCTTCCTCTGCTCCAGCCTTGGGGCCAGTTTTGGGTGCTGGGTGGGATGTGGCTGGAGGGATCCTTTGCCATGGTCATCAGCTAATGGGAGGTTTCTCCTTGCAGGCACGGCACTCGCTGCGCGGGGGAGGTGGCGGCGGCGGCGAACAACTCCTACTGCATCGTGGGCATCGCCTACAACGCCCGCATCGGAGGTGAGGCTGGTGCCTCTGTAGCTCCCCCGCCCTTCACCATCCCCCTGAGGGACCATGCCCACCCTGGTCACGCCAATGGGCTCCTGGGGCAGGCTGCAGGGGACCCCCAGGGTGTTGGGGGAGCATGGGTGATATGGCATGCAGGGGGCTCTGGCTCCATGTATTTGGGGTGGAAACTTTCTGCTTGGGCTGCCTCCTTGCTGTGAGGGTGCACATGGATTGAGGCTGTGGTGTTTTCAGCCCAAAAGTCCATAACTGCTCTGTGGGAACTCTGTCCTTGGGGTGGCTGTGTTTGTTATGGTCAGTAGTGCTGGCTGAGGTTTAGAGCTGATGTCACTCATTTGTGGGGTCAAGGGCTGTAGAGGAGCCACTCAGAGCAGGGGGGCTGGGGAGACCCCCAAAATACCCTCAGGGGAAAAAACACCAAGAAGGAGGGGGGCCAGAGATGCATATTAGAGGTATCTTCTGCACAGTCCCTCAAATAACATGATGTGTGGAAAGCAAATGAATCTATCACCACATTGTATCCTGGTTCTAATTAGAGTTGCTGAGTTCATTTGCATTAGCCGAGCTTGTTTGAGCTGGGGCAGTTCTGGCCAACCCAGGCAACCCTGGGGAGATGGGGGTCTTAGTGGGGATGGGAGTGTGGTGTCCCACCTACATGGCTGGTGGAACCATGTAGAGGACAAATGCCTGGAGCTGGGTTCTTTGGGCTTTCAGCCCCATCCCTGGCATGGCTGGAACAGGAGAGGGGCTTTTCCTGCAGCCCCTCTTACCACCCCAGTGCTGGAAGAAGTGACTGTCTGGAGCATGGACCCAAGTGCCCATGGGTGGATTCAGGGCTTAATTCCTTCTTTTGGCTTATTCATCCTGGCTGTGCAGGAAACCGCTTTTGTTATGGTTGTATCTGCATGGGAGAAGTGTCCACAGGGATCTTGCTCCTGGTCAAGCACCTCCAGTGGTTGTCTGTGCTGGGAAAATCCCCAGAGGGAAAAATAATCATGGGGACAGTGAAGAGTGGACTGTGAGGGGCTGTAAAGGCTATGGCACATCATCCCATCCTATCTATCCCCTGTGCCCCCTGCATATGTGATGGCTTCTTGCTTCTTAGAGGCCTCTTACCTCTGAAGACCCATCTCCGAGCACACACCAAACAGCAGCAGAGCAAGGCAAAGCTCATGGTGGGATTTATTGGATTCTGCAGGATCAGGCCATTCTCCTTCATGCTCCTTTCTCCACAGCAGCTGTGGAGACGAGTGTTCCTTGTTGACTTTATGACGACCTCTGGGTCTCATTTAATTTGCTCCCTTAAACGAGTGCCTTGCCGAGGGGGTGTGCTGGGGAGGTGTTGAGTGAGGCAAGGCACCTGGCAGAGGGCTGGGAGTTGGGGGCTTCCCACAACGTGAGCAGGCAAAGGGGAAAAATAGTCTGAGCTGTATCAAGTTTGGGATCACAGAGGAAAATATGCTATAGCTGCAGCGAGACTGATTTTAGATGGATTACACAAATAAAGTAGCGATTAATGAGCACAGCTTGTTGGGGAAGCCTATTTGTCACACTCGGAGAGCTCCCATCTAATTTCACTGGCTGCTCTTCAGTGCTCTTGCATTGCTTTTCATATGCCCTGGGCAAAACACATCACTGCTCAAGGAAAGGGCTCCTGCCATTTCTCCTCCTCTTCCCTCTCCTCGAACACTCACTTTGGAGGTCGGTGTTGCTCCCTGTGTGACACAAAGCTCATTTATTTTGCAGCACCGACCCCTGCTCCCTCCTGCTCCCCATTATTTGACCAGGGAGTCCCTCATTGTGGGTGGCTCTCTCTGGGCAGGCTTTGGGTTGGCTTTGCATTGACTTAAAGGCTGATTTTGGGCTTGCTGATGAAAACAGCCACATTCAGCAAGCATAAACCCCATCCCTCAGCTGGTTTTCCTTTCTGTGTGCAGCTCAGACACTGGGCTTGGCTTTTTGCCCCTTCTCCTTGTGTTTTCTTGTTGACAAAGAGGAATTTTTTGGGAACAGCTCTGCTCCCTGGTTTTACATTTCTATGCTTGGTTTTGGCTGGTTTGGGACACCGTCAGAAGGAGATATTTGAGTTGACTGGTGTCCAGAGTGCAGCTGCAGCTGGAATGACATCTGCCTGCATTTGTTTGCTTTAAGACAAAATACATGTGGAAGGGGAAATGCATTTTTATAAACCAGATTCTCCCTGGCTGACAAAATATGATGCTGAAATCTCCAGCATTGCTTTTTTTGCAAAGGCTGTTTCTGGGCAGCCTGTGGGGGTGCCTGGCACCTTCTACCCACTGTGTGGAGAGGAAATCCAGCAGGGAAAGGATGATGGAGAGCAGAGGAGGTTGTGCTCTCATATTGCAGTAGTCAGAGGCTGAGGGTGGGCAGCAATCCCCCAGCCCATCCCACTGTGGCTGGTGGACTCTGCCTGTGAGCATCCTGGCTGGTACCTCCTGGCAATCCCAGCTGGAAGTGAGTTTTCCCAGGTGGCACTGTTGTCCCACTATGTGTTGAGGTCCTGGCTCTGGTTTTGGCCATACAAACCACAGCCTGTTTTTTTTTCCTGGGGCTTCTCCCTCTCCAGGGAACCACTAGCATCAGTTGGGTAGCGATGGGGTTTGGGGACAGTCACAGTCCTCCCCACTCAAGGGGCAGGACTTCATCCCACCAGTGTGCCTGAAGCTGGGAGGCATAAGTGTTCAGGAAACACCAATACCTTTCAGGTGGAAAAATATGCTAGCTAAGGAGCTAAAAGGGGAGAAAAAAGGATTTTAGTGGGGGATTTTGTTGCTGGGGAGTGCAGTACCACTACCACCACCCGTGTATTCCCCAGCAATGGAGGGGAAGTGAATTTTAACACCTCCTTCTCCATCACTTGCCATGAAGCCAGCAACACAGAAAACTTCCCCAATACCTCCCCAGCATCCTGCTGCCAGGCTCGTTGGCATGCGGGGCCACAGGTTGAAGCTATTCCAGGCACGCCTGAGCCATGTGGTTTCCGCCACTGTTAACAAAGCCCTTTGATTGCAATCCTCACACTGTCATCCACGCCATGAAGCCCTAATGTCTGATGTTTTTGTGCTTTTAGGCATTCGTATGTTAGATGGAGATGTAACAGATGTTGTTGAAGCGAAGTCGCTTGGCATCAGACCCGATTACATTGACATTTACAGCGCGAGCTGGGGGCCAGATGATGATGGGAAGACAGTTGATGGACCTGGTCTATTGGCCAAACAGGCTTTTGAGCAAGGCATTAAAAAGGTGTGGATCCCACAGCGCCCAGACGCGCTTGCCCCCCTCCTCCTGTCCCATGGGAAGGGCCGCGGCTGGCCCGGGGTCTGGCGTGGGGATGGGCAGCTCGGCCCCCCGAGGCGATGCCAGTACTAGGGCTGGGGAGGGGGGGAGACAGTCATCTCTAATTTTTCCTAGTTTTCCCTGGCATCCCTAAGAGCTCTGCTGGATTTGGCAGCCAAGGGTGGTGACGGTGGGAGGTTCCTGGTGATGGTGGGACCCCTCAGCATGGCTGGCAGAGCCCTGGCAGAGCAGGGAGGCCCCAGGTTGTGTGGCAAAGCTCTGCCGGGATGAGAAACCTGAAGTGGTTCTTGGAGGGGTAACTTTGTACCCCAAAATGTCCCCTCTGGATGCTGGCATGGATAGAAGCAGCAGTATCCCAAACCCCCCAGTATGTCCAACTCCCTCATCCACTCTCCTTGGGCTCCTGGTATCCTCTCCTAGGGGTCTCTGTCATGTAAAGTATTCCCTTGGTTTTCCACCTGGAATGAGTGGCTATGTCATGGCTGGGGAGGGACATGGGTGCTGCCACAGGATCTGACAATGGATTGTTGTCCTTGAGATCCTCCAGTAAGTGAGTTCAGCCAACATCACACGTGATTGACAGCTGTCAATTCCTGCTGGGGATGCCCTGGCCTTTCTGTGCCCGTTCCCTTTATGAATACTTTAAAACAATGCCCAATATTGGCTAAAAGCATTGGGAAAAAGGCCTTTCTTGGCAGCTTGGTGCTGTGGGTAAGTGGCTCAGGGCTCCACAGTGGATGATCCCTGGGTGGTCTGGAGAATCTGGGATTGGGGTTCCATTGCCAGCAGCCCCAAGCTGGGCTGTGAAGCCCCCACTTCAACTTCTGCCTCCACTCCTTCCTCTGCTGCCTCTTCCCACAGTGTGCCGGGAGTCAGGGCAGCCTCTTATCTAAAAATAGGGTGGAGTGTTTTTCCCACTGTTTACTTGATTTCCTGCTGGGGCGGTGAGCGAGCCTGCCGGGGAATCCATTGAAGTGCCGGGGAGCTCACGCAGTGTAAATATGGGGGAACAAGTTGCTTTTTAGACCTTATTTTTCCATGCAGGAACAAATGGGCAGCAGCAGGGTACTTGCCTAGCACAGCCCCACTGTCTTGGGATGCTTGTTTTTGCCTTCCAGGAGAGACCCCGGTCCCCCCGCTGCTCCCCTGTGTTTGAAGCACCCACCGTCCCACATGCACAGCTCATAATTGCCAACTCCATCTCCTTCAATAATGAGGAAAGCTGCAAGCAGATAGTTAACTGCCACCTTTAGCCTGAGCAAACAGCTGTAACCGAGTTATAAATCCTTAAAATTGAGTTTTTAATGGAAACATTAAAATAACCTTTATCTATTAGCGATAGGACTGCGCTGGGGTAATTTATCATCTTGTTTCTTGTTCCTCCAGCCACACTTTATTAGTTCCCGAGCTAACGAGGGGATATTTATCCTGGTCATTCATGTAGTGCCATTGGGCGAACACCCAGGCCCCGCAGTACTGCAGGAGCAGGAGATGCTGTGCATCCCACAGCCATGAGCTGCTGGGGTGAGCTGGATCGGCCTCAGCCTGGCCAGGGAGGGATTCCCTGGTTTAAATGATGGCCAGATCCAGGTTTTATAGCAGCCAGGAGCCCTTCACTGGCATTGCATTGGCTTAGGAGAATGGCAAATTAAGAAGCTGGATGTTTGGGGTCTGCTTACAGAAACCTTGATTGTTCCTTGTTTGAGAGTAAAGGGAAAGAGTGGATTTTTCCAGTCTGAGGGAGCTGCAATACATGGGGAGCTCTGGCTCCACCAGGCAACGCTGTCAGGTGTTAGCTGTGCATTGTCATTCATGTGCCTGTTCAATGTCCTCATGTGACCATGCTGGCTCCAAATCCACTTTCCCCCAGCACAGCCCTGCCTGGGCATCGTGGGGATGTGGGTTTGGAGCAGGTCTGAACCTTTCTTGGGTGCCATGGGTGCGACACTTGGGGTGAGGGATGAAAGGGAGGTCTGGGCTCCCAGTCTTCTGATCCCAATCAAAATCATTGCTACATCTCCACATGCTTGGCCAGTTGTGCCTGGTTTTATTCCTCTGATTAGTGATCTGGGAAAGCTTGGGTTGCATACAGTGGGACCCATCCTCGGAGATGACTTTGGTGTGGGCGAGCTGGATGGTCACTGTCTGCGCCGAGCATGTGGGCTGGGATGCTGCCACCTTGGAGATCCAGGAAACCCTGGAAAATGGGACAGGAGATGCCAGCAGCAGGCTTGGTGGGCTGGCAAGCTAGGTTGAGCTCTCTGTGACACGCAGCAGGGCAGTAATTCCCTTGGCAATTGCACTTTTTCTTGCAGAGCTCCAGACAGCTCTATTAATCTTTGCTAGGGAAATACCCACCCAGTTTGGCTGGGAGGCAGCCCAGATAATGAAAACTTTCATAAAGTAAGGAAAGAGCCTGACTTAGACTGTGTATCCAGAGGCAGGGTCAGCTCAGAGAGCCTGTGCCCCAGGAGGGGTGCGAGACAGGTAATAAACCATCCTGCTCCCCCCGGCACCTAAAGCCTACAATAAATCCCGGTGACTTCCTCCAGAGCAAAGTTGCTTTATTACTATTATTATTATTATTGTTATTATTATTTTTTGTGGAAAAAGCTGCTGCAGAGCAGTGGGAGGGAGGTAAACACCGGATCTGCCCAGGCAAGTGCCAAAATCTCTCAGTGGCAGGAGCAGCCGCAGGGAGGATGGGGCTGCTCTGCTGCTTCCATCGCCTGCTAAGCCCGGCAGTGCTCCATCCTCCCTGGAGAGCCCTGCCTTACAGGGCACGGAAGAAAGCCAGCCACTTCATTTCCTGCCCCTAACCCTTTTGGATCACCAAAAATCCTCCTTTTTGGGATGTCTGCACCTTGCTTGTGAACCCCTGCAGGGCTGTGTTATTCCTGTGTGTCCTTGTGGTGGGTTGGATGGAGGGGTGAATGGGGCTCATTCCTGTGGTGTTGGCTTCTTTAGGGGCCCATCGTTGGCACCATGGCTGCTGCTGCCAGGTGGGATTTTCCCCCTGCTTCAGGGAGGTGTGGGCAGCAGGCATAGCCCTCCCACTCCCCCAATTCCCAGTGGGGTCCCACAGCTGTACCCAGTGGGAATGGCTCCGTCAGATGTTACAGCTAAGTGATGGGGAAGGGAGAAAAGGCTGGGATTTAAAAAATAAAAGACAAACAAAAGGAACCTAAAGGATAGGCTTGGAAAATGTTTTTGGTGGTTTGGGTGGTTCACAAGGGGTTTTGTGGGCATGGGTGATTTGGGATTTGGGGGATTCCCTGCCAGTTCCTCCTGCAAGGCCATCCCAAAAAGCACCATGCTGGGTGTTAGCATCTGGTCCAGGAATTCTGAGTACCTAAGATATTTCCCCCCATGGGGAATGTCGAAATCGTGTTGCTGGAGGCTCTCCCATCCTTGTGGGGAATCACAAGGACTGAGCCGAGGGACGTGCGTGGGGACTGATGCAGGGGGGTGAGCACTGGGCAGGATGGGACCCATCCTTCCACCCTAACCAAACCCTCAAAAATCAGACTTACCCCCTCCTCCCCATGCCAAGATGGCCTCTCATCCTGGGCAAACACCTCCTCTAACCCTCCATCCCCTCTGTGCCCACAGGGTCGCAGGGGACTGGGGTCCATTTTCGTCTGGGCATCAGGGAACGGCGGCAGAGAGGGCGATTACTGCTCCTGTGACGGCTACACCAACAGCATCTACACCATCTCCATCAGCAGCACCACCGAGAATGGCTACAAGCCCTGGTACCTGGAGGAATGTGCGTCCACCCTCGCCACCACCTACAGCAGCGGGGCGTTTTATGAGCGGAAAATTGTGAGTTTTACCCCAACTTTGAGTGGGGCAGCATTCCCTGGGTATTTTCTGCATGGCTGGGCTGGGTGATGGCTCAGTTGTAAGAGCCAGGCTTTGTCCTTAGCTCGGCAGTGGGCTTTACATTGGTCATCAAGAGCTCAGGGATGTTGTGTTTTCCCTGGTAACTGGGTGAAAGGGCTGGAGGTTTGCAAAAATACCTGTGTAAATATTTACCTGTTCCCCAAAGTACTTGGTCATTGTATCTTGTTTTTTTTTTTTTTTAAAGAAGTGAATTTTGAGGATTTTTAGCCTGAGAGAGAAAAAAGAGGAAGGATGGAGGCATTTAATGGGGACGTGGCATCCCCAAACTGGGAGTTGAGGTTTTCTGGAGCCAAGGAACTGCCTGAAAGTGTGAGCACATGTGGATCAGTGCAGTTTTCCCTGCCACCCAGGCTGTATTTGCCCTGTCCCAAGAGCTGCTGTGGCCTGGTCACACCAAGGCTGATCGTTACTAACATCCCTGTGCATCATATGAATCTTGGGAAGTAAAACATCTCCCACCAACACAGCACCTGGAGAGGGAGTTTTCCACCCAAATTAGGTCATCTGACCAAAATTTGTGTGGGTTGTTTTTTTTTAACAAGTAAATAATTTTTTTTTTTCATATTAAGGACTGATTTCTTTGGCCCTCAAAAGAAGAATTTCCAGCCAGAAAACAGATTGCAAGTGCCATTTTCATGGCACCCCAGGAGTGTTTGCATGGCTGAGGCCAGCCCCAGTCCAGTGCTACAGGAGCATTGTTGGGAAAAAATCCAAACCAGCTTCCCATCCAGAAATCAAAAAAATCCAGATTAAATCAAAACTTAGGAGCCTTTTAAAATGAGAAAAAGCATCTCTTGGCCCCCCATCTCCTCTTCAAATTTTTGGTACCCAAACATTGTTCTCTGCATTAGAACAAAAAAGCAGGAAATGGCTTTTTTTTTTCTCCAATACAAATGGAAATTCTTGTCCAACACCAGGAACTGTAGCTTTTAAGGGAAGCATTTAATATGGCTCAGATCAACATGCACCCCTGGACATGCACCCACACCAACTCTGCCCTGCCCACACTGCTCCATCATCTTTTCCTGCAGCTGATCCACAGCCAAATGGATTTTTTTCCCCCTTTCAAATAGCTTTTGCACCTTTGAGCAGAGAAAAATGGAAGCCCAAGGGTGTTTTCTCACACACTAAATGTATCTGCAGCCCATTTTTGGGGCTCTGTGCACCCCAGTGGCATTGGAGAGACAGGGATTAGATACCACCAGGCTCAGCTCTTCTCTGGCAGCATCCCAAACAAATCTGGGGTGCTGGATGGGGTAGTGCCCATTCTGGGAGCATTTTGGCAGCTGCATCTCCTCTCTCCACAGGTCACCACGGATCTCCGGCACCGCTGCACCGACGGCCACACTGGCACCTCCGTGTCCGCCCCGATGGTCGCGGGCATCATTGCCTTGGCTTTGGAGGCAAAGTAAGTGTAACCTCGTCAGGAGAAATGTTCCCACATTTAGCTCATGGTGAGCAAAACCTGAAAGAAACAAGGCAGTTTTGTTTCCTCTGGAGTGATTCAAAATGGGACAAAGTTATTTTAAATCACTCCTTTCTGGCAAGGTTTTATACAGCATTGTTGTTTTGAATCTGATCTTCCCACAGGTGTTTTATTGATCTAATTCTTCACCTGTTGCATTCTGTTGAAAAGTTTAGGGTTGGTGACATCAGTCAGGCTTTTCAGTAGGTGCATTGAAACTGCTGACAGCCGGCTCCAATGGGAGTTTTATAAATAATTCCTGGAAAAAAAATGTCAGAAAACATCACAGACATTGGGAAATGTCAGCAGAAGTGATGGTTTTCAGCAAGTGTTCCATTTCTGGGGAAAATGGACTGCTTTTTCATAATGTCAAAGACTTGCAGAACTTGATTGTCAGCAACACACCCTTGGTTCAAACAAGCTGTTCTTTTCCTCTTGTCCCCGTCCTAGTCCTATCCTGGTTCCGTCATGGTCCCCCAGCCCAGGAACAGCCCTTGGGCATCCCTGTGTTGCTTCATGGAGTGTCTTCTCATGAGCTTATTATTATTTTTATGGAGTGGAAATAAAATTAAGGCTGGGAATAAGAATAAGCCTCGGGGCAGTGCTGCACTCTCACCCAAGGATGGTAATTGTGGCTCCATTCCTCCTCCTCTGGTTTAATCCCAACACCCAGATCGTGTGAGAGCATTTCCGGAGATGCCGTTTTCATTACAAATATATTAAAAGCTTTAGATGTAATTTTTGAATTGTTTAGCTGAGGCATAAACAGCAACATTAACTAGCAGAGCCTGGTGCTCAGGCATTCCATTATGACAAGAGAGAATAAATTGAATTTCTTTCTTTAAATGTTGCTCGAGAGCAATATAAATCCCAGCTCGAGATGTTGAACAATTGACTGTAAGTAAAGCGGGAAAAATTCCCCACCAATGTCCCTGAGCCAGGGTTGTGAGGGGGCTTAGAAGCATAGAGCACTCAGTGTCCAGCACTCTGAACACACAAACCCAGTCTGGGGAGGTAGAGGCAAATTGGGTCTAATTTTTCTGTTTAATGAATAATGCTGGTTTTATTTCCAGCAAATTTTCTGTTATTCCTATAAAGGGAAGATTTGCTCAGCATTGTGTATCAGCAAGCTGCCAAGTGCACTATCCTGACTCAGGATGTGCTTTGCTCCCAATCTCCTACAAAAAAATGGGGAAAACCTTCCTAATTTGCTACATTTCTACCTCAGAGCAGGAGAGCTAAATAGCCTTATCCAGGAGAAAATCCTGGAATTCCCATGGGCATGTGGCATCCCTTCCTTGGGCACACCACTCTGCTGGGGCACCTCAAGTGGTGGCAGGGTGTCAGCATTTAAGCCATCAATTCTTGCTTTTTTTTGAGCAAGAAAGGGGTGGGTGGTGTTTTTTGGTTTTATTTTTAACTCAGTGGGGTACCTGCTGCTGCTGGGAGGACTGGGAACAGCAGAGCCACCCCATGAGCCATGTGTCATTGCAGTCCCCTGCTCACCTGGAGGGATGTCCAGCACCTGCTGGTCAAAACTTCGCGGCCAGGGCACCTGCGAGCGCCTGACTGGAAAACCAATGGAGCAGGGCATAAAGGTGAGAGGCCGTGGGGATGGAGGTGGCAGGGCAAGAACAGACAGCCAAGGGACAGTAAAGGTCTCCAGAGCTTTGCTCCTGGGGACAGTTCACCGTGGGTGGCCACTGTCAGGTTCCTTGGAGGTTCCTACCTTCACACTGTGAAGTGAAAGGAGGAGAGGGCAATAAGTCATGGAGTGAGATGCCTGTGACTCTTGCTTGGTAGAGGTTTGGAAAACTTGTTTGGTGGAGACTCTCCTGAGCTGCAGAGTTTCTTGATACTTTCCTTGGGCTGCTCCTAACAATGGGTTTTCCATGGTGCCGATGTGGATTTGGGGTGTAACTTGGCCAGGGTGATGAGCTCCATGTGTTGAAGCACCTCATACCCCAATGGGGTCAACTCCACACCTTCCCTGATAGTTGGAGGATGCTCCACCAAGCACCGAGGAGGAGCTCCTGACCCCTGCTGGGAAGGCTGGGGGTTTGAGTCTTCTCTCTTTCCAGTTAGCCATCTATATGGCTTTGGGCTGGTGGATGCTGACGCTATTGTGGTGGAAGCCAAGAAGTGGAAGATGGTTCCTCCCCAGCACATCTGCGTGGGAAGCCTGGACAGGGTGCCCAAGTGAGTGTTTTGGGGTCTGTGCCTATGGCTTGGTGAAGTGCAGGTCCCACAAGGGCTCTCCAGGGCTAGCTTTGACGGTTGGTGATTTTTTTTTCCCTTTTGCAAGATTTCACTTCCCAGACCAGTGATCAGCAGGGAATTTTTGAGGGCTGACAGTGAGTGACCAAACCCACCTTTTCTGCTGGGTCCTGTGTGAGCGGTGATGTGTTGGTCTCTCTGCCCTCTTACACCGGAACACTTGGTCTTGGTGGAAGACACCAAAAACTGGTGATTTGTTGCAAAGATTCCCAAATTTCCAGTGTCTGCATTCTCTTTGAATTTGGCTTCAGGTTCAAACTAGCTCAGGTCCACATCTCATCCTTGGTAGGTCAGTCCCTCCTAGGTTAAAGAGTGGGATCAGGGATCTGTCCAAGTGGACACTCCTCATTTGCCAATGCCTGCCTGTAGAGCAAGAGAGTTGTTCATCAGAAAAGTCTTTTAGAGACTTGCATATGCAAAACGGGAATGAGTGCGGAGCCAAGTGTGTTCATGAAGCTATTTATCTGATACAGACACTAATTACAGCCCAAAGAGGAGCACTGCACTCATAATTATAATAAAGCAGCGCCCTTGCAGCCCATAAGGCATAGATCTTTGAAGCACTTCAAACTCATCTTGTTACCATCCAGCAATTCAGCAAATTCCCGTGCTAGGACACTGAGAATTGCGGTGGCAGATAAGATAATTTTTGCTGTGAAGCAGCAGGAGACCAGGTTCAAATATAACAGGGCGTCCATGCCAGGGAGGCAGGGGCACTCTGCCCCCATCCTGATGCCGTGCCCTGTCCCTGTCAGGTACATCCGAGCTGACCACGTGCTGCGTGCCAGCACCCTGAGCAGCGCCTGCGCCGAGCACCGGGACCAGCACGTGCTGTACCTGGAGCACGTTGTGGTGCGGCTCAGTATCGCCCACCCGCGCCGGGGGGACCTCCAGATCAGCCTCATCTCTCCGGCCGGGACACGGTCACAGCTCCTCGCCAGAAGGTGAGAGCAGCCAGAGCCAGGGCGTGTCTGGGCTGGGCAGCATCGTCCTTTAGGGGGTTGCTGCGAGTTTCCTTGGGTTTTTGGGAAGGTGGGGAGGATGCTCGGGTTTCAGCTGCAGGAGAGCTTGGTGCAAGGGTGTGTGCGTGCAAAGATTCCTAAAATCCTCAATTACCTATTTACCTTTTCTGATAAAATATGACATTCAAAGTCACATTTCTTGGTGCATGGCGTTACCATTGCAGGGTGTTTGACCACTCCAATGAGGGCTTCAAGGGCTGGGAGTTCATGACCGTCCACTGCTGGGGGGAGCGGGCGGCAGGGGAGTGGACCCTGGAGATCCACGACACGCCATCCCAAGTGCGCAACCCTGCCGTGCAAGGTAAGGATCCCCCAGTGCCCACCAGTCCCTATAGCTCCCCAAACCCTTTGTAGGCTGCTTCACTTGGCTGTAAATTTTGCTATGAGTTTTATGCTCTCTGTATTGCCCAGATTTTCAAAAATGGGAATGAAATGTCAGCTCTGAATGCAGGAGGCTGCAGGTCTGGCTGAACTGGAAGCTGGTGTTCTCGCAGCAGCAGCAGTAAACTGGCTGCACCCGAGAGCCAGGTTTCCAAAATTAAACTGTAATGAGTCAAAATGAGGAAACCCAAGAGCTGTAATTGTTGTTTGTTTGTTTTGCTTCATTGCTGGGACATCTGGCATGTGGGCTCGTTGTGCAATAGTGTAAGGGGATGATGCCCCTCGGGCTGCAGAGGGATGGACATCCTCCTTAGACTGCCACCGTGCTGGTGGGGGGTGGCAGGGCTCAGCCTGGCCCCCTGCATGTCCCCAGCCCTGCTGTGTCCCCCTGTCCCCAGCCTGACTGCCTGCTCCCTGACCCCAGCAGAGGAGCCGTGTGGGCAGGATCCGGCCCCCCGGGAAGCGGCAGCCGCCTTGCTGGCTGGGGGCAGCAGGACATGAAGCATCCTGCCTGGGGCTGGAGTGTGTTGTGGGGGTGTTGAATCCACAAAATCATTGATAGGAAGCCAGGAGTATATTAAAAATGTCTCCCACGCTACTTTCTGGCGGGAGGTGCACGTGGGGGTGCATTGCACAAAAAGTGTTTCTGTTTGTTGCCTTCACCCAAAATCTTTTGAACTTGGAGAGCAGCAGCAAAGCACCCACAGAGCTGCTTTTCCCTTGGTATTTACAGTTTGTGGCGTGTGTTTCTGAGCCCCTCACAGGCATCAGGGCTTGGCAAAACAAAATGAAAACAACTACATTAAGTCATCTCAAAAAGTCTGCACTGGGTTTGAAGCAGAGAGGGCACAGCAAGAGGAAAAAGAGGAATGATGCCCCCAGCTCGTAGCAGAAATCAGTATTAAATGTAAATTTAATACCACTAAATTGGTTTATTTAATATCAATTAAATACTATGAATGTCATGTTACTGGTACTGCTGCACCCCCACATCAGCCCTCTGCAGCCTGGGCTTTCCTCATACAGGATATTTTAGATTTAAAGCAAATTAAATGCTTTTGGCAAAGGTACTTTCCCAGCTGATGCTGCCAGAGCTTGACCCTTCACATGCTCCACACCAGCACTGGTTGGTGCAGCAGGTGTGTCTTCTCGTGTCTTTGGGAGAGCCAAAGGATTCGAGTATTGAAAATTTTAAGCACTTCCTGGGAACACAGAGATTAGGAGTTAAAGCCGAGCATGCTGTGGGCATGAAGTGACTCGCATTGATGGGGAATTGGAAGAAAAACAGCATTGGAATGAAGCAGCAGCATTTTTGGACTCTCTCCCCAAAGTCATGTGACTTGTGGAGGGTGTTGGTGTGGGTGTAAAGCCTTGGGGGGCGGGTCTCACCAGGTGCACCACAGTGTTTTGGGGGATGCCAAGCTCAGACCTGTGTTGAGCAAAGAGATGGCTGGAGCAACAGCAGCAAGAAATAATCCAGTGTGTGCCAGGTGGCTTTTGTCAGACAGAAATAATCCTCTATTGTGGAGTTTTTAAAATTACTGGTTCTCTCCAGTGCTGGGCACGGAGACTGTGGTGATGCTGTGGTTCCCCAGATGAGTTATGGAATTAAAAATCCCTTGTAAGTGCCTTAAGCAGCTGTATTTGTGTGGGCTGGAAGATCAGGGGCTCATGAACATTTCTGGGTGTTCACTGTTTGCTTCTGCATTGCTGTGCCACTGGTGACACCCTGATGGTCCAGTCCATCCTCCTCCTGCTTCCCCCAAAACTGGGTCCCCCAGAGATGGGCAAAATGGGGAGCGGGATGAGTGATGTTGCACCTGCCCCACAGGGAAGCTGAAAGAGTGGAGCCTCATCTTCTATGGGACAGGAGAGCACCCCTACACAGCGCTGAGTGGGCCCCAGTCCCGCGGGAGGTCACTGGAAGTGCCAACATCAGAGATGGAGCCATCGAGAGTCGCCTTCCTGCAGAGCCAGGTGGAGGTGGCGGAGGAGGAGGAGGAGTATGCGGGTTAGTGCTGGCTAAGTTGCCACGTTGTTCCCCCCAGAGCACCCAGGAAAATGAAAACCCAGATACAAACTGGGGGAGGCCTGATCCTGCCTGGGGCTGGGGCGGGCTGGGAGGAGCAGTGCCTGTGGCCAGCACAGGGCAGCAGGATGGTGAAATTAGAAGGTAGGAAAATGCCCCGTCCTAGCATTCCCGCCACAAATTGGTGGTGCAGCTGTCTGAGTGGTAAAAAAAGCTCCTCTGCCCACCTTCCCTCCTCCAACATGGGCAGAGGCGGGTGTCTCTGCTGCTCCCTGAGGAGCAGGTCCCTCTTTCAAAGCTGCTCCTGCACTAGTATTCAGCCAGAGGATGGCTGGGTGGGATTCATTCTGGGAAGGATGAGCTGCAGGAAAGACAAGTGCCTAAAGCCATGCAGCTCCATAGGATAGACAGGATAAAATTTAAAATATAATAGATATAGGATATAGAATAAGATAAGTGAAGGGTCCAGGTGTCCATTGGTCCAGGGAGAGTGTGCTCAGGGCATCCTGGCAGTGCTGCCTGGAGGATGCTCAGCTTCTCCCACACTGAATCGGTCTCTCCCTCCTCAGGTCCGTGCCACTCTGAGTGTGGTGACCAGGGCTGTGATGGTCCCAATGCTGACCAGTGCTTGAACTGCATCCACTACAGCCTGGGCAGCGTGAAAACTGGCAGGTGAGGGGTGGTGGGGTGCCCCTGTGGAGCCCCTGGGCGGCAGCAGCACCTTTCTTCAGGTCTCACACCTTAGTGTGGGCGATAGATGTTTGCACAGAGAAAGAAGCATATGAGAAATTAAATGGATGGAGGAGGAGGTGTGAGAATCCCTGTCCTGAATAAGGATACAGTGGGGCAGAGGACACAGAGCTGGAGAGTCCTGGAGGACCTTGGCCATATAATCATGCTGGGGAAAAAGCTTTGGCTTCACTGGCTGGGCTCACCCACATCCAAGGGACAGCCAGGTGAGCTGCCAGATCGCTTCAGGAACTGGGGTTTCCACTCCTCAGTCTCTTGGGATAGCACAGGGAAACTTTACCTACAGCTGGGACAAGTCCCTGTCTCTGTATTAGAGCTGTGACTTTGAAGACACTGTAAATCACAAGAATAAGAAGTAAATGAGCTCAAATTGCTGCCAAAGCTGGGGAATGCCCCAAACACTGTGGGCATGGGGACAGTGGCGGGTGCTGGGAGTGGGAAGTGACTGCTGGCACCAAAGCCCGGGGTGCTCCCGGTTCCTTCCCCAGGATGTGTGTGAGCTCGTGCCCCGCTGGGTTTTTCGGCGACAACAGCGCCCGGAGGTGCCGGCGGTGCCACAAGGGCTGCGAGCGCTGCGTCGGGAGGGGACCGACCCAGTGCACAGCCTGCAAGAGGAACCTCTACCACCACCCCGAGATGGGCACCTGCGTGGTGCTGTGTCCGCCCGGGTTCTACGCCGAGGAACGTAAGGATGTTTATCCCTTGAGAGTTGCAGCATGAAGATATGGAGGGGTTGCTTCTATTTTAAGTGCTATGGGTGGAGAACATACCTTGACTTTTGAGTATCGGCTTTGAATTTCCCCCTTGACACACTTTGCATGGTGAAGGGAGGAGGGAAACCTCTGGGTGTTCGGAGGGTGGTGCAAAGTAGAGGTGCTCAACTCAAAGCTCTTAATTAGAAGACTGTAATTAATGATCCTGGCTGCTTGCAAAGCACATTTCTTTTTAGCAAGCAATGACAGATAAGGTCACCTGCAATAGCAAGGATCTGTTGAGGAGGGCTGTGCCTTTCCACCCTGGGGAGCTGGTGCTGGGGTGCAGTGGGGCTTTGTGGCTCTGACTGCTGCTTGCAAATCACCGTCCAGATTTTATTCTCCCCGCTTTGCTTTGTTTTTTGAAAGGTCAGAAACGCTGTCTGAAATGTCATCAAAGCTGTAAAAAATGTGTCGGTGAAGCAGACAAATGTACTGCATGCAAAGAGGGATTCAGGTAAAACACCAGCACGGGAGGAGTTTATACCTGCAGCATTCATACCTGTGGTTTAAATTTGGGAAAACCGATGGGAAATTAGAGAGTGAATTAAGTTAAAGATCAGAGATCCTTCTTCCATGGTGCTGCAGCTGTGGTGCAGTGTGATGGTGATTGGGAAATTTAAAGGTGGTGATTAGTGTCCCTTTCTTAGCTGAAAACCATGATTTAAATTTAATTTCATTTTCCCCAGCTCTTTCCAGGGTGGTGGGTCAGTGCTGTGTAGAGCTGGTACCAGGATGAGCTGCTCTAGGCAGGCTGAGAATCCTCCCTGCAAATGCAGAAACCTTTCCCTCAGATCCATTCATGCTGAAAATTTTATCGGATGTACCTGTTGAGTGTGTCTAGTACAGAACAGTGATTTTCCAGCACTGCAGGTGCAGGCAGGACAGCCCTGACCCTGCAAAGAGCAATGGGTGTCACTGCTGCTGGCCCCACAGCACCTGTGGGATGCAGAGCCCAATGTCAGCACTAGGGAGAAGCTGTTTTCCATCCCCAATTGCTCATGGAAGTACAATCCCATAGCAGTCTGCAGTGTTCAGGCACTGTAAGTGAATCAGAGCCATGGTGTAGCAGCGGGGCTCGCTCAGACAAAGAAATTCCTGCTGCCAAAAGATTATCTACTCCCTTGGAAAAGCACAAGTGGAGGCACTTGTCAGCCATAATCCACGTGGCGCTTGTTTTTTATTGTCCAATATCCTTTTAAGCCGGGACTTCAAATCATCCCTGCCACGGCGCAGCAGCACCGGGCCAGCCGTGGCGCTGAACCAATTTCCTTTTATTCTGGGAGTCTCAATGGTGCAGAAGGTCTTCAGGAGAGCCTGGCTGGCTGCCCATGGGAAAAAAATAATTTTATTTCCTCCTGGATACTTAATTAAGGAACTCGCAGCTGTCCCTTTGGTGTAGGCCGGATTTTAACTTCTCCTAAAACACTGTCTGGCTTTCCAACACCTCCTGCACTGTGGGCTGAGGATGCCGTAGGACACTGGGGGATGTGGAGATGGGAATGGGCTGTGTTGAGTCCCCATATCCTGTAGCTTTGGGTGCAAATGTTCTCTGCTTTCCCGGCAGCCTGGCAGGGGAAAGCTGCGTGCCAGAGTGCCAGCCTGCCATGTACCTCAGCCGGGAGCCCCGGAGGTGCGAGACCTGCCCCGCCAGCACAGGTAGGTCTTTGGCCCCACAGCATCCCACACAAAACCCCAAAACCCTCGTGCATCAGGAGCTAATCCCCACTGTACCCACCCTGAGCCAAGGCAGAGCGTGCTGAAGGGAAAGCAATCCCAACTCTCCAGCACGTCCCGTGAGGTATAGGCTCATGCTGGAAAGGCTTTTAGGGGAGTTTTTACATTTTTATTAGAGCCATTTTTTATTTCTCCATCTCCCTGAAGCCAGGTGCTTTAGTTTAATAAGGTTGCGGGGGAGGCTGTAAAACCCTCTCAGAGTGATGGAAGGTGGCTTTGCAGCTGATAAAAGTGTGAGGCAGCTGAAGTGTGTTATCCTGTGTTATCCCGGCTGCCCCACAGTGCTGGGCTGGCTGCTCCTGGCTTCCCCCAGCTGCCTCAACTCGCTCAGCACTCCCTTTAAAGCCTGCTGTTCTCTATTCCTGCAAGTCCAATTATTTTCCATTGTTAATGTTTGTGTCTGCCCTCAAAATCATCATAGATCTGATGATAACATGATCTCTAGACAATCCATGTTCAGTGGCACGAACCTCTTGAATCATACATGGGCAATTGCCTTAGACTAAATCCAAAATATTTATTGATCTTGTTGGCAAGCCTGGAAGGGAATGGGCTCTTAATCCCTGAAGAAAATTATTTCCCTTCTAATTCTTATTCCAGTCAGTGTAAGCGTTCTCCACCACAATTATTTTTCCAGCCTTTTCTCGTCTCCTTTTCCTGCGTACCCATTTCTCAAGCTTGGTGCATGGAAGCCCTTTAATGATACCACCTCTATCACTGAGTTTTGCTGTCCAGCCACAACACAGAGTCATCACAGTGGGGTCCTCTGCTTTCCCAGCTCCTCTCTGGAGCCCTTTCCTCCTCCAGCTCCTCCACAGCCCAGTTTAGCATCTCCTTTTCCACCCTGGGGAAACCCAAACCAGTGTATGCTTGGGACTGGTGGCTGATGGCATGGAGGGGATTTTGATGTGCTGTTCCTCACCGAGCTCTAGTAGCCAGCTCCTGGCTTTGCAGAGGGACAGATACTTGGTCCCAGCTTTTTGGGATGGAGGCTGAGTTTTTTGGGGTGGGAGCCAAGCACATGCATGGGACTGTGTGGCAGAACAAGCATCTTGTTTGTGGGCAAGACAGAGTCAAGCTTGTGCCCTCCATCACATGTGGGGCAATGGCCATGCTTGCACTGTCTCCAAAACCACCCAGATACCATTTTGTCCTTTTCCCTGTCCCCACAGGGCCAGGTGAGGAGGACTGCACCCCTTGCACCCCTGAGGGCCCTGTACTCCACTGGCGCTGTGTCCCTGCCTGCCATGAGGGTTTCTACCCTGCTGACAGCCACGGGCTGCCCAACAAAGTCTGCAAGAGGTATGGAACCAGCAGAGCAAAGCCAGGGCTGATGGGGAGCACTGCCAGCCATGATAGAATAATGCTGGAAACAGCTCACGGCTTAATGGAAATGAAAATAGGGACGAGGGAGCCAGGGCAGCCGTGGGGCTGGACCCCACATGCCCTGGCCCTGTGGACTTCAGAGCAGTGGAGCCGCACACTCCCCTGCCAGAGCCAGCCAAGGTGTCTTAGGGCTATGGTGGAAGGGGCTCAGCCCCGGCTCCAGGCTCTCTGGAGGAGGTGTGGGAGGAACAGCAATGTTTAAGTAAATATTCCAGCTTTCAATTAAACCTGCTCTGTTCGCCCTGTGGCCATGTTGGAGGAGTGTTCCCATTCCTTGGCCCAGCACGGGGCTGCGTGTGGGAGACAAGGAGGTGCTGGGAGGCAACAATTTGCTCCCACTCTCTCCGGAGCTCTGCGCTTTAAGTGGGGAGTGGGAGTGGATTCACCCTCATGAAAGCAAACACCAAAAGCAAGGATTAAAGGTGACTTAGGAGCACACAATGCCATCCCTGCCTGCTGGGCTTTCACTCACCTGCACTCGTTCTTCAGCAGGGAGGAACAAGAGACCAGCATCCCTTCCTAGGGATTTCACGCAGAGTCTCCACAAGCCTGAGAAGGAGACGCAGCTGCTGGGGCTCTTTGTGCTGAGGAAATGGATGGGAGCAGCACAGGTTCCCTTTGCAGCCCCTTTTCTAGCTGGGATGGCTGGGAGGAGAGGCACATGTCCCAGTGAATCTTCCCAGCAGTCAAGAGCTTTTGGGATGTCGCTAGCTGTCACTGGGCATTGAGCTGGCACCACTGACCCCATTTTCCCAGGGTTTCAATAACTTTTCAAGCTTCAAATTTGCCATTTTCCACATCGTCTGTTTGGTCTGGCTGTTACAGTGCCAGCAGATGTCGTGTTGGTGCTGGTTCAGGCCACAGCAGGGTCTCTGTCCCCAGGTGTGATGACCACTGCTCAGCCTGCGAGGGCTCCAGTGGAAACTGCCTCAGGTGTAAGGAAGGTTACAGCCTCCTCGGTGGCTCCTGTGTGACAAATGAAACCTGTACCAATGGTAAGTGGCAGAACTGCTGGCACAGTACTGCTCCCCTGATAGCAAAAATGAGAGGTTTGGGGGATTCCCTTCAACATATAAAGCTGAACATGCTGGAGCTCCTGGGCTTGCTGGGGCATGGCTGCAGCGGGCTGGGCTCCGACTGTGGGGGGCAGGTGGCTCACCTGGCATTGCTTCTGGATATCTGCCTGTTGCTCAAACACATCCAAGCGCTTGTATTTCATGATAGTTTAGTCTTGGGGCTAATTCTCCCACTCACTGCAAAGCTCCTTTATTCCTTCATTAAAACCATGTGAAAGATGCCCTTAAAAAGCAGCTCCTATTCAATTCTGTCTCCCCCAACACTGGCACAATTGCAGCGCCTGTTATGTGCAATATTTGTTTATTTAAAATGTTAATCTGCTCTCATTTTCTCTTATTCCTCGCCCTGGCCTCCCAGCTGACAAGACTTTCTGTGAGATGGTGAAATCAAACAAGCTCTGTGAAAAGAAGCTGTTTGTGCAGTTCTGCTGTCAGACATGTCTTATGGCTGGGTAAAGTTCAGTGGCTGCATCCATCCAGGACTTCCACCGACTGCCAGTCCAGTTTTGCCAAATGTTTAGGACAAAAATTTATTTTTTCAGCTTTGGGAGAGTTTACATGGTGCTGTCAAGCGTTTGCTCCTAAGTTTGATAGCTTTAATATCACCGTCGGCACGTTTCTATAGCGATATGTTAAGCAGAGATTGGAGCGTACCTTAAGTGGTCAAGGCCTGGAGGCAGCAGACAAGTGGTGATATTAACACTCTCAAACACTCCTGGTGAGCAGGGACCAATGCATGATCCATATACAAATGCTTGGTTCTTCGCAGAAATCCTACTGATCCGCCCGCTCCGAGCGGCTGGTGGGAGCCCTCGCCACAAGGGATGCAAGACTTCACACACCTGCGAGGAAAGAGCCATTTCTGGCCCATTTTTGGTACCTTTTTGTGCCAGGTGACAGCTGATCTAAACCTGCATTGCCAGCGCCATGCTCTGTACATAGGTAGAACGATGAACCAGGCGGCTCCGGAGCGGGGCCCCACAGCCCACTCTGGCACTCCTGTTCGGATTTGGTCAGTCACTGCTTCCCTCTGGCCATGGCAATAACTGGAGGTTTGAGGACCAAAGCCAGAGCTGCCCCACGTGGCTCTGCAGGTGTGTCAGCCCAGTAGGGCTTTGCCCTGCTGGTAACTGCAGCCAGGCAAAACCTGTGTGCCTACAAGGAGTCATAGGGTTTTGGGGGTGGTTGTCCACACCGACCAACCTTACCAAGAAATGTATTTCCATCCTGGAACTGCTTGTACATTGCTGATTAGTTCAGTTCTGGAACAAGCTAAATCCTTCCTCTAAACAAGATGTTGTCCCAATTAATCTTTCTTGGCATTTTACATTATGATCCTTCCCCTCTTTCGCTGGGTACACCCCTTTCTCACAAAATCCTCCTGTTCATGGCAGTGATTTTTCTTGGACATCTATTTCCCAAATGAGACATTCCAGGGATCTGGCCAGGAAACTTAATTCTACAAAACCCTTCCCCAAAACAAACCTTTTCATGCTCTCCCTTAATAGTAAGTCATGTGGTGTTTATATAATTGTGTTTAAAATATCCTTGGCTATGTTGTTTTACAGATTTTTTAAAAATAACTTATACAATCCTTGTTTTTTTTCTCTGTGGACTATTTTTTTATATGGGAGTGGGGTATCTTTTTGTGTCTTATTCATTCTCCTTTTCTCCTCTCTGACCCTGCAAAGCCACTCTTTGCACCAGACATATGTAAAGTCTTTCCTATGCTGCATGTTCTGATTTTCATTGTTAATAGTTTTAATGAGTTAAGCCCTTTGCCAGTGAAATTCCCAGTATGAATTGTCACCAGTTCCACATGGAGCTGGCATAATCCCTGCTTGATTTTGGCTGCAATGACACCTGCCCTGCCTGGGTTTGCCCACAAGAGCTCACCTCAGCCAGGTGAGGAGGGGAAAGCCACACCATCTCCAGCCTTCACCTGCCTGGCCCAAATCCAAGGAAAGATGGAACTTTGGTGAACTGATCTTTAAGTTAATAAACTATTGATCTCCCCTGACAAATGAATCTGTGCTTTTTTCAAATTCATGCAGCCCTGACTGGAGACACTGCATGTCCTTATGTTGCTGGACAAAGCAGCTCCCCTGGCCAGAGCTCCTGATCAGCCCAGAGCACCTGCAGCAGAAATGCTCAGGGACAGATAAACTGCATCTGCAAAAACCTCACTATTGTCATAAAGGTCTTTTACTTCCAGAAGAAACTCAAATCCTGAATACTTGCCCTGTGTCAGGCTGGGCATCTCTGGCGCACCCAGGGCCATCTGTCTGGAGTTTGGGGCTGTGCTTGGGCATGACTGCATGTATTGTCCAGTGTGGGAGATCCTGGATGAGCTGGCAGAAGGGCTTGCTCCCCTTTCCCACTCATACAAGGAACACCCTGAGCCCCTCAGTTTCCCCACTGCAGTTCCCAGCAGCTGGGAACCATGGGGCCACTGTTCCCTGTTGGCTGTCTGGGAAGGAGAGGAGCCACTGGAGGGAATTGTTTGTTGTGTTGGTTTTGCAATAACCATGGGCCAAGTGCCCAGGGTAGTGCCTGGATATCTGGAACTGGGCTTTTTAAGTGGGGAAAAACAAAAGAATGGAGCCCTCCCACAAGGGAAGATGCTGTCTCAGAGATGTGCTGCTGTGGGCTTCTGCATTTTGTTGGTCTTCCCATACATCAGACGATAAATGTGAATTAATCACAAACAGTGATTCCTTCTCTTGCTATAGGATTTCTCTTTCAGTCTCAGGCCAAACCAGCGGTCAGAACTGGGGTGACACACTCCTGGCTTCTACCCCTTTGGCTGGAAAATACCAAACTTCATTTCTCCTGCTGTGTTAGTCAAAAAACAGGAGCTGTGGATCACAAGTACTGTGCCAGCCTTCCAGTTCTTTGGCTCACAGCAGCCTGCCCATAAATACTGCTCCCTGGTATATTTAGATGTACTGAAATGCTACAAAAAATGGAAAATGCTTACTCTTACATCTTGACATAACTTAAAATACAGACTGGGAAAAGCAATGCAATTTAAGATGATCAGTCCCCAGCAGTCCCAGCTCTATCTTGCTTTCTGCTGCCTTCCAGCCTGCCAGGGAAAGAAAAACAAATTCTGCACATTGAATCCATGCAACAACATCAGCTTCCAGCATTTCCCTCAGAAATCATTCTTATAAAGTAATAAAATTCAGATTATTTCTCCAAGCTGCTGCAATACTTGCTTGGAGCTATTAAAGTCTGACTCTGGTATGCTCAGAGGATCAAAGTGGCTGTGTTTTCAAGATAAATGCATATTTAGGCAATTTATTAAAGCTCATTTCTCTATTGTCTCTTGGCACCAAAACCAAATCTATAATAGCTCTTTTCTGGAAAATCTTAGTGTAGCCTGACTCATTTGCAGTTTGGCCGTGGGGTTGCAGCCACGGCCATCTGCCATTGTGTAGTTGGCAGGTGGGGAACACAGATCTTTAAAATCATTGCTTTGCGTTTCCATTGCAAGGAAAGGGCTGTCGAGAGCTCATGTGCAGCGTCTGAGACCCAGAATCCGTCTGCTCGCAATTACAATTCTATTGTGGCTGTAGAGCTGAGGCAAACAGATGTATTGTGCTAAGGGAGACAGGCACACATTTTATTTGGCCTTGTCAGAGGCAGGACCTGCTTTCCAGGAGGCGGAAAAGAGTCTCCTTTTAACCACTGCCTGAAATGACTAAAGTCAGTGTGTGATGCCTGAGTCACATACAACAGTGCTGCTAATTTTTGGGCTTTTTCTTATGACAGCTCCCTCTTGTTCTTGCTCCCTCCTATGTTATAAAACAAATACAGCTGTTAAAAAAAACTGACTCTGTGCTTTCCCATACAGCTTTGGCGAGGGAGTTTTCACAGCAGGGAGCACAGGAGCTGCCTGAGCCCAGCTGACCCATCGCAGGGCCAGCTCTGACACTGCAGTGCTGGGGACTGAGCCAGGTGTCACACCCGGGTGATGCCCTTAGAAGCTCCCAAAAGAAAAGCATGAGCCATCCCTGTGCAGTGCCAAGCGTGGCTGCAGTGTTTAGCCTATTATCACATCCTCTGGGTTCACAGAAATGTCATGGCTCACGAAAAACATCCTTCCCTCAATAGCAGTGGAGACAGAATTCATCCTTCCTTGTCTCGCTCTGCGGGCCTTGAAGGCTGGGGAAGGATTTCCCCAGAAGCCGTGGCTTGGAGACATTCAGCAGGTTTTGGGGCTTGGGGGTGGTCAACTGTGTCTCTTCACATGCTCCCCTCGGTCCAGTGGCCTTCAGCGTGGTTCACCCAACAGAGCCCTCCCTGATGGTGCCTGGCAGTGCCTCAGCCTCAGACCCAGGGACCTGGGAGGGGAGTTCGAGCCAGTCTCAGCAACCAGAGCCACCTCAGCTCCCCCAGTGCTACTCCCAGCTCTTCCTTGCTGCTCCCCAAATTCATGAAGCTGGTTAGGGGGATGCAGTGACATTTCAAACACGTTTTATTTCATAGATAAAGGGTGTGTGCCATGGCACAGCATGTGAGGTGTTCCCAGCCCATCGCAGCACCTCTGAGACCAAGAATGGCCATGGAAGTGACAGAGGAACTGCCCGAAATGCTGCAAGAGGAAGGTGCTTATGGACAGCACAATGTCCAGGAGCAAAGGCTGAGCTGCTGCTGGTGGAGGAAAAGCACCAGGAGCTGTGGTTATTTTGGAAGGTGCCCTGACTGTGCAGCAGGAGGGGAGCAGCAAGTGCCCGAACACAGCTCTGTCCAAAGGGAAGCACCAGTCACGGCGTGAAGCGTGGGCCCGCTCTGCCTGGATTTCTGCCCATAAATCTGTACCTGGAAACACCAGAAGGTGGGAGGGAACCTCTGGTGGCATCTGTGCTGCTTTAGGGCACTGCTGACGGCAAAGCCAAGTCCCTACGGAGCTTGTGATGCGTGGCTCACCGTGGGGCTGGGGACTGGCCCCGGCGAGGACGGGAATGCCCGGGATGGGGTGCTGGGGGGGCTCTGTCAACCCAGGAGGATGGGAATGCCCGGGATGGGGTGCTGGGGGGGCTCTGTCAACCCAGGAGGATGGGAATGCCCGGGATGGGGTGCTGGGGGGCCTCTGTCAACCCAGGAGGATGGGAATGCCCGGGATGCGGTGCTGGGCGCTGTATCAGCCCGGCAGGCGGGGAATGGCCGGGCTCGGGTTTTCGGGGGCTGTATCAGCCCCAGAGGAGAGGAGCGGCGGGGCTGGGCTGGCTGGGCGGGGCTGGGCTGGGGCGGGGCGGTCCCTGCCGCTCGCTGTCTCGGCGCTCGGCTGCCCGGCCTGGGCGTGCTCGGCGCTCGGCGCGCTGTCCTGCGGCGGTGCGGCGCGGCCTGGCGGGGCCTGGTGCGGTGTCCTGCGGCGTGTCGCCGTCTGTCGCCGTTTGTTGTCGTGTGTCGCGATGGTGAAGCTCACGGCGGAGCTGATCGAGCAGGCGGCACAGTACACCAATGCTGTCCGCGACCGGGAACTCGACCTGCGCGGTGCGCGGGCCCCGCGGGGCGAGGGGGGCTGTGCTGGGAAAGGGCGGGCGAGCGGGGAGGGCTGAGGCCTCTGTGTGTGGTGGGGCCTGGGAAGGACCGTGTTGGATCCTGGAGGGCACGCCTGTGATGGCGCTTGGAGGGTCCGTGATGTATCTTGCGATGGGGTCTGGCGCCTTCGTGGCCAGATGTGCCGAATCGGGATGGGGGAAGCCGCGGGGAGGTTGTTGGAGGGGCTGCAGTGATCGGGGGTTGGGGATGGTTAAATAGGCTCCAGTGGCTGCGGAACGTGCATGGGGATGTGAGGGCGTGAATTATAGCGTCGTAGAATGGTTTGGGTTGGAAGAGAACCTTAAGATCATCTTGTTCCAAGTACCACGAAGAGGAAGTAGGGGGAAACGTGGGAGGAATGTGTTGCGGTGGTGGCAGGATGTGCCCCCAGCACGAGGGATGTGCCAGAAAGGTAGGTTTGGCTAGGAGGACACATACAAGCAGGGAGTTGGTGTTTTGCTGAGGGGGAGGAAGAAGGATTGGAAAAACCGCAGTGGGGCTCTTGGGTTTAAGGGGGAGGGTTTGGTGTGAGAGTGGTGTGGAAGAGAGTCAGGCTAGAGATGTTTTGTCTGAGACTTATCAGCATCCTCAGTCCATCCAGATTTGCCCCCACTCACTGTGCTTTACTTTGTTCTGCTCTACTGTGGGTACTATCTAATCCCTGCTTTGCTTGCTCTCCAGGTTATAAAATCCCTGTTATTGAGAACTTGGGTGCCACTCTGGACCAGTTTGATGCAATTGATTTCTCTGACAATGAGATCCGCAAACTGGACGGATTCCCCCTGCTGTGGAGGCTGAAAACTCTCCTGATGAATAACAACAGGATTTGGTAAGGGGCAGAGGAAAATGCTCTTGGGAGAGAGGTGTGGGTGTCTTTCCGTGCTGGGCAGGTGCAGAAGTGTTTGTTCTAGGCAATAAAATCAGCAGTGAGTATTGCATGGGCCCTCTTTCAGTTTCCTTCCTCATTCAGTTTCTCAGCCAGGACAATGAGATGCAAAGTTTGGGATTTGGCCAGAACTTTGGATTTCAATAATCAGCCCCATAAAGACAAGAAAACAGGGGTACCTGCAAGGCAGTGGATTTAAATCTCATATTGCATCTAATGTTCTTGCAGTGATATTTTTGCCAGCTTTATTAGAGAAATGTTTTGGATGCTCACCCAAACTTCGGCCAGTGTCAGACTGGGTTGTTCCTAGGGTGTTATTGTGTTTTTCTGTATTTCCACCATTGCTAATTCCTGCCCTAAATTAAACCTTTGTTTTTTGTTGCTTTTTAGTCGGATTGGTGAGAACCTGGAACAGGCTCTGCCCAGCCTCACGGAGCTCATTCTTACCAACAACAACATTGCTGAATTGGTAAGATGTGATGCAGGATAAAGCTAAACAAGCTTAAAATTTGTGGTTTTCATCTCTTTAATTAACCATTTTCCTTACAGTAGTGCCATATCCTTTTGGTAATAGTTGGTTCTTTTTCTTCAGAGTAATATTGTACAGTTTTGGCAGTAGCTAATGGTGCACATGCTTTAATGAACATTTGCATCATGCAGTGCAGCAGCAGTCACAAAGCTTGTTTTCCTGTTAAACTAATTGCATTAATTCTAATTAATTTCTAAAATGGATATGAGTTCAGAAACTTTGTTCTCAAATATTTTATTTTTTCACTAAATGAACTTAAAATTTCTTGCTTTGCTCCCTTTCCCCAGGGTGAACTGGATCCATTATCAACTATTAAATCGTTGACTTACCTGAGGTATGTAACTCTGAAAAGAAGAACTGCTCTTTCTGTGATGTTTGACCTCTGCTGCTGGCCTGGCCTGGCTTTGCTCTGGAATGCTCTGCTTTTTATGAGCTGTGACAGATCCTTTATTTCTAAAAATTGAATTGATAAACAGTGTTTCCACTATGCTTTATAAACATCAGGTGTTTAATATCTGAGGCTTTATATCACTGGCAGAGTGTTGGGGCAATGAGGTGTAAACCAATACACAAGTGCTAAAGTGAACTTAATCTTTAAAAACCCCAAACCAAAAGGTTTAATCTGTTGATAAAAAGTAGTTTAAAACACGTGTAAACAAGGACTTTTCAATAATATTGCATTTGGTGTGAGGGACAGAAAGAAACGCAGTTTGTTGTGTGATTTTTCACTTGATCTGTGTCCAGGTAGGAAAAGTGATGGTACAGTTATTTTTTGTGGGATTATTTGGATTATTTGGAGGTTAATCTTTTTGTCATCCTTGAGTCAAATCCACTTAATTGCTAAAGTGCAAGTTTTTACTGTAGTTTCCATAATATCAAAGAACTGTCACTAGGCTTACTTCATGGTATTTGTTGTCTGTTACAGCAGGAAGTATATGAATGCATTTCAAGTACATTAATATATTTCAATACAAGTGTGTTTTAAAATATTTTGTATTAAGAGCCTCTTTATAACCTTTATTTACTTCACAGCGTTCTAAGGAATCCTGTAACAAATAAGAAACATTACAGATTATATCTAATTCATAAAGTTCCCCAGGTCAGAGTGCTGGATTTTCAAAAAGTGAAGCTCAAAGTAAGTCTGCTTGCTTTTGATGTAGCTTTTTTCTTTTTTCATTCTTGAAAATTCATCACTAACAGTGATCTTGTTGCCATGTAAATTTTATTGAAACTCTAAGTGACTCTACAATGCTGTCATTGTTTTCTTTCATTCCGTTAAGGATATAATCTGTTTAATTATGTTTAATTGAGTTTTACTGCTTTTGTTTAGTGTTACTCTTTTCTGTCCCTCTGGTGTTGGTAGGAGACAGATCTCTAGAGAAAGAAATAAGCAAACACCACAGCCCTCAGCTCTGGGTGGAGATGAGTGTGGGAAAAGCTCGTAATTTTAAGAGCACGAGGTTGATACATCTTTGAGTGTTTGGGCAGTGTTTATCTGCTTGTTCTTACATCTGGTCTCCATGTACCAATTTCACTGATGAAGATGAGCCAAAGTGTCTTTCTTGGCCAAGACAGAAGCTTTGCAAACTGTGATGTTCTCAAATTAACTTTGTGTGTGTGGTATCGCTGTAGGAGCGACAGGAGGCAGAGAAAATGTTCAAGGGCAAACGGGGTGCACAGCTTGCAAAGGATATTGCCAGGAGAGCAAAAACGTAAGATAAAGCAAACAAATTTACACTGGCATCCTCCTTCAGAAACACCACTTTCTTTGTATGCAGTACCAGGCAGAAAACTGAAATATCAGCTGCTGGCAGGATGCCTCAAAAGCTTTGGGAGCCAGAAGTGCCTTGTCCAAGAACCCCAAGTTTTGGATGGTGGTGAATACATCTCAGAAATATTTCTGAAAGAGATAACTTGGTCAGGGTGGATTCATTGAAGTCAATAAGCAATAACTTAAATTTTAGTTTTCTTTTTGTTATTTAACTGCAGAGATGTGGCCATTGTTTAATTTGTTTGGTTTTTTTTTCCCTAGATGATTGGTAACTAATTTTTTCTGTTTTGCCGGGGAATAAAAACTGTGAATTCTGCCATAATTAGAAGATGAAATGCAGATGAAAATCTTTAGTTAAGCCATTGCATTCTGTTAGTTTATTTAATTTAATTCTCAAGTGGTACATCATATGTTTTGTTTAGTCTTTGATCAGCCTATTTGGAAATAAGAATTCAGATCATGTATGGCAACAGCATTTCCAAATTAATGGTTAAATAGAAAAATGTCTTGAATTTACTTAAAGCTGTAATAGATGGATTTGAGCCCTAGTTTGTGAGTGGAAAGGGTTTCATGTCTGTGACTGTTTTAGAATAAGCAGGTGATTTTCCTTAGCAGCAGCAGCAGATAATGTTGGGATTTTTTGACTGTTGAGATGAATTCCAGTTGAGTGTAGACTTTAATTTAGGCTGTTGTAATCTCATATTAGACAGATGGGAACAGAAACCCATTGTCAGTTACTCTTTATTTGTCCACCCTGCAGTTGTAATGGCAACAGACCAGCTGAGTGTTCAACAACATCCAAATCGAAGAGCTTTTGTCAACTGCCTGATTAATAAAGTTCTGCCTCTGAGCAGATGAAAGGGTGGGGGGAATGGAACAGTGAGGACAAGTTGCTGGTGTTTCTGAAGGAGGCAATTCTTCACTGTATCAGTTTGTTAACAAAGATAAGATACTACACTTGATGGAATGAAATGCTTTCAAACCTAGTTTGGAAGCATTTCAAGTTAAGAGAAGCAGCTCCCCTTCAGAAGGTGTAACAGGTCTTTATTTTTCCTTTGAAGCTTCAATCCAGGGGCTGGTCTGCCAACCGACAAAAAGAAAACCGGGCCTTCCCCAGGGGACGTGGAGGCAATTAAGGTAAATATGTCAGGAGAAAAGTGGTGGAGAAAAGCTGTCATGGATCCAAATTGAACAAATGTTTCCTTTGTGCTGTTCAGACAATTAGATCAGTGTGTCCTGACTTTGGCTTAGGTTCTTTTCCTGTAATTTTTCTTCAGATCTACCTGTATTTTGAAAACTTAAATGAAATGTTAACCTGAGCTTGGAGTTCTCCCAGGATAAAGCAGTTTTGTTTAATAAGGGGGGGGGAAGTAATCATTTGTAGAATTTTCTAGAACTAGAATTTAGTAGAACTTTCATAGGTGTTTGGTGTCACTTAAGTGGAAGAAATCTGGGTTTTGTGTTTATTGTGAGCAGACTGACACGGGGTATGTGAGGATTCACTGAGTTCTCTGTTTCTCAGACTGCCATAGCAAACGCCACGACCTTGGCTGAGGTGGAGCGGCTGAAGGGTTTGCTGCAGGCTGGACAGATCCCCGGCAGAGAGCGGAAATCAGGTCGTTCTCCACTTCTGTTACTCTTCTTTCCCAAACAGAATCCACCTCTCTTCCTTGCTTCCTGATGCTTTATGTGATCTCCGTAGGGAGTTATGTAGAAAAAGTGTGACTTTGTCATGTGTGGAGCACATCCCTGGCTCTGTATGATGTGCCTGGCCTTGGGTGCAGCTCAGGGCTGTCACCTGCACTCCCTCCAGAGCAAGGTGCCAAACACGGTGCTTTGCGGTATTGGATGACTCCAAACGTCATCCCAGTTATTTAAAGAAATGAGATGAATTACAGAGTCTCTCTGGCCTGGTGCTAAGCATTAGTGCCTCGGGTGTGGGTACAGCAGTGAGTGTGGGAGCTCTGCAGAGACGAATCTCAGCTGCAGGCTGGTCATAGCGTCAGTTTTCTGTACATCTGGGCTACCTGGATTTTCCTTTCTGTAGAGTATTATTATTATTATTACTCCTCTGCAGAGGGGTGGGGGAAGAAGAGTGACGTCTGCAGCAGCTGCCCTAAAACTCTGACGTGTCCTTTCAGGCCCATCGGAGGACGGTGAAGAAGAAATGGAAGAGGACACAGTGCCAAACGGATCGTAGCCCGGGCCCTGCCATGCTCCGGTCCTGCCCAGGAGCCCTTTCCTGTCCCGTGCCGTGCCGGTGTCCCCGGCGGGGCCCATCGCCCCCGTGCTGGCGCATTCCGGCGTTCAATAAACGAACGGTCCCTTTTTCTCCTGCTGCCGCGTCCCCTTCCTGGGCGGGCGGGGCGGGCGGGGCTTCTGCCCTGATTGGCTGCCTTGCGCCTGCCCCTCTTCTTTCATTGGCCGGCGGAGCTGCACGTCACCCCTGGCACTCTGCCAGCGGCGGCGCGGCGCTTCCGGGCGGCGGCGGGCAGGGCGGGCCTGGTCGTGAGGCGGTGGCGGACGGGGCGGTGATTGGCGGAGCGGGGCGGGCCCGGACATGAGGCGGCGGCGGACGGGGCGGTGATTGGCGGAGCGGGGCGGGCCCGGACGTGAGGCGGCGGCGGACGGGGCGGTGATTGGCGGAGCGGGGCGGGCCCGGACGTGAGGCGGCGGCGGACGGGGCGGTGATTGGCGGAGCGGGGCGGGCCCGGACGTGAGGCGGCGGCGGACGGGGCGGTGATTGGCGGAGCGGGGCGGGCCCGGACGTGAGGCGGCGGCGGACGGGGCGGTGATTGGCGGAGCGGGGCGGGCCCGGACGTGAGGCGGCGG
>JACBWW010000021.1:8465976-8479658 GCA_020086605.1 Lanius collurio
ACGGCCGTCCCGCGGCGGGGCCCGGGCCGGCGCTGGGCCGGGGCGGCCTGGAGGCCCTGCAGCAGACGGGTGAGGGGCCGGGGGTGAGGGCGGGGGGCGGCGGGGCCGAGGCGCGGAGCCGGGGCCGCACCCCCTCCGGGGTGGGGCCCTTGCCGCGCGGCCTGCGCTCACCCCCGGCCTGTCCCCGTCGCAGTGGGCTCGGTGCTGTCCAGCTATGGCTGGTACATCCTCCTGGCCGCCGTCGCCGTGTATATCCTCGTGCAGAAGGTGTCCCGGAGCCTGGCGGCGCGGCCGAGCGGCCGGCCCGGAGCAGCTGAGGCGGCGGAGGGTGAGTACAGGAGGCCCTGCGCCCTCCCCAGAGCCGGTGTTTGTGCCCCTCCGGGTTCCCGCGGGCGCTCCGCGGGCCTGGCGGGATGGCTGAGAGCCGCTCGGATCTGCAGAGCGGTCTGGAGTTGGTAACAGCCCAAAAGAGATCTGGTTCTGAGGGGTTTTAATGGAGAGTGATGCTCGGGATACCTGTACAGCCCTCAGATCCTGAGACTGAAGAGATCACCGGGAAAGGCTGGGCCAGGGAAGTGTTTTTAAAAGGTTCCGAAGGAAGAGCTGTGTCGCAAAGTAACATGTTTGGGAATGAAGGAGTGGGACATCACAGAACAAGGGAAGAGCTGCTCTTTGGTGGTGCAGGAGCTGAGGGGATGGAGGATAAAATCACTTGTGGTCAGTTACCAAATACGTTTTAGACTTACCAAAGAAAACCAAAACACCCAAATCTAAATCCTGGGGAAAATACTTCTATAAATATTCTTTTTAAATTATTATTAATCATTTTCTTCCAGTTATTCCTTCCCAGATCCTGCTCTGGCAGGACTGTGTACATTTGGGGTGTGACAGTCTGTGTTATCTTTGGGAGTGTGGCACAGGTTGTAAATCGTACACAGTCACGATCCTGCTGAAAAGCACAGGCTGTGCTTGTGGATCTTGCCAAATCCATGAGTGCTTGGCACTGATCCCTTGGGCACATTGGAATGACAGGACGTGGAGCCCTAGAAAAATCTTTTATGCACACCCTTACTCTTCTGCTGGTTTTTTGTGATGATAATTAAATAGTAATTTAATTGCCCAAACTGCCTGCAAAATTAAGTTACTGAAAGTACTGACATTTCTTTTTCACATTCATCACTGGATGGTAGCAAACAAATAAGGAGGCAAACAAGTGTGGAGATGCTTCAGCTTCTGGAAGGAAACAGAGCAACATTTGTGGGTTTTTTTGGGTGTAATTTTTCTTTTGACCTTCAAAGGCCACTCATGAAGAGCAGTGGTGACTCAGTGTGGATTTTCTGAGACCTGCAGGTGTCTCTTGAGATGTGTGTCATGTTTGTAAGTGATTTCTCTGCTGATGGAGGGTGTTAAATCCACTGCTGCACTGACACCAGCAAGACCCATTGCCAGAAGGAGTAGGAGTGAATGTGGGCTGTTTGCCTCATCCTTCTGCGTAAAAGAAGTGCTCTGGGTAAAAATGGTCCCTACGAAGCCTGGGTGATATTTCTGAATTAATTTGTATCAAATAACTTCTTCAGAAATAGAAGGATGTGTCCTTGAAGTGTGAGGTTTAAATTTTATGGTTAGTTACACTTGTGTCCTTATTAATATACTGTTAAAGCAATTGCTTCAAAATATTAAAACATGATGAAGTTTAATTTAGCATAAAAATTACTATAAAAGATTAGCTGGAAACTGAACTTGAGATGTGATTTTCCGCAAAACAGCTGTAGGGAGAGATGTGAGCCTTTCTTTGTTACAGTTCTTTGAGGAGACCATCTAGAATTTACTTTGAGTAGCTTTGCAAGCTCTCCTGATTTCCTAGAACCTGATGTGGTGGTACGAAGGCAGGAAGCTTTGGCAGCTGCTCGCCTCAGGATGCAAGAGGAGTTGAATGCACAAGCAGAAAGATACAAAGAAAAGCAAAGACAGGTAACCAGAAAGCATTTCTTACTTTAACTCATACATTTGTCATCAAGCACTTTGCTGCTGTAAAAGAGAGCAGCAAATTGCAATTGTGTGCCAGGGTCACTGTGGGCCTGGCGTTCATTTTTTTACAGGTAAATCTGTACCTGCAGGAGCTTAGTTGTATGTGCAGTGAATGGCTGGAGGGGTTTTGCTGGCATTTAAATTAACAGTACCAATGCATATGTGTGTTTTCTGCTCTTAATGGCAAATACAAGTGTTAGAAATGTAGCTTAGCATTGCTACAATTTAAGGGCCTGAATTACAGCATGAGATAACAAGGAATAGCAAATTTCTGTGAGGGGCAGTGCAGAAAATGGGTGTTATCAGCATAGCAGTAACACTGATGGTCACCCCACCTCTTCTGGTTTTGCTTTTGCAGTCAGACACTCAGACCTCAGTTTATAATTGATGCTTCAAGTAATATTGACAGTTAAAAACAAAGGAGAAGTCCTTTCTTCTGTAGAACCCCATGTTGTGCATTAAATTATTGTCATATGCAACATTCTTTACTTAGTACGTTTTATAGACTCGGGGTTTAAACTTGCCACTTGGTTCTGTTTTACTTCAAAAATGTTTTAAAGCATCAAGTGGCCAAAAGAAGCTGCAGACTCAGTCTGTACATCCTGAGGAGGGGAAGAGATGTGGGTGTAGAAAAATAACAAATTTTTCTTTAATCTCAGAGATACTGCATCAGATAAAGGTAGTTTGATGAGTCTGCTGTAGCCAATTCTGGGGATTCTGTTAGTTCTGAAATCTTAGTTTTAAGATCAAGTCTATATCCTGGATTTGTTCTGTAGCTTGAAGAAGAGAAGCGAAGGCAGAAGATTGCCATGTGGGAGAGTATGCAAGAAGGAAAAAGCTACAAAGGAAACCTGAAACTGAATCAGGTAACAACCATGTTAATCAGGTCACAGTTGTGTTCATGTGATTATGGGAGCTGAAATTCATATTGAGTAACTTATTGCTTTTCTGAACAGCAAGAAGTAGAACCTGGTGCCTCTGCCTCAGCAGTCCCAAAATCTAAACCAAACAAAAAGCCTTTGAGAGGAGGTGGTGAGTATGGAATCCTTCAGACACTCTGAGCTTGGAACAGGTTATTTACCCAGCCGTATCTGTAGTCTCTGTACATACATTTTGTCTTTTTCAAAGAGGAAACAAAATGTTCCTTACAAACGAGCTCTTTATCTCTGATCAGCTGGTGTGCTCTGCCCTTTGTGCAAATACTGGCAGGAAGTTTTGGGAGTGCTTTTCTATGGGAAAAAGAATGTATCAGGGTTTTTGTGACTATGATTTGGCATAATTTACTGAGATTTTTGTCACTCAAAATTACAGATTCTTACAGTATTTCTGGGATCTGTCCCCTGTTATTTTATAAATTCAATAATTTAATATCTGATCTGTCTTTAAAGCACCTGTAGTACTAGATGTAGGAAGAGGGTGTTTTACTTTGTATTATGTAGATGAAGAAGAGGAAAGACATCATTATGTAAAATGTGACCTTATTTATCATATAGCATGATGCTGACCTGTTGAATATATAAATCCTATAGATGTATAAACTCTTATCAACTCTCACAAAGCACTAGAAGGTCTTACCATTAAACTCACTGTCAGCTGCTGGAATCATCTTGATGCATGAAGTGCATTCTGTGGCCTCACATTGCTCATGTCAGGCTCACTGCTGTATATTAGCCCTGCAGCCAGTCTGCTGCTTCTCTTCTCAGCCCATCAGCCATACCTGAAAGTGCTAATTTGGGTATACTTTAATGACAATTTTCTGTAGTGGAGTGGATCATCTAGACAGCCTCAATCATATGAGGCTGAAAGGGGGGTCCACTTAGGGTGCTGACTAAGTCACTTGATTAAATGCATGAAACCTGTGGATTCTTGATTAAACATATTAAACCTCAGTAACAGTGCAGTGCTGGAATTCTGCTTTGAGTATTTTTCCTGACATTTGAAGGAATCAAGCGACTGATTCATCTTAAGTTGTTTGATACGAGGGCAGTGTGATGTCTGATGCTGTCAGCTATCTTCCAAAGCTCTGTCATGGGATATTGACCTCCTTGAGGGATGAGAAATGCAGGGGTCAGCTGTGCTGGGAACCAAGATCAGGGCAGCTGGGTTGGGACATCTTTCCAGCTGCTGCCTGTCCTAGTTTAATCCTTGGCAAAGTCTTGCTTAAGTAACCAATTAGAGAATTAGAGGTCTTGGAGCTTCTCATGAGGTAGATCCGCATGAAGTGAAAGAACCATCTGTGCTGCTCAGCTGCTCAATTAAGCTAGAAAGCAAAACTTGCCTGGTATGGGAAAAACAAATTTCAAAGATGAAGGTGATCCTGGAAGTTTCAGTGGAGCAGATTGCTTTGAACACCCCCTGGTTAGGCAGTGCTGCTAGGATTTGGGTTCTTTGTTTTGTGCAGAACAAATTGAAGATGTTTGCCAAGTTGTAACTTTCTGAGTGTAACTTCCTGCCATGAAGTTTCCCATGGTTACAGCATTAGGATGTTCAGCTAAAGTGTATTTGCCTAACTGCATATGCTTGCCTTTTCAAAAGCTCTAAAAAATACCTTGCAGTATTAATGAGTGGATTTACCTTTTGACTTTCAGAGTATTCCTTGCAGGACTGGAATAAGGGATTATTTTAAGTCCCTGACTGTTAGGGCTCTTGGAGAACAGATACACTCTTACAGAGTTTACTGTAAGAGCTGCTGTTGCTGCTCTGTTGATCCTGCAGAGCAGCACTGCCGGTTTAGTGCAGACTTAGAATAATTAAATGGTAATTCATTTCAATTTCATTTAATCCAAATTGATAAAATTAAAACACAAGTGTTTTGCAATGGCTTTTACTGTTAGCACTAGAAAAAGAAACCCTCTCAAGTCTGGATGTTTTCTCTGCTTTCATTTTCCCTAAAATGCTGCCTGTGTAAAGTATGAACAAGGTGTAAGTAATTGTGAGATCTGGTTTTGGTGTTCCTTGTGCGTTGGTGAAGGGCTGTAGAGGATGAATATTAATACAGTGGATTTCTCCTCTGTGTTCTAGGCTATAACCCACTGTCTGGAGAAGGAGGTGGGACGTGCTCCTGGAGACCTGGCCGGCGAGGCCCGTCAGCAGGTGGATGAGGCTAACCTCCCTAGTGTCCCCTGGCACTAGCAGGCTTGATCTTACCCCTTGTCTAACTGCCTGCAGCTGGCCTGTCACAGGGACTGCTTTGGGGCTGGTTTCACACACTTGTTAGCTTAAAACAGTTTTTTGATTGTTTTATTTACACTGTTTCCAAATTGTAATGCATTGGCTGATCCTACACCAGAAAAATATCTGATCCTGTTACAGAGGGTGAGGAGAGAAGCAATTTCAGTATAATCAGTTAATTTTCACTCCTCTCTAGAGAGGGAGCACAGTCTCCAACCAAGGTGAATCACCTGGGATTGTGAGATCTGGGCTCTCTGGCAAATTTAGTTATCTGTGCTCACTTTACCTGTTTAAGATGAGGATATTTACCATCCTCAGACGTGTTAACAGATTGACTGTCTTTGTCTGGAAGGTAACTTAGAGAGGGAGGATATTATCATTGGCAGACACCTTGAGTTTAGGCAGAGGGACTTCCAGAAAAAGCACTCTGACAAATGCCACGGATTTGCACAGAAGGCCAGTTATTGCAGATGAGTCTCTGTGACAAGCCAGCTTGAATGATGTTTTCCTTATAAATGGTAAACAAACCAGTGAGGATTACTGATGCTAGACAGCAAACAGGGGGGTTCTTGCTATTCCTTTTTTAATTTTTTTTTTTATTTTTAATTTCAACTGCTTTGTAAAAACAAGACACTATTAATATTAAATATAATTGCAAACAAATCATAAATTAGTATTTACATTTTTGTGGTTTTCTACAGCATCTTTTTATAGAAGGCATTGTTCTAGTGCAATAAATGTGTATAAAGCAAGGCTGGAGATGAAGTGACCCTCCTTCAGCTTGTGCAGCACCAAAGGTGAGGCTGGTGTGTGCTGAGAGCTCTGGCCAGTGAAAGAGTCACATTGGCAAGTAAGGGGCTGCAAGGAATAAGTGCGTGGTCTTCATCCTTCTGGTGTATATCCAGTACTGAGGACAGAAAACAGAACTGGTCACCATAACCAAACTTTCCAAGTATCCCATCCCCTTGATTTTATCTCTAAAATGCAACAGACAAAAAAAAATCCAGGTTGTCTTTGTAAAAGAGTAAAATAAAATAATTCCTGTCTGCCTTGGACAAGTGTCCCTGTGTCCAGTTGCTGTTACTGAGCTGGTCTGTGGGCACTGGGGCAGTGGTTCCTTAGAGCTTTGGGCTGCTTGAGCACTTGTTTCTGAATGTTTACCCTTGGAATACTTGTGCTCATCAATAGATACCAGTGCCAGCTTTGAATACACTGTTTATATGCATATAGATATTTCTCTTGACTAGAAATGCAACCAGGAGTGTGTTACTAGTGAGTTTTAAAGTTGGTAATGAAATCGAAAGGCCAAGAATCTTTTGTTTTAGGCACAACAAAGTGTTTGGTCAAGTGTGTGTAGAAGGTGAAGTGAGGCTGTTGATGTTCTTATGGAAATTAATTTTCATTCTTTGGCTTCTGTCCATTTTGGTATGTAAACTTAAATTTCCATTGTAACAGAGGCCATTGTATGTAACTTTGGGTTTTAATCTTTACCAAGAAAAAAAAAATAGTGGTGGGGAAGGATATTTTCAAGATCTGAAGAGTCTTCCTCAGGAAAGAGGACTAAGTTGGAATGCCTTAGGGAACATCTTCCCCCTCATGTTGGGGAAACAGGCAACAGACTGAGGCATTGTCTTCAGAAAAACAAGTGGGGGAGGCTGTTGTCTTAAAGAAGCAGAAATCCTTGTGTTGATAAAATGGTCAGGGATGGGTTTATTTAATTCAGTAAAAACATTTGCAAAATAAATAAGCAAGTCTTAACAGAGCATATGCTAATCTTTCTCTGTGTCTCAAGACTTGCTTCTGGCTAGGACTAGGGAATATGGCTTTTTGCCCAATTCTAAGGTTTAATAAGATGTATCCAGTGAAAATGAAATGATGTATGTATTTCTGGAAGCTTCAACCTTATTTATCAATTTTTATTTTTTTTCTTTATTTAATCCTCAAGTTCCTGAATTTTTCTTGGTCAGACACTTCTAAGCTATTGACCAGGTTGGGATGATGAACCTCAGTTCATAAAACTTTTCTTTTGGCTCACAGCCTGCACAAGATGGAAGCGTTTTTCCTCTGACTTCAAATGGAAAGCTCTCCTCTGACCACAAGCATTATGGAAAGGTGGTTGCTTGCTGCTTTATAGCTCAGGAGTGAAGTATGCAGAAAGCATTAGGTGAAAGTGAACTATTTAATGAATCTGTTGTTCCTGGTTTGGTATGAATTCCCAAGAACTTGAATTATGAAAGATGATATTAAAAAGCCTTCAGGAGATTCCTCCCCCCCCCCCCCCCCCCCCCCCCACTCACGCAAGAAGCCTCTTGCTTTACTCATGCAGATGTTCTGGAAATACCTCTGTCTGGAAGAAGCTGGGTAATAAACTATTTAACTGCTGTAAAATGGTGCTTAACCACTGAAGAATAATCTGTTTTGGGTACTGAAAAATCCAAAAATCAAGCAAGTGTTCAGAGGAACAAAGAATTCCTGAAAATGTTAGCTGCTTGAGAAATGCAGCTAAGTTGGTTTTTTTGTTGCTTTTAGATGATTTCTATGCTGGAGGAGCAGAGTTTTTTCTTTCTTTAAATTGCAGATGAGATCTGTTTTGTCCATATTTCTCTTAACTATTCATCAGGAGATACTAAGCACTGGAGTTAAAACTGAACAAAACAACCCATGTTGTCAGACTCATAAAAATTATTTGGCTTTATTTATGCCTTTCAAAAACGTTGTGAAACGAGGGAAAGATTTTAAGAGTGATATTGCATACTTGGGCGTTTAAGAAATTAGTTTCTTATGCTGGAAATTTTTAATAACAAACAGAAGAGGGAGTTATGGGAGAGAGGGCAATGGGGGAATCTGTCAGCAGAGCTGTTCCCAGGTGTTCCAGAGTTATCTGTCTCAATCAAAGATCAATGGGAATGAAAATTATAATTGCACCTGTATCTGCAAGGAACTGCTGTCCTTGCAAAATCTGAGTGCAGGTGTGAAATGCCCGTACTAAGAAGTCTCACCTGCTGTGTTTTTCTGCAGTTCTGTAATACTTTGACTCAAAACTCAAGGAGCTGGGTTGTTCTGCAGTGGCACTGTGCTCAGACTCTGCTGATACTTAGTGCAGATGTTTAGATTGGTTTGTTTTTTGGTTTGGTTTTTTGTTTGTTTTTTTTGGGGGGGGTGGGGGGTGTCTTATTCCCCTGCCTAGAAGATGACTTTGCATTCCAGAGCTCTGTGAAGGGGGATAGCATCCAGCCTGACAGTCTCATGGATATTTTACCAGCAGCACTGTTGTTACTGGCTGCATTTAAACCCTTCTAATGCTGTTCTTTCTGCCTCCTGCCGAAGCAGGCTGCCCCCTTCTTGAGCACCTGGGTCCTTGCAAGCTTGACTGCACATCAGCACACATCTCCACATCAGATCCACCTTCGGGAGGAATTTTGCCACCTTTTCAGAGATCAGTTTAGCCACAGGAGGGGCTTGGCATGTTTCTGTCCATGCTATAGCTGGACAGTGAAACTATGTAATTTCCAGCTGTAAAAGAAGCTGCTCTAGACTTGGATGGGCTGAAGCCTTGGGTTTTTCTATTTTTTTTTTCCCTCCTTTGTGGAATGAAAGCTTGGGTTTTTGGAACAGCTCTGCAACCACAAAGGAAAAGCATACGGCTGCTGGCTGGGTGGTGTCCTGGCCTGGCTGCACCGTTGTAGCTGATTTTGTGAGAGCTTCCAAGCCAGCTGTTCCATGCCTGACACACACCCTGCCCATATTCCCAGCTCCAGAGCCAGTGACTTCAAAAACTTCCGTTGTTTTTTTTATGAAAAACTGATGTCTTCAATGGAATAGGTCCCCTCAGCTCAGCTTTGGTGGGGAAATACACATTTTTTGCTGCAGGTTTTTGTGGCAAGGCACTGGCAGGGAGGCAGGTGCTGTTCTTCTGTATTTATTGCTGTGATTTTGTTTTCAAGTGCACACCTGCTAAAAAGCACTTTCAGCACAGAGCAAGATTTCCACTGGTAAATTTACAATTTCACTGCTCCCTCTGTGTCTATCATAGATTCTTTCTGTGTGGTGGTTACTGAGCTGAGCTTCTGAGCTGATTCTGTGGATAACAGTAATGGAGGGAGGAAGGGAAAAGAACCTAGAAAATTTTATTTAAAGAGAGTGGAAGGGAAGTGGATACTCTGAAATACATGGCATTTAAGTCTAGTTCTAGTACTCTGTATTAAAATGTGGAATTACTGTTAGGTTGGCCTAAAAGATACACTTGGGAAAAAAACCAAACCTGGGTCGTAAAGCTTTACTTTATCAAATACTGGAGGAGGCAACACTCCCAGTGAATTCCATTTCCTGGGTAATGTAATTACCACTTTTTTAGCTGTTCTGATTTTTAGGCTATGTCGTCTTGATGATTGCTTTTTAAATACACATTCTGGGCTTTTCTAGTGCTTTGTTGACTCAGGTCTGGTGGCCCCACGTTAAAAATGCATCATTTTCCCCCCGCGGTACAAAGCTCGAGTGCTTTGTTACACCCCGCAGTTCTGCTCCTGTCACCAGGCCGATGGGACCTGGAGGTTGGTCAGGAGCCTGCGGAGCAGGAGGGTTTTCCAAGGCATTCCCACGTCTCCCGAGCCCTGAATGCGGCTCCCAGCCGGGAAGGCGAGGCCGCTGCACTGCGGGGCCGGGCCGGGCGATGGCAATGTCGGGCTGGCTTTCGGAGCGAGCCAGCGGGGACAGTTCTCCTTCAGTCCCTCGAACGGGCACTTCTGAGTCATTCAGCTGGGGAAAGGTGGCGACTGGGCAGTGGCAGGACCAGAATAGGTTGGGAGGGGGAAAAAAAGTAGGTGCTGGAGCTGAGAAAGGAGTTTCCGCATAATTTGGGAAAATGCAGCGGTGCTGGAAATACTGTGACAAAGACAAATGCTACTGGTTGCCCAGTGAGATTTTTTCCACTGTGAGTCTGTTACATTGAATATATGAAGTATGCCCATTTTCCAGTGCCTGGGCAGTTTTTAAAGTATAAGTTTGAGTACTGGAACATTAATAATTAAAAGTTTCTGGAGCATTCAGGAGTAGTTCACTTCTGTAACTATTATTTTAAAGAGTATTTGTTGTAGAAGATCTATCCTGCAATTATTGGAGGGGGCTCATTGGAGATCAAAATCAGTGGGAAAAAGAAGTGATTATAATGCATGATAGTCCTTCTTTCCTCTTCAGGGCAAAGTCTCCTATGTGGAAGAAACTTTTTTTCATTTGGTATTCAGGTTCTTTATTCCAAAAGGATGACATTTATTGTGTATGCACACACACACACACACACACACACACCGGCTCAGCTCAAGGACTTGGCTTTTTCATTGTTTAAAAATAGGATTACTGTTTTGTTAATCTGATTATGAATCTAAACCATGTGGGCCTGTCAAGTGGGCTCTCACCGGCTGGGCCGGGTGCTAATCTTGCTGGAGGGAGTGGGATGGGAGCGTGGAGATGAGCACACATCCTCTGCAGATTTTGGAGAGCCATTGGAATACTTCCTCCAGCCATCCCACAAGGAATTGAAAACATACTGCATAAAAATGTGTTTATGCTTGTAGACTGTGTTATAGAAGAAAAATATCACGTCTTTGAATATACAGTAACCATGATATATAGTGACAGCTATTGAGACCAAGAGCTGTATTAATAGGGAATGGCACTTAAATGTGATTATGCAGTATGACCTTTCCCTGCCATCCAGATTAAAAATACACTCTAGGCAGGTAACAGCATTATAATTCCACTCGAAGAACTAAGCCATGCTTTTCAAGCTTTCCCTAAATCTGCTTTTTCCCTTTTTTTCCAGCAGCTGCTCTATGCAAGAACAGGGGAGGGGGCAGAAACAGTAAAAGGGGCATGTGCCTGCCTAGCACTTCAGAAAAATGACATAAAGGGAGGCACTTGGATGTGCTGTGGGAGTTGTGTGAGCATTGCAGCATTCCCACGTGCCACCCCCTCTTCACAGCTGGACATCTCAGCCTTACAGCCCGGGCTGTGATCTCGTGTGGTGGCAGCCATGTGAAGTCTTGACCGTGCCTCCTCTCCAGGTCAAATGGCACCTGGCACCAGGAAAGCTCCCCTTCCTTCTCCTGCCCCTTCCCCAAGTCCTTTCTGCTCACACCTCCATAATTGCTCTGGAGGTGAAGCAAGGTGGGAACATGCCCAGGAGAGCTCTGAGCTGAGGAGATCTAACAGGGGAATGTGCTGCTCTGCTTCATCATTTCCATGTGTGCTGAAATCACACGGAGTTCTCAGTTCTGATGACTAACTTCTTTTCTTTGTGGGAAGAAGCCAACTGACAGCTCCTCAGCCCCAGCCCCAACCTTTCTCCTTCTTATTGCCTTTTAACCATGCTAGCTCTGCCCTTCCCGTAATTCATGGGCCACAGTGACTTTCCCTTCAATCAGGAGATTTTTACAGCTGATTTGGAGCAGGCAGAGAGTAATCCAATTCCTGCTCATGGACTTGCCACATGTGCCTCTCTTGGAAAGGAGTAGCCTTGGGGTTTTTTGTAGCTTGGATGTGTCTTGGTGTCCTGTTATTTCAGGACCTGATGATAAGGCTTGGGGGGAGAGGAGAGAAGAAGAGTTTAATGAAGAAGATTTTGGAAGTGCAATAAAAGGTACATGTGTGCAGTGTCACAGGCTGAGGATAACCCCAGACTTCATGGAAAAGGATCAGTGCACCAGTAGTTAGAAATAATTGTGAAGCATTGTAAACTCTGGGAAGTAGACAGGAATTACAGTGGTGAGGAGGGGATGGAAAGGACAGTCGAGCTGGTCTTTGCCAAGTGACGGTGCTTCTGCCCTTCCTGGCTTTCCCTGCCTCATGTGTATTCCAGTTCGGACTGTTCTTCCTTTTTCTCTCTATCACCCTTTAGTCTTTCTGTTCACACAAACACATCTCACTCAATACACCTGTGTTTTGCCCATGGGCAACTGAAGGGAGGCCTCCTACTCTTCATTCTTGTTCACTGCTTGTATTTCTTATCTAATTTCTATTTGTATTCAATTTTGTTGTGTTTAATACCATAAATCCCGGTGGCACCTTCCTTGTGTTATTTGTGCTCCTGACATCACAAGTTCATCTGTGCTGACGTCAGTATGAGGATTGCACCATCACAAGAACAATAAACCCCTCACAAAAGCATTTTTTCAAGACATACCATCGAGCTAATTAGATAAGCAGATTGTGTCATTACCTGCTCAGTCCCAGAAGTGAGACAGTTACTTGTGATCATAAAAAATCTGTCGTGGATGTCTCTCTTTGGCCTGTTACTGAAGAGTATTAATGTGGTGTGACTTCCTCTTTTGCAATGGTTCTTGCTTAAGAGGTTGTTGCTGTTACACCAAGACTTTCTTCTTCCCAGCTCATTGTGGATGACATCGTGATATAAATAAAATTAAAAATGGAAAAGACTGGCAATTGGAAATGCCAAAGTGGGCAGGAAATGAAAGAAACCACAAAGATAAGCAGGAGGTCACCGGGTTGTACTTGATAAGTTTCTTCTGTTGAGACTTGAGAGTTTCCTTCCTGTGAAATGTGAGGGGTTTGTGGCTGCAGTATTTGAAGCTGAAGCACTCTGTAGATGAAATGCACATGGAGAGTCAGTATGGACAAAGGAAAAAGAAATCTTCACCCAAGTCTTCACTCTGTTGAACAGTCATTATAGCCTGCAGATGGAAACAGACTGACCTATTTATGGTTGGTTTAATTAGCAAGGTGGGAAAAAACAGAGACTGCCTGCACCTTTGCTCCCTGGCACCACAGCTTGTGCTGCACAAATACAGCAGTACCAGGCAAACAGGGCTGGAAGGTTGCTCCTCACTGCTTGGATCCCCTTGGCCTCTGTGTGTGCCATGGGGCAGAGCTGGAGCTTGGGCAGCAGGGACCCGACCTGGTGCCTATCCTGGATCTGTGTCCCAGTGTCTTCCCATCCTAGGGCTGGGATCCCAGTTCTGGACCCTGAACCAGGGTTCTGCTCTGGGGTCTTTGTGCATGGTGCTGGGATGCCTGTCCTGGGGTTATGTCCAGGGTCTCAGTCCCTGTCCCCAAAGCTGAGCGTCCATATTCTCTTGGCCTCCTTCCGCTCTTGATTTGGGCAGCTGGGCTGAGGTTCTGGTGTTCCAGTTCTGAGGTCCCAGTGTGGGACGCTGGGCCAGGTTTGCTGTCCCTTATGTAGGATGCTTGGTTAAGGTGCCAGTCCATCCCATAGAACCACCGACCAGCTTGGGTTGGAAGGGCCCTTAACACTCATCTCCTTCCAAGCCCTGCCACGGGCAGGGACACCTTCCCGCAGACCAGGCTGCTCCAAGCCCCGTCCAACCTGGCCTGGAACACTGCCAGAGATGGGGCGGGACGTCCCGCAGGGCCGCTCCACGGTGGTGCTTCGGAAGCTGGCTCCCGTCCCAGGGTCACATCCCGGCTCTCGGTGCCCCCTCCCCACGGCCGTGTCCCGGAGCCCCGCGCGG
>JACBWW010000021.1:8480042-8670354 GCA_020086605.1 Lanius collurio
AGGTTTGAGCTTACGTCGCCGCCCGCCGCCGCCGCCGCCGCCCCGCCGCGCCGCCCCGGCCCGCCGGCACAGAGCTTCCTCTTCGTGGGGGTCATGACGGCGCAGAAGTACCTGCGGAGCCGCGCCGTGGCCGCGCACCGGTGAGCGGGCGGGGGCCGGCGGGGATGGGGGTCCGGTGGGCTGCGTTGGGCTGGGGTCTGGGATGGGCTCGGGGTCCGATCGGGTGGGCTAGACTCGGCTCGGCTCGGTTCGGCCCCGTTCAGCTCAGCTGGGCTTGGCTCGATTCGATCCCATTCAGCTGAGCTGGGCTTGGCTCAGTTCAGTCCCATTCAGCTGAGCTGGGCTTGGCTCAGTTCGGTCCCATTCAGCTGAGCTGGGCTTGGCTCGGTTCGGTCCCATTCAGCTGAGCTGGGTTCGGCTCGGTTCGGTCCCGTTTAGTCGGCTCCCCAGCATAAGAACGCCCGGCCCGGGATGCCCTTGCAGCCAGGATACCCCCGCCGGCCCCGGGGATCGCTTGCCCTTCCCCGGGGCAGGTGCGGGCGAGCCTCGGGGCACGCTCAGCCCCGGCGCTCCTCGCTCCGGCCCGGGCGCACTGAGGGAGCCCTGGGGAGCTCTCCGGGCGGGCTGCGGGAGGAGCGGTGCCCCGAGCGCTGCTCCGCTGCCCGGGCAGCTCGGCAGAGACGCGAGGGGTCGAGTGAGTCGCGTTGCCGCTCCCACAGGGTCTGGCTTAGCCAGGTACCACCTGGCAGGTGGCCCCAGTGGCCTTGCCTGAGGGTCAGGCAGCCCCGCCGATGCGAGGGGACACTGACTGCCGGTCACCGGCGGGGACACGGGCAGCAAAGTGTGTCCCTCAGTGTCTCTGCCTTGGGCGCAGCTGCGCCACGCTGGTACGATCCTTGGCTGCTGCTTATGGAGAGAGCTGACTGCATGATGGTAACCGAAAGTTTGGAGACCACTGTAATCCCCTGGATAGGGAAGCAAAGACCACTGCGCCAAGCCGAAAGCGTGTGCTTGGGAATGAGACCCAGAGCAGGCATCTGGAAACAAAGAGTAAAACCCACCTCTGCTCGCCACAGCCACGGCTGAGGCTGGACCAGGTAGTGAAGCAGCTTGGATGAGGAGAGTCAGCCTGCGTGAAACGCTCCATGCTTCAGGCTGGTTGAGCTAATGCAGAAACCAGGGTCTCAGAGCCGCGTGTTTGTTACCTGAGCACACCGTATTTTGGAGCAGGAACAATCTTGTGTGCTGCTAACTGTGGGCCCCAGGTGTAGCTGAGTATGGCCACAGGCTAACAGGAATTCTGTCCAAAGCCTCGGCAGCATCAGGATAATAATCTCTTTTGTGAGAGATGTGTCTGTGGCTTTGGTGAAACTCTCTGCTCTGCTGGCATATGCTCATTGCTCCGGCATGTGCGCCAGCAGGCAGTGCTGGGAGGCTGCACGGGAAGCCTGCTCGGGAAATCTGAAAGAGTTGAGAGCTAAAATGTCAGCTCGGGTATACCCCAGCTCTGACTGAGCCAGCATCCCTGGGGGAGCAGCCAGGAACTCTGGGACAGATCTTTAATAAAACATCCCCTTTAGTCTTGTGCTAGAACAAACCCTTCTCCATGTCCTGCCTGCCCTGGCTGAAAAGTACTTGGCCCTACTGGCCAGTGAGAGTGGGATAGCAAAACTATGTATGGTGGACCATCATACCATCGTTCCCAGCTCGGCTCTAGTTTCAGGAAATCTGTCTTTATATCAGCATCAAATGCAGTAAAATTGCTTTATTTGGGCAGTCTGAGGCATGTTGTCCACCAGTGATGGTTTTAATGGAAACTTAATTCGTTCTTCCAGCAGAAGACCTGTAATTAAGTTACAGAGAGTGCATGATTGATATTTTTAAATGGGCGAAGGAATCTGTTTCTTCAGGGTTATGTTCTCCTTTACCATGTGGGATGGAGCATTTTGGATTGCAAATCTCATGGGCTGTGTAATTTAGATTTACATATGGAGAGGTTGGAGTCGTGTTGGGACTTCACGTAACAAGTTTTATGGCAGAATAGTTTGTCTAGCATCCATCAGATTTTACATCAAGAATTCAGAAAAGGGAAATTTATCACCGTGTTGTCCAGAGCATTATTTGGGGAGGAATTCACTTTGCTGGTGTGGAAAGGATTCTCGTCCCTGGTTTTGCCTGTGCTTGCTGAACAGTCTCGTGCTGTGGCGGAGCTGGGTTTAGAGAACAAGATCTGCAACATCTGCTTGCACAAAACAATGGCTAAAGATGCAATTTAACAAATCCAGCTAATGGCATCGGGCTCCTTCAGCCCTTAGATGGAGATCTGAGTATCACTTTTTACTGCACTGCTGTTTTGGTTTAACCTCTAGAGATGATGTCTGTTCTTGGAAGAGACGAATAAAGAGACTTAGTAGGGCTAAATGCGTTTTTCTCACCTCCGTTGGTGAAAGAAATGAGCTAATGTCCTGGTGACAGGAAGACATCTTTGGGGGAAGATGGGGAGGGGGGAAGAGGAAGACAAACCTGAAGTCTTAAATGGCTTTTGATTGCCATGAAGTACTCAAGCAGACAATTGCTGGGATTACTACATTGACAAAGCATCCTGGTGAGCTGAATCGCTGGCACAGCCAGTGAAATGGGAAGCTGCTAGCAAGGCATTCCCGAGGTGGCAGCGTGTGCAGAGCCTTGATACCACGCTGAAAGGAATTAGGGATTCAGAGGCTGAATACCTCCAAATTGCTGTGGCTCAAAGGCCATTTACAGACACAGCTAAAAGGGACCGGAGCGGAAAGCATTTGCTGATCCTGGCTGCTGTGAATCCAGATAGGGTCTAACAAGAGGGGAAGCAATCCACTTCCTGAACATCAATCATGAGCAAAATGACCACTGCAAGGCAAAACAGGCCTGCTGGATTTTCGGGAGCCGCCGGCTCTTTGTAACAGTCGTGCTTTTGTAGTCTGTGAGGGAGAGAATAAGCTTTAGATCCACAGGTTTTCGGATCTGCAGCCTCAGCAGTTATTGCATCTGACAACCAGGTTAGCAGAGCTTCCCTTCCAGGAGGCCGGCAAAATGCAGCAGCAGGAACCACGGTGTCACTTGAAAGGACAAGGAATAGTCAGGACAAGAGCTGGGCAGGAAGGAGTTAAAGGGATGGCTGGGGTTCAGGGAAAGTGCAGCAATATGTGCTAATGGTTTTGCAGTTGAGGGGAGTTGTCCTAGAAGAGCTGCCGGAAGGAGAGGATGGGAATAAGCAGTCTCCCAGAAGATTTAAGTCTGCTGTCTCAGGAACTGAAATATCAGTTAACCCCTTTTTTTTTTTTCCCTGTTTGTGTAGCAGCTAGATTTCCTGGGAAACGTGGCAGGAGAGTGGTGTGAATGCGGTTAATGGCGAGATGTCAGCGGCTGGCCTTTGGCAGCATCTCTGCAGGAACACAGCCGCAGCACTTCTCGGTTTGGGACAGCCCCCGCAGCACCGTCGAGTGCCACGAGGACCATGAGTGATGCCCGGGGCTGGTGCAAAGCCATCCCTATCCCGTGGCTGAAGGTTGCCTTTCAGAGGCTCCATTTCTAACGTGCTGCCTCTGTTGGTGGTGGCTTACAGGAAGCTGTGTGCACTGGAATCCAAATACCTGAGTGCTTGCAAGAGCTTAATTGAAAGGCAGCCAGAAGGATTTGGGGTGTAAGGGAGTCTGTGCTATCCGTCTAAGCCTGCACTTAAACATTGTTGTGCTGCTCCTAAATTCAGAGCATAGCTCTGAATCTGTTGGGTGGTTTGGCCTATTCTGGTTGCTGGTGAGGGGATGTGATTGATTGTGGTAGAGCTCCTGCCTCTTGAGAGGGGTCCCTGTGAAGTGACTTTGAATGTCATGCCAACACAATATATGTTCTGCTTCATGTATGAATCATATCACAGTATTGCAGTAGTGAGAACTCAGTGTCCTGCTCAGGTACCCTCCACGAGAAACATGATGTACTTGGGATTTCTGACCAGTAACCTAAAATTTGTGAGAATGTTTAAGGAACAATATGAAAGAAACACAGTGAGAGCAGCTGTCATTGATACAGGGGGGATAAGTAAAACAAAGTCACCTATACCCCCCAAAATAACCATATGGCCCAAACCTCTGAGACACTTGCACTTTGATCTTAGCATGACCCACTGACTATCAGTGTCCCTGTGGGTGATGGGTCCATTTCTGTCCCTGTGTCCACAAGGAAGGTGGATGGATGTGCATAGACAGAAAACTGGCATCACTTAAAATGGAAAGAATTTAGCTCAAAGGACTCAAAGAGCTGTGGAAGCTGCTTGGGTTCTCCATTAAAGCTATCCTGCAAAGCCTTGAAAGGAACTTTTCCTCAAAATCTGAATTCTGTAATGCAGATCTTAATGACAAAGATCTGGAAATTTAAAACCTCAGTTTATTTTGGTGACCTCTCGTGTTGGTCATCTGCAGTACCTTGTGCAGGAGCAGCATGCTGGTTTCCATGCTCAGTTCTCCTACCTAAACTGTGGTTCATTGCTTCCCCTGTACCAAGTGTTGTTGGAAGAATGGGACCTTGAAGAACAGTTATGCAAAACTAGCCCTAATTCAGTGTGGAATTCAGCTGCATTCAAGACATCAGTCTTTTATGTCTGTTGGCTTGCTGAGTTCTTCACAAATTATGATTTTCTTCAGAGTAATTATACAAGAGGGCTGTTTCTCAAAACTTTAAATGATTTCTCTGATCTCCTCTAAGGGAACTTCCTGAGCTGCAGACAAAAACCAAATACATTTTTTGTCATAGTCTTCAGCTTGGGTCTCTACAAAGGGAGCACTGTCTGCATAATGCCACTGACTGTGCTTCTGACGAGTCTGCAGAGCTGATAACAAAGCAAGATAAAACAAATAAATAATAAATACTGGAAACTGAAGATAAAGCATTCCAGATCTGTGCTGCTCCTGCTGCAAGCTGTGCTTTTTAAGCTTCTTTTTAAACGAAGAAATAACTTATGACAACATTTCATGAGTACAGGTGTGGTCACTTTTTAGAAAATACTGGGGGTTTTTAGCACTCTTGGTGGGTACAAGGTTTTCTGTATTTCATGAGTACCTGGGAGCCAGCTGGGTTAATATCATTCCACCCAGTTTGCTTGTGACTTGCGTGGACTAGGGTACATGTAGGATATCCAGTGTGCAGAACTGGGTGAGGGAGGGATGGCAAAATTGGTTTGATAGCCACCAAACCTGGAGCATTACTGGACTCATATCCTCTGCTAAGAGGAAGCATTACTCATTTTTCTGTGTTTGTTTAAATTTCACTTTGATTTCCAACACAACATTCTGGTTTGTGGAGTTCTGTGTCCTGTACACTGAGAGAAACCAGGTCACACAGCATCATGCAGGTTTTTTACCTCCTGGGGAGGGTAATAGAGAGCCTTGCTGTCCTGATTCATGCATCTCCTGCTTAAGCAGCAGATTCAGGTTACATGGAGGAGATAAGGTTGGGATCTGTCAGGGTTTTTAAATGACCAGTACAGTATCAGTTGTATTCACAAGCTGATATTTCTGGACAGAGTTGAAATGGCTTTGACTGAGGCCGTGATCGATCACAGCAGCCCAGGTGGTCTCTGCAGGTGCAGAGACAGGGGTCTGATGGTAGAAATGTGTCAATGTGTACTTTAAACAGCTGAGGGTGACAGGGCAGTGGGGAGGAAGGATGATGTCAAATTTCCATAAAAATACTTTTCTTTGGTTTTTTCGTTATCAAACATGTCCTTTTGTAGGTACAAGCTGCAGATCTTATATTGGAGAAATCAGGACCAGGAAAGCGATGCCAGCAGGTGGAATGGGGTGTTGGTGGGGCCATAGGATGGGGAGGTGTTGAGACAAGAGCTCTGTGCTCAGGAGCTGAAGGGTCAGGTTGCTGCCCATAACCTGAGAGCAGACAAGGCAAACTTCAGTGGAGGTGGGAGGACTGGCAAGAAATGTAGTTTTCACATACTAAACTTCAGAATTGCTGGTGACCAAGACAGGTCTGGTTATTTGTAACATTGGATAAAAAAGTTAAAAGCAGCTTTGATCATAATTATCTCAGCATTTATCAGTCCTTAGCTCTCCTGATAACTGGGGTCAGAAAAACGTACTTAACAGTTCATCTCACCCTCTGTGGTTTGGCTTCTTTGGCCGAGTGCAACAACGTGTTTCCTGAAACTGTGTATTCTGTCCCCAAAAAGGGTCACAGTGAGCTGTGGCTTCGACGTGAGGAGCAGCCCGTGGTGGCTCCATTGTCTCAGCCTCTGCCTGAGCTGTGCTTATGTTGACACAGACACTTGGGCTCTTTTTCCATGTGGGAGTGTTTCGTCCCTTTGGGTTCAAACAATTGCTCAAAGCCACGGTCACAAATAACACGTTGAGTTGTCTCATCCTAGAAACTGTGTTGTTGCAGGAGGAACAAAGGCTCAGTCAAGCTGTGCTGGTGCACGGTTGATGTGGTTGACATGAGATCCCAAGGCTGGAGTAACGTTGTGGTGCTGACCCAGGTCACACACGGATCTTTGGGATGTGGATATTGTTAGGGCACGGTCCCCAGTGGGCTTCTCATATATGCAGGAATGTCTGTTTTATCCCTGTTTTAATGTTAAACTTAAATATGGCCATATTGAAAGATGGCCTCAAACTGGTTTTGGGATGATGGGTTTAGTGTAATAGGAACCGTGGGAATCAAGCATGCCAGGGTTTATGGATATATGTTTTTGTGTATGCATTTTGTTCCCTTTCTGTTGAATGGGAGCTCTTCTCTTGACAATACTTAGTGGGTCTTGAGGTGAAGGTACCTATTTGGAGAGCAGGGAGTAAATTTAAACTGGAAATCAACAGAAGGAGTTGATGACTTCCAGAAAGGAGCTAAAGCTTGAAGTCATAGAAGACATCCTGTGTTGTCCATAGATTGTAGTCACAATAAAAGCAGATCTTTCAGAATATGGGCAGCAAGTTTGAAATTACACTTTTTGCTTTTGAATAAAAAAGTAAACAAACAGAAATTTCCATAAGACTTTAGTTCATAATTTCAAATGGTGGTTGTCTGCAAAGTGTCCCGAGTCCACCCAAAGCTGTGTCTCAGTGGACAAGATGAGCTGCGTTTCTCAGTAACTCCTTCTGTCCTTTCTTTCTCTGAGACTAAAATTTAAATGCATTGAGTACCTTTAGTGAAGAAAAGTCTTAGACTGGGAGTTGATATGGGAAGAGCTGTGGATTATTTGTATGTGGACTGTGGGTGTCAGAAAATAAACAGCAGAACTTCCTTAATAGTAAAAGTTCAGGATATGACCATGTCTCCTTTTAAAACAGGCACTTCTCAGTGCTTTAACAGGATATGATTTATAACCAGTAGTACTGTGCATTAATTGGATCACTGATGATTAAAGGCCTCATCACCTCTTGTGAAGTCAGTGGGAATGTTTCCATTTGCTTTACTCTTTGCTGTTCTGGGAAGCTGGGATCTAAACTTTTGCTATGAAACACTACCCGTGGCAGTAAGAAATCCAGAAGACAAAGCTTTTAAAGTAATTGGGTGATATTCATTACACACAGTGGAATTAGTGAGAAACTGTTAAGGTGTCAAAGCTGATGTTTAGGTAGTCTCATTAAATACCTCTGCATTTTCTGATGGAACTTAAGGAATAATTCTCCTGAAGTATTTTTACATTTCAGGCTTTATATGATAGCTAATTCTGGAGATTTCAAATTTCAGATGGTCTATGCTGCCCAAAATCTGCTCAGGTTTTGACAAAGAAGCCTGTGCTGAGGCATCTGATCAGCGTGACAGTGATGCATTGAGGGAATACTGTGTCCTTTACCTTTGGAGTATTTTCACGTCAGCTTTAGGTTATATCCTGAGGATAGTCGCCAAATAAAACTATAAAATATTCTACCCCCTATACAAAAAGGGACAAAACCTGTTGGTTTACCAACTAAAATAGTTTTCTATGAGTTTCTGTGAGGATATGTGATCTCTGCTCTCTTCCCAGATAGAATCTCAGAAAATGGTACTGCAAGCTTAAAATTAATAATTTTTAGGGCAAAGCTGTAGCAGTTACGTGACTGAAAATCCTCCCTGGAGGAGACTGTGCTCTGCCTTGAGGAATCATCCTACAGCTCTTCCTGCACTATCAGTGACCCAGTTTGCCCTTGCAGATGGGTTGGATTTGTCAGAGAGGAGCACAGAAGGTGTGGAGCAGATGTTGTCACTGTGCTGCTCTGCACAGGAAAGGCTTCTCTTCTGTGCTGATCCTCTCCACTAAAACCTGGAATGTCGTGTCTGGAAAGCTGCTGGAGGTGCAGATGTTGGTAGCCCCGTGTTATCGTGGGAATTACAAGTTTTGCAGGTGTCTCTTAGAACTTTGCTGGTATGGACAAACCTGCTTGAGGTTACTTCTGCTCCATGCTCTGTGCTTTGCTCTTTGCTTTCTCCACACACCATCTGGAGAAGTTGGTTTCCCAAGGGATGCCATTTCCTTAAAAGTTCATGTGAATTTACTCTCTGGAAGTCTGAATGCGCATTTGAGCTTTTGGGGAGGCTTAGAGTGAATGGGAGGTGGCTATGATGCTTAACAACTTGCAAGGAAGCTTTGCAAGCAGTAAATTCAGTTGTATGTGAATTGCTGGCCCATATTGGCTCACCTCTGTATTTTGTGACCAAGCTGTTAGTTCAAAACTGAGTATGCTTAAGAAATCCTACTTGCCACTAGTGAACTGCTACTATTGAATTATTTTTCTAACATATAGAGGTGCAAAAATGATACTCAGATGCTTGTCATATCAGAATTTTGTGTGTGATGTACCAATTGTTATGTGTGCCTTGTGAATGTCCTCATTTGTGTGGTAAAAAATAACATTTCAAGGTGCTCAAAAAAGAAAATTTGTAAAGCAGACAAGCTGTAGTCTGTGGTAGCACTCTCTGCCTGCCCTGGTTTTCATGTTTGATTATTCCTTCTTGTCTTTTTCAATTTAGAACGTGGTCCAAAACCATTCCTGGCAAGGTTGAATTTTTCTCCAGTGAGGGTTCGGACACCTCTATCCCCATCCCCATCGTGCCGCTCCCAGGTGTAGATGACTCCTACCCACCCCAGAAGAAATCCTTCATGATGCTCAAATACATGCATGACCACTACTTGGACAAATACGAATGGTTTATGAGGGCTGACGATGACGTTTACATCAAAGGGGACAAACTGGAGAGCTTCCTCAGGAGCCTGAACAGCAGCGAGCCCCTGTTCCTGGGGCAGACCGGCCTCGGCACCACGGAGGAGATGGGGAAGCTGGCACTGGAACCGGGCGAGAACTTCTGCATGGGGGGCCCAGGAGTGATCATGAGCCGGGAGGTGCTGCGGAGGATGGTGCCCCACATCGGCGAGTGCCTGCGGGAGATGTACACCACGCACGAGGACGTGGAAGTGGGGAGATGCGTGCGGAGGTTCGCGGGGGTGCAGTGTGTCTGGTCCTACGAGGTAAGGACGAGGGGAATGGGGAGTGTCTTTTGTGGGAGGTAGAGAGGAGGGTTGCTGTTGTACACAGCGGTTCCCCCAGCCCTCACCTCCCTCTGTAGCTCGACCATCCAGCTGTAGAGTTTCTATGCTTTTCCTTTCCTGCAATTGTCACCCTTGGAAAGACCTACAAAAATTTGGAAATGCGGCAGTAAGGAGGGAAATGGAGGAGCATTCGTCATTTGTAACAGAGATGTTTGTTTCGACAGAAAGGGAATAAACTTAAATCAAAATGGCCTCAAATGCCTGCAGTCCTGACTGTCCAAGCCTCTTTTATCTTCTTTAGCCGAGTATGTCATGGTGTCAGCATGGAAAATGGATGATACAATTAACTGTGTTTCTTACTGCATTTGAAATGTGTGAGGCTGACAGATGTTTGCCCTGACAGTGACAGTTTTTCCCCAAACTGGAGATGTCTCATGGTGGCTGGCACTGTCACCCTGCATGCTGAGCTGCCTCCTGGCAGCCCAAATCCACTGCTGCTCAGGGCACTTGCTGGCAGCCCCATCCTGCAGGCGCCTGCTCAGCAGATCCTTGACGTCAGCAGAGACAAGCCACTACTCTTACACCAAAACTCGTGGTCTGCCCACACTGATGTGCTTGCAAATCTGGCATTTTGGGGGGAAAAAACTAGAAAGCCTGCCTGTGGCAGTTTCCTGATGCTGTTTGCTGGGAACTGGCAGCTCCTTCCCAGGGGTGACAGGGGCTTCTACCCGAGTGTGCTGGGCTCCTTGAAGCACGTCCTGGGTGTTTACAGACTGCCTGGTTGCAAACACCTGCTGGGCTTGAGCTGTAGTTTCACCACGGCAAGTGCTGGTGGGTCTGCCTTAGAAATATGGGGGAAGTTGAAAGCAGAAGAGAGGTTGAACAGTTTGTCTCAGTACACAAACATTTACGACCTGACGCAACTATGGCTTTGTCCTTTCATGAGATGTGGTGAAGGAGGGTTCTTCTGCCTGGGTGACAGGAGCTGTGGTCACAGACAGTGACAGATACTGCTGCTGAGCCACTCTTTCACTGGCAAAGACTTGTGTTTAACTTTTGACACTGAATTTCTGTCCCCAAGAGCTGTTGCTTTGTTTAAGTTCACAGTTCAGCGATGCGAGAGCCTCTGAGGAAGGGGAAGGAGGTTTCTAGCCACAGTTATTAATTAATACCTTTTGTGCCTAGCGATTTTCTGGACTAATAGTGCCTCTCCACGTTCCCTGCTTTCAGACCTGGAACTAGTTTATGTCTTGCTGGCATTGTGGTTTAGCCATTCATAAAGAGTCAGTAACTTTTTCCACAGTTTTTAGTAGCATAAAATTTTTACTGTAGACATTCAGAGTTGAAATTACTTCTGCTATGAATGCCTGTACCATCTGGCATTTGATGAGTTACTGAAGGTCAGCATTTTGCTCCTATTGAAACTGGCAAAGAGCTCCTAAATTGAATATAACCAAATGTTGGAGTGAAATAGCCAATAATTCCCACTGCACTGGGAATGCTGTCTCACAGAAATAGATGGGGCTTTCTCATAATCAGTTTTGTTTGATCAGCTTGCGTTATTGTCCCTAATGCTGGATTCTCCTAAGGGCCATGAATTACTTAAAATTGTTTTGTGTGAAGTGTGGAAACTGTAGGGTGTTCAGAAGTAGCCCCTGAGTGTGAGATGTTAAGGCTCGGCTGCTTGGGAGAGTAGGAAGAGTTTCAATGATGAAAGCACGAAGCTTCTACAAGAAGTAAGTCCACTCTCATTTAGTTGTGGCTTTTCAGTTTAAATACCTGTCATCTTTTTTGATCTGGTCCTTTCATTGCCCAGATAAAATGTGCCTGGTATTTTATTTCAGATAAAGCAATAGCTGTGTGAAATAACACAGCTGTTGAAACAGCTGTGTTAGGAAGGCTTGGTGTGAAAGCAACATTTTCCATGTCTTGTGTGTTCATGAACATCAAGTAACAGGCCACTGTAAGTGAATTGCAAAGTGTTGTGTTTCACTGAGCTTCTGATGGAGCAAAAAGTTTATCTGTGCCTGCTCTGCTGGGGCATGGCCACTGCATCCTTCACAATTCCCGTCGGAAGAAAAGCTGTGACAGCACAAGGATCAGCAAACACAGCAGTGTTGGCCTTAGAAATCCCAAACCTCACACTTCTCCTTTGCAGCCTGCACTTCCTATTCTGAAGAAGCTCAAGTGGCAGCACAAATGAGGAGCTCAGGTCTCTGCAGTCACCCCCCAGCTCGCTGGTTTTCATTCTCCGCATCTCGGGTGTGGAGTGCCCTGCTGGTCCTCACTGCGGGTAGCTTTTTCCCTGCACTGTTCTTGTGGTGGGCTCCCTGCCCAGAATCGTTTTACTCATCTCCATGACTGTCACTGCCCCCTTTCTCTGATTTTAGGATCCTACAATGTCTTTACTGTGCTGCTCATCTTCCCTGGCCCTAACTCCGGTGGTGTGCCCGAATGCATCACCAGGCCTGGCTCTGTGTGGCTTTTCTGCTCACAGCAGTGTCTCTCAAAACCCCTTTTTTCTCCCCTTCCTGTGTTTCTGTCACTCTGCTGCTCTCCGCAGTGCCTCTCAGACCACTTCATTAGAGTGGCACCGGTTATTGCCCATTTCGAGACTTGTAAGGATTTGTTCACACTCTTCCTGTTGTCAGGATCTTTTTAGCAGACACAGCAGAGGAATTGACACCACCATTTTTTGAGCTTCCTGTGTCATCTCATTCCAGAAAAGCAGCAGCAGCAGAATGTACGAGGTTGAGGACAACTGCAGCTCTCTGGGCTCTGGGGAGCTTTGTCTGACCCACCCAGGACGCTGCTTTGGGAGCAGTTTGCAGCCCATGATGGATTTTAAGCTCCTGTGACCAGGCTCAGAACCGTTCTCTTATTTGACGGAGGTCGAATGAGTCACAGATGAGACATGGCTGTTAAGTGTAGTAAAAGTAAATGTGTAAAGTTCTTTAGGGCAAGGATTATCATCATTGTAAAAGCAAAACGCAGACTGTCGCTGCTGTTTGACAAATCACTGTAAAGCTCAGCGCTCTATAGGGTGGAGCAGCCAAAGCCAGAGAGTTTATGCAGCAAATGGTAAGAAAAGTCATGAAAAGAATGGAGCTGTGAAATCTCTGAAGCCTACAGAAGAGAGCTTGAGAGTTTATGAAGAATTATGGAGTGTGGCTCTTCTTCCTGAAGAGAACTAAAGGTTTGAAGTGAACTTGCTCAGAGGTGTTCTGCATTTCTAGTGAATATTGCTGCTTTAGACTTCTGGCACATTGCTGGTTGTTTTTCTCAGTGAAAGGTTGTGTACTTAAGTCTCCTTCCTTCTCCCCCTTCCTCCCACCAGTAGTTCTTCCAGTCCATCTTGCCTGGATTGCAGGCACATGGAAGTTCTGTTTTCTCCTACACTGCCATGTGGTGCCACGCAGGGTCTTGGATTTCAGCCCGAAAACATGGTCTGGTTTTGATGACAGGCTCTTTTGTTTGTGATTTAAACCATCCCAAAGTATTGTTGATCTCAGTTTTATGTCTAATATTTCCTTTAAATGCACCTGAATTACAAAGTCACTGCTGTGTAGCTTGGTGTTGTTTCAGCCTTGTTTTGCAGCTGTTGCTGAGCATTGTTGTAATTTGTGGTTAATAGCTTCACAACTTTAATACAGGCTCTTTGTAGCTGCTAGAAGTCAAGGCAGTGCTGATATATCCCATTAATTTCTTCAGTAATAAAACCCTTCTGACACACGCTGCTTTCAGGTGATACCGCTTCCTTCCTCTGTCCTGCAGTGCAATAGAAGCAGCTGGATCCAACAGAGCAGCCTTTCCTACCTCTAACTGGTATAAATGACCAGCTTTGTGTGTTTTATTGAGGTTGTGGGAGAAATTAGGTGAGATGCAGCAAGTGTGTCTGTGTGGAGAAGGCAGTGCTTTCCTCCAAACTGCAACAAGTACTCTAAATAATGTCCTGAAAGGAGACAGGATTTTTTACAATATACATGGAAAAGAAGGTATGACAAAGGCAGCAATCACATCAGGAAACGTAAGCAGCAAGGAAGAGCAGGTCCAACCTTTTGGATGTTGGTAAGGGGAAAAAGTAGGGCAGTGGTGACTAGGGATAGCGGGGGGCTTCTGGGAGAAGGGGGGTTTGAATTAACATTGTGTGGTCTTTCATCTGGAGTAATTGAAGATAATTGCTACTCTGAAATTCACTGAAGTTAAGAAAGCCCTTAAAGTGCACATTATATCTGCCAAGTACACTGGCAGTGCCAGAATGTACCCCTTCTGGGATGGATGTTCCCATGGGCAAAACTGAAGTTTATGGTTTTCTCTAAGACAGCCAGAAGTAAAAAAAAAAAATTAAAAAAAAAATAGTCCTGCAGTGATTGATCAGATATGAAAGACTGGAAAGAGGTGCTGCTGTTAATGGCTAACATCCAGTTCCTTTGCTTTATCCTCTTTGGAAACCTCTCATTAACAACAGGGAGATTGATCCTGTTGTGGCTGGGTGATGAGTGACACACAACACACATCATGTTCTCAGAGCAGGGCAGGATGGGGTCTGTGAGGAGGTCCTGGGGCAGGGTGTTCTGGAGCACCTCTCTTCTCTGCAGACCCGGGGGCAGTGGGGTTGGACTGTGGTGTTTGGTTGTTCTTGCTCCGTGAACCTCTCCTGGGACTCCCAGCCAGCAAATGAAAGATTTGTCTTAGTGCTGGGAGCATCCAGCAGCACTTTTAAAATCAGACATTATTATGTGTGTATTGTCCTGGCTTCAAAGCTTGGGCATTTTCTGAAGTCAAAGCAAGAGAACTTGGCAAACCCTGACAACCCAGACACCTTATCCCACCGTGTGGGCAGCCCACTGCATCTCCTAATGTTAAGAAACCTGTGATGTGAATTGTGTGTGTGAGAGAGGGAGGACACAAGCATGCCCAGAGTTTTAGGGTGGATGTTTATAAATCATCTTTTCCTCCAGCAGAAAATTTTATCTTTGGAACTCCTCACAGATGTCTTTTTGGCTTCAGATTAAGATGTAAGTGGGTGGCCATGTATTCTGGGGATGGATGGAGAGGAGATTGAGATCCCTGAAGGTAATGAGGAATGGCATTTGGTCAAAGGACAGACAGGTAAGACTAGAGAAGAGCATTATCTGGGCAGGGGAGGTGATGCATAGGGCTCAGGGTAAGACTGAAATACATGACTGATGTGACAGGGAGTCCACGGTTACTGTGGGGGAGGCAGCATGATACAACCACAGTGGTCTAATTTTAGTGTTTGCTGAGGAGGAGGGCAGAGAGGTCAAAGGGGAGAGTAAAGGCTGCAGACTGGGTTTATGAAACCAAGGTTTAGGGTTTTGGAAGGTTTGGAATGGGAGACAGGTCTCAGGTCTGCAGCCAGGCCCTGACCTGGCTCTTTAACTTCAGAAAATAACTGAGTATTTGAGAATCTGATATTCCAAAGAGGGAGAACTTGACATTACCGAATAATTTCTTACTGACTTCTGAATGCAGTTTGGTCAAGGTTTATTCTGTGTTTTAGAAATGAAGAACAAGTGTTGTAACAAAACTTGAGTCTGAATCCCACTCACTTTCTTCAGAACATTTTCAGAGGACGGCTGGGGGATTTGTGCTGACACAGAGAGGCCTTTGCAGGCTGTACAGCCTGTTTGGGACTGACCTAGATTTTGTGAGCGCATGGTTAATCTGTCCTTAGTTAGCTGGATGACTTGACCTAATGCCTAAGCTGGGGGTTGCTGAAATGAGAACTTCGGTGGTGTTGTGCAGACTCTTAGGAAGCTTCAGCCATGAATCCAGCAAACAGAAGTTACTGCTTTCTCCCCATTACTGTTGTCTTGAAGCGTAGTGCTTTTGTTATTAGGATCTGTGCAGCCTGTTGAGTTGAGGGAGACATCAGGATTAGTTGTTATCTTGAGGACAAGTCGGGAAAGGCTAATCCTTCATAGCATGACAGGACAAAGAACTCTAATAAAATAGCTCATCATTCCAGTTTCTTAATTAAGGCAATCAGAAGATAGTTGAGGATTTGAGTTTATTCTGTGAACAGCAGTGGGAATAGGCAGAGGGAGGTGAGTCTGAGACTAGAAGCTTACCACTGTATATTTTTGTTTTGAACTGATGGGAAAGCCATCCTGCTTTTGCAGAGTAAGATCTTTAACCTCTTGCTGGAGCTGTGAGGCTCTGGTACTTGTGCTGTAATCAGAGCTGCACTGCCTCTTGTAGGGGAATCCCACCGGACTGGAGGTCTTGGAAGGACACTTTTAAATTCCAAATCTAATCAATGTCAAACCCAGTAATACCTTTGTAGTCAGTTATCTCTTTGGGTCAATGATATCTGTCCAAACTTTGAGCTGACAAGTTTCCTTTTCCATTTTCGTTAGGGCTTATTTCTGTGTATAAAATATGAAGGTGAGGGAATAAACCATTTCATGGATACCTTTGTGTAAGACCAGGATTTCTGTAAGTGTCCTATGTGACTAGACACTGATAAAATTAGATTAAAAATTTGTCTTTCTTGACTGAAGGGGACATAAAATATTGCCAGCTGGGGCTCTCAGTATGGAAGTTTTTAGCTGATCTCTACGTATAGGGTAACTGTGACCTGGATGCTTGTGGGAGGGAGGGTTAATTGTGTTAATTTGGAGAGAATATTTGCATTTCTCCCCTCAATCTATTAAAGCCAAGTTCTGTGAGCAGCTTAAAGCACTAGCAGCATGGAGGTGTCAGAGCCTGTAAGCATGGAAGAGAAAAGCTAGACTTGTTTGGTGGTGGGAAATGGAAGTGAAGTGCTGATGTGGTGAAGAGGCTTAGTATAAACTTAGCTGAGGTCACCAACAGGAGGATAGGAACACACAGCTCAAATGCTTTCAGTGCTACCTGTATCATACTTGGAATATGATGTTTTGAGAAATACTTGATTTTTTAAAATAAAAACAATTGAATTATTACAGAGAAGAAACAAAACTTGGATTTTGTAAGTGGATGGGTATGATGGGTCTTGGTGTAACACCTATTTGTTACTTAAGAAAACCCCAAAACCAACAACAACCAAATTTAGTGTAAAAGGTAGTTTTCTTTTGGAACTTTCAGTGAATGAACACAGATAATTATCCAGAGTTGATCAAGACAGGGGTTGTAGCCACAGTGGTGTGTAGCACTAACCTGCTATTGAAGCATTTTCTTAATGCTTTGGGAAAGAGTGTTTCCTAGCAGGCTGAGTGGTGAGACACTTCCCTTGCTCCCTGGGCTGACAGTGTACCAGGGCAGTGTCAGAGGGTGCATTTGTGATCTCTACAGCCACATCTTCCCCAGTTCATACTGTTTGCAGTCACTGGTCTGCTGCCTGTGCTGGGAGAGATCCTGAAAAGGGCTGTTAACACCAGCTGATTCACGCTAACCAGGAACTCCCAGTTCATCTTTTGCTTCTTTGAAATTCAGTGTCCTTGATGAACTTTACAGTCCCCCAGTGCAGACAAGGCAGAAGATGGCATTTGGTGCTGCTTTTTTCATAGTTTACATCTGCAATTACAAATGAGAACTGCGTATCTTGAGTCTCTCTGTGTGCTGTCCCTAAGTGTACCTCACATGTCAGGAAAGAGATTGGCTTTTTAGGCTGTGGGAGAGAACCACTGGCCCATGCATGGGCAGGGAAGATGCAAGATCACAACCTGCAGCAGTTTAACCCTGCTCTGCATCCCTTGGGGATGGGGGTTCTGTAATCTGACTGCACACAGGATTAATTGCCCTGCATTGGTCTAACCACATTTCCTGCACACACCTCCCAGTTCCAGAGCTGCTGTTTTGTATTCTAAACCCATCTGATTTGAAGCAGGGAACTCGATTCTACTTTGCTGGATTGTTACACCATCTTAATTGATCTTTAAAATGCTTAAAACATTTTCTCACTAATTTCCTGTGTTAAAAGCTTATCTGGACTCCTGGTGGTGTGAACTTTTCATGGTTATCAGCTGGAAACCTCTTAAAATCCTGCCAGAAATCCCAATTGCCTGAAGGGTGGGGATTATCTTCCTGCATGCCTAGACCAAAATGACCTTTATGTGTCACAAAGAAGTTGGGAACTTAATTGGAAAAGTTTGGAGAACTAACTGGTTTTGTTTTCTTAAATTTTAGTTTCAGCTGTAAGTGTATTTGGGAGTCCTTGCAAAACTGAAAGTTGGGTTCTGGTTATTTCTGGCTAGTATTTTATACATGAAAGTAAATTTCTGCTGGTACCCTCAGTGACAGCAAGTTAGGGTTTTTTTCAGTTGTGTCTTGAGCAAGTTAATAGTGCAGCTACAATGATAAAACAGAAGTAAAAATTGTGACAGATTTTTATGGGGGGACTCTTGAAAACCTATTGAACTTCATGCCAGTTACTTGCAGCTTGTGTGGTAATGGTGGCTTCAGGAAAAGAATCAATGCCTGCATATAATTTACATTGCTGCTAGGGATCCAAGCTATTAGGGACCATTTTTTAAAAGGCTCTTTGAATAGGAAATGTCTGTTTATCCATTTATCTCTTGTCCATGCTTGAGTGTTGTGCCCTGATGTGAAGTATTGGTGGTAAGAGGAGAGCCACTACAGCGAGCTCCCTTTTCCAGGTCAGCATGGAAGCAGTTTTTCCTTTTCCCAGAGAGCTTTGCAGCCTATGTGATGCCATTTTTACCTGAGCTGCTGGCAGGGACTTGCTCCCAGGGCTGCAGTGCAGGTGAAGCTTCAGTGGTCAGCTTCTGTGCTTGGTGATCTGATGTCCTGGGAGCAGTGCTACAGACAGCTTCATTTGGGTCTGTGCTGGTTTATACTGAGAGCACGTGGATGGGAGCCCAGAATGTTTGTGCAGAGCTGTGAGATGAGGCTCCTGGAGCCAGTGCTTTGGAGTCATTAGGTTAGAAAGAGGTTTAGGGAAAGGCAAAGGCACTACATGCTTCTGTATAATGAAGAGAGCACAGGTAGGGTCATGCCCACTGGATCTAAGTTCTATCCAAGTCTCTGGGTTTAATCCTTCCTACTGAATGGCTTTAGGGAGCTCCTGCTGAGTGCTGTATTTTTGTTCTTGGAAGCAGTCTTCAGAAGCATCCGGTACTCTTTGTGGATTAAGCACAGGTTCTTACACAGAGGCTAGGATTAGCAATGAAATAAATGGGAACCCATAGTTTGTACTCAGCCAGCAGTTCATTAGAAAGCAGAAAATGGCAGAAAGCTGCCTGCAGTTCCTGAAGTGCCACTGTCACCTTCTTTTAGCTGCAAAGTAAAGCATGTTATCAGAAAAATAAAGGAGGACGTTACCAGCAAGCTCCTCTACCTCAGGGCTGCCCCAGCCCTTCAGAGGAGGCAGCCAGCACTTGGATGCTGTGTCCTTGTCTGCTGTCCTTGTGGCTGTGCTCAGCCATATGTCAGAGTGTCTTCTGAAAGGCAGGCACAAGTCTGCTCATGAAAACTTGTTGCCTGCTCTTGTTCATGGTTGCCACTTCAGATTGGTGCAGCTGGTTCGAAAAGCGCTTTGAGAACGGCAGCAGGGTATTAATGAAGGTTCCTCTGCTCATGGGTCTTCAATGGGTGTAATTACTTGGCAGTAACTTCTTGAAACCTTATTTGAATCAAAGCTGCATGTTTTGGTTGGTTATGTCACCACTGTATTAGTGAGGAATGCAGGAGAGAGTGCTAGTTTGCATTAACTGCACTACCTTAATCCTTTGTAATCATACTTTTTATTGTGTGTTACTGTCTTACAGAGAGAGAAAACACTTGCCCAAGGGACAGCAGAGTTCACTCCTCAGCATCTCTTCATAAGGGCACTGTTCTTTGTCCTCAAAAGGACAAAGTTCTTATTAGATGGATTGTTGAGAATTAACATTATGTGTAATTCTGTGTAGGTATTCAATGGGGAACTATATTTATCTAAGGTCTGAATTTTTTAGAAAGGTTTTTTTCCTACAGTCTTCCTCAGTGTAATGGGGCAGAATGGGTTAAATGCCTGACCCAGTTTTTTTTAATGGTTTCCTACAGTCTTCTGACCATATGCTAGAAAAAAAGTCTTGCTCAACATGAGTGGCTCAGAACATACACCTCTCACATTCACTGTCCAGGTCAGCGAAAATATTGTGCCCTTGCATGTGTATCTTTCCTGTCCTGACAAAATAGAAATTTGCTTAACCTTATCACAGATGATTTGTCAAGAAACCTTAACCTCACCTTACCTTACCTTGTTTGTTTAACCTTATCACAGATTTATTTACTGGCACACTTGTTTTTATATCCTTTTCTTATTGAAGATAGTTCCTAACATCTTTGGCCAAAGGGAACTTTATTTTAAAAAAAGCAAACAGCCAACAACTGTGAGACAATAGCAGATTTAATCTTCATAAAGCAGAAGGGCTTTTGCTTCCCTGGGAGTGTTTGCTACCTGTGGTTTTTCCAGGTTTTGGACAGACAAAGGTTTCTTTGACTTTTTCATTCTTTTTTTCCCCCTCTCTCTGCCTCCCTGGAGTTGAACCATGCACTGCAGTCACTGTGAGAGCCTTTTGCAGTTGCACTTTTTCTTGCTGTGTTTTACTGGGCCCAACTGGGCCCAACTGGAAGCCGCTTCTGATCCTGTGGAATAATTTGTTTGGCTGAATCCTGAAGTTTGCTGCTGCTGCTGTGTGTGCTTGTACTGAGGAAAAACCATCCACATGGTTTCTTATCTTTCCTAGGCCAAAAATAACACCGCAGCTCCTGCAGCCTTGAAGAATTAGCCTAATTTCAGAACTGGAAACAAGGGTGAAGATGAAAAGTGTGTTTCAAGATATATAAAATAGCAGCTGGGTGCTTAAGCATGAGGATGGAAAGCCTTTGTCTGGGGCTCTGGATGGTGGATCACAAGTATTTGTGATGATCTTTTGCATGGACTGTTCCACAGGGACAAGCTCCTGCTGAGTGGCAGGTTGGCTCTACTTTAAACCAGGCTGTGCAGTCCTGACATGGGAACTGCAAGTGAGGAGGATGGAAGGTGAGGGCAAAGTCATCTTCCTTGTGGCTGCAGAGTGGCTCCTGCAGGTCCCTGAGGTGGGTCATTCCTCCATCCCGTGGCGTCTGCCTTGTGCCATCTGCCCTGGGGTCCCTGGTGCAGGGGAGGTGTGAAATGTGTAACCCCGTTTATCCTGCGAGGTGGTCAGGCCGTCTCCTGTACAGAAAATGCCTTGTTTCTGTTGAGCCAGCACAAAGGCTCTTTTATAGCTCCTTGGCCATACATCTGTCGAGGTGCCTCAGACTGTTAGCACTGGTTACTGTTTGAGGTATGCAGCTCCCAGGCTGTGATGTACAGTGATATGTTGTTTATATGTTGCCTCCCTTTCCTTTTGAGGATAGGGAGCTGTGCTGTGTCCTGCCCTGAACAAAGCTGGTGTTAGTTATGGGATGGAGCGGTAGCCTGGAGATTTTCTCTTTAAAAGCAGACTGGAATCCTTCTGTTTCACACTTCAAATTAAACATCTGAATTTGGCAGTGACTGCAGGACAATAGAACTTTCTCTGGGGAAAAGTGTGTTGAATTTCTGCTCCTGAGACAGACCTGGCTTGAAAGACATTTCGTGCACCATAACAGAGACACCCCAGTTCTTCACCAGGCACTTAAATGGAAAAAAACCCCGACTTCTTAAATTTTTTGAACTTTATTGCAGCCTTTGGATTAATTTCCCCATCTTTTCCTCGCCTCCACTGTTACTTTTTTTTTCTCCTGCATGTGTCCTCATGCTTGTTCCACAGACACTTTTCTGAAACCAGTCCTGCCCAGAAATGCACACTCATCTTCTGAAATGTAGGGGAGAGAGTGAGAGGAGGCTCTGTAAACTAGCAAGGTCCTGGTGATTTGGGAATCTCTGAGTTCATCTCTGTGGTCTTCAGACATCTTGAGGTTTGCCATCTCCTGTCTCCTGTGTTTGGTTTTCTAGGTTGGTTTTTTTAACCCCACAAAGCTGACAGCTCTTCAGTTCCATTCCCAAATAGCTTTCTGGTGCTGTCACTGCTGGCTTCTTGACTCAAAGTAGAGCTTGGGTGGAAAAACAACTTTTCATCAAATTACCATGAGATAGGTCTCGTGGGATAAAGAAAGAGCACAAGAGGGATGTGCTGTTTCATGTTAAGCTCTTTTGCTTTACCGTTGATCTTCCCTTCTGCTCCATTAACATGGATAAATAGTGAGGCCTGGTAGCTGAGTGTGGCAAAAGGTGACTCAGGGCAGGTCCATGGCATTTTCCACCACCGAGTCCCTGTCCTTGAGAGAGCAGCTCTGCCCTGCCCAGGCATTGATGTCGACACCCCGCTCTGCCTTGGAACTTGTGCCTGTGCTTGCTCCCCTCTCTGGGGAGTATTTCTTGTTGAAGATCTGTTTTGGCTTTGAAGATGCATTTAGGCTTTTTGTGGCCTCTTTCACAAGAGGGTGAGAAGTTACTTTGCAGCTTAATTTTAGACTAGCTGTCATTCTCGAGCAAACTTCAAGTGTGGTTTTGACCTTGCTCACAGGGAAACTTGGAGGAACCTGATTTCCCAGTACATTGAGGGAACTGTTACCCCGGGTCTAGAATTTTGAGCTTTACCATCAAAGGGCTTTGCAAACCTTTCCCATGCTCCTTCCACCTTGTGGAACAACAGCTCTCCCTGAATGGCACAGGGTTATCCCCAGGGCACAGGAGGAGGTACTGTCAGGGCAAGGTGTAGAGGGTAAGAGGTCCTGACTCTGTGTCCTGCAGCCAAACCACACCTTCCCTCCCCTCTTTCACCAGTCACTGCAATTAAAATTCCACCGTCAGGGCTGAAGTGAGGTGAGGCAGGAGTAGACTTGTTTTCAGGAGGGAGAGGGAGAACCGAATTTTCTGCTGCAATGGGCCTTTTCCACGAGTGGGCTCAGGAAATGTCACCTCCCCACGTGTTTAGGAGCAGAAAAGTCACAGGCAGAAATTGCAAAAATAATCAGCATGGTGTGCTCCAGTTCCCAGAAGGCATCAAAGAGGGAATGAATTGAGCTGGGAGCGAGGAGCCCTGCAGATGAACCTGCAGTTCTTCATCAGCTTTTTCGAACCGTGGCCCAGGGCAGTCACTGGAGCTGATTTCCTAATAAAACTGAGGGAGCCCAGCTTGGAGGGGTGCAGATGAGACTCTTCACTGGCACCAGGGAGCAAAGTGGAGCAATGGGAAAAAACCTCTTGGAGGTGAAAGGTGGTAAAAGCAAGAGAGGCAGAGTGAAACCCGTGGGGGGATGGGTCTTACTAATGTGCTGGAGTCCAAGTAGTTTCAAATATTCTAAACAGAGATCCCATGAGTAGAGATACAAGGGGACCAGATTCCTTTGGCATTTGCAATTATCAGGCAGGCTAAAGTAAGTGCTCTTGTGCAACGCTCTGCTGAGTGCTTATGGAGCAGATGTTGCTCCTTTTGTAGTGCTGCTCCAAGTGAACCAGTTTCTTGCTTGGGTAAATAAGGGAGCTGTTTTCCAGGTGCTCACCTTTGCAGAGGACAACTGAGGGACAAAATTTGAGGTGGGCAGTGCTGAGGGTGGAGGAAAAGCAGTCACTTGGCAGATGTTGAGGGAGCTGTTTCCTTAAGAAGTGTCAGGATATGATCCTTAAATGTGCTTAACCTTAGTTGCAGTTTCTCTGAGAGTAGAGAGGCTGGGTGTGTGGTGGGGGTGGGCAGAGAAGGACTGAGGCCTTCAGAAAGGAAGTTAGTCTAAAATAAATGCAGGTAAACAATAAAATGTTACAAGGTGCAAGCTAGGGAACAACCTGCTATTTTCCCTGGCTCTCACTGGGACACAGCTCTAATCCTTAAAGCCGGAAATCATATCTGATGGGCTACAATAATCTTATTTTTCCTAGACGCAGAACTCCCCTATGCCTGTCTCCCCTAGGCAAGGTGGAATACCTGCCAAGAAAGCAACATGCTCTGAGCCTCAGCTGCTTCCACATGCCAGCAAAACCATCCTGTGTGGAAGTGACAAGCGTGTTGCTGATGGGATGATGGGACATGTTCTGGCGTGGCATCCGAGTTAAATCCCAATTGGGAGCACTCATGCACCTGACTGATGGCCAACATAGAAAAAACACTGAGCTGTCTGCATTGTAGCTGGCATAATTTCATGCCTAGTTACCATGCAAAACAGTCAACTCTTCACTGAAAAAGGAGGTCTGAAAGTGACTTCTTAGAGTATGTTTTCTTCCTGTCCAAGCAGAGAGCGTGCACTGAAGAACAGTGGCTTGGATTTTGTTTTCTCTGGTAGCCAATATAACGTCACTGGTTGTCTTTGTGTCTGCCTCTCTTTGTGTGGTGGGACAAAAAAGCCGTGTCCAGTTTGGGAATGCTGCCAGTTTTATCAATATGATGATTATATTCAGAATAAAGGAGCTGCAGTGGTTCTTGTGGTGCCTTGATGGTAAATAATAGTAAAATATGGCTGTCTCTTAATATTCTGGTTAGACTCCCCTCATTGCCACACATTGGAAAGCACCCCTTTTCATGTAGCTGCGTGCTCATGCACTCTGTGGTTAGCTAAAGTAAATGTGTGTGTTGGAATGTAGCAGAGTCACTGTAAAATATTCCAGACCTTGTTTCTGAGCGTTGTCACTTGGATGATGCTGTTGCAGGGCTGGGGTTTTTTAGATTTATTTTTTAGTCTTCATGTGTTTGATGGAGTTGCTGCAATCCTTTCTAGAGGCTTTGGGGACAAAACCATAGCTATAACTTTGCAGCTTGGAAATACTGCACAGACTCAGTCCTGCACCTCACACCAGACAATAATGAGCACTGAAAGCTAAACTGAGCCCATTGATATGGTGATGATCAGTACTTTTTTCTTTCTGATTAATATTCAACCTGTGTCTTCTATAACGTTTCAAACAGACCATGGGATTGTCCATTCTCCTCAGATCCAGTTGCCCGGTGGATTTGAGCGTGTCCTGCCAGGGAAGCTGCTGGCACTGTTTCCTGTTAGGGCAGTATCCCTGTTGGCCTGTGGTTATGTGGATGATCCAATTTGGGTTGTTTTTCATTCCCCGAGAGTGGTCCTGGGCTGAAGGTGGCAGACTGCAGCATGGACAGAGTTCCTTCCATGTTTGATCTGCTGCAGCATGGGGTCTGTAATCCCATGAGGGCTGCTGTATCCCTGCTGGGAGTTTGGGAGTTGCTCAGGAAGTGCAGAGGACCGTGTGCTCCCGCCCTTGGAAAGCTCACGTGCCAAGAGATTTGAGAGAGGGGCAGTGAGGGTCAGGACACCACACAGTGCCATGGGCAGCGCTAAGTGAGCCAGAGCAGAACCACATATTTTGAATGATGTTCTAAGATGAAGCAAATTCAGTTTACACAAACAATTTGGGAAAAAGAGAACTTCTTGTCTGTGCTTGAGGACAGCTTCCTGGCTGCGTTGCCAGCTCTCTTCTGCCCTGTTTTCCTTGTCACCTCCAATTGGAGTGGCCACACTGCTTCTCCCATGGGATCAAGAGCTCACTGGCCACCAAAGGAGGCAGGCCAAGAGGCCAGCAGGCTCTCAGAGGCTGGGGATGAGTTGTCCTGTGGCTCTTGGACATCAGGTGATGTTTGAAGGAGGCAACATAGCATTGGGAAGACCAGCACCTCCCATCCCATGGCAGCTTTTGGCAGATGTCCTTTGGACTTTGAGAGTGGGGACTTGGATGTACAGGTTAACCAGGCTGGGATGGAAAATCTCCCAGGTGTAGCAAACATCACACCAGCCTCCCAAAAGGGCAAGAGGAAGAGTCAGTGTCAGGTGGCCAAACACACCTCCCCTCCTGCCCCCAGCATTTTGGTTGAAGGTCAAGGCTGAGAGCTCTGCTTTTCATGCCAGGGTCGCCAGGGAAGCTCACAGCCATGAAATGTCAGTGGAAGTACAAAATTCATAGGATCTGAAGGGGAATTAAAACACAAGGGCATTCAGAGAGTGCTGAGGCACGCTCATTTCTGGGTTGTACACTTCAAACCAGAGCTGCTGCTGGCTAAATCCCTGCTTGCCCAAACCACAGCAAATTTAACAGGACGATAATTTGGAGAGATGTTAGATCACTCTGTTTGTTGGTTTCTCTGTCTTCTATTTGTGGGGAAATACTGGAAGAAATGGGGATTTGCACATGTAAATATATCTAAATATATCTGTATATGTGCATCCCTGCTCCCTGAAGGGAGAGGTGCACCACAATTATCTTCTGCCCATGAGCTTTCAGGAGCTGGAGCTGTTGGAAGGAGCAGGGAAATGAGGAGGGAGAGGAAAGAAATACCATGTGAAGCTCATGCAGCCTTTATTTCTCACTCTGCAATAAAGATGACCTTGCTGCCTTGATTGCTTTAGGTTTGCTGCAAATCTCATCCACTCAGCAAACTGTTGGAGGGGGCTGCTGGCAGTGTCTCCAGGTAACAGTAATAAAACCCCAAGTGATTATAATATTATTTTATTTATAACTGAATGAAATGCATTGAGGATCTGCAGCAGAGCAGTTATTTGACAGGGTGTGCAGACAGCTGTGCTTTGAGGGGAGAGGAGAGGGCTGGGGAGTGGCTCAGGCTTCCCAGCATTTTCCATAGGCACAGCTCAGGATGTGAGCTTTTTTCTTCTAGAAAAAAAGATCTCTAGGAAATGCAAGATGAAGTGGTCTTTGTTTGGACCAGCCACACAATCCCCTCACGAGCAAACACTTTTATCATGCCAGTTAGGCTGTGATGAGTGATGTATTACAGTAGCAGGCTTGTTGCTCAGTGTTAACTGCTGCTACCTTTATGGCCAGAGAAAACCAGGCAAAGAGCTTGCTTGAAGCAGTTCAGTGCTAAAATTGCTGCTAAAGCCTTTTCAGGGGAAATTCTTGTGGCAGAAGGCTTTCACATTTATTAATTAGTCTCATTTCTCTACCTTGTGAAAGAGAAATCATTCCAAAAACAAAGAATCAAGTCCAGGTAAATATACATTTAATGAGATAATGAAAGACAATCTTGTAGTTACACAGAAATGTCTTCGAAGCGCCTTCTGTAGTTGTAAAATTTAGTCAGGATATTTTTTTTCTTGCATTCCCCCTCCTCCCCGGCAAAACCTCACCAAGCACATCTGGACAATGAATGTTCTTTTGTAGGGATGAACACACAATCTCAGAAGTAAAATTTGCCCTGTAAGATGTTTGCACTCACATAAAGCTCTTTTATGTGTTACATTTGCTACATTATAGCAACCAGGTTTAAAAAATGGGTGTCTAATGAAGACTTAACTTCAGATGAACAAGGCTTGAGTTACCTTTTAAAAATGTCAATGTCACTCAACAAAGCCCTTATCACTGTCCTCAGATTGCTGCCAGTCCCTTCCCTGACCTGGGGGTGGGGTGTCCAGGACTTCAGTGGGTCCAGATGGACAGTTCTTGCTGCTGTGAGCCTGGGAATTGTCTGTCCAGCCTATGATAAAGGTGCATCTTTCTGTGCTCCCCGTGCATCCAACACCTTGGGTACCACTGAGGCCTCCAGTTTGTAACTCACTGAAGAAGCCTCTCAGTTGGGCAGAAACTCAACACAAGGCTCTTCTCAGCACATCTCTCCCAGGAGAGGTGCATTTTGCTTTTTAAAAAAAATGCCTTTCAAGACTATCACCCGTAGGACTTTACAGTGCACGGAGCTGACTCTTTGCTTCACATGGGCAGCTGTGTGGCCACTTAGTTTCTCAAGTCACTCCTCTCCATGCGTTTAGTATCCTTGTTTCTCCTTTTTTCACAGTTTTTCTTTTGCAGGTAGACTTTGGCCTCTGCTTTTAAAATTATGCAAATTTCCATCTTGACCAAAAGAGGCTGACCACTGAAACTGCCTTGCTTTTAACGCTGTTCAGAATGTGTTTTGTTTGTAATCTCTTCTTTTTTTTCTTCTTCAGTCAAGTTTACAAAGAATACTCTGTTTTATGTGCTTTATATGTATGATTTCTTTTTAAAGGACGAGTCATTTCCTCTACTTTAGAGGTATTTTCTTAAATCTGTCACTTCCTGTCTCTTTCTTTGCTGTCTGATTTGCCAGTTTTTACATTTCTTCGTAACTATTCCGCTCATTAAATTCTCAAATCCTTCAGGAATTGCGTTTTGCCCAGGCGAGTGAAATTTCTTTTTTATTCTCTGGCAAGAAATATTTGACGATTAATTTAATTGGTAAATTGGCTTCTAAGCAGAAGCAGGCTTGGAAAACTGAAGGGGAATTAATCACGCCTGGTTAACAGAAGTGACTTGAAAATGTGAAGGCTGCCCCAAAGTCGTCAGTGAAAACTGAGGTGCATGGTAGCTAACAAGCTTTTAGTATTTTATCATACTTTTTTTTTTTGTATCTTGCTGACTTTCACTGCATTTTGCCTGCTTGAAGAGCAGACTGTTCCCTCCCAGGGAGAGAGGAAAAGCTCAAATCCATGTGCTCATGGGATGTACCAAGGTGTTCATCCTTCACCTGTCCTGCAGCAAAAGGGGCATCCTTCAACAGCCTCATGCTGACAAATGTTTCTCTTAAACTTTCTACAGACGCTCCCAGTTGGATTGGATTGAACTGTCTTTAATGTATAAACAATTGAAAATTCTCCTGTAGTAAAATGCTCAGTTTAAAACAGCAAGTGCTGTATCAGATGACATTTAAGATTATTTTGTAAAACATATATTTATACTGAAAGTGAAATACAGATAAGTTGCAAGAGGTACTGCTAAAAAAGACCTGGCATAAGGTTGAATTTTCCTCTGATGTAAGTGGGTGTAACTTGATCAGGTAGCACGGTTGTGCTGATGTACATCAGCTAAAGATTAGAAATCTTGTATGTAATTACATAAAAGTACTACAATGAATTACTGAGGTCTAAGGGATAGGGTTTTCAGTATTTTATTGAAACAAATTGAATCCCCATTGAAAAAGTTTCTGCCTGCAAGACTACGTGTCTTGAGTGAGCTCAACTTCATGAGACTCCAAAGGCATTATTACAACTTCTGTAATTGCCCAAAATAGCTGTTCTGTACAGAAGATTGGCATGACATTAAAGCTCAGTGTCTTGGACTTTTGCAGGAGAAGGCTCCAGTAGTGACTCTTCCCTTATCAAGCTGGGAATCTCCCTCTGAAATGCATAAAATCCTTTATAAATACTGGGGGTTTAGTGTCAAGCCGTAAAATGTCTGATTTTTATTAACCATGCAAGATCTCCTGTTGGTGGAAATGCCAGTAAGGCATTGCACATACTGTGTCTTGGGGGAAAAAATGGGAATTTAGGGAGAAAACTTGTGTGTTTGGAGAGGTAGGAGAATTTCATTGTGGGTTGTTATCTCTTATGCCTCCTGTCTCCATTGGCAGAGGGAGGGATTAGCACTGTAGTGGGGATATTTGATGTTGTATTTATTTTGTAGTGGCAGTGGTTTGATATTTGAAAGTTAAATTAAGTGGAGGAAAAATGAGAAATTACAGATGTGAAAAATGCTCCTACATAGGTAAAACCACTGAAGTTATTCCATACATTAATAAGTGACATTTCTTGTAAAATACACCTATAATACTAAGTTCTCCAAGATGCCTCTTACTTGAATAAACACTTTCCTGCAACCCCTAGATAAAGACATTGAGGTTTTCTGCATTGTTTGCCATGCATTAATTCAGACATGCAAATTATGACTGGAGAATCTGGTTTCTGTAGTGCAGGAAGTATTTTCTGAAAAACAAGCAACCCCTAATGGTATCAGCATTGTACTGAGCATGGGTCTATGCTTTGAAAATCCTTTTTCACTGGTTAAACTGTCTCCAGTCAAAAACCTTCTACCAAATGTTAATTATTTTCTGCATTTGTTTTTGAGTAAATGTTAACAGTCTGAGAACTGCAGTCTATTGATCAGTTTCCCATGATTTATGTAGTAGTTGAGCAGAGCAAATATACATCTGATTAGTTTTGAACATTTTTGTTTGGTTAGGTTTATCAGAGGTTATAAGGTAAATGAAAACACAGCTGTGGTTCAGGCAGTCCTGCCTGACTGAATGGTTTGGTACTTACACAGGTGATCAATTTAACAATATCTTGTGCACATTGGCACATAAATCGAGATCTAAAAGGCCAGAGCTGTAAATAGGCATTAATGATGCACAAATTTCTGACATACCCTTGTGCTGAAGGGCTGCTAAAGTGTTGGGCAGCTGGTAAAGGCTTCGACCTACGGATGGGAAAAGTAACAGAAAAATACACAGTAAATCTGAAATTTCCTAAATGGAATGGGGCAGGGTGTTTTTGTAATTGAAAAGAGTAATTGGACTTGAGATGACATCTGTAAACTTTACTTTTCCCCTCCTTTGAAATCCCCAGGGAGAGCCCAGAACTTCCTCTTTGCTTGTCCTGTAGTTATATTCTAGACATTTCTCAATCACTTTTCAGTGACTTTTTCATTAGTTCCTTGGGAGTTCTCATTTTTTCCCTTTGAGTTATAACCAAATAGTGTCTTGCCCTAGGGTCAGAGAAGAATACCTTAGTTACACTGTTAACCAGTCCCTTCACATTTAGGTTACTGTTTTACAAATCTTTGTAATATTTTTGTGGGTCATACCTTGGCTCCTTTCGAACCAGTGGCATTGCTCTTTCCTTGTACAACCTGGTGTGTATTTAGTTGGGGTCATCTCTTCCACAGATTTTAATTTCTGGTGCTTTTTGGTTGTTTTCTGCAATCAGATGACTTGTGGACCATTTTTATTTTTTTGTTGTAGTGGATTTGCACTGCTTCTCCACTGTGTTTTGCACTGAGAACCAGCATTTAGTTTGCTTCAACCTGTTTTTCTCCTCTTATTGCCACCCAGAGGACCTTGTGAGCTCATTTAACAGCCTTCAACCTCTACTCTACCTGTTAATATTTTTCTTTGGATTCCTACCATCCTCTGGAGCATTGCCTCTTACTAATTGAGAGCTAATGCTAAGTAGGGCAAACATTGTAAAGAGCAGCTTTTCCATGAAGAGCCTCTTTAATTGCTGGCAGGAGAGGGTAATATCTGTAGTGTTTCCTTTCCCTTTGCTAATGCAGGTTCAAGTATTGCCCTTCCTGCTGTATGTGGAAGCACTTCAAGAAAGGTTAGTGTTTTGTACTTGATGGTAGTGATTAATGAAGCTTCATGTCATAGGATTATTTTTGGTATCAGGAAAAGAAATGGGCATCTGACTGTGTGTATTTCAGTAATATCAGCCTTAAGCTTATGCAAGTACTTCTGAGATGCTGGTGATTTTCTGTTTGGTTTGAGAGAAAACATTACTTGAAAACAGCAGACCAAAGGGACCCTCCTGGATTAGGAAATTCTCAGAAATGCCAGGTCAGTGGCTTCAGTTCTTACCTGGCCACTGGACTTTGGCAGGTTTCTCAAGCAGTGTTCGGATGATTGCCCAAACCCACTACCCAGTTGTGTGAGCAGGTGCTGTCTCCTGGTTTTCACCAGCAGATCTTGTGCTTTCCTCCTCCTCCATGTCCTGGAAACATGAACTGTTCAGTGGAAAACTTCCCTGATCAGACTGAGATGTTAAGTATTTTTGTCAACTGAACTTTCAGTATATACATGGGGCTGGGTTGCTTTCAATGGGAATGCCTCATCTTGTTTCTCTCCTCTTCCCTCTCTTTAATTCTGCTTTGTCCTTTACAGCACTCCAAAGGGCACTGCAGCAGAAAGGGAACACCTGAACAATGCTACATGAAGCCAAGAGCTTTTTAGATTTGAGTTACTATGCTTTCTTGAAGAGGTTTGGCCTGGGGCTAGGTGTGTGCAGGTGGGAAAGGTGGAAAGACACGTCTGCTTTTTCTCCTGATGTCTAGAGGTTTAAGGGCAGTTGTGGGGTTGTTTGTTCTTCTGGTGATGAATAATAGTGATGGATTGGGGTTTCTGTCTCTCAGAGTTTTTTCAGATTTGTGTTTCTCCTCCCTCCTGAAGGAAAACTTTCCATGCTTTGAATAGAATCACACGGCTGGTTAATTTGTGCCTGACTACAGTGCTGGGTTTTGGACTGGTTAATCTGTGCCTTAACTGCATTGATGGTTTTGACTGGGTAATTTGTGCCTAACTACAGTGCTGGGTTTTGACCTGTGTGTTTGGTTGGAAAGCCCCAGCGGGCCTCAGCACTGAGGCTTGGGCTGCATCTGAACCTGAGAAGGCCTTTCCACTTATCCCAAAGTGATGATGGACCTCACCTGCTGAATCAATCTAACCTGAAATGGTGCCTCATTAAAATCTAGATACTCCTTAACCACTGGCGTGGCCAAGAGAGTAAAGCTCTTGCAGCCTGGCACTTTCACCTGGGCTCCCTGAACTTCTCATTTGTTCAAAAATGATTTCATGGATATGAGTCTGTATCAGTATTTAGTTTTAAGCCAGCAGCTTTAATTAGGCTTTTAACCAGACAAAGGCGCTGCTGTGATAGTTTATTAACTTTCCAAGAGTTTTGTAGGCACTTGGATGTCGCTTATTTCAGAAGGTGAGGAGTGTGTCTTTGTAGAGTCCTGTTTTACCTCTCATATTCAAATCATCTTATCTTGCCTTTGAAGCTGTAGGCAGAAGTTAGGCTGGTGTTCATTCCAACCCTGCACTGCTCATTCTGTTTGTGTTGTGGGTTTTTCTTCTGTATGAAAAAGGGAGGATTTGGTAGCTCATCATAGCTGTTAAATTGGGGTCATGGAAGTGAATATTAAAATTGAAGGATTTTTTAGGTGAGAAACAATTTTGAAAAGTGAACAGCTTAGGAGTTGTTACCTAAAAACTTGTTAATAATGATTTTTGTAGTTGGAACATGGTATTTTATAGTAATACCTTGATAATGTTCTCCTTTTTCCTTTGCCTGCAACCTTTAAAAGAGGTTGTACTACATTAATTATGGGAACCTAAATAGCAAAAAACCCACCTAAATTTTCCTAATATTTGCAATTCCATACACTTTTCAGAAGGCTGGAGTTTTAAGGACAGAATGAAGTTACTCCTTGTCCTTAATCCTTTTTTCTACTTGGGATTATGGCTCCCACAACAGAATCAGACATGAAAAAGGGAATTTGCAGCAGGGCTTTGCCTTTGCTGTATCTTAAGCACAAAGATAAGCATGTTTATGCTTGAACATGACGACACTATGGAAAATAATTGTTGATCTGATTAACTCCATTGAGAGGGAGTTTGCCTTCCTGTGCTTTCTGGGTGTTCATCTGCCTGGGGCAGTGAGGGCTGTGCCACAAGAACTGCTGCTTCATTTCCACTCTGCAGCCACTCAGAGCATCCAACAAGTTTGGACAGCAGACAAAAGACAGGCCTGCAAGAGTCCCTTCTGCATGTCAGACTTTGATGAGTTTGTGTGTTTAAAGAAGCTGGAGTAATAAAGGCTGAGCAGAAGAGGCTGTTCAATACCTTCAGGAAGAATAACCATATGCAATTTTTTTAATGCTGCTTGATTGTTTTGTTGTTGTCTGTCTTGGCTGATTTTTTTCCTATGAAAAAATGGATTTTTATTTTCACCTCTTTTTCTTTCAATCCAGGCATTCAGGAAACCTGAAATTGAAATTGGCTTGTATTGATGGCTAGATAGAGCTGAGAAGCAGACAACTGGAATTTCTCTCTCAGAAAGCAAGTATTCAGTTAAATAAGTAAATCCCTCTATGACAGTTTAATCCTAAACTGAGCACAGAGTCTCATGCAATAAAACAAATGTCCACAATATTAGGGAGGGCTCTCAGAAGCCTCGTTTAACTGCTGGAAATAAAGACATGTTAATGTGCTGCTCATTCCATAAATATTTCCCAGTTGTAAGCCATAATGAGCAAACACATTACCTTTCACCACAGTGGTGTTTAAAATGGCAGGATTGCTAAAGCATCAGCATTCAAAACTGTCTCAGTATATGCACTCGTGTGAGGTGGTGTCTTTCCTCTGTCCTTAACTTTTGCCACAGCTGGAATGCAAAGCTTGGGGCAACAAAGACTCATGCTGTGTCTCTGTAGGGTCAAGCTTTGGGGAATCACTTATTCCCTACCTTGACTCCATACTGAAGGGGTCTGTGCTTAACAGATTCAGTCTGCAGGACCACCACATTAAAGGATAAGGTGTGAGGGAAGGACCTGTATGTCCTTGATTTGATTCCATCTGGTTTTTGTCAGTCTGTAGCCCCATTTCCTCTGTGTGTCCCTTCCAGGTGGATGTGTTTGTGCCTCACCTTTTGCCTTGTGCTTTCTGCTCTGCCTGTACTTGCCTGTTGTGTGTCACCTTGCTTTTGGCTTGTTAAGTTTGGAGGTCAGAGAGAGGTTGGGTTTTTTTGTTGGATTTTGTTGTTTGTGTTTTCTTGGCTGCTTTTTTCTTCTCATACTGTTACCAAGCCTCATGGCTTCTCCTCTGGGGTAAGACAGCGCCTTTGGCCATCCCAAGACTATAAATTATAAACAGAATTGTCTTTAACTTGCAGATTTTGAGCAAATCTTTCTTGGAATAGCACTGGAGGTGGTGATTAGAGCTGAGGTTGGTTGAGTGTGAAGCTCTCACAGCTGTCTGGCAGAGCTATTTGCTTGCTGCAAAGGCTTCTTGTACAGTTGGCTTGGGTTCCATGGTAATAAAGTATCTTTTGACAAGTTATTTTTCTTTTTTCCTTTCCTTTTAATTTTTTAAAAATAAAATTATTTTTATTTCACCCTTTCCTGACTCTAGCACATGGTTTCAGGTCCTGCCTCCATGACAATAAAATAGGGCTTTTCTTTCTGGCAGTGGACATTTCTGACTTCTCCCCAAATCTCCTGCTCTCCCAGGGCAGGGATGCTGTGCTTGGTTAGAGACTGCTCTGCCCAATCTGTAATACCACTTAAACAGGCTATCATCTGGCTTATTAAATGCATGGGAAAGCAGTTTCTTATACCTGTCCAGTTTCCCTTTCCAGTTTCCATTCCATGGAATGGACATTTCCCATAAGTCATACAGGAATTTTATGACAAAACCTTACCTAGAGCCTGCTTTGGACAATGAATCTTGTCTTTTAGTTTCCCGCTGTGTAAGGGATGGTTGATAAAATGCTGAAAATGCTAATTTAAATTCATCCCAGAAGTTTTGCATGCTGAAGAAATTTCAGTTTATTCCAGACACTTATCAGGAGGAGACTCTGGAAACAGAAATGTGCGTAATTGGATATGTGCACAGAGATCCCTGCAGGGTGTGTGTTTCAAACTCTCTTGTCTGTGCTGTTAATAACAGCCCAAAAGGCCTCAGGCATCTATTTTTTTTACTAAGGGGTGCAGTGAAAAATATATATAATTTAATACAGTATTAAAATGCAAGTCACATGCAAAATTGACCTTTCTTATTTAAGGTACTGTGTTAGTTAGCCTGTAAGTCCTCCTGTTTGGTCTTGGGTTTTGTTCATATTTTTTAAGGGAGGGATGGAGGCAGCTGATGTTTAAAATACCTCAGTCTCTTGAATCCATGTCTCTCTTCCTAGCTTTTGCCAGTGCTGGGTCCCACTGCAGATTGTCTTTACCTGGCACAGGTTTCCAGTGCTGCTGGAAGGGTTCCTCCCAGCGCTGCCCCAGCCCCTCCTGAAGGGTGAGTGCAGTGGAGAGGAGCCTCAGGGGTGCTCTCAGAGCTTCATGTGCTGCAGCTTTGCCTTTTGCAGGGCTGGGCTGAGCTCTGTGCTCCGAGCTGGCCTTTGTGGCACAGGCTGAGTGCCCAACCACCGCCCAATGCTGGGCAGCCTCTCCAGGTTGGAATCACAACTGGCTGCTTGGCAGGGACATCAAACCCTTCTGAGAACTCATGGGTGTGAGGCGAGACACAGGATGGGCACAGCTCTGGGTTTCCTTCCCTGTCCCTCACTGTGGTCTCTGCTCCTTCAGCGAGGAAATCGAGGAGCTGCTTGTCACAGTGCTGATGTTTTCCTGGTGCTTGAGCTGTCCAGCCATGCCTCACTGTTGGAGAGGATCCCCTGGCAGCAGTATCATTTGCTTTTTTTGGGTAGGGTGTCCAAATTCGAGGAGTAATAGGCCAGCAGGGTGTATCTGTGTTCCTGCCTGTCGAGCACGTCTTCAGTGGTGGTGTCTGTAATGTGAAACCCTCCCAGAATATATCAAACCATGGAAGAGACATCTGGTGGCACCTTTTGGAAGCCTTCCAGTGCCTAAAGGAGACTACAAGAAAGCTGGAGGGGGACTTGTGACAAGGACATGCAGTGATAGGACACAGAGGAATGACTTTAAGCTGAAGGAGGGCAGAGTTAGGTTAGATATTCAAAAGAAATTTGTTACTGTTAGGATGGGGAGCTCCTGGCACAGGGTGCCCAGAGAAGCTGTGGCTGCCCCATCCCTGGAAGTGTCCAAGGCCAGGTTGGATGGGGCTTGCAGTACCCTGGGATAGTGGAAGTTGTTCCTGCCCATGGCAGGGTGGTTGGAATGAGAGGATCTTTAAGCTGCCTTCCAACCCAAACCATTGTGGGATTCTCTGCTTCTTTTAAAAGTGACCTCTGGTGAAGATCCTTGTGAGCTTCTCACATCCAGCAACATCCTTGGTACAACTCACGGAACAGTCCCTGGCTGTCCTAGGTGGTGATTAGATTACAGAAATTCAAATGTCCCCAGTGACAGTTACCTCCTTTAAAAGGCTGTGCAATATGTACAGAATGGCTCATTCAGAAAGCTGGAGGGGCAGCTGTTCCCATCCTGGAGCCACCCCTCGTGCTCCTGCAGTCCCCAGGGCCAGCATGGGAATCCCAGAGGCACATTCCACTGAGGTCGTGTTTCTCCCAACACAACTCCAGAGTGACTTTTTGTGCATTCCTTCTTCCATGCTCTTTGGGATGACAGCATTTCCAGTGTGTCAGCAGTGCAAACTTTGTAAGCACTGCTTCCCCCAGCCCAACCTCACCACAAGGCAACAGAAAAAGGACTTTTCCTGTGAGGCTGTTACCAAAATCCTCCAGAATTGTCCAGATAAATGAAACCCTCTAACACCATCTTTTAATGTTAGCAAGTAAGGCACTGCTTTATTCTTGACCAGGAGAGGTGTTGTGTGTGGCTAACAAAATTCTGGCCTCTACACAGACATGGATACAAAGCTTTTTCTCCTATTTATACTTCATTAACAAACAAAGAAATTAATATTTATTCATTCTCAATTACATAATTCTCATTAATTAATATTCTGTCCTCTATTGGTTATTGATTTATTGCTGTTTATGTTAATTAGTCCATGGTTTTAGTCTTCTTAGTATATTTTTGCCTGGTATGGACTTTCCAAGACATACACTGAATCTTTGTTATTATCTTCTTTATCTTCTGGTTTCTGTAAAATGTCCTCTCCCAGGCTTTGTTAATTGAAACATATCAGAGTTAGTTCATGAAAACCTAAAAATTTCAGTAATTTTCCCAGTCTGTGTTCCCCTAATAGCAGCTTATGACATAATGACACAATTTGCTAAATGCTGGCTAAAAGTGATTTAAGACTTTAACACGGCTGCCTATCGTTAATTAAAATTATTAATTAGAAAGTGTAATAAAACCATTAAAAAATTAGAAAAGTTATATAATTCCTAAGAAAGCCTGTAAAGTCTGGAGGAATAGGCATCCTTCTGGTGTTTCCTGGCTGCTAGACTGAGCAGTGCTGGGCAGACCAGCACATTCACAGCTTGAGACTTGGGGCACTTCTGGTCCAGGGTGTGCTGGTGAAGGACATTAGGCTGCCATACATTGTGGGACAGGGAAGTAAAGGCTGGCAAGGGATGACACTGTACACCTTCCTTTGATGGATTTAGGTTTTCTCATTTAAAGAAAGGATTTGCAAACGTTTTGCTGTGTCCAAGCACGCCATCCAAAGGTACATTCATCATTTAACAATTTAATTGTGAAGTCTTGACAGTTTAAGTGTACAAGTGAATGGAATTCAGAGGAGGACCAAGTTTTCTAATTTTTAAAGATATTATTTAGTCTGAGCAGGAAGGTTTTGAGGCCAGCAGCCCATCTTCAGACTGGAAAAGAAGACTTAGATGTTGAAAGCTTGTCAGTCTCTTTGCTTTCCCAGCCCCTCAAGCTCCTTGTTCGTATCTGTTGGTCTAATAAAAGGTATTACATCTCTTGAAAAATGTTTCCTCGCTAAACATTTAAACACATTGGTTTGGATTTGTCAAAACTGTCTGGATGAATTAGGCAGGTTTCCATAACACTCCTGAACGGCCTTTAAATCATGAAGATGGATTTGGGGAATGCTATCCAACTTTTTTTTAAGTGGGTGGTAAAGTAGTATGGACAGTACAGAGGCCTTTAATGTTTCTGTTACTGAAAACGTCTCAGTTTGAAGTCTAGGTAGTGTCTATTCAAACACTAGTCCTGCAGCAGATGTTTGCTTTGCTTTTCTCCCTGCTAATCCAGCCAGGCTTTTTGGTTCCTGGAGCCTCTGCTGCAGCATCATCTCATTTACCTGCATTTACTCTTGTTATGCATTTCTGCATGAATCTTTGCTTTATTTACTGCTGTTGTCAGGTAACCAGACTTTTTATTTTTCACTAGAAACTGCACATTTCTGTCTTTGGGAAGCACTGAAATGTGTCCTTAGCCAGCAGCTCCTGATGTACCATAGCCACAGTTACTCTCCTGCTTTACGAGGTGATGTGCCCTGATGAGCATTTGCTGCCAGCAGACTTGATAATTGCCCCAGAACAGACACCTCAATAAAACAGCTCCCAGAATACCAGGGACATACTGCAGGGGATGGGAGTCCAGCCTGCACCCGGCTAGGGCTGCTCTGGCTCTGTTGTCTGTGGGATGAAGGACTGTGCTGCGCTGGGGGGAGCATCCCCTCCTTCAAAATGTGAAATGTTCAGATTCTGGGCTATTGGGTTTTTAGTGTTACCTAGGAAAAACTTATTTTTGATCACTGTTTCTCAAATACTTTCTGCAGATGAACCTAGAAGTGCTACTTTAAGGATCATGAAACCATTAACATTCTTGTTTGAAATTCTGACCTTTAAAACAAAAAGCATTTGGTCATGCTCACAACATTCAGGGAAGGAGAAACATGGAAAGGTTAGTGCAGCCCTGGGTTTGTTCTCTTCCATAAGTGTGCTACAGGAGAATTAGAGGCACTGTGAGGAGCTGGTTCTTGCTCCTGCTGCACTGCTTTTTTTTTGTATTAACAAGCAATCTTTGTCAAAGTGACAGTGTACCAGAATCTGTGGTGCATGAGGCAGCTCAGCTGATTTGTTTTTTTAAATTACATTTTTTTTAACCTGCTGAATGAAGACCTGTATTAGCTGGGGTCAGGCTACCTGGTGCTTGTGAAGATCTGGCTTTTCAAGCATGCAGTGCTCTGCTTTCCAGTGGCATTGCTGACATTACTGCCTTTTAAAACTATTTTGGGTTTTTGGCAGCCCATTGACAGATCTCACTTTTTTTCCTTAAAGTGGGTAGTTCCAGGCTCATAGATAATGGTTCCTGTGGGTGTCTGTGGTGCAGGGCGGTGTGAAAGCAGGGCCTGAGTGGGAAAGTGTGAGAAACACTTGCTGGAAGCTTTCATCCTGGAGTAAAGCTGTACCTGGGACCTGAGCCGAGGCATTTCAAGTCAGTCTGGGTGTTGCTATCCCACCATAAGGCAAAACCACCCCATGACTGCAGCAAGTTGCAGTATTTGAAGAAGCTGAAGGCATCTGATTTTTCTCGTGCTGCTCATACAGGCCTTTTTAGAGGTTTCCAGCAGTTGGTTTGTCCTTGAAAAGACATTTTTGCAAGAGTTGGGTTTAGCTGTAATTCTTCAGTACTCAGCTGATTTGTTCAATCCCCAAACCCTAATGGAGCACTCTTAAAACTGTCAGGAGCATTTCTGTTGCTTCAGCATCTCTGTCACATTGACTTCCCATTCCACACAAGTGTGCAAGTTAAGTATGTGAGGTTTATAAACTTAGCCAGTATCTGTGAGGAAAATAGAAAGTTAGTAGACTGAATTCAGTGGTGCTGAATATCTGTTTGAAGGTAGAAGATAACAGCTCTCCAAAAAGGTGCTCCTTCCTCTTTAGCATCTAAGACAGAGCAGGGAGACTTTTCATGGGAATGTGAGAGCAGGGTCCTTTGGACTGCGCACTCTTTCCTCTGAAATCATCTTGTATTTTTTGGGAGAGAACAGAGGACTTAGTCTTCCCTTTCTGAACCTCTTGACCCAGAGGAATTTGGCCTCTCCTGCTGCCTGCAGTGACCGGCCATGATGCCGTCGGGCTGGGATGTCACCACAGGAGGCTGTGGCAGTTCCCTGCTGCAGAGGCTTTTCTGCTTGGATGGCTTTTTTATTTTTGAGTCCCTGAACTTCGCAGGAAGGAGTGACTGTAGGAGTTCAGTGGAAATGGCAAATTTAATGGTTTCTAAAACTAGCAAGCATCTTGTTTCTTCACATCCTACCCTCTATGGAGGTTTCCTGCTGGTGCTGTTGATGACATTTATAGCTGTTGCTAACAGGGGAAGGGAAAAAAAAATAGAGTTGTTATTTTTGCTGTCATAGATGTACTCAGGACATCAGTTTTAGGAAATTGGAACTGGAGAACTCTCTTATTAGCTATTACTCTTCCTGTCCTTTCCATGCATGCTCCCCTAAACTTCTTTGCAGTATTCTGCAACATGAGGCTTTGAAGAATTTGATTATTCACTTTAACCACAGCAACTGATTTACATGCACTTTCCTCCATAAGAGCTAAAAATCTAATTTCTTTCCTTGAGCAAGCTGCTTTCACATCTCAAGGACACCATGCAACTCCAGAATTCAGATTGTTTTAAGCATGCCAGGAAAAATGAAACATTCACCTTCTGTTGTAAATTGAAAGGAATAAGGTCTTCTGCTCCCTGGTCTGGTCTTTAATATCCAAATGGCTGCTAAAAGGATTTTTCCACTTCTGAGCTGTCTGTGCAGGGACCAGGAGCTCTGTGCTCTTCCCCCACATGGGAGATATTCCAAATGTTTAAAATGGTTTGAGAATGAATCTAGAAGAAGCCTTGCAACAGACCAGTAGAGCAGGGAATAAATGTGTAATGTTTAGAAATGCAGCATTTGGTGCACAGTGGTTTTTTTGTTTTTATAAAAACAACACAAAAGACGGAGGAAAATTGGCAGGGAAAAGGAGAGTGAAGATCACAGTTCCTGCATGGAGTGGTGTTGAAATCTGCAGGCTGCCTTGAAATAATGAGTTTTTAAGAGAGACTTATTCTAGACCCTCACTTTTCTGTGCATCTTGCATGACCTGTATTTTTATTGCATTTGCCATGTCACAGCACTTACACAGGAGTTTGTTCTATTGAAAGCAGTTATAGAATCGTGGACTGGGTTGGGTTGGAAGGGACTTTAAAGATCATCTCATTCCAACCCCCTGCCATAGGCAGGGACACCTTGAACTATCCCAGAGTGGAAGCCCCATCCAACCTGGCCTTGGACACTTGCAGAGATGGGGCAGCCACAGCTGCTCTGGGCAGCCTGTGGCAGGACCTCACCACCCTCACAGTCAAGAATTCCTTCCCAATATCCCATCTTCTCCTGGGGCTGCTTGAGGTTTGCCCAACTTTTGCCTCAGAAGGTGCTGCTCAGGCTTGCTGTGAAGCGATGACCTGGAGGGGATGTCTGATATATTTTAATCTTTTTAAGATACAGTTTAACATCTGGTCTGAGACTGTCCTTTTTCATGTCTGTGCTGCTGAACTTTGTCTTTACTAAGAGCGGTGCTGCAGAATTTGAAAAGAACTCTTTTCTTTCCATCTCATTGCCTCATAATTTTCATTGTTTGCTTAAGAAAACCATGTTTTGTTGTGTTGCCGGTGTGTATTTCCAAGAAGCTGCATAGAAAGGAGTTCAGTTCTGGACACTTGTAAAATCTAGGTAGGCTTGGCTACTCACTTGAGAAGATGTCATGGGGAAGGAAGTGGTTCTGGTTTTGAGCTCACCCTCTCACCCAGACAGCACAATTTCCTTAGGGGTCTCACACTTGCTTTTTTTTTTTTCTTTTCCTCAAGTTAGAATTAGTGCATTGCAAAAGCAAACTGCTACTTTCCCCCCATCGTGTCTTCTAGAGCCCTTGCTTTGTTCATGCTTTAAATATTAATATAAGGATTAATTCCTATGGTAACACCATCAAAATCTTCCTTGGTAATTACTAAAGGTAACACTTCTAGTTTTCTCACTGTGCTGCTCCTGAACCTCTCCCTAATCCCCTTTGACTCAGACTGAAGGTTGCTACTGAGACCCTACCAGGATGAAAAGCAGGGGGGGAAGGAGTAACCCAGCTTTAAAATTTGGTTCTTGCCAGTTTTCAGCCCAAATCATTCCAGCATGACAAAGGAGGAATGATCTCTTTTGCTGTGCGGTCACAGAAGAATAAAATTCTGTTTGAGCTTTAAATGGATTTGCTGGCATGCACTTACAAGATGTTAAAGCTTTGACAGAGGCAGCTTTTATTGAAAGGAAAGGGAGAGATGTGGTAGTTCATTTGGCTTCCCTTCCCAATTAGGATTTGGTAAAATTAACTTGATTTTCCCACTCCCCTTTTAATTTTATTACGCGTGTGGCGAGAAGTCAAATAACGTGTGTGTGCAATTCAGTTTCACCTTTGGGAGAGCAGCTTTTGGCTTTGCTGTATTGGTCAGCCAGTGCTCTGCACTCTGGGTAAAGGAGATGAGCATCCCTTGAAGTCATGGCAGTTTATGACTTTAACTCTTTTGTGCCCAGAAGCTGAGATGTCTCAGGAAAGAAATGCTGCTGTGCTGTTCTCTGTGTCTTTGGCACCTTTGTCACAGGGGCCAGCACGGTGCTATGCCCTGTGTGTCCTACTTAGTGGGGAAATGGAAGGACTTGAATTTTTAATCACAATAATATAATTTGTCTTGCTTGCAGAGATCAAAAGGTTGTAATCATCTTCTGTGGGAAAGAGAGTGCAAATTTGAAGTGAGACAATTTTAAGGCTGTTTGGGATTTTTTTTAATGTGCTATCTCAAGCTTTGATTTGACTGGCCCATTCTTTGTTACCTTCCAGTTGCCTTTTAAGCCTGCAAACAGTAATTGCTGTGCTAACACTGTCATTATGTGCTGTTTCACAGTGTTATTTCCTCGTGTGCTCTTCCTTCAGTGGTTCAAAGCACATTTAATTATGCCAATTACAATGTTAGGCGGATTTTTTGATCCATATCGGATCTGAACTTTGTACTTGTCTCACCCCAAGAAAAGGACCTTTCAGGTGTCACACACTGGTGGCATTTTGTGACAGCTCAATGCAGTGGGTGAGGCTCTGGGCAGACCTTGGGGCTTGCCACGGGCTTGGTGAGTCAGCTGCTTGCGTGTGGATATCCTGGCTGTGGGAGTGCAAATACGGACTGGGGTGGGGGGAATTGATGTGGAAGAAGTCTTGTAACTTTACTGAGTTCACACAGGTCGAAGGGGACTGACTGGCTGGCAGCAGGCAGGGACATGATGTCCTGGTGGGCAAAGATGTGAGATGTCACTATGTCCTTGCAAAGATGGGAAGCAGCATTCTGGGATGCTTTGGGCAGAGCATTGCCAGCAGGTCTGAGAGAGGTGACCTTTCTCTCTGCTCAGCTCTGGTGAGGCACAGCTGGAGTGCTGGGTCCAGAGCTGGGCTCCCCAGTACAAGTGAGACACAGACATACTGGTGTCCAGTGACACCGCTTGAGAAAGGTGTGAGAGGACTGGAGCATCTGCAGTTTGGGGAGGGGTGGGACTGCTCAGCCCAGAGTAAGGAGGCTCAGGGGAATCTCTCATCAATACATATAAATACCTGGTAGAATGGTACAGAAGATGGATCCAGCCTCTTCTCAGTGGTCCTCAGGGACTGGGGGAGAGGTAGTGGGTCCAAACTGGACCATTCCAGAAATTACAATTTCAACACAGGATAGAACTTTGTTACTGCAAATGTGGTCAGTCATGGCAACCAGGTGTCCAGAGGGGCTGTGGAATCTCCATCCTTGGGGACAGTCAGACCCAGCTGAGCAGGGTTTTGAGTGATGAACCTATGTAAGCTGCCCTCCTTTGAGCAGAGTGGTGGGATCTGATGATCTCTAGAGGTCCCTCCTGGCCTGACTCATTCTGTTACTCTTACTGAAGCTTCTTAAATGGCTTTTGGACTGGAGTTTGCCGTTGGGTAAACCACTGGAAAGCATAACCCTTTTGCAATCCTTGTGCAATTGGTGGCTGCCTGTTGGATGTGCCAATGCAACTCCAGTTGCAATTGCTCACATGCATCGAAGAGGAGTCCAAGCTGCTTGCTCATAAAACATTTGAGACTTGGTGCTGTTGGCTGCAAATTGGGCAATGCATTCAAATTGGGGTTGTGTGTGGTAAACCTCTCTCTGTGTAATACAAGGGTAGGGAACCTTTTCATTGCTACTGGCCCCGTAAATGTTTTCAGCACTTTTAACAGGCCACATCTTGAAACGCAGTTGTTACTGTCTGTATTGTGCTATGCATAATAAACTAGAACAAATAATATGGCTGAGAGCCATATGCTCCCTGCCATTGGCTTACTAGGGCAGAGATTTTCAGAAGAGATTGAAACCTCTGCCGTCCTTGTACGTGTTGTCTTGCTCAGGCATCTCTGCTTGTTCCAAGTAGAACTGCTCTTGTTCTTGGGGCTTGTGGTCTTGAGGTGGAGGCTGAGGTGTTAAAAGTTACAGGTCTGTCACTCTTTTAGCCCCATAACACACACAATTTCTCCATCTGGCCAAGCATTTGCATGTTCTACACTGACATACCTCATCCATGTCAGCACAAGGACACTGAAAGTTTGCAGGGGGGAGACCCCAAACCTGCTGTCATTAATTTTAACTGTTGCCTCAAACGCATTCCTGTGCAACTACAGCAGTATCCAGGAGGCCATCCTGCCATCCAGGCAAAATTACAGCCTGCAGTAAATAGGGCTGATTGTGGCAACTGCCTTTCTTCTAAGGAGACATAAGGATAGTAAACAACTTGATGGGTGACTTTCCTTTCCTCCTGCAGTGCTTTTAAAGCCTGGGTGGCCACTTGCACTGTCAGCATCTTCCTTTTCTTTTATAAAAAAAGAGAGTACAAAGAACTTCAAGCAGCTGTTGGTCCAAGGAGCTGTAAATGAGAACAAAGCTCTTGCATGGAGATGTGGTGGTGCCTGAACCTGGTACATGGGAGCCCTCTGACATCCTGAGGGCCCTGGGGTGAGCTGGAAGTGACAACACATCCCTTTGGGGCACACATCCAGCACATCATGGAGCAGCACACTCACTGCCCCTGTGGGGAGCTGCAGCTGTGCTGGGCTGGCACTGGGATTTTGCCTTCAGTGCTCGAGCATCCCCTCCCTGGAAGGCAGGATGGGTGCCAGGGCTACAGACCTGCAGCTCCCAGCACAGCCTGACTCGGAACTGAACCTGCTCTGAGAGCGTAGGAGAAGCTGCAGGGAAGAACAGACAGGCATCTCTGCTTGGTGGAGGAGGTGGAGAGGTGTGCCCCCGCCTCCATCCCTTCTTCAGTCCTCCCTCTCCCGCTGTTTTGGGAGGGCTGATCCATGCCTGTCTCTGGGCTTGTAGGATGTTGGCTGAAAGGTTTGAGCTGGGATGTGGTGTGGGATGAAGCTGAACCATCCTGGTAATGGGTGCAGTAGCTTTGACTCTGCTTTCCCCCCTGCAGCTTGACTTGAAACATGAATTGTTAACCATTTAAAAGGCAAACCCAGAACCCCACAGCCCTTCCCTTTTTTAGTTCAGTTTAGTTACACCTTTCTTAGCAGGTGAAGTAGCCCATGAGAGCAAAGGGGCCGAGGTGGTGGCTGGTCCTAGCTGTGTTCCTGAGTGTGAAGCCTTTCAGCAGCCATAGAAAGAAGATCTAAGGTGAAACAGCAGCTCTTTACATCCTCTTAAGGTGAACAGCTGTTCTGAAAGAAGTCCACTTCTTTCTTTTCCTAAATTAATGCAGAAAATAAAGAAGACCAGGGCTTTGCTTGCCAAATCTGATCATTTCAGTGGTTTTCCAGGATGCTATGCTTTGCCTTCTGTTGATTAAATACTTATTTATAGGGGGGCGGGGGAAAGCCATTATGGATTAAACTGCTCTGCTTTTTCTCTGATTACATAAAGGCCAATATGTATATAGTCTAAAAGTAAAAATGTTCCAAACTGAATTGTTTATGACCCTTAAGCTTTAAATGTATTTAATATCCTTACAGTTAGTTTTAAGCAAGAAAAAGCAGTGGTTCAGGGCAAGGCACTTGCTAATATTGCCATGTTACTTTTGCATCTTTAGTGGTGGCCCACCAATAAACTTAACATCACCTACACCTTCAAGGCAGGAAAATGCTGTTACCCAGATTTTTATGCATGTATTTGTGTACATATCTATCACTTTTTAGATAAGGGGAGCAGATGACAGGAGAAATACTTCAGTCTGGTGTCACAGATATCACTATGGATTTAATGTGTGTGTGTAACATTGGAAGCCTGGCCAGCAGGATGAGGGAAGTTCATACCACTTCTGCTTGACACTGATGAGATGCATATAAAATAGTATCCCCTCAGCTCAAAAAGGTCATGGAGAAACTGCAGGGGGTTTAGCAGAAGATGACCAAAGACCCATGAGTCACAAATGCCCTCCAAGGACAAAGTGAGGGAGCTGGCCTTGCTTCCTCTGGTGAAGGAGCTGCAGAGTAATCTAAGAACCACCTTCAGCTCTTTGAGGGGCAGATGTGAACGTGATTGGAACCGAACTCTTTGAGAGTTTTGGGCCACCTAACAAAGTTTATGGGGTTCCAGGCTGTGCCAGTAGCCCCACTTGCAGCAGGAGGTTGGGCTGAAGGTGCTTTGTGATCAGAGCTTCATTAATCCTGTGAGGAGCTCACTCAGACCTCAGGGCAGAATGTGCAGCAGCTGTCTACCGCTGTGGTCTTGAAGCAAACAAAACCTGATCTGGCGAGCCTGAATGTGGCTTTGTTCTGATGTCTTCTGAGTGACTAATACCGTGAGGAGGTGGGAGGGAGGGAGGCACGGACAGGGAACATCTGGGTTGTCACTGCGTGGCCAAATCGCCTACAACTCTGGCATTCGGTTTGGCCACTTGCACCTCCGTAATGTGGCTCTGGTTGTGGTGGGTCTGTTGCATTTTAAAGTTTACAGTTAAAGACTGTATTGTGGTGAGTCTTCTGGGGTAGGTAGGGTGGATTTTTTCATTCTGATGTGGAAGAATGTCATGCAGGAGCCATTGTGTAAGATGCTGAAGCGAGACACATTTTTTGGGCTTGTCTGCAATGGAGACAGCTTTAGGACGTTGTTGTCTGGGCTGAATTTTTAGGCAGGAGGTGGCGAGGAAGTGAAACAGATCTTGTTGTCACTGCAGCATAGACACTCCACTGCAGTCCTGGCAAGAATTCCTGCCTCATGAGTGATACTCAGTTTGACCCTCTGTACTGCTACTGGGCAAAGACTCCTGTGTGTGTCAGGTTAACACCTGACAGGTTTTTAAGTTGACTCCCATGCACATTTCTCAGCACACAGTGATGCATGTGGTCAAGAAAGTGTCTGCTAAGGATGTGGTTTTGCCCTGTCACAATATTGCTTGAGGCAGAATAGTTTCATTTAGGGTATATCAGCTGATGTCAAGATATCTGGGGTCTGGCTTCTTTCCTGGATCAGCTGCACCTCGTTAAGATGGACTGGCAGCTCCTTCTCCCCTTTTGGCTTGTGAGATAAACTCTTCCCTCACAGGATATGACAAATTTACATTGACTCAGTGTGATTTTGTCATACTCTGTGGGAAACAGTGGGCCCAGAACAGATACTGCTTCTCTTAAGATTTTCCATCAAAGATGTGTAAATCTCTTTTTGTAGCATTTCCACTGCTTGCTGTGGCCCTGGCCATGTCATCTGGGACTCCTGGCCATGTCTTGGGTTTTCAATATGAAACTGATAAGCTGACTTTAAAGTGAATATTTTTGAGGAGGCAAGAGGATATAGAGTTAGTGTACATCTTGTATTAATTAAAGGTGAAGTTGTGCTTGAAAATACTCTATTCAGAGGCACTTTGACTGTAGGAAGACAGGGCTTGGAGGCTCGCCACGCTGCTTCACTGAGCAGTGGTGGTGAATGTCCACATGCTGTCCAGTTTGGCACTGATGGCTTAATTTAAGGCTCTGCAAATGCTTGTAAGACCTTACTGAATGTGAAATGACACAGTGGAGCAACGTTGGCAGTGCTGTTCTGCTTTGGCTTATTTTTGACTGGTTGGCTTAAACTGTCCTATCCACTGTCGTGGCTTTTTATGATTCATTTTTAGAAAGTGCAAGCATGGAAAGCTGTCTGCCTGGCTTACTTTGCTGATTATGTCCAAGATTTTCAGTAGCTTAGATATGACCACGGTCTTCCTTCCTTCTGTCTGAAGGATGGCCGCCAGATTGAGGAGTAGCATCATCCCACTGACGCACATCCAGGGAAATCCGGGAGCTGTCTGCTGGAACAGCTGCTGGCTTTTTTTTTTTTTTTTTAATTTTTTTTTTTTGAAGGAAACCAGAAAAAAAAAATTAAAAAATCCCAGGACAAAACTGAGCAACAGTGTGCGATACTTGAGCCACCGGTGCACAGACTGTCTCCACCACTGCCGGAATGAGACATTTGATAAGCAAGTTGGAGCAGTACTTGGGAATTTTGAATAGGGTTGAGATGTCCTAGTTTGTGAGGAGTCTTCTCAGGGTTGTGCCTGTGGGCAAATTATTCAGAATAATGATTAGTCAGAATTTGAAACTTGCAAATCAGGGAAGAAGGGAAGGATGCATACTGAGGAGCTGAATTTTTTATTATTTTTAAGTGGAAAAATTTAAGTCAGCATGTTTTTAATTGCACATGATGCATTTTAACGTGTTTCCATCAGCTCATGTTGCTGGAGAGAGTTACGTCCATGCAGAGAGTCCTCTTTTATCTCACCACTTTGTCCTGAAGAAAGGGTTGAGTGGCTGATCTAGCTCCTGTTAAAATCCCCTTGCTGTGTTTCTGGGGAGCAGCCAGGCATAAGAAAGCCCATAACAATGTGAGAGCAGCAGTGAGAACCTTTGCAGTACTGGGGTGAAGGATGTCAGTGCTGCAGGAAGGAGAGTTTGTGAAGTGAGTGATGAAATCAGCCACCAGCACTGGACTTGCTAAAAGCAGAAAAAAAAGTCACTCCCTTCTCCTTAACCTCTTATTTCTGTCTCCTGCATCGGCCCTGCTTAATTATTGCTAATGAGTATCAGGGAATTTAAATGAGAGAATTTCACAGAGTCTGTAATGAAATCAGCAGTTGGACAATAGAGGAATGAAATCTCTAATTACCCAGGCTGGGAGCTCAGCTGTGGTAGTATGGCTGTGTATTCAGCAGTGTTACGTTTAAGATTACGTGTCCTTCTGGACAGATCTTTAACTTAACTGGCTCTGTGGGAGGTGACAGGAATCAGGCCAGAATCCTATAGTATGCAGAATAAGTCATGCTAGGAATTGTACATGCAGCTTCTGTTTTAAAAGGGGCATTTTGTAAAGCATTTTGAGGATGGAAATCTTTGAATTGGTGGTCAGCAAGGAAATAACATGGCAGGGAATGTCACTAGGCTGATGCTAGAGTCACGTATATAAAATATTGCAAGTGTGTAAAATACAGCTTGTATGTGTGTTCTAGCATGTGTGCTTTGGAAGGTTTATGGTCCTGGAAGCTGCATCTCTGCACTTCTTCCAGTAAAAACTCACTCAGGTGAGTAGTCTAGACAGAAGTGACGGAGGATTTCCCTCTGAACAGGAACCCAGGAGAAGCTGGATGCTGAAGTGGGTCTAATGGGAGAGGACAGGGCTTGGGACTCTTTTTGCTCATTTCTTTTTGGGTTTTGTTTTTTTTTTTAGCCAGCAGCCCATCCAAAAACAGTTGGCTGTATTAATTCTCCCTAAGTGAAAGCTTTACATGGGTGTAACTCTTTCTTTTCTTTGGCAGCCAAAACATTTTTATTTCCAAAACCAGAGAAGTCTGGGTTTTTTTTTTTTCTTTTGGTGCCACTTCTAGGTAGTGGAGCTTCAGCTAACCCAGTGCTTAGCAACATTTTAAATTAAATTAAAAAGAAAAAGTAGGGGGGAAGGGACACAAATGCAAACTGTGAAAGTGGGACAAGGGCAGTGCTGCATCTGGCTGCTCAGATGGACAGCATGGAAAGGGCATGACATGGTGGGGGATGTCGTCATAATGTTTGAGAAAAAACATGTTTTAAAGCTTCCAAGGGCAAGCTTTTAATGGAGCACCTAATAACCCCTAAACCTTGTTGCTGCAATATGCTGATCTCCCACAGCCCTCCACAGTGTTGGGAAGGATTATGGCCAGATATCAATATTGGCCTTGGCAGCCATGCTACAACAAAAAGTGTGCATCAGTTGTGAGCTTTCCTGGGCCAGGCAGTGAGTTAAATGGGCTTAGGAGTGACCATTTCAGCACAGGGATGAGGAAGAGTGTAAGTGACCTTCTTCTTGGGATCCAAGCAGATCTTCTCAAGCAGGTGGGACTGTACTGCTGATCTCAGTGTCTGTCAGGAGATGGGAAGCAAGTTTAGTACACAGAATCATAGGATGGGTTGGGTTGGAGGGGTCTGTAATGACCATCTAGTTCCAACCCTGCTGCCATGGGCAGGGACACCTTTCCCTGGACCAGACTGCTCAAATGGGGGAATAAAGGGGCATCACTGGAGGTGCTGGTTCAGTGTGAGCTCACATTGGACACAGAGACCCCACAGAAAGCAGAGTTCAGCTGAGGAATGAGGTGCCTGTCCTGTCACTGCCTGCATGGCAGCAGCGTGGGGGGAAAAGCCTTCTCATGGGCTCCTCCTCATTCTTCCCCCTTGATTTCTTTCCGAGATATCTCCTGAGTCACAAGAGACTTTGATATTAAATGAGCTCTTCAGATCATGTCTTTTCTCTTTCCCCAGTTATCATGGTTTAGTCCCAGCCCCACAGATCCACTGGCCCACTCCCCTGCTGGGATGGAGGGAGAACTGGAAGAGTAAAAATGAGAAAACTTGAGGGTTGAAGTAAAGGCAGTTCAGTACGTAGAGCAAAAGCCATGAATGCAAGCAAAGTGAAACAAAGGATTCATTCCCCACTTCCCATTGCAGGCAGGTGTTCAGCCATCCCCGGCAAAGTCAGGCTCCATCATGCCAAACAGTGACTTGGGAAGCAAATGCCATTGCTCCGAGCATCCCCTCCTTCTTCCCCCAGCTCTGCGTGCTCAGCATGATTCCATATGGTCTGGAATATCCCTTGGGTCAGCTGAGGTCAGCTGTCACAGCTGTGTCCCCTCCCAGCTCCTTGTGTCCCCCCAACCCCTTCACTTTTGGGGTGAGGATCAGAGCGGTCCTTGACTCTCTTAAAAGCACTTCTCCGTAACTGAAACATCCCTGTGTTATCAACACTGTTCCAAAACAGCCCCAGTTATTACAAAGAAAACTAACTCTGTCCCAGCCCAAACCAGCGCACCAGGATGTCTGGCAAGGAATTTTCTCTCCTTTTAGTCATGCTGCTGAGGCTCCTGCATCGAATCTTTCCTGGCACCTTCCTTGCAGTATAGCAGGAGACATAGCACAGGTTTATGGATCCTTACCCAGATTTCCAGATACTGGTAGTCTTCTCTTCAGCTGTGAGGTAAAAACCCCTGGAGTTGGGAAGCAGAGCCATACCAGCAGATCTCTTCTGAGCAGCCGTCTGCATCCCAGGAGGGACAGGTTGGTTTAGTCTGTTAAAAATAAGTTTGTGCCAGCTCTGTAGGGAGTGAAACATCTGGGTGTGCAGCTCTCACAAGGAACAGCTCATACAAAATGTGCTTTTTAAAACTGCAGCATGCTGCATTTCTCCTGTCCCCCAATCCAAAAACATCCTCTGGGCTCAGTGGGATGCTTCCTTGTAAAAGATGACTGAGCATTTGAATGTGACTTCACAGCTACGGGGAGGGAGGTGATGTGGGCTTTGTGTGTTCAGCATGGAGCTCCTGTGATCTTTTTAGTATTTTTTATAATACCTAGAGATTTTTTTTTTTTTAATGCAGGGACCATTTCCCGTCCTTGGTGTCCCTGGGAGCTGCATTGCTTCCCTGCAGGGGCTCAGCCTGTCTGCTGGCTCCTTTCAGAGCTCCTTCTGCAAGGGGTGTTGTGTGTGGTCGGCCAGTCTGAGATCTGGGAGCTGAAGGAAGTGAAGTTTGTGTTTGGGAGTTGAAATACTTGAGGAGAAGTAATTGACCATAATCTGAGAGCAGATCTAGCTATGCAGAGGACAGCTCATCACCATGTTCACAGTAACAGGCTTGTGAACGGAAATGGAGCTGATGGATGTTTTCTAATTATTCCCTTGTGTTACAAATGTTAGAGAGCCAGCTTGAAATCTCTGCCCAGAATTCAGAGCCTTAATTTGTTTGACCTTTCCACTGCTGCAGACACAAGGCTCTATGAATTGCAGTCATCTTCATTAATTTCTCTATTGTTCTGGGGATGCAAATGAGCGTGTTCTTCTGCAGATACTGTATGGAAGATGGAGATACAGCTCGGTGCTGGGCAGCCCTTCTGTGTGTTTGATGGGGTTGCTGAGCCATGCCTTAGTTGAGGGTGATTTTCCAGACAGGTTGAGGGACATCCTGGCTGCATGGAGCTGGAGTTCTGTTTAGATCCACTGATGCAGGAGAGGTTTCTCTCCCTTTCCATGTCTTTCTTAAAAATAATCAGCTGTAGCTTTTGTAGACATCCATTTTGACAAAGAATGGTACATCTCAGATAACATCTCAAGGATGTATAATGCTCCAGTATCATCCTCTTGACTTGAAAATGTTATTCCAACTAATCAGCCTAAAACCCCTTTGAAAGCAAATATGTGTTTTCCACTAGTTTATCAGGGAGACTTTTTAGGCTGGTTTGCTTTCATGTTTTAATGACCAAAAGACAGAGCTGCCAGGCATCTGCTGGTTCAGATGGATGTCCTGGTACCAAATGTGTGTGTCTGTGAATCACCAGTGGGTGCAGCAGTAATTTTTGGTAAGTAGGAGGCAGACAAAATTGCTGGTTATGATTTGAAGTCTTGCCCACAGCAGAGCAAGCAAAAGGGATGAATTAGAGACAGGAATAGTAGCACAGCCTTTTTTTCTTTTTGTGTGCAGGAAACCTCAGAGCATATAATAAACTACTGCCATTTTGATTACCAAAAAAGAAAAAAAAAAACACCCCAAAAACTGAAAGCAGAGATAAAATAAGAAAAACCTCAGGCCTAATGGGTTTGCCAATAATAAAAATACATCCCAGAACAAAAGGCTGCAGAGTGTTTTTTTATATCTTGTATTCAGTACGCTGGATTGAAAAGAAATTGGCAGCAGTGTATTTTTAAAGTCCCCACCTCACTTGTAGTTTCTCCCAGGAGGAGGAGTTGCCTTCGTGGCAGCCAGCGGGAACAGTGGCGAGTATGGGAAAAGACGTAATTAGGATTGCATTAATTGCCCTTATCAGAGGATTTATTTTACAACAGCCCTTTAATTCAGGCTGCCCCACCAGAGTTCAGTGCACTCTCCAGCGATGTCTGTTTTAGTCCTGGGAGCCGAGCGGGGCCTGACCGGGGACTCTCCCGAATCCAGCACTGCTTTTTGACTTCAGTGAACAAAGAGCCATTAAATTACACAAACGCAAAGCTCCTCCAGGCTGTTCTGCCCAGTGGGACTTGTTTGAATCCTTATAAATACATTGAACTGACGTTGGCACTTTAAGTAAAGCCTTTCATGTCCTTTCTATATCATGAGTATAGCTTTGGCCACAGCCAGTAATCTGCTTCCTTCTCTCATCCCTTCCCTCTTCTTCCCCAATTCTGAACCTTCTGCTTCTCGTTTAGGGAGGCTCATCCTGCTGTCTGCTGAGCTTCCCCGCATCTCAACACAGCTGAGGCATTATGTGCTCCTGGCAGCTCTTCTGACGGGGGAAAAAGTTGGTACAGAATTCTGGTTTTCTCTGGACACAAATCAGGCTGCATTTTAATGACAATTTGCTGAGTTTTGGTGCATTGCACTGATGAATTTTCTCACAGAGTGTCTCAGTGAGCCGAAAAAATTACTTGTTCCTTATCCTCTTGCTGTGGGTGTGGGAACATAGCACCTTTCTAGCACTTCTGGGATGTGGTGGAGCATGGGGAAAAAGATAAAATTCTGAGTCAGCATTCCCTCTTTGCTGCTCTTTTAGACTCAGACTAGGAGTTTTTCGGTCCCCAGCACTTAGAAAACTCAGAGAATCCAGCTGTACTGCACAGCAAAGTGCCTTTCAGGGATATCTGGCCCAGCTGCTGTGCTCCACCCAAGGTAATAGTCTAAGCAAAGCAAAACGCTGCTTAATCCCAAGTCACTTTTTGTGCCCACAGCTTAACTCGGACTTCCTGCTCTCCAGTACTTATCCTTCAGGGTTCAGGCTTGGATGGCTCCAAATCAGTGTCATTACCGAAGCAGCATAAAATGTGTAACTGGACTTGCCTGTGTCTGGAAGAATCTTGTGTCCCTCCAGGTCTAGGGGCGTCCCCCGTCCACGTTGATGGGGAAGCTGCAGCTGCTCTTGGCTGATTCCTGGCAGCATTTTGGGGCTGGCTTAGCACAGGGCTTGACAATGGATTTTCCACGAGGTGCAGCACACAGCAGTGCCCGGAGCCGGCTGCCGTCCGGCCGTTCCTCGTTAGGAAATTGGATGCTGTGGTTGGCAGAGGCAGCGGCACTGCCACTGGTGCAGATCCACCGTGGCTCTGAGTCCGCTTTTCTGCCCAAAAAAGCGATTGGAAAAGCAGGTGATGTTTGCATTTGGAGCTGTAGGTTGTAGAGCACTCGGTCGTGTCCCCCCCTGGACTTTGCTCGTTTGATCTTGCGTGCATCACAAGCTGTTCAGTTTCACCCAGGTGTGTCCGTATTAACTCAGGAATTTCAGCCTAATCCGATTTTGCTCTGCAGGGACAAGGAGGAGGTTAATTCCTGATCGTCTCCGCAGACAGATGATTGATTAGGGGACAGATGCTTAAATGGTCCTAAGAGAGGGGCATATCCCACACTGCGGTAGGAGAGGCTCTGGGAGAAGGATTTAGTCTCCCATCTGTCCTGGGATAGGAATTGTTCCTGACACCAGCTCTGGTGACCTACAGTGACCTTCAGCGTGGATAACTAGCCATACCTCTTAGAAAAAAGGTCTGTGTCTTACTTGGGACTTGGTCTGGTGGGAGATGCTCAGCAACTTCTCTGAGCAAGGCGCCTGTGTCCCCTGACCTCCTACACTCATATCATTTACTACAACAAATACATTTAACACTAAACCTTCCCTGTTACTGGTGGAATCTTCTGAAGCTCTGAAATAAAAGTTCATTAACACAGAGCTATGAGTGGTAGGGACAAGTGGAGAAAGATAAAGACAATTGTGTAAGGTAATGAGCTATATGGAGAATTTAGGGGTTCTGGTCCAGACAGGATGGTCATTCACATGTAAAGCAAGTGGAATGCTCTGTGCAACAGCTTCCAGAAACTTTATTTAAAGTATATATTTAAAAAAAAAAGGATTTAGTCTGATTTTTAGTTTAGAGCACATGGGCATTAATGTATAATCTTGCCCACTTTTTTCGTTTCGGTGAAGCTGTTCAAACGTTTGGCTGCTTGACAGTGTGGTGTTCCTGCTTTCAGCAGTTGGATCTTCTTACTCTTTTAAATCAATAATGGGAGCCCATTTCCATATTGTCATATAGTAACTACCCACACTTAGTGTTCGAATTGGGACTGTCTTTGTAAGTGCCTTTCCCACCTGGTTATTCCTGCTTTATCATAAACCCTCCAATGGCCAGTGCATGGCAATTCTTTGTGTGCCAGGCACTGAAGTAAATGTTGATCTGTCAGAACATACTTTTTGAATGTGCTTTGCCCAAGAGAAGTAGGTGTCAACAGCTCCTATTTCAGTTCTTGTTAGAGTTTTTGTATTGACTGTTTCGCCATCTGCCTCTGCTGTCCCTGCATAGCAGAGGCTGATTCTGCTCTCCAGGCCTGTTCTAGTAGAAGAGGTGGCACATTTCGACTGCTGAGTCAATGGAACAGTGACACACAGCAGCATTGCTCTGCTGTGTGGTCCAGAGAGCATTTCAAATAGAATAAATCCTGCAGTCCTGTTAAAACCATGCCAAAACGCTTTTCAGACTGTGTGAGTATTAATTGCAGAGTGACATGAGTTTCTTGCAGTCTGTCTTCTCTAACTTGAGCCACCTTGGGCAGGGGGAACTGTGAGGGGTTTCTAAGCCAAAATCTGTGAGGCTTTTTCTCTCCTTAGAGGGGAGAGGAACTGATGGTCAGATCTCCAAATGATGTTTAATGTGGTCCCTGTTTAAGCCATTGATCCAGGAACAGAAAGGCCAGGTCTTTTAGAAGAGTCACTCTTACAGGATAAGGTTGCCAAGTCTTCCAAGACTTTAATTATCATGCTGTAATTCCATCTCTGACCTTAATAAAGATGATGTCGTGAGTGGTGATCTGCTTTCATCCTCCTTTTGCATACCATGGGCTGATATACAAATGTTTGCATTTTTTACATTCTTGATTTTAGGTTTTTCTCTTAAAATGAGAAGAGAGACTGCATGAAAGTCAAAAGAAGCACAGTCAGTCGTCATTGCAGTCAGGATAGAATTTGCACAGCTGCCAAAATGAGGTTCAGATATTTTACTGGGTGACACGAAATAAATGTTTAATTCATAGTGCGTAACACTTTAAATAAATATCACTTGGCCACCCTCTAATGAGGATATGCTTGACCATTGACACCTTGTATTCTGGCTGTAGTTTCTCTCACTAGTTTTTATGGCAGACGGTACATGTTTTAGAAAAAACAACATTCAAAATACAATTCATTCAATCTTGTCTAAAATGAGTCTTCAGTTTTGTAATGTCATGTTTGAAACCCTGCGTTTAAATTTCTGCTTGCAGACAGCCTTCAGGATTCAAACTGAGCTTAAAACTGAATTTTGTGGAGCAGTAAACTGCAATATCATATACTAGGTGATGGCAACATACAGCTACTGCCTATTTTTGACTAGGGACCTAAAATTTTCTCCTCCATTTTGCCTTCTTGAGAGACATTTGCTTATTCCCTGCATCCCATGCCATGCTGGACCCACCTACATGCTGTTTTTGTAGAGGTTTAGCCTGTGCTTGATGAGGGGAGCAGTTAGTTTTTGAGCCTGGCTGCACAAAGGAAGCAGAAGTTTGGTTAGTGAGTATTCTTTCTCACTGTTTTTTGTTGCATAACCAGAACTGTTTCTTGGACAAATCAGCCATAGAGTGAAGAGGAAGGGAAAATCTTTGGGAATAATGGAGCGGCTGCAGGAGGGCTCCCCCTGCTCCTGGTTGTAACAGGTGGGAGGGCAGAGGGAGTAGAAGGAAAACACAACCACAGGTGTTGTACATACAGATTTCCTAGGTAAACAGGGATTTGTGGAGCACAGATCTCATCCACTGCAGTGAGTTATTTGTTATAGGTGTAGTGAGTCCCTCTGCTCTCTCCCAGCTGCTGTTTCTCACCAGGATTTTGTCCTTTTTTTAAGAGTTGAGCATCTCTGATTCGGGGTAGCCTTAGTTCTTAAGGTATTATCACGTTAGCACTGGGCTGTTCTTTCTGGTAGGAAGTTAAGGTTAAATGAAGGCAGCTGAGGGGGAGGCAGCTCTTGACCACCGCCGAGTGCTCAGTGGGGCTGTGGGCTCTGGCAGCTTCTCAAATCAGCCCCCCCTGGTTTATGTCAGCAGTGAGACCCAGATGGTTCTGATAAACCTTTGGCTATTTCAGTTTTGCTGAGGAGGGCTTGGCAGGAGATCACACACCTCTCCCAGAATCTTCTCAGACTGCCTTAGCAAAGGGGCTGCAGCTCTTCCATGTCGTTCTTGGATGGAAAGCGCTGCCCGTTCTGCTGAGGAAAGCTGCTCCAGAAGCTCACTAGCTCCACTCCCCCGTCTTCAGGCAAGGCTCTTCCTGCTGCTTGTGTCGCTGCCAGGACTCAAACATCAGGGAAACCAGAATGTTTGCACTGTGAGCTAATCTACTCTTTAAAGATGTTAGATAATGTAATAAAATAACTCAGTGGTGCATTGCAATTACCTTTCACATTTCGTCATGCTTTGAAAATTTTTGTCTTGTGAAACTGGGACTGTATTTTTAGTACAGTGCGATCAAAAATGTCTGGCCAAGAACCTGATACAGTACCTAGGAAAATGGAAATAATCCTTTAAATGTCTTCCAGAGCTGTGGTTTCTGCTGAGTATTAAACTCCATTTGTTATGTCCTGATTACATACTTTGGTCTGGGTGATATATGGCTTGGTTTTATAATTCTGTATATATGGACAGTTTGATCTCTTCCTTGTATTTTTAATAACAGAAAGCACAACATAGACTTTTATTCTAGCATGATGTAAGCATAATTATTTAGTGGGCAAGAGAATCAAGATTACATTCTTTTGCTTGCCACTGAGGCTTACAGATTTATTATTGTTTTGTTTTTCCTTCATGGTTATGGCCAAAAGATTCATGCTATTAAACCCCAAACCATTATGTCAGGATAATGGTTTCTGTAACTTGGAAGTGAAGAAAGAAACCGAATCTACAGTTGGCTAAGTCACCACTCATTTTGGAGTGGATTTGACATTTGGATTTGATATCATTCAGTAGTGATGTGAATTAGTGCATCTCTTACAAACCTGCATCGTGGTTCACGCAGTTCACTCCTCCTGGCATTTTGCAGCATTCAGGGCACAAATCATTAGCAGCAGTCTCGACTCCTCTCATAAACCACAACCTCTTGCTGTCATCTGTTCTTTTCCAGTCTTTGGTGCATCTCTTTTCCTATAAGGAACTTTCGAGGCTGGCGTTTATCGCACTTCTGCCTATCTGCACGGTGTCTGTGCAGAACTGCTCAGCTCCTGCTGCTGCCTTGAGTGAGCCATCAGCTCTTGTCACCACACACTTCTCGTGGCCGTGAGCCATCTGATCCCTGTCTAGTTGCTCTCCTATGGAACACAAAGCAAACCCAGAGCAGAACAGATAAATGTCCTTTCAAGACAGTTCCAGTCTCAGTACCAGTGTGAGTTGTTTGAGAGATGAAAATTAGAAGGATGTTTTGGGTTTTTTGATGTTGTGGGGTTGTTTTACTTTCCCTTTACTTTAGCCCTTCGACAAAACAGAGAGGCTGGCATTTCATGGGTTGGGTGGTTTCTCTCCAATTCAGAGTGGACAGGAGGGCTATGCCACAGGAGAAATCCAGCATGCAAGGAGCCCAGGAAGTTGGACTTCCAGGGAGAGGAAGGTTTTCTTAGCCGTAATTCTTTACTCATTGCAGGTGACATTGTACATCTGCTAAAGATGATATTGTTACTCTGCTAGTGAGTCACAGAACCGGGAGGCTCCTCCTGCTGCCAGGGGACAGTGCCTTGCTGTAGTGGGAAGGCATCGTCAGGCAGGCGCTGGCTCTGCCAGGTCCTCAGGTTCTGGCCACGTCACTTCAGTCCCAGCCATAAATCCTCTTTCTTAGAAATCCTCCAAGTGTGAAATCCCAGTCCTCAAGAACAGGCAGTACTTTGGTTGGAAATCAGCACAAAGCAGTGAGCAGTACAACATGTTGTGTAAATCACATGTGTTTGTGTCCTCACCCCTTCTGAGGGGAGGCAAAGAAGTGTCGTTGGGAGTTGATGGATTTAGTGGGGTTTGTATGTGATTTCTTTTAATGTGCTTCAGATTAGCCACGGTGCTTTATTCCTAGGCTTCATTAAGTTTGTGGCTTGACCATATTGTGGTAGTCACTCCCCACAGTTTGCTCAATACTAGTTTTAATATCCGGATATAGATTTCTTCAATATCCTGCAATGCATTTTTCGGTGCTTTTCTGAATAATGCTAATACTGAACAGTCTGTGATGCACCAGGCCCCTGAGCTACATTTTAAGGTTAGCATAATGCTTTCCATCTCTCATCTTTGCGCAACACAGACTCCTGTTACGTGTTGAGGTTTTTTTAGGACATAAAGTACCCAAAAGGAAGTTCTTGCTTAAGAAGTACTATGAGACAGCACAACAGTGCTGCAAACTTGCCTCTTCTTGTCTGATCTGTCCTTGTGCCTTCTCCCTTCTAGTCTCCCTCTGTCTTTGCTCCTCTCCTTTTTTATCTGTGGGAAATATCCAGCGATGCACTGTTTCCATGGAAAACAATTGCTCAGGAGATTATCTCTGTATTCTTCTGGCTTAAAGATCTGTAGAAACAAATGCCATTCCAGAGGGGAAAACAAAAATTCTCTTTTGACAGTTTGCTGAATAAAAAGGTAGCACGCTGAACAGATTTGTTGCCTCTGTTCCTGTGGAGCGACTGAATTAGCTGTTGAAATTTCTATGAAAGGAGAAAACAACTATTTTGAAAGTCAAGAGGTCAAACTTCTCTCAGAGACAGAGATTTGTTCGTTGCTGGTGTGTACTGAAACACTTCTGGACCAGGTGTAGATTTGCTCTCTCCAAACAGAAGAAAGAGCCTTTGAACATATTATCATTGCCTTAAAAATAAAAAAGAAAACTCTTGCCTTGGGCATTTGACAGGAGGCCAGACCTCAGAGGACAGCTGAAGACAGACAGACAGGTTTCTAACATCTGGTTTGGGTAGGTGGATTATATTTGACTTTGACATTCACATCAAGACGAGGCAAAGGCAGGGCTTGATGAAGAGCATGGTCCCACAGCCTACATGACATTCCCTGGCTCTGGGATGGAAAAACCTCAAACAGGGATGGGCAAAACAGCCATGAAACAAGGGTGAGAATCCTGGGATGCATGCAAAGCTCTTTCTGTAGGCTTTAGAGAAAAGTACTACTGGATTGGGCATCCCAGATCAGGTTGTGGCTATCAAAGACATCCCTGACAGATGTCCTCGAGCAGAGTGAGAGCTGTCCTCTCACCCAGAGCTCTGGGGGTGCCTCTGGGCCCTGCCAGATGAGCTGTGTTGGGCAGTGCTGCTATTTTAAGATTCACATAATGTGTTAGTGCCCACTTTGCCTTCTGACACGAGGTGCAGCCCCCAGGGCTGAGTCAGCAATAGATCCCAGTGCCACCAGCTGAGCCTGTTCCCAAACACTTGCTCTGGATAGAGGTTTCCAAGCCTGCTGTTGGCTGGGAGTTGGGAGCACCTATTTGTTCATCGGGTGCACGTCAGAGCCTGGATTAGCTCAGCTCAAAACCGCACTGAAGTCAGGAACAACTTGCAGTTCAGATGATACAAGTATATCTCAGAAGAGTACTGAGGAAAGGGCAGCAGAAAGTAGCCCCGTGTGTCCCTCTGAAAGCCCCATTGAAGGGCTCTGGTTCCCTCGTGGCTGTGCCTTTGTGGGACCGCAGAAGAACACAGTCCCCATCCATGCACCCTGCCCTCCTGGGCCCGCCTGCCTCTGAACCACGGTGATTCATAACACCCCGAGGACACCAGGGCCCATTTCAATGCAGCTTTAAGCTGTCAGGCTGTAAATTGTCCTGGTTCAGGAGCTACTTCAAAGCAGCCCAGGCTTCCTGCAGCAAGGAGAAGGCTTTTTGGCAAACCCAGCACAAGTCATTTGCTGTTCTTGAGTCAAATCCCTGAAATGTCCTGGATCAGCAACTAAAAATGGGTCATAAGAAGACAAGGCATTGCTGTCTGCTGAAGGAAGCTGCAGACTCCACTGGCCTTCTCCATCTGTTGGCTGAAGCTCCTTCTACCTTCTCAGCAATGGCTTTTCCTCCCTCCCTGCCTTTCTCTGTTGAGCAAGCACACATGAGGTTTCCTGAAGCAGCGGTACCTTGACCCAACAGGCAAACCCACCCAGATGATCTCCCATTGCCCCTGTCTCTCAGATGAGTGGAAAAATGTCAATGGAATATGGGAAAGTCACTAATGAAAATGATAAATTCCTCCAAGCTGCCTGGTTTCCAAATCTGGAAAGGCTGCAGTGGCCAAAGGAGAGGGAAAGGAAACGCCAGCTGGGTGCAAGCTGAGGTTTGTAGGCTGCAGGCTGGTAGCTGGAGGGATGAAGGAACTGAGCCATGGTGGCTGCAGGCAATGGGCACAAGTTTTGTAGCCAGGTTTGCTCTCCCAAAACTGCACCTGTGGCAGCTTGGTTGCAGCCAGCAGAAGAAAGTGTCCTCCAGGTTGGAGGCAAAGAAAACCCTAGAAAGGGACCCAAAAACTCTTTGTATGTGTGGCTAATATTCAAAAGAGAGTTCACTTGTGTTGTGTGAGTAGCAAATCCTTCCCCAAGCTGGGGAGTATTTGAGACAGTGTTATTTTTCCTTTCCATTTCTAATGCATTTACATTCAGCATAATTGCATTTATCGGCATCCACATCTCCTGTTTTAATTCAGGGCATTACAAAAGGAGCAGTTGAATATTCTTTTTGTCAGAGCTGGATGATGGATGGTGAACATCAGCGAGGCTTAAACACCCACGTGGAGGTGAACCCCTGGCTCTGTCAGACCATGTGTAATGCAAGAGGCACTTGGTTACAGAGCGCTGCAGAGTAATGCTGCTTGTTCCTTGTCCAGCCTGTGCCAGACAGCAAACTTCCAGAAAACCTCAGACCATATACAGTTAGCCAGCAACACTATGTGAAATTTTTAACCATATTTGAACGAATGGGCTAACTTGGACACGGCGAGGAGGGAAATGCCAGTCTGCCTGACAGCTCGTTTTAATAATGAGAAAGTTGTTCCACTGACAGGAAGACAATAAAAACTGTGGCTGCTTAGAAAGATGTTGCCGTTCTTCTACTTCTGAGCATATGTGAAACTGCAGAGGAACGGATTGGTCCCAGATCTGTGCATGTGCAGCAGTGCTTTTCCCTTCTTTCACCCCTTTTCCCTTCTTTCACCATTTTTCTTTCCAGGGTGTTGAATCTGTACCCACCCTGCCAACCCTATCCAAATGAGTAATTAGTAAATCACTGCTTTCCCCTAAAAAGTGACTTATTTTAAATATATTATCCTTTGTGCTTCAGCAAAGCAAGCAATAAAAATAGGTAACCTTTGTAGTTAGAGCTATTAATTCACAATTTATGGTGCTTTTGGGTTACAGGCCATGAAAGGCAAATTCTTGAGAGATTTATCAGCCCACTGAATGGGCAGACCTCATCTGCCAATCCCCTATTGATCAAAGAGCTGTATTTTTTTAACCAAACTATTAGTATTGAACTTACTTTAGATGGCAGAGACCTTGTCGTGGAATGGTTTTTGCAGTGCCATGTCTATGCTGGATGATGTACATATGTTTTCCAGTGATGATACAAAAAGCAGATTTTGTTTTTAAACTCAGCACAGAAGAGCAGGAAGGCTTTAAGTCGTGCGTGGTAATGGTACAAGCACTAGAGAAACTCTTGGGCAATCATCATGTCACTGTGGAAATTCTGTCAGCAGCAGCAGCGTTACCGCACAGTGCTCGTTACCATCACAACCTTCTAAAGCTCTGCTATCCGCGGGCCAGGGCTCAGCTGTGGATCCTCATGGGCTGACTGAAACATGTGGCTTCTCCACATAAAACAAGGGTTTCTGACTTTATTTCCCTCCCCTCCTCTGAGCAATTGCTAAACAATTCTTTGGGGAAAAAAAAAAAGCGCACACGTTTCATAGAGACACTTGAGAACAATGCTGTGCAGCTTTGGTGAGCCCTGGAAGCCGTCACCCTGCACTGCTCCCCGTGTGAAACAAGCTGGTGATTGAGTCCAGGCCCTTGTAGTCAGTCTTCAAACCAGCTCCAGAAACGGTGGCTCTGGCTGAAAAAACGGATAGGAGATGAAGAACTGCTCTGAGCTCTCAGGGGGGTGAAAGAGGAGTGAAACCCTCTGCCTGCGTCACAGATGTTGTGTCTGGACTGGGCACCAGTTCTGTGTGTAAGGAACTCCATAGCTTGTTCTAATTTTCTACCAACAGGAGTAAAAGGAGATGTTCTTTTAAATCCAGGTTAATTTGAGTGAGTTTCTGCTTCATTGCTGGATGCCATGGAGGGGTGTACTGAGATGAGCTCAGTTGGTTGAACACCAGGGTCGTGGGTTTGTTCCCAGTATGGGCCATTCACTTAAGAGCTGGACTCAGTGATCCCTCTGGGTCCCTTCCAACTCAGAATATTCTGATTTCTGTGACGGTGATTATTGCTGACAGCAGACCTGAGCAGGAAACCCAGCACTGCCTCGTGCTGCCAGCTCCTGCCCTGCTTGGAGCAGACCACGGATATCTCAGCACAACCCTGGAAAAAGCAGCTAGAGAACACCGTGTTGGAGCACTCACAGAAAGCCAAGCCTGGAAGAGAGATGTCTGTGCCATGCAGTTAACACAGTGATTCACCATCACCTTTTTCTTTGTGCTGTTGCAAACCAGGCGACACCAGTGAATTGCAAGTGGAGCTGTGTTGATCTAGTGGGACCAAGTGGACAGAATGAGCCCTCTCAGAGTGTTACTTGAATGCTGGCTGGTTCTGTGTTTCAGATAACCCCACCAGCATGAAGTGATGTGCAGCTGCCACCTTCTAGGGACAGGCCATCAGTAATGTGGAAGGGGCTAAGGTTTCAAGAGTGCCTCAACAACGTCCCTTCTTCCAGCTGCTTGCCTGGCAGAGGCACAACACAGCAGCACCCATGGAGTGGCTGTTGGGGCATCTGGGAGGAGGGTTCACTAGCAGAGGAGTTAGACATATTATATATTCCTGGTTTTCTGTCAGTTTTCATCAGCTGATACAGATGTGGCTGGCAGAGAGGTGGTTTTACCATCAGTTGTTAGGAAAGCATAACACAGATGGATTTATAAATGCAGTTATGGAGGGTGCTGTCTCACTTCAAGGCTGTTCTGGCACTGCATGTCTGAGGGGCTGCAGCTTTAACACAGGCAGTTGCACAGTTGGCCTTGTCTTGGGGATTTAGTTCAGCATTCCCAGCACCCTTCTTGCCCCTTTCCAAAAGGTATATGTATTCCTGACACAAATCTTGTCAAGGGATCAGAAACAGCAAGCATAGTCTGTTGCCATGAAAAAGGGGCTGTGTCCCTCCTCATCCAAAATGGTTCTGCTTAAGCTGGAAGTGATGAATGTCTTGCAAATGAACCTGTTTTTTAAAATACACCCCCACCTTTTTACATGCAGGGAAGAACTGCAGTAGTCACTATTGTGAGGCTGAATCTTTACATAATTAAATTCACAGTAATCTCCTGTGAAGGCTCAGGAGAGATTCAGAGCTTTGTGCTGGTGTGACTGCTTCAGCCCTGTCCTTCAGTGCTGTTACTGTGGCACTGAATCCATGTAGGGCTCCATCTGCCTACTCAGGGGTGGAGGTTCCTGAAACATTCTGCAGCAACAGAAAGCTGTGCTGGTGGGCACATGTGGGCAAGACTGACAGGGAGGGGTCCTGCAGACAGACCCACTGGAGCCAATGCTTCCCCCAGACTTCTTGCAGAATCTGGTGCTGGCACCAATCTGGAGACCTGGGGCGGTTTGTGATGCAGGATCACTGCTGTCCCCATCCAGTCTGGCAGAGAGGCTGCACTGCTCCAGCTTGGATTTCTGATGTTGGACTGATGCTGGGATGGTGGGTGGCTGCCTGGGCTGCAGCTGAAATTTCTCCAAACAGAGGGTTTCTTCTCCACCCCCCTGTAAGAAGCAGCTTTTGGTAGCCTTGCCAAGTGGACCAAAAAGGCTCATCATCCATCATGGCTCGCAACTCCTCCAAAACCACTGGATGTAGAAAGTAGCTCCCAAATAGGAATATTTGAATTCCATGAACAAAAGTATTTCTAAATGATTACATTACTACTTCTTGAAAACACATGGTGGAAAATCACACAGCAGTCCAGAAGAGGTCTTCTTCTCTTCTGTAGTCTGTGTTCAGAGGAAACTGCATCCCTCTAACTCTGTTTTTAGCATCCAAAAAATATTGGCCAGGGTTTCAGAAGCCTTCTGCTCATCATCTCCAAGAAACTCCTCTCCAAGGGTCATGTGCTGCTTCTCTGGAATCTTAACACTTCGCATGAGAAAGAGCAGATACAGACTTCCAAGGATGCGGCTCTGTCTTTCATGGGCCTATTGAAATTCATAATGAAAAACAAGTTTTCTTGTGCTCTGCCTGAACTGTGGAGTAAAAGTGTGGAGTTGACAACAAGGAAAAGAAATCCTGAGACACAGTAGATTTGGTGTGCAAGTAATTTGGCATCATCCCTCAGTGTGGCCTTTAAATGAGCAATCAGCAGAGAGTCGCTGTATCCCTGGTTTTGTTTGGATCTGGGACAGAGGCTGGAGAGGGAGAGCTGAATCATTTGCCCCATGGGTCAGAGCCTTAACTTGAGCAAGGGCGAGCCTTGTGAAGAGCAGCAGTTTGCACTGGGACTCGTAATTTGGAAATTATGCTAGAAGCAACTTTTGATTACACTTTCTCAGGCAATCCCAATGACAATTAGTCATTTGCACCTATGATGTTCTGCTTCTTTAATAGCTGTAGCATAGAACATTTGTTAATGTTTAGTGGTATTTTATTTGGTTTTGTTTCTGTCAAATCAGAACCCTTTGGATGAAAACCTCACAATCACATCCAGCTCTCCTAAGGTTTGCAGTTAAATCTAAATGTCCTAAACTGGCATGTTCTGTTTTATCTGGTTTCTATATCCTTATTTAGACCAGGAGGATGAAGCTCAGTTTAATGCAGAGCCAGGAGGAGGGAAGTTCTCTGCTTCCTAGCTGGAGGAGCTCAGTTCCCAAGTGCCTTCGACTGCTCCCCCATGTAGGTTTTGGGTAATGAGATCGTTGAGCTCAGGGTCAGAGGTGAGGTACACGATGCCAGTTTTGAAGACCCATTCATTTTTGCAGGTTTTCTTCTTTCCTTTGCCAAGCTGGAAATACTTTAAAGGCTACTTGGTTTGAGAAACTGTAAATGAATAAGTTATTTTTAAGCTCTTCTACTTGCTTAAACAAGAAAGGATTGGGAGAAAAACAGTTGTTTAATTAAACAGCTACTTGGTATGGTTCACAAAAGCTTGAACTCCAGCAGTAACTCTCCTAATTCACAGATTCCTTGGGAATTCAATGACCTTGAGTTTGCTGTGCTTGAGACTTGCCTTAGTACTTGGCTTCCTTTCTGGAATACTTTGTGAGAGGAGAGCAGTGCAGAAGGCCCTGCGAGGCTCTCGAGTGAGACCGGCACTCTTTCACTTTGGATCATATAAGAAGAGGCATTTGTGTTGTACAAAATAAACTTCTTGCTTCAGAGCATGCCTGGACTTACTGCACCCAGAGGTCACAGCTGGATCTGCCTCTGCTTCCCCACCAGTCTACCATGGAAATTTTTGAGTACTGACTGCTCAGGATGATTTTCTTGCCTCTCTCTATGAAACAAAGCAAACGTGAACCAGCAGTATGTGATGAAATTTGTGTGAGAAGTAACTTGTCTGAAGAATCACATCATTTAATCGTGCTCCAGAGCTCCAGGCTTCACTTGCCAGCTGAGAGGGAAGTCTGATCTCCCAGCGCCGAGTGGCGTTTCCTGCATCCTTTCCTGTAGTGGCAACTGGGGAGGTTAAAGCCGTGAACGAGTGGCCAAGTTCACTGGAAATGAGTGTTTATCTATTACTTCCCTGTATTTGTCTTCACCATAATAACTCTGTCTGAAGGAGTGGCTTCAGTCATGTCAGTGTTTAGCTGTGGAATATAAAGCATCAGGATTTAAGCAGAAAGAAACCGGAATACAGAGTTGTATCCAGGATCCCTGCAGTCTTTCCCTCTAGCAGAGGGAAGTCAGCAGAAAACAAAGCCCCACTGCTCCTTTCCCTTGGCAAAGCTTTTCATCAGTTGAGCTATACTGGTGATGTGAAAACCAGAAGACTGGGTATCTGTTGTGGTTAATCAGTGCAAAGTGGCAAAACTGTGCTAGTGCAGCTACAATTATTTAGTGCAGTTCTTTGGGATGTGGGTGCAGAAAGTCTTTCATTTCACTTCAGCCAGCTAACAGGAGCTGCCCCCTTCCTTGCACCAGCTCTGACACATCTCTGGAAGGAGGAGCAAGGAGGAGATGGGCATGAGCATCCTGTCTGGATTTGGCTGCAGAGCTGAGGGGCAGGGTTGGGGCTGTCCCAGCACCTGAGTTGCTCCCACAGGAGAGCAGCTCCACACTGAGACCCACATCCTCATCTCCTCCTGATGGAGGTGCTCAGAGCTAGGTGACATTAACCATCACTTGGGCTTTTAATTAGCTGGGCTTTGTATTTAAAGCCCATATTGGGCATTTTGAAACCTGCCATGCAGCATGTCTTATCCATGATTGCTTTTCATGAGACTTGTGGTGCTGCGTTTTCTGGCCTCTGGTAGCACAATCTGGAGCTGTGAGAGAAAGCCCTTGGGGGCTAATCCATGGCTGTGGGCCAGTTTCTGCATAAACTGGTCTTATTTTTGAAGTCCATTTTCTCCAGTACACTTTTTTTTTGGCCTGCAAAAGACTTCTTCATTTAAAATGAAGAGCATAACACTCTCTCCTTTCAGTTGGTCTTTTGGACATGAGCCAGCAGTGCCCACAACAGCTGTACCACAGTTTAAACATTCAGTCTCTAATGGTTTGGGGAACATTAGGGTTTTTAAGGCTTCAACAGGTCTAGAGTAAATAGTGGTCAATAAAGAGTAGCTCTTCTTTGTATCCCTACGCTCTCAGCGCTCCTCACTAGAATAAAGCATGCTTAGAATATAATCATTGCAAAATTAATATCCATGAAAGGTTCTTTTTTAAAAAAAAAGAATCATAGAGAAAGCTGTTTCACTAAAAGAAGAGTTTGCAAGAGTTCAGCTCTCAGGACTCTGGTAACGGGCATGGGGAAGTTTGCACGTAATGTCTGAGGGAGACGTGCAGGTCCTGGGCTTGTGTCGCTCCCCATGTGTGTGTTTAGTGACTGGGAGGAGCAAATAAATCACAGTATTCCTTTCTCTATGGCCTTCTTCCACCCACCTATTGATGATGTACACAAGAGTTACTTATGATTTTGTGTCTTCCTTATGGCTTTCTGGTATCGCATGCAGTCAAAAGCCAGCGTGTGCTAATTGATAATATTTAGTATAGTGTTTTGGACCCAAATATGGTAACAAATTAATGTTAGCAGTGATGTGTGATAGTTGGGTATTGCCCTTATTAGAGATTGAACCCAATGCTGGGGACCCTTAATGATATGAGCAAATGAATGTTGGTGGAGCTGTCAAGCAGCAAGGAGGGAACTGCTCATTTCCTTCAAGTTTGTAGATGTGGGTGAGCAAACACAGTCAATGTGGGGCTGGTTTCTAGGGGAAAGCTCTTGGGCCTTGCAGCCCTTCTGTGACACTGGGCCAAGTGTCTGCCAGCGCCTTGGCCCAGGAAGGGTTAAATTGCTCCCTTGGCCACTGGCCACTTGGACTTTGTGTGCAGCACTTGGTGTAGCTGTGAAAAAATAGTTTGTAACTCCTTGTACTCTCTGTAGGGAATTGATTAACCCCTTCCAGTCCCCTTCTTTGTGTTTGCTGCTGGTGTGAGGTGTACCTTGGCTCCCAGAGAGGGATCAGAGCTGCGGGATCCTGGCACACCCCGTGCCTGCTGCAGCCTGCTGAATGCAAGGGGACAAGGGGGACGCTGGAGTGGGAGAGGGGGAGACTTCATAGGAAAAACATCGAACATGCCAGCCTTGCAAGGCATTCTTCTGAAAAATAGGATTATATAAAAGCCTGGCTGCTGTGGTGCTTCTCATTAGCTGCACCACAGGGTTGGCCGGAGTGCAGGGCTCGGGCAGTTGTCACCTTTTTGGCTGGAGCAAGGTGGCTGTTAATAGATGTTTCAGTTGTAAATTGCTTTGTGTTGAAGCCCCAGTAAATTCTTGCTGAGATATGTTTTATTTTCAGTTCAGTTTTTGAAGCAAGCTAGTTTTGGGAAGGGGCAAGAAAGACTATTAGAAGTTAAACAGTCGACCCTAAGAGATTACTCCTGAGTGGCAAGCCAGAGCTTTAAAACATGCTTCTTAATTTTAATTTGTGCCATTTGCTAGGGGTTCCTATCTTTACTTCCACTGGGAAGTTTCATAACATTTTCCTACCCATCGGTATTCTATTAAAACTTTGTTGTGTAATCTGAAAGCCTTTCTGCTTCTCATGGTTTCCTCTTCAGAATGCCCTAGGTAGCAATTTTAGAGTAAATGCATTCAGGCTGCATGGTCTTGATTTTGTTCTTATAAATTCAAAACAAGACTTGAAAGTAAATCCTATTGTCAGTTTTCTTTTAAATTGCAGCAGCCTAATGATGTGATTTAAGAATTTTTGTCTAATGTCACAGTAGTCCTGGAAAAGCCTTTGGCTAGAGTTGTAGTTAAAATGTCAGTGAAATTTGTTATCATATGCATTTAATACTTCTAGTTCTACATATACATAGTGTTAGAGGACAGATCAGTGTTGTCAGTAAAATAAGTTGGTCCTGCAGTGTTGGACTGATCCTTTTCTTCCCGTGTGAGTTCTCCACTGTAATAGGCTGTGCTCACAGGACTGACCCTAAGTGGGTATGATTTTAGGTCTCCTAGAGCCCTTCACAGCAACAGCGAGGTTGAAAGTGACCAAAAAAATAAAGTGTTATTAGTAGAGGAAACAATACAGGGATACAAATGAAGAATAGTCTTTTGGGTGACTGGAAAAAAGTGTTTCTTGGGAAAGCTTGAGGTTCATTCAGTTTGGATAACTCTGTTGGACATGGGATTAAACCAGCTAACCTCTGCCCATAACGCTCTTTTAAATCTTGCATGACTTCTAAAGGGATATTATACATCTCGACAGGCAGCTCATCTGAGGCCTGCCAAGGGGCCATGGCCAAGATGTTCTCCTTTGGCTGCGTTGCTGCGCGGATCCATCCATCCTCTGGCCTGGATTGCTCCCAGACAGCGTGCACGCAGCAGGGATCACTTGGGGAGAGCGGGAAGAAGGTGAACTTGAAGGAGAGGGGGCAGGGGACTGGTGGTGACCCATAAAATAAATGTCCTTCCTTTCTCAGTCCAGCTGAAATTCCTCCCTCCCTCCTTTGCAGTGATTTACATGTGCTCAGATTAAAATCCGTGCTCCCAGTGGGCTCAGCTTGCTCCGTGCTGTCGGCGGCGATACGCCGAATGTCAGGTTTCAGCATGCACACAGCCAGCTTGTTAAGATAGCAGCAATTAAATCCAGGTGCAAGTTTATCCCTAAGATTCAGTGTCTGTCCACAATAATGGGAAAAATGCAACTGAAGGCCTAATAAAACAGGACTTGTGCTGGCTCTGAGCAGCTGGTAAAGGGAAGGTTTCTGTGCTGATGATTTTCCTTTCAGTGCTCTGTTTAATTGCCATCATATTTGAGACATTCTCCCTGGTTCTTTTTTGGGTTTCGCTCTTTGCTGATCTGTACAGCCCCTTTTACGTAAGCTTTATTGACTGTGTTACCTGTGGCAGATTCCACTGCCAGTAACGGGGATTGGATCTCATATTGAATGAAGGTGCTGTGTCAGCTTTGGCAGGTTGATGACATTTGTGCTGTGACACAGAATCTGCCCGTGGTCTTTTTTTCCATTATCTAAGCTGGTATATACCTTTGGCCCCAAGGTTTCTTTATCAGTTTATTTTCCACATTATCATCCTGGTTTGTCTTTCACGATATCAGCTACTGCCTGAGCTACTGGGTACTGTAAAGCTGGTTTGTCTGCTTTCCTGAGACTTGTGAATCTAATCTCAGCTCACTATCTTTTTGTTTTGAAATAGCAAATGCCATGTTAAGGATGTTTTTATTCTGGTGTACACATGCATCCTGTATTACCTGACTTCTGGAACTCCAGGAATCTCAAATGCACTTTACTATCCATTGATATTTTAAAATGACAGCTGTAGCTTTGCATTGCAGCACTTGAGGTAACATATTTGGCATCTTGGCCAAAACATTCAGCAACCTGCATCTTTAATGCCTAAACCTGGATTTTTAAAGCCTAAATGGTATTTGGGTACAATGGAAAAGGTGTTGTCAGATTTGCTTAGTATGTACTTGGCATCCCTTTTTATTGTTCTTTATTATTAATATTAAAACAATGGGAAACAGATGAATAATAAGAGTTTTGTAGTGAACACTTCACGGTGTTATTTTCCTGGTGATGGTGTGCTGTTGTGAAGAAATGAGCTTACAATAGACTTACTGCTGAATTGTTTGGCTGCCGGTGATATCTCTAGAATGGGCTATGGTAATCCCAAATCCATGATAGATGTTTCTTTCACCAGTTTACAATGAATAATCCTCTTAATTTCCTTGAATAGCAGCTGGTATTGCTACAACCTGTGTCTAAACCCAAGAACAGCTTATTCAGAAAGCCTTCTGGCCCTGTGAGCAAGGGGGAATTCTCTCCCAGCGGGGTTGCGTGGGCAAACTTTCACAGGGTCAGCACTGCCGAGGCTCTGACTTTTCCTCCCTCTCTCTCTCTTCTAGATGCAGCAGCTGTTCTACGAGAATTACGAGAAGAACAAAAAAGGCTACATCCGAGACCTGAGGAACAGCAAAATACACCGAGCCATAACACTGCACCCCAACAAGAACCCCCCATACCAGTACAGGCTGCACAGCTACATGCTGAGCCGCAAGATCGCGGAGCTGCGCCACCGCACCGTGCAGCTGCACCGCGAGATTGTGCTCATGAGCAAGTACAGCAACACCGAAATCCACAAGGAGGACCTGCAGCTGGGCATGCCGCCCTCCTTCATGCGGTTCCAGCCTCGCCACCGCGAAGAGATCCTGGAGTGGGAGTTTCTTACAGGAAAATACTTGTATTCGGGCGCTGACGGGCAGCCGCCTCGGAGAGGAATGGATTCGTCCCAGCGCGAAGCGTTGGATGACATCGTTATGCAGGTCATGGAAATGATCAACGCCAACGCCAAGACCCGGGGGAGGATCATCGATTTCAAGGAAATACAGTATGGATACCGCAGGGTGAACCCCATGTACGGAGCCGAGTACGTGCTGGACCTGCTGCTTCTCTACAAGAAGCACAAGGGGAAGAAGATGACGGTCCCTGTGCGAAGGCACGCGTACCTCCAGCAGACCTTCAGCAAGATCCAGTTCATGGAGCATGAAGAGATGGATGCCAAAGAGCTGGCCAGCAAAATCAACCAGGATTCTGGGTCCTTGTCCTTCCTCTCCAACTCGCTGAAGATGTTTGTCCCCTTCCAACTCAGCAAGTCCAAAGCAGAAAGGAAGGAGCTCAAAGACAAGAAGATCAACATCCTGATCCCTCTCTCCGGACGTTTTGACATGTTTGCAAGGTTCATGGGGAATTTTGAAAAGACGTGCCTCATTCCAAACCAGAACGTCAAGCTGGTTGTCCTGCTTTTCAATTCCAACTCCAACCCTGACAAAGCAAAGCAAATCGAGCTGATGAGAGAATACCGCTCTAAATACCCCAAGGCGGACATGCAGGTGCTGCCAGTGTCGGGGGAGTTCTCAAGGGCACTGGCTCTGGAAGTTGGATCTTCTCAGTTCCAGAATGAGTCTTTACTTTTCTTCTGTGATGTTGACTTAGTGTTTACCACAGAATTCCTCCAGCGGTGTAGAGCCAATACAGTTTTGGGTCAGCAAGTATATTTTCCCATCATTTTTAGCCAGTATGATCCAAAGATTGTTTATAGTGGAAAGGTTCCTAGTGACAATCATTTTGCCTTCACTCAGAAAACAGGTTTCTGGAGGAACTATGGCTTTGGTATCACCTGTATTTACAAAGGTGACCTTCTTCGAGCGGGTGGCTTTGATGTCTCCATCCAAGGTTGGGGCCTTGAAGATGTAGATCTATTTAACAAAGTCATTCAAGCTGGCTTAAAAACTTTCCGAAGCCAAGAAATTGGAGTAGTCCATGTGCATCACCCTGTTTTTTGTGACCCTAATCTTGATCCAAAACAATATAAAATGTGCTTGGGGTCCAAAGCTTCAACTTATGGGTCCACACAACAGCTGGCTGAAATATGGTTTGAAAAAAACGACCCAAATTTTGGGAAAAGCAGCAATACTAATGGCTCAGTGAGGACAGCCTAATGTCCAGCTATGCTGGAAAAGACTTTTTTTTTAATTATCTAATTTATTTTTGGGAAAATGTTTTTTGATAATTCACTTTTAAAAGACCACACAGGATATATTTTAGAAATCATCGTTGTTTTCTTACAAAGCGCTCGTATTGAGAAGAACAAGGCCCTTGGGTTTTTTTGTTGTTGTGTTTTTGGTTTTGAACAAAACTGTGATCAGTATTTGCCTTCAAACAAAAAAAAAAAAGAAAAAAAGAATTGTTTAAGAGTTATCTGACTGATCAGTGGAAATCTGACTTGAATTAGAATTTCCTTATGAACAAAAGATTGTTTCCTCTTGTTTCCAGTGCTGTCTTCACGGCTGGGATTCTGTAAATTGGGACCTGAGCGTGCAAAGCCAAGTGACAAAACGCTGTGTCTAAATGTTTTTGGTGTGACTGCTACCGTGCAAAAATTCTACTCTGGTTCAGGATTAGCCTTTAAATTGTGTTAGAAAATCTGAGTTGTTGTGGTGATGAGAAGGGTGGTAATTGCAGGAGGTTGTTTTGGGTTTTTTTTTTTTCCCTAATAGCTGATTATTTCAGTTTAAAAATACACTTCCACTTATTATGAGCAGTTGAGGGAAAGAAGTAAGCACAAGCTGCGATCCGATTAGTCCTTGTAGAAATTGCTGTGTTTGATATTTGGTCCATATATGGATGGAATGTTTGGGGAATCCGAGGTGGGTTCTGTGTACTGTCCTCAGCCGCCGTCCGAGGGCTGAGTGATGCGACCAGGAAATGCCTGGTGAGCGAGGGGAAGAGGCTGGGAAATGGGAATCCCTCACAGCCAAACGACAGCACACAATGAACAATCCAAGTTTCCTGAGGAGAGCTTGGAAAACTCCTCTGCACCGAGAGTCCTGCGCCCGATTGCATCGATTTTGTTCAGTTGGTTATGTGATGTTGATGGGAACAATTATTACATTTGATTACTAGTTTTGTTTTGGGATTATTTTTTTTCTGTATCTGCTAGACCGTTAATTTATTTAATATCCATTGTTTTAGGTTCTTGACCTTTCCTTGAATATCTGTTAGTCATTTTAATATTTTATATATATATATATATGTGTGTGTAAATATATATATATATTAGGAATGTATTGCATCTTCTCACTGGTAAGGTAGTGTACACCATACTTACAGTAAATGATCTCCAAAGATTACTTTCTAAACTATTTTTTTCATTAATCTTTTTTTTTTTCCCCTCAAATTTCTTTAACAGTTTTGGAATGACTTCAGTGAGTTTAGGAAATTTTTTGGTATTCCAAGAAGAAGTGGGGATGAGGAGGCTGAATACAAGGAAAATGTGATCCTTGTGAGTTAACATGTAGCAGGGTAAGAGAAAATACACAAAATAAAGTGCCTTAAAGTCAGATAGGGAACCCTGTACACTGAGACTTAGACAGTGAATGGACATTGTCATTGAAGCAGATGATCTCTTGGGACCTATGTACCTGTAAATATCCTGCTCAGCAGAAACAAAAAATAAAAACCAGCGAACAATATATTTTTCTATCATATCCTCCAGCCCCATTTCATCTCAGTTCCACTTCGCCTACTCTTTGGGAAGTGGAGACGAGTGAAGGAATTGAGAAAACCCAAAGCTTAGGTGGTTGTTGCCATGTTTGAAGGGATCTTACGGAGCAATTGCTATTCCAGTGGAAGAAATAACTGTTGTTTACACGTGTATGGAGTATGAACTGCAACTAGCATAGTCTGTGTCTTACCATGTTCATAATTTTCTGGTGACAGTCCCAAGGATGTAGGTACTTGGATGGATTCAGTGCATGGAAATTTTTTCTTTCCCTTCTCTTTTTTTCTTTCCTTTCTTTTCTTTTTTTCTTTTTTTTTTTTTTTTTTAAGACTTGCTTCTAAGATGCAATAAAGATTTTTTATTTGCAATCAGAGCTGCTCACGTCGTCAGTCCGTATCGTTCCACCCAGTGCAGGCACAGAGGTAACACACTTTGGGAAGTATGTCCAGGTAAAAGGATCTCCCTCTTCTGAAGGATTTTGGCCTCCGTGTTGTGTTTTGTCCTGGGATGAGCTCAGTGCTTCCACCTCAGCTCTGAGGGAAGGGAGAACAGACCCATTCATCAGGCCCTGGTGCTGTTGAGCTGTGCCATTCCCTGGTTCTGACATTTTCTTCGTGAAAACTTTAGAAGTACTTCTGCTGCCTGAAAATACCCCTAAATACACATTTCAAATGCATACAATGACAAGGCTGAATGGTGCTCTAATGTTTTGTGTATTCAAAACAGAGTAAAAATAAGTACTAAGTGGGATGAGCACTTACTTTTTAATAGCTCTAGGAGTTGTTCAGTATTGGAGTGAGGACAAAATTAAGTCCCCAGGCAAGAATCTTAGGGGTTGCAGAGGTGTTTGTTCACACAAGCAACTTGTATTTGTGATACAGAAGAGCTTGAAGAATATGAACCCCAAAGAACAGCATCAAAAGGCGGGGGGGAGGAGGGGCAAAAAGCCCTGTACTGTATTTATTAACATTTATCATTATGTAGGACTTTTTTTAGCCCATAACAGCTGGTAAAAGCAGAATGTATGTAACTGGAAAAAGCCATTTAGTGAACAGCACCCATCTGGTATTCGAGTTTATTTCTGAGTGGCCACAGTTCTAATTCTGTTACCAAATCTCTATTAAAAGTGAATTTTGCACCAATCTTGCAGGCAGCTCTTGAGGCCCCACATTTCAATTGATCACATATTTTATAGACTCTCAGCTTAAAAGTGATCCATTTTAAAGTTAAATTTTAGTTATAACCCTTTATGACAAAGTCTAACTACATAAACCCCATTTTATACTAAAATGAGTGGCATTTGGTGCCCCAATTGTAAGGAACTGGCCTGAGGTGGAAACCATCAGCTGGTAAGTGCTAACCCAGCCTTGACAAAAATCCCTTCCGGAGCTGAAACATTTCATCTGCAATTTACTCCATTTGTTTGGTTTGGACAGAAGTCTCCTTGATGCTGAGGAAGCTGGAAAACCCTGGAGGGTTTGCATCTGGGCCACAGACGTGAGAAAATGAGATGGTGTCATCCTGAAAATGAAGGACATGGTGCCCAGTCATGTGCTGTTTATCGAGATGTTGCTCTTCTTCATTAAAACAACTAAAAATGTGAGAGGCTTCTTTCCCTCATTATTCCGGTGCAGGTAACCTGGGTTGGATGCTGTGTTGGCTGTGGGCATCCTCACAGCAATAAAACACCCACCCAAGCAGAGCTTTGCAGTTCCTGGGCACCTTCCCTGATCATCCATGGATGGGGAGCTGGATTTATTAAGGCTGTTTTCTGAAAACTTCTCCCTCCTGCTCAAGATTGATGATGGGAAAAAGAGGCAAAGAGAGATAGGGAAAAAGTGAGTCCAGAAAGGCAGCAGGTACTTCTGGTGGCTGTTGTGCTGCATGTGACTATTTACACGTGAAGCATTTATCTGTGACTTTGCAGAGTCACAGTCCATGGAAGCATTTCAAGTTCTGGTCGTTTAGGCACAGTGAGGGTTTATTACAAGGAAAACTCAGTGACCAGCTCCAGCCCCACTTAGCTCCCCTGGACCTGGCTGGATGGTTCCTTTCAGCAAAATCAGCACAAAGTCCTGCTGACCCAAATCTGCTTACTCTTGAGTTTTTGTGGAAGCCTCTAACTTTACATTGCAAATTATTATCCTGAGCCGTTTCGCATGAATACTTGCTAAAAATACTCGGCTTGCACAGCCAGCCGCAATCGGGAGCTTTTTGGAAAGAAAATCTTACAGAGGCATTAAAAATGGGGAGAAGGTCCAGGCCCCACCAGGCTCCTCCTCTGCTCTGGCCATGCTGATCCCTTGGCTGCTGGGACACTGCCCACATGGGACTTGTTTTAAATTAATGCTTTTGTACCCAGTGCACTCTGCCAACATGGGTTGTGCAGACCAGAGCAAATTCAGGGATTTTGATCCCAGTTGGAGCTCAAAAGCCACCTCCTTCTTGGGCTTAGGCAGCCTTGGATACAACCTGAGCTCCCCAGCTAAGGCAGTGCATCCCATGAGGAATCCTTTCCAACTATTTTCCTGGATTTTACCTGGCTGCTGTTGCCAGAAGCACTTTTATTCCTCATGTCCAAATTGCTGCTGGCACTTTCCCAGGTGTAAGAAACGTGTCCATGTCCTTTCAAATCTCCAAAACCATCTCCCCAGTCTCCTCCTGCCCAGGAATCTCTACCACCTTCTAAATCACTTTTATGAGTGGGGTGAAAAAAATTAACATTAAAAAAATAACAGCCCAAATTCTGGGCTGGTGTGTTTACTTTCACACTTTAAACCTCACATTTAATTGACCTGAATCAACTCCTACATTTCCAGCAGGCTGGCCTGGAGTGTCTTGGAAATTGGGGGTCCCCCCTGTTTGGCTGGGGATGTCAGGAAGACTTTGTTGGGGTCCTGCTTTCTGTCTCACTGTTTTAGAAAAAGAAGACAAAAGAATAACATAACCTTTGTGGTTTTTTTCACTTTTCACCTAGAGGGCTTCCAAAAGGGGCACAGTTTAAAGTAATTCTGTGATAAAATAAACCTCCAGTGCAAACAGGCTGTGATAAGGGGCAGATAAAGGTTGTTTGCTGTGCCAGCATTGGCTCTGCCAGGATGGTTCTGTGTGCTGGGGTAGGGCCATAATGGCCCTGGGAAACCTGAATCTCTGTGGAGGTTCCACTCACGGGTTGGGGATGTGCCCGGGCCTTCTGTCCCCTGCCAGCATCACTTGGGATTGCCCCAGTGCTGAGCACCTGGCCCAGGTCAGCTCAGCCCCAGCCCAATCCCTGGCATCATCCTTAACTCCGGCCCCATTCCTGGTCCCATCCTTCTCCTCATTTTCATCCCCACCCCCAGCTCCATCCCTGGACCCATCCTTACCCTCCTCCACCTGAGTTAAGCCCCAGGAGCCTGGTGCAGCTCCCATCCCACCGCCACTGGCCGGGGTAAACCGAGGACAGGCCGGCAGCCCGAAATAGCCACGGTATTTCCTGTCCTTTTAAAGTTTGCTTAAAGAAAACTAATTTCCTCTGTCCTTTTAGTAGCAGAATACAAAGCAGCCAGCACTGCCCCTTTCCCCACCTCCCTTAGAAATTACCTTGTTTTTCCTTTTGCTGAAGCTGAGAGCCCTCAGTGCTGTGTGGGATGGGGAGTATCCAGCTGGTGTGTCCATGTTCACCTGCCCCCACGCTGTCATGGGGGCACGAGGGGTGGATTTTGCTTTAATATATCCAATTATGATAATTCCTGCTCCACTGTCCAGGGCACTGCATGCAATGAGGCAGAGCCAGCCCTTATTTCCTTTCCTAGCAGAATTAGCTATAATATTCCCTGTTTTCCTGCACACTGAGGGATTGGTTGGGTTTGGACAGCCTCAGCCTGGTGTGGTCTTGTTCTGGGGCCCCAAAATGTCCTGAGTGAGCACTAGGATGTGGGGCCATGGATACGGGATGCAACCAGTGGTTTACTTCCACATCATGCCTCCCCTCCAAAAATATTCAGGCCATGCCCCAAGCTGGGATGCTGATATTGGGCATGGCAGTTCTTCATCCCAGGGCCTTTGCTGGCAAAGAAACAGCTCAAACTAGGAAGAGGAATCAGTATCCAGCTGAAAATTGAATATATTCCTTTCAAAGCAGGTAAAGGATCACTGAGCACTCCAGGGAAAAGCCCAGGGTGATGTGTGTGCCTCACTGCCCTCAGGAGCCATCTGAGCAAGGGAGTGAAGCTGTGCAGGGTTTTGGGCTCAGTTAATCCCAGGCAGGTCCTGTTCATCTCTGCTTGTTTGATGAGTAATTAACAGCCCTGGGACCTGCTGCCCTCCCACTGCTGGTGCTGGGGGTTAATCCCATGTGAGAGCATCCGCTTCCCTCCCAGCGCCGAGCCCCTTCCGAGTGCTCCTGCTGCTCCGAGGCTGGGCTGGGGGAAACCTGGCACTGACAAAATAAACCCAAGCTGTTTTCTTGCCTCTCCTCAGTCAGCTGAAGGAATAACCCCCTGCCAGGGCCCTGCTTGGGCTTATTTTTAGCACCTGAAATGAAATAGTGAGGACTGCGATACGCACAGCTCCCCTAGACCCACTCCTCATTCCGGGACTCTGGGGGCTTTTCCTGCCTTTGGCCACGACCCCATCCCTCTCCCCAGGACGCCTGATGCCCCTCACCTGTATCTGCCATCAGAACAGGCTTTGCTGGTGGGAGAGATGGAAAGGAGCACTGAAATCTCAAACTGTTTGAACTGGTGGGAGTTTTCCTAGTTTTGTTTTAATGTCTGTTTATTTCGGCCCCTGGGGAATCATTCCCACTGCATGTGCAGTGCTCACTTAATGAAGCCTTGTGCTGATGAGGTTTCAGGTCTGCTGAAGGGGGGGATTTTGTTCTTATTCCAAGGTACCAATATTCAGGGTCTCAGCTGCTTTCAGGAACCAAGCCCCTATTCCCAGGAGGTTTTGGGACACACACCCACCACTGCACCATCTCTCCCAGGTCCTGTGACACCCAGGTGCCACCCCCTTCTATTTCCCCCCCCCCCCCCCCCAGATGACCACGCTGACCCACCCAGCAAGGCCTGCAGCAGGGTTTGGAGCAGGGATGCCTCAACATGTTGGGAAAGGTGCTGTGCAGTAACGGCCCTAGAGCACGGTGTCCAGCAGAATGAAGGCACTTTTGTGTCCAGGCCTTGGCCAGGGCCCACCAAAGGTCTGGGAAATGCTCCAGCTGCCCCCAAGGGCACTGGGGTGCCCATGGTCAGCACAACCCTACACTGGCTTAGGAAGCAGCAGAGCACCCAAAGTGTTCTGGTCAAGAGAGACAATAAGGAACTGCTGTGGTTGTTCCACAGGTTGTTTCCTCAAAGGCAACCTGCAAGGTTAAATGAAAGAATGGGCCACTTTATAGATCCTGTTGGGGCTTCAGATATCATGGGAAGAGTTCCTGCATGTCAAAGAATCTGGCATCTGGAGAAGGTGACTGTGAGGTGGTTGTACCCCAGCTCAAGTGACAGGGATGCACAGCAGGCACCTGCAGGCTTTGGGTGATGGAGCAGGATGGAGAGAGGTGACAGTTTCAGGGAAATGCAGCTGATGAGCTCTGTCACAGACACAGCTCCTTCACAGCTCACCCCGAGCTAGGATCAGGTCTTGTGGTGAGCTCTGACAATGCCTCAAACCCCAGCAGCAGTGAAAGGCTGAGTCACCTCCCCCCCATCCCTAAGACATCAGGCAGAGAGTGTGTCCCAGCAAGGGAGGGAAATTCTGGTGCTGCCATACCTGCTTCATGAGCTGCTGGGGAGGCACAGGGTGACAGAGACAGGCGAGACCAGGTATGGAGACAGTCTGTACTCATAGCCCCAGTTCCGGCTGTGCTTATCAGGACAAGAACTTGAATCATGCTGCAAACACCGAACACCCAGTGCCAATTGGGTTTCCAATAAAAAACACCAATGCAGTGTCATCCTGGGGAGGAATCTGTTTATTTTAAGATACATTCTGTTTCTGAAGAAGGGTATTTTAGCAGCCTGCCACAGAAATGTGAACCAGAGGGTTAACCTGCCCATTCGGCCTTGGCCAGCCTTGCCGATGCTCACACAAGTTTCTCGGGATAAAAAAAAAGAAAGGTCTAAAATTCAAACTGTACACCTTTATACAGGATGCGTAGCTAGGGGCACTTTTTACACTGCTGTACATGCTTGGGATAGTTAAGTGCAATTGGATTCAGAGCCAATACAGCATCCCAGGCCACTAATGAAGATAAAATACAAGCTGTGGTGGGTGGAAGCTGCACAGATACACAGGCAAACTGAGCTTATTGTGTTCCTGCTGCTCCAGAGTGCATTTCCCAAGAGAAAGAGAAGTTGAGCAGAGACAGCTTATAAACCTTCCTGGTCACAGGGCTCCCTCCTCTTCCACCAGGAATATCTGTCACACCCAGTGGCTTTGCTTTCCATCAGCTCCAGTGACAAGGCAGCAGTGCCATGAACCAGCTCACTCACTCATGGTGCAGCATCCCTGGCAGGTTGTTTTGGGCTCCCTCACAGGAACACTGCACCACTATAGCTTTTAGGAACCAGGAATGCAGTGGCCAGCCACAGCTTCTAGCTGGTTCCTACACCAGGGTGTCTCTACATGGGGACTACACCTGAAATAGCCTCTAATTGAGTTGCAGGGAGGTGAGAAGCAGCCCCATAGTGCAGGGCTTCCAGCAGATGCATTTTCCCTGGGAACAGGGTGAATCAGCCCACAGTGCCCACACTGCCAGCCAGCAGGCAGCCAGGATTGTAATGTGCTCAGGTTCCCAGGGAAGAGCTCGTGGAGCTATCAGAGCTCTCCTGGCTGAAAAACACACAACCAAAGCAGCAACAGCAGCCAGGGCATGCTGAAGGTGAGGAAGGAATTTAAAACAGGGAAGAACAAACTAGAAATTGAGGGATGAGCAGAACTGCAGCCACCTCTGCCTCTGCTCTCAACTAGTGCAGGGGCACATGTGATGGAGCAGGGAAGCCAACAGCTGGCCCAGCTCCCAGGCTTGTCTCAGCCCTGCTCACACTGGCTTCTTAATTCCCCAAAAGCCCTGATGGGGATCTGGGAACCCCTCAGTGCTCACTAGCAGCAAACCAGACACACACTGCCCCCATCACCCCTGGTCCGGGCCGTGTCTCCGAGTCCAGGATGCTCCCATCTCCCGCTGAGTCTCGGAGCCCAGCACCCCAGGCACTACCTTCTCTTGCGCATGCAGGTCTCGAGCCTTCCCAGCTCTTCGTAGGCCTGGTAGAAAATGTCAAAGTCTCTGGCACTCCAGCCCCTCCAGACAGCCAGGCACCGCCCTGTGTTTTCATTCTCAAAGCAGCACACAACCGTGTCCTTTGCTACAAGAGCTGCATCCACCAGCATCCTGGGGAAGGGAGAGAGAGCAGGGAAGGGCATTACAGGGATGGGCATGACAGGGAAGGGCAGCTCTGCAAGTGCTCATGAGCTTCCCTTCCAGCTACACAAGCTTTTTATAAGGTGCAAATCCTTGAGCAAGGAGAATGTAACAAAGAGAGGGATCAGAAACATCGTCACATCAAAACCAAGCAGCTCAGTGACATGGAAAAGGATTTTTAAAGGGATTCAGGTGCCTAAACATGCAGGTGGGGGCTTAAGTCTGCCATGGCATTTGAAGTTGCTGCTAATCTCCTCCTTTGCTAAATCCACAGACTCTTGCTCCTGCTGCCAGCTGGGCATTTTCAGAACAGCTCTATCATAACACAGCTGACAGGCTGCTGAGAGCTTCTGCAGCCTGGAATATAGCATGGAGGTGGGATGGAGCCTGGCTCTGCCAGCTCAGGGTCTGAGCCCCAAGCCCAGAGCAGCAGGCACAGCTGTGGCAGCACTCAGGGATCTGTGTGGTCTGTGTTGTATGTACTTCCCTTCGTGGTCTCCACTGAAGCTGGCCCTGCAGGTACCTCAGAGGGAGGTGGCTGGGCAGACAATGACACTTTTCCCTTGCAGGGTCCAAGGAACAGGAGTCCAGCCCTCACTGGGTTCCTTCTACCATTCCAATAGCAGATGGGGAAGGCTGGCCCCAAACTCTTTCCCCAGAAAGGTCCCCAGCTGGGAGCACTGGCCACAGGACTGTCCTTGGCAGCTGTTTTTTATCACAAACTGCCCTTATGAAGCCCTCCCCTCCCCGCTCTGCTATTCAAGCAGGCAGGCACTACCCTACCCTTTATCCTGCCATTAAAACAGAGAAGGCCAATGGCCATGGTGCCTGGTCCAGTCAGGCAGCAGGGCAGGACAGGTGTGAGATGTCCTGTCACTTTGCCTCAACTCCACACTCAATTTGGGTAAAGCAAAACCAACCTAAGAGCACCTGTGACCAATAAAGGGAATTCTCTCCTCCCAACTAACTGATAAAGACACTCAGTTCAGAGTAGAGGGAACGGTAGGAGCCTCTGATCTTCTGTTGTGTTTGCCTGGTGGTAATAAATGGTCATTTACAATCCTTAGCAGTGCTTAACCTGCATTTGTTTGGACATAAATACTACAATCCCAGACCAGTATTTAAGTGATCAGCAGGAACACCCCCACCTCTCCATCAGCTATTTATTTACTTGGACTCTCCTTCACTGTATGAAACATTTTAAATTAACGTATATAACTGCTCTCCCCTGTGCTCCAGCAGCCGTCCCCGGCCTGTCATTGCTCACAGCACAAAGGTGCTCATTTAGAGCCAGAACATCGCCCTGACCCACGTGAATGCAGCCACAGACAAGCGCTGTGCTTGCATAAATACACCTCTTGTTCTGAGAGCGGGGCCTGAGTCTGCCAAGCTGCTCTGACCTTCTGCCAGGTGCCCTTGGAGCACCGGGAGCCAGCACCAGGCAGGATCAGGCCGACTTTATCACATTGTGCATGGTCCTGTCTGTGTCATTATGGGGGTGCTCAGTCCCTGTGGAGTTTGGAGACCAGGTTGTAGTCACAGTGCCTTCCCCTCACTGTCTGTCCTGCTCTAACAGAATGCACACACCTTGATGTCCAACCAGTGACTGAGTCTCCGTGTGGGAACTCCTCAGAGGCTGCTGGAAGCCAAGGGGAAGCTCCCAAGAGCCCTCGGAGCCTGTAGAACCCCCCCTACATCCCAGTCCCCTGGTGGCCCTGGAGACTGGTGTGCCCAGCCAGCCTCACCCGTAGGGAGCCAGCTCCCCTGCCTTCAGCACCGCGATCACTCTGCCCCGCTGGGTGCCCGATTCCTTCTCCAGCCCAATGACGATGATGTCCCCTCCTCTCCTAAAAGAGAAATGAGGGAGATGTCACATCCTCAGCACCGGAGATGCTGTCAGCTGAGGAAGATCCAGGTTGGATATCCATCCTCTGTTCCATGCCCACCTGCAGCCACATGATGTCTTGCAGGGGATGAAGAACTGTGATGCCACAGGGGCATCCTGAATCCACTGCAGTGAGAGATCCTGTGACAAGCAAAACCAGCTTCCCAGAGGTTTCTGTCAGCTCCACAGGAGGCAGCAGGACTTGCCAGGGCTGTGTCCGTGCAAGGAGGCTCCCTGATGCTCTTTGTTTCCTCAGTAGCTGGGGAAACAGGGCTTGGAGTCTGACCATCCCTTCTCATTCTGCTGAAACCAACTCAGCAAGGCCTTCCATGTGGCCATTCTGCTCAACTTTCTACTTTCAAAAGGCATAGAATATTCATGTTGCATTGTACTGGGAACAGAATTTCTTAATGGTAACTTAACTTTCTGGCCAGGTGAATCATACTGGGAATGCAAAAGCTGCTGAATTAGCCTGAGTTAATCTCAGCCAGGAGGGATTTTGACTAAGTTGCTTTGACCCACTTACCTGGGGATCCAGATGAGATCTTTTACGGGAAGAATCTTGACTGCTTGGAGATGCTCTGTGTTGTCACCTGCAGGCAAACCATCGTGATCCAGGGAAGCCTTAAGCTCATGGAATTTCCCCGACTCCTCAAAATCTGTGGAGAAGGGTGCACCGGAAGAGCTCGTGGGTGAGCTGGGCAGGCTGGAGGGGCAGCGGGTCACCCTGTTGGGAGGTGAGGAGGAGTAGGAAGACACAGAACAGTAATCTGTGAGCGAATCCTGGTGGTTCAGGATCTGGGTGCCCACGTCCGGGCTGTACATGATGCTCATATCCCCCTGTGGGTTGTTCTCCATGGCCCCGTGGCCGATGGGGGCTGTGGCTGGGATAGCAGCCGAGGGCTGCTGGATTGTGAACATGTCTCTGAGGGGGCTGCAGTCCCCACAGAAGTAGCGTGCACAGAGCTGGTAGGTGGCGGCGTGGTACATCACCAGAAAGTTGCTTTTATCGTCCAGACACCACACCACCTCCTCCCCGTGGCACTCAGAGTTGCAGGCGATGGATGTGATGATGGAGGGTGGGCTGAAGGGCTCCAGCCTGCGGCTGATCTCCATGGAGGCGCAGTCGATGACGAGGATGCCGGGGCCGTTGCTGTACCACACCTCGGCCCCGCTGTTGGTGACCTCCATGGCTCTCACCGGGTACGGGTTCTGTCGCGGGTCATCATCGGAGATGTTGAATTTGGACCGGTTTGCGGTGTGGGAGCACAGGTAGGAGCAGCTGTCCCCTGGCAGGCCCTGGGACACTGAAAACATGGCTACAAGTCCATCTGACAAGCCAGCCAGCACCACATATGAGTTCTACAAGAAAGAGAGAAAAATTTCATGGAATTATAGAATGGTTATGTTGGAAGGAACGTAGAAGACCATCTCATTCCATCCCTCTGCCATTCCATCCCTCTCCCAAACCTTCCACTAGACCAGGTTGCTCTAAGCCCTGTCCGACCTGGCCTTGGAAACTTCCAGGGTCGGGGAGTCCACAACCTCTCTGCGCCATGGCCTCACCACCCTCAATGCAAAGAATTTTTTCCTAATTCTTTACTTCTCTACAATACAAGAGCTTTCAATCCCAGAAGCTCAACCTGCTTCTCACATTCTGCGAGAACACCAGTAACTTACCCCAAAGCAGCAATAACTGCAACATAAGAAGAAGTCATTCCCTAGAAGCTGCTACAGAGCCTCACTTCTCTCACCCAGTATTACCTCTCTCTTTACTGGCAAGGGTGGACAGATGGACCTGGCAGCCTGCCCTGAAGGTTAACAAATTCAAGCTGGAGTATGTTCAGAGACAGCCATCATGATCCTAGGAATCCAGCTGTAGAAACCCGGCTCACTTCCAAAAAGGAGTAAAGCTATTGCTATCAGTGTAGGTAGGAGAGGAATGGAAGAAATGCAGTAAAAATTGAAAGAGGGAGCCAGTATTCTTACAAACATGGGCATCCAGTGATTGCTCCACATCCAGAGTCTGCTGCTCTGAGACCACTGCTCCTCCCAGAGATGTGCTCTGGGATCCCTGGCAGCTCAGACATCCCAGCCAAGGGCACAGAAGCAGCAGCAGCATAGCAAAGCACCTGCCAAGTGGCATGAACAATTCTGCAGGTTGGCAAAAACCTGCCCCTAAATGTACAGATGTGCTGGACACAGCTCCAGCTCTGTGGCAATGCAGCCCTCACATCCCACAGGCAGGAGCTGCTGAGAAGGCCATGGCTCAGCAACTCCAACTCATCCCACTGGGGCAAAATGCTGTTAAACAGACTGGAAAATGGACCTCTTGGGAACAAAACTCCCCACGACCTTGGGTCTGTACCAGAAACTCTCCCATCTGTGAAGCAGATAAAACAATACTTACCTCATAGGCCTTTCTATTTCCTCCCTGCAGAGCAATAAATTCTAAAAAAAGACCATTTTACCCTGGACTTTTTTGCTGTTGTTACAATCTGCGGGGACTAAGCACAGCAAATCAAACAGAACCACACAGAGCACCACAAGCTGTCACAACCTCACCCTTCCTAAGCCTCTCCACAGTGGAAAGCACTGCCTTTGGCATGCCCAGGGTGCCAGTGAGATGAACTGAGGGCTCAGAGTCACCCTTTGCTGGGAATGCAAAAATTAAATTAGGGCATCCCTGTGGCCTTGCAGGGATCTTGACTCTGCGAGGCCTGGACAAGTGTTCCCAGGCCTAAACCCACAGAAAAATCAGTATCTTGACTTGCCCCAGCTATTGAGGGGCAGGTAGTGCAGGGTGTTATTTAATTGACAGCTCTGCTTGCAAGGCCCATTGAGAGTCCTGGACAAAGAGACACTCTCTGCACACCAAGTATGAGTAAAACCACGAGAGCGCTGAGCCCCTATGACTAATCCAAATCACATCAGAATATTACTGTAATGGGAAAAACTAGGAAAGCAAGTGGAAAGTTGTGAAATGGGGCTTGGACTAACTTAGTCCAGTCCCAATTCTCTCACCACTAATTAAAAGAAACCCCAGTGACCTGCAGTGCTCAGTGCCATGTCCCTGCTGCCATGTGCATCTGGTGCAAAGGCCTGGAAGTGGCTTTGCCAAGGAGTTGCATCAGTAGGTTGGATCATGGCATGATGCTTTGCACAAGCTGGGTTTTGGGTTACTTTTTCTTTGGAAGGGAGTTCAATTATTTAAAACTGAATAAAACAAAGCAGAACAGTGTACATTTCTCTGGTAAAAAACGGTCCAACTTTTTCAGTCTGAAGGACCCCGCACAAGATGCATTCCTTACTAAAAATGGAAAATTTAAATTGAAATGGGAACATCAGATATTAACTGCAATGTGGGTATGTCAGCCTGAACTGCTCCCAGAGTGACACAGGACTCTATTAAAATCTTCAGAGATTATAATTTTGTTTCATTTGATTTGATAATGCTGAATTATCCAAGCATAGTCTTCATAAAAAATTATTTTTAATTCCTTGATTAGTGTCAGCTACTGTAGAACAGAATCCCTATTCCCTTTTGGGTTCTACAGGCCAAACTTCCCTGGCACTGAGCAGCTGGCACCATAACCAGGCAGAGGTGGGTCAGTGACCCCCTCCTGGTGTTACCAGTAACACCAAAGCCAAATCCTGGCCTGTCTGGGATGGCACAATGGTAGAAGCAGATTGGGAAGATATTTTTTCTACTGGGACATTTATTACTCTCTGCCTCAGCTATCAGGATCTGTTTCTATCCAGCCATTGTTGTTATCTCTCAGAGAGGTAAGAAACAAGGAACGGTAATTCAAATGCTGAGAAATGCCCTCACATGACTGAGCTGAGAGAATGACCAATTACACAGAAAACCATGTCAAAAACTACCTCCCCACAGGTGCCACTGACTTGTCAGATTTTATTTGGTGCTGCTGAGGCAAAACTCTCCTGATCAGGGTATTCCAGCAGTGACCAAAGGCAGGCAGGGCTGCAGCCTCCAGAAACCTTAAGTAACTTTCTCAGAATTCATTTTCAACATTTGGGCTCCACGAAGAGCCAACAAAAACACACAGCAACAAAACTGCATTTGAAGGCCCTGCGCTGCCAGCAGCCCTGCCGTGCCAGGAGGAAGGCCCGGAGCGGGGGTGCCGGGGTGGGATGTGCGGGGATGAGCCGGCTCCAGACGTCCCGTCCTGCGGCCGAGCCACCGCTGCCAGCAGGTCAGGAGAAAGGGCAAAAAATGCTACACAGGGCCTGGTCACCTCCTCCTCTCATCCCCACAGGGTCTGGCACTGCTGGCTGCAGCCTTTAAATGCAGCTTTTGTTTCCATGTGTTTCGGGTTTCTGTGAGAGGCCAAAGATTTGCACCCATTCAGGGTTCTCTCTCCCTCCACATCTCTTTGTAAGAGCACTGCAAACCAAGGCAGAACATGTCTTGGTTTGCCCTTCTTAACCTGCTCATTTGCTAATTTTTTTTTCTTCTGAAAATTGTATTGTTTACCAAAAAGAATCATCCTGGTGACAAAAAGCATGCAACAAAAAGCTTAAATTGTACAAGACTTTTCCTTGGCGGGTGAGTTTCAGATTCTGGGCCCCTCTCAGCTGCTTTCAAATTTCCATGATGCTTCCTTTGGATTAGAAACCACCAAGTTTTGGAAACTATTTCTCTTGGATCAGCCTTCCCAAGGCAGTCGTAAAGAATTCCCCTTCCCAGCAACATCCCTCAGCAATTCTCTGACTAAAAGTTACCTCACATCTCACCAGCTAAAGGCTTTCTTCCCAGGGAAATGCAATTCCCTTCTCCACAGGACAACAATGACTGTGGTAACTCTGATAGAGGTTACCGGCCATGCAGTGAGTGTGACAAGTGTATGCTTTCCACATAGGTTTTTTGGAAGAACTAGCTGGTTTGGTTCTTGCCAGCCTGCTCTGCACATCCCCACGGCTGCTGCTCTGGCCATTTCACTGCCAAATTCATTCATAGGAAGGAGAGAGGAAAAAGTAAGTCCAACAAACTAAGAAGGAGTGAGTCGAAGAGATGTGGATTTCTGGAAGGCTGGGTAGGGTCGGGGGAGGAAGGGAGGTGTCTAGACTCAATATTGCTATTGTAGGGCCTGGCATTATTTATGACATTTTGTAGGCAAGCCACAAACTGGAAATAGAAACCAGGAGACATAAAGCCACTCGTAACCCCTGAGGAATGGTTTTGCAAGCTGTGTGACAGTGGAAAAGCTGAAAGCAAAAGAGTCCTTTGACTGTCCTGGACGGAACCTCAGGCAACATGAAAAAGAAATTTGCCCTAAACATCAGAAATGAAACTCCACAGCAGAGAAATGCTGCAGGTCCAGGAGCCAAGGAAAGCCAACAGATGCAGAAAAATCCAGCCCTGTGCCAACTTCACATCGATGCCCTACTTTAGTCCTACTTGCACCATGTTTGGAAGTGCAGCAGCACACCTTACACAAACCATCTGCCTCGGATTCAGTCCATGCAGCAATTCCAGCAAACGAGCCAGAAATGGACAGGCCTGGTATAAACCAGCAGCTCCAAGAGCTGCCCCGAGCTGAGCTCTCAGACACATCCCAGTCTGCTGGCATTTGCAAAGACTACACAGCTACCAGTAATGTTGGAACATAATTACATGTTTTCACTTGAGGTGGCTGTAAGCAAACCGGAGGTAATTTAGCTCGAAAACAGTTTTTATACATCTCCCAAGACTTGCCCACAATAGGCACTCAGGTCAGATTTCTCCTGCCAGAAACGGGATGCTGGCAATTCCAGGACTAGGCAGATAACATATAACTTGTTTTAATGCCCATAAGAGTAATCACCCATGTTACCCATAAGAGCATTACCCAAAACAGCTGTATTATCTAAGTGTTCTCATTCAAAACCAAAACAGGAGGGTGACTGAGCCCAGATAACATTTAAGGATGACTATGCACACAAATGACAGCACACAGCCCAGGAAACCAGTGGGTACGAGAGGCAGGATATTCCCATGCCCTGTATTAGCACTTAACAAATCTTTATTCTAATTATTGTTTCATGTCTTCTCTACTTTGCTTGATCAACCTAAACCTTGTGTTCCAGTGATGTGGAAACGCAGCTGGAAAACTTCCTTGCCAAGGAATTTGATCTGTTTTGACTATTTTCCCAGCAGACTTGGAAGTGCCAGCTTTGGTCGCCTGACTCTGGTTCTTGCCCACACCTCTGTCCTCTGGCAGAGGCACAAAGACCTGGAAACCTTCCCCTTGCACTGCCAAAATGTTCCTGGACATTGCAAAGTCCTTCAACACCAGCTGAGTGTGTCAACTTGGCCCAGCAGCAGAGTGTCACTAATGCCCCTTTTCCTTTGGGTTGCTCCTTACCCTTTTGGCAAGAGGTATCACCAGGAAGCAGCTCACAGTGGCAGGAGTGTCTAAACCCTTCAGTGGAGTCTTTAAGGGACACATGCCCTGCAATCCATACACAGAAATCTTCTGGTCCTGTGAAAGAGCACATAAAATTCTATAAATGCCAATCACCTTCCTACTTTTCATATTTTGATACCTGAACAAGATCCAATTGGTTCCAAAACCAGTTTCTATTTGTGTTTTTTAATATCCAAAGTGTGAATTTCTGCTTTCTATGAAGAGCCTTTGGCATGTGGGTAGAAATCAGGTGCTGCCTTCCCCAGAATGAGCTGTGGGCAATATATGCATTATCCAAAAGTCACCACAATTGGGGTTTTCTCACCACATCCAAAAGCAGCATCTGACAACCCTGAATGCCAAAATCACAAACAACTGAAGCAGGTTGTATGTTATTTTGCATCAGTATGTCCATTCAAGGGAAGCTGGTATTACATTTTATTTGGAATTACACCCGCCCTACACCTCCCGAATCTACTAGACTGACCAAGAGCACCCAGTGTGGGAACCAGCAACACTTTCTATTCTGATCCAGAAAGTGGAAATACAATGCTTTAAGATCTCTGAATTTTAATTTTTCTATACTTACTGTTATGAAAAAAAAGGAATATTTGAGCTTTACCTCCATTTTATTTTCCTATGGGGAAAAAAAAATCTATATTCACAACATTCACAGCATCCATGCCAGGGTGGAGTAAAACAACCAATACAAATGATTTATTCAGCAAGTGTGGCTTTTTTTCCCCCACTCTGAAACACTGAACTTCAGGTATATTTAACTTTTTTGGCTGTTTTTTCTTTGTTTCATGTGAAACGATGGTGTCAGAACTGGCTGACACTTAACACAGCCTTTTTTGATGGCTGGACAGGGGCTCTGGGGGATAAAACAGCCACACTCCCTCACTCTTATCTTTTTAGCTGCAATTTTCCACGATGAACACAAAACTTGGGTACCCATTTCCCACCAACCTTCAAATCCCTCAGGCCTCTTTCAAAACCCCACCCTTAAATGCATGTTTTCTGTCCCTGCCTCCCTTTATCGCTCACAGATAAGGACATTTCACAGTGAACCCCTGGGTACAGATTGCTCCAGCCCAGAGAGCTTCCCCTTGGAAAGCCAAGTTCCCACGATCGCTCTGGGCTCCAGGAGGCACAGTCTGGATCTGTGTGTCAGGTAGAAACAAAACACCTGGAGACAGCAGATGCAAAGTCACGCTGCTCATCTGAGACACCCTTTGTCTCACACACTCTTGGCTTTACTAATTTAACAGGCTCTTTCTCTTCATTTGTGTCTCTCCTAACGAGGCCTCTCTCAAGGGGGGCACAGGCAATGCTCACCTCCGTGGCTGCCCACAGGGCATTCTGAAATTTGAGTTGGCAGCACAGCTTCATTCCTGGGCAGCTCATCCTCTGCACTTCCACGACTCCTTTCTCCAGGTTCACCACCGTGTAGTTCCTGAAAGGAGCAAGCAACAATTTCCTACAGCCAGCATTCTGCCTGCACGGAGCTGAGGGACTTGTGGCACTTTTGGACAAAACCATAACACAAGTGCCCAGATGTGGATGACGCTGCAAGGATCTACACCCCTCCAAACTGTAAATTCCTCATTGTAAAGGAAGAGAAAGATGTGCCATGGCTCTTCCTCAGGGGCAGATGTGCAATTGCTTCTGTGAAGATTTACACTCAGCTCTCTGACTTTGCACAGGGTTACGAGGACATATGTGGTCTGTTCCTGTAATTGAGCTGTGAGACAAACAGCTCCAGCTGAACAGCAGTAATTAATAGCTAGGAAGTCTCAGCCCATCTTGCCCATTAGGCTCTCAAGAGAATATCTGCTCTCCAAGTTCACTGCCTTGCTATTATCTGGCTTCATTATTATTCCAGTACATAAACAGAGGAGCAAGATTCTACAGAGCAAAGATCCGTAACCAAATAAAAATTATTTATAAATATGGCTAATTAATAGCTTTTTGTAGCTAAAAGGATTTTGTTTGTTTGGGGAAGTTTATTGGGTTTGAATGTTTGAACAATAATTGGACATTTACAACCACATCTGTGAGTCCCAGATGTTTTACCAACATTGGCACAAGCAATTACACATCCTGAAATCTGTCACTTGTGAGTAACTTGTTATTGTCTCCAGCAAGTGGATTGTCCAGTCAGGAAGCAGATTCACCGAGATATATTGCTGTGAATATTTGGACAACATCCATGTATTCAAAATACATCTGGGAGTTACATGTGCTTCACCATCTTAGCAGGAAAAGTTACATTGCCTGCACAGAACAACTGACCAGGCACCACAAATGGCAAAGCAAACGGTTCAGGAACAAATCATGTGCCTTTCCCATTAGCTTAATGGTTACAAATAATGAACACATTAATATAAAATTCAGATCAATTTGTGAATGTTTCCAAATAAGACTGAGGCTATAAAAACCAGTAGCATCCATATAAATGAACCTAACTAGCCACAGGTCACATGTGGCTGAGCAAAATGCCATCACCTCAGCCACAATTTAATAACATTTTAAGCACATGCCTCCAGTCCAGAACACACTTTACTGGCAGTGCACACTTGGATGCACACACAGCTCCAGGCATGTGGTTAACTCCCAATGATTGCAATAGGATTTAAGCATGTGCTTAATTGCTTTGCAGAAGAGAGATGGAACTGCAGCCTCAATTAGGAAAGGTTTAGTGTTAAATGGCCTCATTAGGAAAGGCAGAACACGTCTGTTCTCATGTGCAAATGCTTCATCCTGTGTGTGTGAATCATTACACTGCCCTAATCTTCTCCTCATATTAACTGAAGCAGAGTTAAGCTCATTAAATATCCTTTATAAAGCAAGCACTGTTCCCAATTAAAAGAGTTTGGGAAAACAGTGTTCACCGTATTCTTGGCATTCATCCAAGTTCACTTTCACCTTCTTTACCTCCCTCCCAGAGGCAGAAGTGAAGATGCTGAAGGGTTTTTTTTACTTAAAAAGGAAAAAAGAAAGAAATAGCTAATATGAGCCATCTCACCTGGTGTCCTCCTTCCCATCCCAAAACACCACTGTGTACTCCTGCCCTGGGGAGCAGAAGAAGGAAGACTGCTTCCCACAAGGCAGCAGGTACATAAAGGTTGCAAAGGTAGGATCTTTCATCTGCCCGACCACAGAAATGGCCAGGGGACGCTGAGGGGGAAGGAAAAGAGAAAGACACATCACACAAGATGAAATAGGAGAACCATAATAAACATGAGGTTCAACAAGGCCAAGCACAAGGTCCTGCCCCTGGATTGGGGCAATCCCAAGCACAAGCACAGGCTGGAGCTGGATTATATTTACGGTTCCTTCCAACCCAAACCATTCTATTGGTTTATGATTATTTAGTAAAGCTTGGTCTGTCATTCTCTTACATGTTTTACTGATTCATTTCTTCAGGCTTATGATTTTTGGAAGCTGACCCATTGCATGACAGTTTGTAGCTGTTTGGGAATCAGGCTAGCCTTTGTTTGAAGGACAGCAGCTCTAAAACTCCAGTTGAAATTAATGAAAAACACAATGCAGCATAATCCTTTTCTTGTACTTTGAAGCTTTTGCTTCCTCATACCTCCTTTTATAATTTTGGGGATTTTGAAGTCTTTGTAGTTGCACTCACAGCGTGACACTGGAGCTGTTTCTAGAAATGGGTAATGTCTTGCCCAGGTGAAATCAGCAGCCTAACTGCCATCGACAACAAGGGACCTTCAAGTCCCTTCAGATGTCTAAGGCCACATATCTGTCATCATTTCATTCATAAAACTCTTATTTAAGTCAACAGAAATTCTGGGCCAAATCAGCAGGAGGGGTAAATGGGGAGTGGAGTTGTTGTGCTGTACCAGGAGCAAGCTCAGCCCTCCTGCATGAAGAGGGCAGCCAGATCAGAGAACACACGTCAGCAGGGTGGTCTTGTACCTTTTCTGGCTTAGTGTCCCAACACTCCATCATGAGTGCCTGCATCCTATAGAGCTGCACCTCCTCGGGCTGCCCAAGGACAGGACGGATCCCCTTGGATAGTTTCTTTGCGATCTGGAGCTGGTGGTGTCCCAGCACAGGCCGCTGGCCAGACAGCAGCTCGTACAGGACCATCCCATAGGAGAACATGTCCACCTAGAGCCAGAAACAGAGGGAAAATCAGGGCAAGGCTCTGTTGGTGGGTGGAGAGGAGAGCAAGGATGGCCACAGTAGGAAAGCCAGTATTACCCCCTTCCATGGATAAGGCAATTGAGCCATGGAATGTTGTCAGCCCCCCACTGCCATCACGGGGCTGCCCCACAGACACCCCCCAGTCACCTTCTCATCGTAGACGATGCGGGGCCGGATCTCGGGGGCCTGGTACCCCGGCGTGCCCTCCACGCCCAGCGCGCCCTCGTGGAACGACTGCCGGGAGATGCCGTAGTCGGAGAGCTTGATGTTGATGTGCTCCCTGATGTCCAGGGACCACACCAAAATATTGTCTGACTTGAGGTCGCAGAAGATGATGTTCTTCTTGTGCAGGTAGGCCAGGCCTGTGACGATCTGGTAGGCTATTTTGTGCGTCAGCATGTGCCCCAGCGGCACCAAGGAGGACCCTGGCACAAAGGAACAGCCCATCTCCAGCTCTTGTAATTGCTGTAACTGCTTCTTTTTCCCCCTCTCCTTCTCTTTTTAACTCCAGAGCAATAACTGACAACTTTTTAAAACATCACTCAATGCTACCATTTGAAATTACACTGTTTATGTTATTATACATCTCTGACAGTCCTATTAGATTCTTTTTTTAAACCCTTTCACTTCTGGGCCGCTAAATCTTCTGGTGAAAATTAGTGTTTGACTGAAAGTTGACACGAAGCCAAGGTGCCAAGAGGGTCAGATGGCCTCAACTTATCTTGGAATTAGTGTCATTCATTTGACAGTGACAGCAATACAGATAATTATGAGATAATTTAGAGTACCAGACACCCATCTGCAGAGCGATGAACACAGCACGATCCATGCAGCACTGAAGAGAGATGCACTCCATATTAATTTGCAGAGAAATTGAAAATCCAGGTCTCCAAAGTAGTTTTGAGAATCCTGAGCACCAGCTTTTAGTAGCTTCCCAAAAGCCCAGTTTATGAACAATTCCATCCCTCCCACTTCCCTTAGTCTGGGAAAAAAAATCCCCTCCAGCAAATCAAGCAGTAATTTAAACACTGCTGACCATTTTTCACAGGGACAGGAGTGGGAGGAGAGCCTGGCTTTACCTTTGGAGTTCTCAGACAAGACGGTGGTGAGGCTGCCCAGCGGGGCCAGCTCGAGGGCGAAGCAGAGCGGGTGGATGCTGATGCCGATGAGGGACACGATGCAGGGGTGCTGCAGGGAGTGCAGCATGCTGGCTTCCTGACGGAACTCCGAGAAGTTCTTCATGGCATCCATGGCTCGCAGGTGCTTCAGCATGGTATCTGGCAAGACACACAATGCCCTTCTCACTGCCCAGCTCAGGAAACGGGTCACAAACTGTCTGGGAAGTGACCACCGAGCAAGGGCTGTGGGAGGAAGGCAGTTGGTGGGATTATGCTTTAAGTTGAATCCTGATGTTGATGCATGAGCTACTAACAGACACTGGCTATAAGCAGGATATATCTGGTGCCTCGGGAAGCAAGAGCTCCCTTGGTCCTTAAACACCAGGTTCAGGTGTCTGGCACATGCTGTTCTCACATATCCCCTGGATGACTTTGGAAAACTCGTGCTGTGCTTCTCCCAGCACGAGAGGGTCTCTGCATAAATGGCACATTGCAGACCCTTTGCTGCAAGGGCTCTTCCCTACAGTTTCCCAGCTTCCCTGACAGGAGAGACTCATCACAATAATGGCCCTGCTGCCAAAGCACACCACAGGCTGCTCAGGCAGGTCAGCTCTTCCTGAAGGTTATTTGTCACTGGGACAACAGCTGGCCTCCTCCACAGCTCAGGGATTCACCACATCCTCCCCTGACAAAAATGAGGAATGTGAGGCACTTTCCCCTTTCGATGGACTGAGGCTCTGCTGGAAACCTGGGCTTCCGAGGAGAGCTCATCCCTGCATGGAGTAGCTGGTGGGCTCAGAAGGATTCCCAGTTTGTTTTCTGCAGCTGCTGGCACAGATGGGGTAAAACACTAAGCCAGAGGTGGAGACCCACAAGCCCTTAGTGCAAACCCAAGCAAATCCACACTTCTCATGGCCAAATAGCATGGGAACAGGGGTTGAAATCTTGCTTCCCTTCCCAATTACGGGCTCTGCCTTGGCACCCTATGAATCCACACACTGACCTGCAGGAGAGAAGCCTCCTGCAGTGCCAGTGACCTTCATCACTACAAATGCTCTCAGATGCATCCTCCTTCTCCACTGAAACCCAGCAGTTTTGCTATCTATTTCCATGCTGTATTTAAACAGGTGCTGTCAGCACTTTGCAGACCCTTTGGTCTTAGCTTGGGATCCCACATTGCAGGAGTGATTACCAACATCGGATCTGTGCACTGTACCTGCAGCTGAAGTGGGAGAACCCTTGCACTTTTTAATCTGAAATCTCTTCACAGCCACTGGTTTTCCTTGGTATCGTGCCCGATATATAACAGTTCCACTTCCACCCTGGCCAAGAACATTGTTTTCATTTTCACTGCATTCCAGTTTGTTATTTTCCAGGAACAGTCTGCCAAATAGAAATTGGGGGTTTTTAATTAAAGTTTCAAAGACATTGTAAATTCATGTTTTTAATGTGATTTCCATTTTTGCAAATGCCTAATAGGTTCTTGCCTTTTCTACCAAGAGGACTGGATCCCATAAACTACCTTGTTCATCTCAGTGTACTCCATGTTGGCTCATGGTGTACAACAGATTTCTCACAGAAAAAAGTAATTCGAGCAAAGAAGCACAAAAGGCTTTTTACTAATTTATACCACAAGAACCAAATAGATCTGGAAAGCACATTAGCTCCTTTTTCAAGCAGATGACACAGGTACTGATACTTGTACCATTTATCTGTATTAATGATTTTTTTTTCCTTAATTTACCTCCTGTTCCTCTTTTTTCCACCAAGGCAGGACAGGATGTTTATGAACAGCCCCATACTCTGAAACCTGATTATTCAAATCAGCTTAGTGTTCCCAGGCTGCAATTCATCATTTCCTCACTCTCCCGTAGACTACTTTTACAGCTGTTCATACTTCAAACATCTCTACTCGCCTCACACCCGCCAAATAAATCTGCAGGAGATAACAGTGTGAAGAGGGCTGGCGTGATGAGCTGATGGGGTGTTTGCCCAGAAAATTGACCCCAACAATGCAACAAGGGCCAGTGAGAGCACAGAGAGCTCTGACAGCAGCCAACAGGACAGTTTGGTCTAGAGATCTCATGATTCTGCATTGGGCACTCAAAGGTCTGACAGAGGGTGAGCCAAAGGGGACGCTGCTCTCCTGTCCTGCCTGCTCTCAGGTCTCCTGCTCTTCACAGCAACTAATAAGGGGCATAAGACTGAGCCCATCTGGGAATGCAGTTAAGAGCTTAAAGATTTGGCAGTGCTGCTATGGGTAGGGAAGAGCTCCTTCAGCTGTTCAGGGCTGCCACACACCCAGCACATCCAGCATCTCTCAGCTGAGCAGGAGCCCTGACTCAGTGTGAATCCTCCTGTGGTGTCCATAAACTCACTCACCTACAAGCTCTTAAAAAATTAAGGCCATTTCAGTGCCAATCTTGTGATGCAGCAGCACTTTCTTTTGGTTTTGTCACATTTAAATCTCCTTTTGTGGGATCCCAGAAAGACTCCAACTACATAAAGTTCTGGCCAGAGTTCTGGGCAGTACAGGCCAGCTGTGGCTTTAAAAAGGGACTTTCACATTGCACCCCAGTGATCTCAAAGGACCCCCAGTGTGATGACTTGGTCAGCACACAGCTATTGTCTAAGCAAATTGCTGAACACCAGGAGTACAGTTCAGGATGACTTGCCAGAGCCCAGACTGAGAGCAGATGGACTTTTTTCCTGTGGTCAGTACATCCCTCTAGCAGAGGCGACTTAGGAAAAGGGCCCAACCTGCACAGGTACACTGAAACTCAATCAAAGGCTGTCACACGTTACCTGGCAGGAAAATCAGTCATGAAAAGCTCTGGGACCAGCTCTTGGAGAGACACAGGGATGTCAGGGTGGTTAGGACATGTGATGTAGTCCAGTTCAATTGCAGTCAGGACACAATCCTCCATGTTAAAGTACTGCACATCCTCTGCCCTTTCGCTGCCCTCACCCTGCTCCGGCCTGGCAGCTGCACAGATGTGGCAGGGCACATACTGCTCCATCAGCAACGTGCCATCGCTCTCTGTGGCTGTGAGGGCTTCAAGGAGAGCAAACAAACAGGAAACAACGTCATTCACACCAGCTGAGAAGGAATAACAGCTCCGAGCGCATTCCAAAGTCCGCAGGCACGACCTGGATCCACCGGCTGGAAATGGGTGCGCTCACACAGCAGCAGTCTGCTGCAGGGTATTGACTGGAATAGAAAATAGTTTTTTGCAAAGTGTACAGGGACAGTGCTGGGGAGACAGGACTGTGGCTGTGACCCAACACCCACCCTGCTTTGGTCACAGGTAACACATAGGCTTGCGAGGAAAATGTACTCAGGACAGCAAAAATTAGGAGTGTGTGAATAAAGCATTGGAGAGACCCTTCTACTTGCTGGGTGTCTCTGTCTCTTCCCAGACTGCAAACTGCCAGATGGCTTGTGGTGGGAATGGGGATAGGCACAGGCTGGGAGGCACCGAGCTCAGGCTGAGCACTCACCTGCAGCACCCAGCCTGGGCACACAGTTCCTGTGGGCTCTCTCGTGGGCTACATTTTCAGCCCCTCCAGGGGAAACATGGATTTACCACGACTAAGCCTTTGGGAGGTTCACACCTCTCCCAAAACTACAGAGGGATTTTGTGGTGACAGGCTCTGTTAAATGCCCACAATTAGTCAGGGTGAACACAGGCTGCAGCCTTTGAAGTTGTGACTCTTCTCAAGCTTCACTGGTTAACTTTAGCATTATTTTAATCCAAAGGCAAATAAAATGTTCTTTTATCTTCAGAACATGTAGAACGTGAGTATGTGAGAGTGCACCACTGTTTCCTCCACAGAGCCTCCAATTAAGAGACTTTGGCACTGCTTTCTAGACTAGGGTAGGACGACAAAGAGCACTTCAGATTTTGTTTTGGTTTCAAACAAAGTGTATTGGGGTTGCAAACAGCCTGCTGGGTAACAGCAGGATCTGTGCTGAGCACAAGAAAAACAGCTGCAGGAGTCAAGGAAGTTACCTTGGCATGGAGTCCTTGGTACCACATTCACTCATGCCTCTCACATCAGAATTTTATAACTCATAGAATGTTAAAAATGATGAGCAAATTCTTATCCCAGCTGATGCCAAAATGAGTTCAAGGGACAGCACCAAGCAGTTTGGGTCAAATCCTGCCCCTGCTATGAGCACTGGACGAGTCTCTTGAACTCCGACAGGTCCTGTTTGATCTGTAATGTTTCACCTGTGCTGCTGTGACAGACAGACTGGAAGACACAATGTCTAGACCAAAGGGTGCTGGCAACTAATCTTGATCTGTCTGCAGGTTCATTAGCTTTTATCAGATGTTATTGGTTTGAGACTGTCAGAGCCTGAGGGGTCTTCCATTAACACACAATATTGTGCACCTGGAGAGCTCTGTCAAAGAACCCTCTGTTTAAAAGACGTAACACTGCACAGAAAATTACAGTTGTTCTCTTACCAGGGAACCACTGGTCTATCAAAGAGTTGACATGATCCGTGATGAATGCCATGGCTGAAAAGTCTCTCACTTCTGACTGAGAAATTATTTTAATTCCACCACTTTTTTTCTTTTTCCAGTTCACATCAGAAGACTCGACACTGTGTGAGAAAGCCAAAAGACAGACCTGTGAAGCTTTTCTGAAGTGTCAGCGTCAACAAACGTTCTTTCTGGCAGGAAACCTGAGTTACATAATAACACATAGTTCATGAGTCATCAAAACACAAAGCAATCTAGCTTCGAGGGTGATTTTCAACTCAGTCTGCTCTGCAAATGACTTTCAGAAGAGAATTCTTGCACAGAAATGCAAGGGTAAACACTATAGAAAGGTAAACACTATAGAAGGTCAGATGTAGGGAAAACTGTGGCCTAAGTGAGCTGAGCACGATGGAGAGTTTTGACAGAAATGCCCCATATAGAACGATGGAAGGTTGGGAGTTGTAAAATCAGTAACAAAATTCCACTGGAATAATAATTATATTTCCAACAACCATTAGGAAAAGTTTATGAACATCATTTTTGCACAATTCCCATGAAAGTGTAACTCCCTGAAACACACAGGGAGGTAACAGTATGACCACTACCATGGTCCAGAATTTAGGATTCCAGCCTGTGGTTTGCAGTGTCTGGGTTCAAGTCTCTACTGAGCTTGGAAACTCAGGAAGGTCCCTGTTTCCTTCTGGTCTCCAACCATGAAACAGCACCAATGGTTCCTCCCTGTCTTGCCAGGGACTGAAGGAGCAAAAGTCTTAAGTGTCTGCATGTGTGAAAGAACATGGACAGAAGGTTTTCCCCAGGCTTGCAGCCAGCAGACACTCTGCCTTGGCCAGGTTAAGGCAGTTGTCCACAGTCCCTGCTGCACAGAAACACCTCCATTGACCTGGATTACTGCCACACAGTGGTGAAGTTTTAGGATTCAGTGGAAAACTCATTGAGGTAAGGAAATCTTTGCTTGTGAAAATGCACAATTTTAAGCTGGCAGAGCCCTACTCTGTTCTCAGGCCTCTTTCAATTTGTGGCTGCAATAACAGATAAGGTTGATACATTCAGACCTGCCAAATAATCAGTTATTCATAATTTTTGTCAGCAGTTGTTACCAGATGAGTTATGTGCATTAGAAGAGCCTCCTCTTCTCCTGATGAGTGAGCCCATAGCCTGAGTCAGACCCATTCATCTCCATTCAGCTGATGTGTTTCATACACTCTATTAGTCCCCTGTCACAGATGCTGCATTATGAACACAAATTACCTAAGATAGCCTCCATCAAAGGTAACGAACAGACCTTCCTGCCAGTAAACAGTGTGAGTCCTTTTGACTCGGAATGTGCTGCAGCGGTTCCTTTGGGTGCCTGTGAAGCTGTAGATGGTCACCTTTTTGTTTCTTGTCTTGGTGTTCTTCTTGTTTTCAAAAAGCTGAAACAAGTAGAAAGCAGGAAAGTCATTAAACTGCTGAATTTTCTCATAAAGATGTTTTAATCAAGCAAGAAGGTGATTTCTTTTTTTGGCTTTCACAGGTGCTGTTGTACCTTTTCCAGTAAAAGTGAGTTGTGCTCATATAAAATTTTGTGATGGAATGGAAATACATGTGGTAAAATTGATTCTTCCACAGTGAAAATCTTTTTCATGCCACTCCAAAAAGAACAATTTCATATCAGTGCACAAAGCTAATTCTATAACTGTGACATTTGCCATATTTATTCTGCATTTGCAAAAGTCTTATAAACCTAAAGCACTAAATGTTCTAGTGAATGATGAAGTCTGCCCTCAATGCAGAGAGTTAACTTTTCCACCTGTTTCAGTAGGAGGAAGATGGCTCTTCTCCAAGACACTTCAAACACGCACTTAGAGCAAAATGTATTTCTGTTTTAAAACCAAAAAGTTAATCTCCAGGACTCTGCTGTACTCATTGCTCCAACATTTATTTGCCTGCAGACAGGTCTGACGCCTGGCATCCTTTCCACTCCCTTCATGAGGACTGGATGAAGCCCCTAGGAAAGGTGCTCTAGGATTATGTAGTGCCCAAGAGGATGTAAGCAAGGGGTTGCCAAGACAGCCCATTAAAAGAGGTAAAGTTACTACATGGTTTGAGAAGCCTGGAACACAGAGGACCTTCCAAAAACAGGTATCATGTTTTCCATGTTCTGTGCATCACTGACAGACCAAAGTTTAATGGAGAGCTGCTAAGAAGATACCAGAGCAGTACTATAAATATTTTGCAGGTATTTATTACAGTTTCAGACAGAAACTGTTGCAAACATGTCTGCAACAACATCAAAATTCACTTGGCTCTCAGAACCTTGCAAACACTACTTCAACGTCACTCAGAGCACTTGCACTAACAGGGTGCCTCATTAAGGAAACAGTCCTGTAATTTTCTTCCCATTTAAACCCATAGAGGTTCAGATATCTGGCTTTGGTGGAGCTATTCCAGATCTCCTCTGGCAAAGCCGTCAGGGAGTCTGGCCTGGTAGAATGGTCATGGACAAGAGCCGCAGGCAGAACTCCAATTACTTGTAACTGGAAGATGCTGGAGGAACTGAGACCTTCCAGGGCATCATGTTATAAAGAGGCTGTGGAGAACTCAGGTTTTCTCCCCCAGTGCCAGTATGTTATTCTCAGTGACACCTACTGTAAAAACAGAATCAGATTTTCAGTGCAGAGCCTTGTCTCTCCCTATTTACTCCAATAATGTGACTGAAGTCTTGACAGAAGCGAGCGGGATGTGAAGACACTTACACCGAACCACTTTAGCTGTTTGCTTTTGTCTGCAGGCAGACACGGTAACCTACCTGGAGGTCCATCTCTGCCAGGCTAATTAACATCCGGGCTATGAACCTTTGCCAAAAGCCAACGGGGACAAAACTCATCTTGAAGACCCTCTGGACCGTGTTTGTGGTCTGGTGGCAGAGTCCGTGGATATCTAACGCCGGCTTGGTAGGAAGCAGATGAGGGAGGAGGTAGCTGAAACACATCAAGTTCAACAGCTCAGATTTTAGCTACAGCTTTTAACAGTGAGTACATTGTTACCAGATAATAGGGTGATTCAGTCTCCAAAGAGATTTTTAATGGCACAGCCTGCTGCATATAAAAAAGCTTTCAGACTAAAGCTCTGCAGCAATACATGGAGAAATTAATTTACACTATGGAAGCAAGCAGAGGCAAAACAGACATTACATAATTCAGCTAGGGCTATTGGAAAGGGCTAAAATTGATGTAATGAGCATTTGTGTACTCACAAATTAAATGCATTAAAATATAGGAGCCATTAGAACAGCTGCGATGTCAGGACTCATTTTTTGGGTACTACTCTGCCCTGGTAGTAAGCAGGGAATTACAGCTGTGGAATAGGAGATCAATGCGAAAACAACCTCCAGCAGCTCAGGTTCAGTAAGCCCAGAAAGGGGGGGAAAGGCTGCAGGGACTGGGATGCTCTGTCTCAACCCAGCTCCAGAACGAGAGCACCTCATGGGTCAGCATGACAGGGATTCCTGCTGCTCCATCCTGCAACTGATGGATTCCTGCCACATCCCTAACAAACCCCTAAAGCAAGAGCTCACATTGCCAGATTGTTGCCAGCAGAGAAATCCCTTGTCTAGCTCAGATTCCCCTGCAATCAGATTATTAGTACTTTGCCCAAGTGTGACGGAGACTTGATGTTATCTGTGCCTGACCAGTCAGCAGTAACAGAGCTGTGCTGGAGTAGGAGACCACAATGTTTTAAAATTATTTTCAGATCTCCCAGAATATTCATTTGTCCTGATCTTTAGTATTTGGGAAGTTAAACCTCCTGGAACACTGGAACTGTTTTGAAAACCATGAGCTTATGGCTTTCAATACTTGCCAGTAAATCTCTTGTCAGTGATATTCTTCTGTACCAAACACATCCCAGGATGCCTGTACAATCCAAAATGTTATTTGCTTATAAGCAGGCACACTGCTGTTTTATCAGTGTTGAGCCTGAGAAAATGTGTTGGCATCTGGGGCTCATCGTTGATGGGCACAATGACAGCAACAAGGCACGTGGCCAAGAGACCTGACCAAAATAACACTGGCAGGGACTAGACACAACCAGAACTAATGCTGGGTCAGAATCCAGTGCTTTAAAGACTCTCACGTTTTCTCTCCAGCAGCTGCAGCATTCTGTAAAACCTGAAATATAAGCTCAAAAACCCAGCCATCATTAGAGAACAGCTCTCTCCATATGTCACACGTGATAACATATTACATGATCAAATTATCTGTTCCATGAAACATCTTTGGAATGTAAAACTGGCACAAATTTCAATTATAAATTGCAATAAGAAGGGTCACGCTTTTAACTGTATTTTAAGAAGCAGAACACAGCTAAGTTACATGCACCTTAGGCACAAAAGGAGTGCAACAAACTAAAACCTCTTGCTCTATAAACGTAGTGGATGCATCATCAGACAACCAATAAATTTTCCTCAGCACATCCAAGAAAGGGTCTAGGAGAGTAGAAAGGGCCAGTGAGGCCCTTCTGGGCCACAACTATCTAGTGGATTATAACACAGATGGTGATTCGAGGCTCTTGAGCAACAGCCAATGCAAATTTTGAAAATATGTGAAACATGCCCCCATCCACCCTTTCAGAACAGAAACTGGCAGCTGCTTTCTCTACTGACTGCACAGAAACCCTATCTGGCAATCTAGACAATAATTGCAGCAGCACAGTAACAAATAACTGCTCTGTGTCTGGCTAGTACATTAAATTAATCCAACCTGCTATAGCTACAGCCCGTCAGTGGGAAGAATATTCTGCTAATGTGGCTTGGATTGCTCAGAAAAACATTGGGCAGGCCATGAAAAAGCAGTTTCCTTGTTCCCGAGGCACAGACAATGTAATTGCCTTGGAGAAAAATGGCAGATAGTGACAAGGAGTCCAAAAGGCATTTTGGACTAAGCAGAAACATTGCTGCTTTATCTGTGTTAAGCCTGAGAAAATTTGTTGGCATCCGGGACTGGATAAGTGACAGGCATAATGACAGCACAGAGAATGCTGCACTTGTGCTGGCATTCAGAGCTCCCGAGAGGCTCAGGGCGATGCAGCCGCGCTGTCCTGCAAGGGCAAGGAAGTGAAATGCAAATGCCACATCAAAAGTGCAATACAGCTCTGGTCCCACCGCTAGCCCAACAACAGGCTGTCGCCAAGCAGATGGGAGAGAGAAAAATCACAGGGAACTCTGCCCAGAGGAAAAGGAATCGGGGGGCAGAGGGGAGGAGGACTCATTAACATTTAAAGAGAATGAGGTTTCTTAGACCATTTCTAGGAAAACTATTGATCAACACATATTGAGGTTAAAAATCAAGTAAATCACGTTGCTGCTTCAGCTATGCTTTCCTGATTTCACCAGGAATAAAATGCTGCTACTTTCAGGGCTGATACAATTACTGATTATCTGAAGTTTTCTGCCACACTGAAGGGAGGATCTTTCACTGGGAACAGATGACTCCAGCCCATCTATATTTCAGGCCTGGCAGCCGTGGCCTCACATCCTCTCCCAGCTGCAGCTGTGCCGGCTGAGCCCTCACAGCTTCCACCTGCTCGTGGCCACATCCCCAGTGGTGTCACTGCCCCTCGGGGCTGGTGGCTGAGCCTGTCACCAGCCTCAATGCACCCAGTGGACAAAGACTGCTCTGGGAAAGCTTTCACACGGGCTGGTTTGGCCCAGAGGATGCTCAGTTCAGGAAATACAGCCCAAATGGATGGGTGCCTTCCATGACACTGCTGAATGCTCTCAGATATTTTCTCAGCATGAGAACCCTGTCAAGACAACCACCTAGAGAGGAAAAGCCTGTTAATATCCACTGACTAAATGGCAATTTTTCTCCAGTCTGACTAAGCCTCTCTAATGATCAACATACCTGTTATTGGCCACAGGCAGGGCGATCTCAAACTTGGCCAAGAACTGGAAGTACTGCTCTTCGGTCTGCTCGGTGAAGCCCGTCCCAACAAGCAGCATCCTGAGGTCCTCTGCTCTGATGACTCCATTCTTAGCTACAGACTTGGAGCTCTTGATGTTGAAAATCCTCTGTAGACACTCTGAGAGCCAGACAGGGTCAAGGAAGTAGAGGTTCCTCAGCCCATGGCTCGTGTCTGGGAAGTGCAGTAATGTCCCTGTTTCTATGAGAAAATTAATGGCTGCAAAAAAATAAAGAATTGGGAATTAGCAATAGACCAGCATTAGGAAACCACAGCACAGAAGAGTAAGACTATGAGGCAGTTTGTGCAGTTTTACACATTCCAGATACAGCCAGCATGCAGCCAAGTCAGGAGAGTAACATCTATCTGAGGAGTGCTGCTATCTGACACTCCACTTGTAAAACCCACATCTCACTCTTCACAGCCAGTATTTCTGTCCCCACGACACCTCCCCTTCACCCTCCTCCTGCCATCCTCACAGCGAAGGGCTCTCCCTGCCTCCTGTGGAGCAAGGCCTCGGTAAAGATCACAAGACTGGGGCCCTACAGAGAAGCCAGACTTGAAACTATGGCAACTCTCACTCTACACAGAGCAGAAATGAGACACAGCTTGTTACAAAAAAAAAAAAAAAAAAGAAATCAGTAACCTCAAACCATCCTAGAAATTTGCCATTCCTGTCCCCACAGTCCCATTACTAATTTTATGTCTTACCAATTTCCAAAGTGAGCTCTAACTGGTGTACTTCGTATTTACTATCTGCGAAATATTTCAATTGGATTTACATATTAATTTACAAGAAATTACTGGTCTGCTCTGACCTACCAGTTTGCAAATCCTCATAGTCTTTGATGTCATTTCCAGGCGTTTGCTCGATCATCAGTTCTATTTGTCTGTCTGTTAAATACTGTACATCGTCATTTTGACTTCTTCTATGCTGTTCTGCAAGGACAGCTTCTTGAAGGCTAAGGTAACTCCTTGGTATCTGCAAGCCATGTGGGAAAACCAGCAGGATCAGTATCAGCCAGCAAGGGATGAACTGGCTGCCATCTCCCCTTCTCAGGGATCTTATAACAAATCTGGCTTTTCCCAAAGCCAGACTGCCATCTTAAATATTCACATGCCTCCTGCATCAACAATACCTACTAAAGTTCACCTCCCAAGCCCCTCAAAAGCCCTGCTTTGGTAAGGATCACCAAGAAAGTCCAGTTCTCACCAATCTCCCTGCAAGTTTCTGGGAGCAAATTGAGCTGCCGACATCCTTCATGTTGCAAGTGACATGAAAAATCAGCTGCCGCAGTCCCTCGAGGCCTTCCAGAGTCTTACACGAGAGCTCACTGCAAAAGTCATGCAAGGGTGAAGGTTATCAAACCTTATCAGCACACTGGCTTCCTTTCCAGGCTCACTTTCTCTTATCACTGACTTTAAATTTCCTGTGTCAGCTGAATGGGAGGAAGGCTGTAAGTGGGTATTTTTAGCTTTGGAGAAAACACGGAGTCGCCTGGAAAAGATGTATTAGGCCACATCTGTATTAGTCCAACCCCTGCTCTGCCTGCTTCACTCACTGCACTGCTGTCCCCTGTGCACTGTGATGTCTGGGGATGTTCCTGGCAGCCTGACCAAAGTCATCCCCCTCTGTCCCTCTAGAGCCACACACATCCTGAAAGGGGCTGCAGGGAGAAGGAAAACTCTGTGCCCCAGCAGCCTCTGGAGAAAAGTCTAGTTCTCCCTGCCCCAGATCAAAGAGGCAGGATGATGACTACCAGACACCTTTTCCCACCCTCATTCCGGTCCTTTCTCAGCTGGATCCTGCAACTTGGGAATTGATGCTTAGATCCTAAAAGCTGGCCTTCATTACCTCTTTAACAGCTAAAACCTTGCTCTCTTCAACTCCTACTAGTTTTAGTCTTTTTGTGGGCTGGATAAGAACAGTTCTATTCCACTTTCCCCAACAAAGCGTTTTTCTAACTGATCCTACACATGTTCCCATGGCAGACAGAAAATCCTTCTCTAATGAAATTTGCTTTATCTTAAACCTCAGCCCTCCATGGCACTGGGAAGCATGCAACTCACTGGGATGCTGGAGGACCCTGACCAGTAACAGAAGCACGTGGGGTCACCACACAAGAATTTCACACTCCTCACACTCCTCCTGCCCCACAGTGGCATATAATTAACACCATATATATTCCAGGTGGATGACAGGGTGTGGAGAAGCACAGGAAGAAGGAGGTATGAAATCAGGCTGGGGAGAAAGGCAAGGGGAAAGGAAGGCACAGAGGAAAGTACAGGCTGCGTGTCAGGCTGAAAGAAAGTCCCCTTGAGAAAGAATGATCGAGATCACGTTATGATGCCCTGTGGTGATGGGAAAAGAGGCTTGGGGTGACATAAACACAAAGTTTTCCTCTTCTCATGGTGAGTCTTTGAGCCTCACAGTGGGTGCCTGGTGCTCCTCCTAACAGGGGAAGAGCCAGCTGGGATGCCTGGCACAGGCTGGAATGCCTGACAGTGCCTGCAGAGTGGTATGTGGGAGGTCGGCTGATGCCTTTGCCAGGCAGCAGATGGGAAGTGCTGGGGCATCACAGTGCCCTTCCTCACTTGCCAGCTGCCACCTGCTCTTGCCCCAGGCAGAGGCATTTTCATGTTGTCTGGTACCAGCCTGCTGCATCCATGTTCACCCCGATTCACAGACACGATTCATTCCCAGCCGGAGGAGCCTCCTCTCCCCAAGGGCATTCTCTTGGAGCAGTGTCACACTGCGTGGCCTGAGTGACAGCCACCTCCCAGGCAGCACCAGCCCTCTGTTGTGGCACCTGGAGATGGATGGCACAGGTTTGGACTGCCAGGGGCTCGGGGAACTGACCCCTCCTTGCCCAGCTGACAGTGCCACATGAGCTATGTTCCCACATCAGGTACCACCCACAGCCTCCCCTCAACAAAGCCCTGGAATCCACCCTGTGACAGTCACACTCTCACGCTCTGCAGCATTAATTAGTCAATCTGCACCTTCTCCCTTCGAGACTAATGTGTCACCAATAAACAGTGAGAAACCTGAGTGAAGGAGGAGCAGTAAACAGGCTGGTCAAGGTCATGACTTTGTAGCTTCCAGCTCTCAGACTCATCATCAGCCCCCTGTGCAACACTGACCTTCTCTCTCATTATAATACATTATCTCAGTCAAAAATAGATGAAATGCAATGCTGACGAGCCTCTAAATTGGTTCCGTTGCCAAGGAGATCAAGTATCTCAAAATTGTTAAAAGTGTCATAAAATAAAGAGTGAGTGACTGAACTTCACAAAGGCATAAGTACTTACTGCAGGTGCTTGAAGGTGATATCTGGGAAGCCAGTTGCTCTGGATCCAGAAGGAGACCGACACAGAGCCAGGACATATGCCCTCAGAGTTGCTATCCTCTCCACACGGAATTTTGTTTCAATCAAATCAAGGTGTGTTCCTACCACTAACACCACTGAGTTTGGAGCCTTGGCCTGCAAGAGAAACACTGACAGTGATCTCACCCAGATTACATCAGTGAGGACATATGAAAAGTATAATATTTAAGAGGAAGAAGTCATATATATTATTAAAATGGAATATATATATATATGTTTATAAAATAGAGGCAACCTGTCATGGCTGCTTGACAACAGCTACAAGTGATCTGAGTATTACAGAAGTTCTGCAGAGCATGGCTTAATCATCTGCTGCTACTGCACCGTCACTTTGGGTTTTTACATCAGGGTTAACACAAAGAGAGTTGCCGTGAGTCAGTGAAATGAAGGGAACCATGTCTCCCCAGACAAAGTTAACCTGCAGCCAGGAGTTCTGATATCTTGAAAAAGGCTAGTTACAGTCTGGAATGGATACCTGGGGAAGTCACACAAACTTTTTCACTGGAGGTACATGGAGAGGTGAGATAAACTTCTATAAAAGTCTAAATCTACTTAATCCTGAATCAGAGCAAAGGAATGGATTAGTTGATCTTGTGGTTTCTTCCAACCCTTCCATGATTGTATTATGACCCTGGAATGTATCCAGATCTCAGGGAACATGCTGCCAAATTGCACAGGCTTAAGCAGGGATCATTTGCCCATCCAAATGAGTTTGACCACAGAAGAATATTCAGAGGCAGAAATATATCCTTCTTTGCAGGCAATCCATTTCCCTCTCAGGATGCCCACTGAAATCTCCCAACCTGAGCAACACCAAACAACCCCAGGCAGACCCAGGAGTGGTGGCTGCACCAATCCACACCAAGGGCCCAGTATGCTGCTCCCTGGAGGCTCATGGAGAGCACAGGCACAGAGTAGGATGGAGAGATGTTCCCTGGTGGGTTCTCCCAGTACCCAGCAGCTTGCAGCTCACCAACTTTCTCAGCACGAGGGAGCACCTGATAGAGTTTTCATTCACCAGTCTGTCCTTCCAATTTCTGGTACTCCCAGCACACTGTATTTCCAGTAAATTCCACAGGTTAGCCATACAGTGTGTTTGAAAGAATTCCCATTGTTTGCTTCATTTGTTCTCTCCCAATTCTATTGTAAAAGATCATGAACAGACTCTCTTGTGGTTTTCTCCTTTCCCCATCACATCTACGTACAACCCTTTTCATTTTTCACTCCTTTTAACCATCATGATCATATTTCTCTTCATTTTTCCTGATGCTACTATGTGCTTGCTGGGATGTATTAAGAACACATTATACATTTTTGAAATATAATAATTTTCCTTTCAGCTTTGTTACATAATTTGGCTCTTTGATTGCTGCTGACCATTAATATTTTGATAAAGACAGGATGTTTGTTTTTTGAGAGGCACCCATTTTTGTGCATTTAATGTTAAGACAATTATCAAATAATAAAGAGTTATAAACAATTATGAACGTGGTATTACAAAAATCAATCCACAGCGATGAATTCACTGCAGCTCAGAGCCTAAATGAGAGCTGTTTTGGAAATACTCTCTAGCTTACTTGAATCTAAAGTGTTAAAAATATAACCTCAAGACTAATGTGTGTCTAACCCACACAAGAAAGAAAATGCTTCAAACCCCCCTTGGAGCACAGTGTGGTCAAACACTAATTCCAAAATAAGTATGTTCAGCCTTCCTTAGCAAGGGTTTATAAATCAGCTTTTGTTTCGTTCTCTGCTGTGTGTGAGGGAGAACAAAGCAAATGATAAATTTAAACCATTAAATATAGCGATACGCCTACAGCGTAATGGAAAATGAATTCCAAATGCTGTGCAAAATTCATAGCTTGGGGAGCTTTTAAAAGCAGAGCAAAAAGGATCTGCAATATCACATATCTGCGTGCTGAGCTACTACTTGATAAATAGATATCCCAGAGCCCACCAGTGTCTTCTTACCTCAATGTTCAGCAACCAGAACTGTAAGTTTGCCACAGCTTCTTCCCCCAGTGCCAAGTTCCAGACCACTATGTACAATGCTTTGTCTGTGAAGAAACACTGATTGACTGTAGACATGCTTGCTGGGCCTCCGATATCCCAGACATTGAACTCCACTGAATCAACCTACTTAGACAAAGAGAAGTGTTCAAATCAAACCGTGGCAGTAAATCACTGGGAGATAATAGCTGAAGTATAAACCTACGCCTGCATAATGTATGACACAAGAAGGGGTTCAATGTCCTAATTGTGCCTCCAGGAAAGATAAATCAACAAGCAATTGTTAAGCATGGCTACCACTTCCCCACAGGAAATCAAGACTAATTACTTGCTGCTAAAACGATAGAGGTGCCCTTGATGCTGGTAAAACTTCAGTTAATGCTGTGGATTCTCCAGTACAAACAAGGGTCTCATTCTGAGCCCTGTATTTCACAGAATCTGGAATAGAAACTGTTTCATCCTTGTCTGTGCCACGCTGGACAGGACCATTGAAGCTGCTTATCTGCCACTGCTGTGGGGAACAGGAAACCCCGGCTGAAATCACTTCCACTGAGCTCAGACTGAGCTGAGCCAAGCAGAAGAGAGATGCTCAGGAGATGGGAAGCTTCTCAGGCCTTTCATAAACACCTCCCACACGTTGCTCCCAGGCTTCTGATGTCTGTGCCATGCCAGAGATGGGCCAGAACCACAGTTGCTGTGAATCAGACTCACTGATTTCTGAGGGAATGCTTAAATGGAGGCCTCTCCAGCTCTGGCTCTCTTCCCAGTATCCCTGCATGCATAGCTCTGTGCAGCCCCATGACAACACTAAGAGGGAGCCTGGCTCTCTGCTTAAGTGGCATTCAGGTTGCAGCAGGAAGTACCTGCATACCTGGGAAGCTCTGTCCCTAAATCACTTGGCCCTGGAGAGTGAAAAACCCTGAGACTGTACACAAAACCAAACTCTGCTCCAGCCACCATCCTCAGAGCATCATATAACACCCAGTGGGCTCTCTTTAGGGGTCTGAGGCCGGGTACTGACTGATCCCACATGAAAGTTATCCAATGAGAGTTCAGCCAGGAGCTCAGTATCTCAGCAGGGCTCTTACCCTGTGCAATCCGTGTGAAGTCTCCCAAAAACAGCTGGAAGAACTTCCATATTGTTGAAACCAAGCCCTAACCAGCACAAGGACTGCTTTGTTCACCCATAAGACCTTCAGCTGTGAGTGTGTGTGTGGACAGACAGACTCTGAGATAGGGATAAAAGCTCGTTCAGTGTCTTGATCCCAACTCTAGGTCTCTGCTGCTGTCTATGCTTTTATTTTATTCAACTGCTCCTCAATACAAAATGCAAAAATCCCTTCTAGCACCAGTGTTCCCTTCAAGGAGTCAGTCTGTGTTGCTGTTTTCTTTCTGTCTTTGGGCAGGCACTCTTTGCTGCAGAACAGCTGAACTCAGCAGGCTCCTTTCTCCCTTCCAAAACAGTCTGATGGTCATAGCTCTCATCTGGGAAGGACGAGCCATGAGTTTGCATCCCCTCAGCTCTGACAAGACCTCAGGATCAATTTTGCATCCTGTAATCCCTGGACTACTCTGCAGGCAGTGGACAGAGCCACCAACAAATGCTTGGATTAAATCAGTGCTCTCTAAATGAGTTCAGTATGACACACTCCATGAATGAGCCATCTGAGATTTGGATGTTTAAGATATGCCTTAGACATCCCTGGATCACACCAGAGGTCAGGCACCCTATCTTCCACGCACATTCCCCACCTAGGACAGTTCTGGTATCAAGGGAGTCCAGCTTCAGGTACTGATGTCCCAAATGAAAAGACAATCTGCTGCAGTGAAGCTGATTTAAAGCATTCTCTCAAAATTAGTATCCACTCAAGGTGGGAGAGCCAGAATTTTAGCAGTCACATACAGCTCTCTTTAGAATACAGTTAGTCAGGAAAACAGAACTGCCCTCTAATACCAACTGGAAAGGAAACAGAACTGCAATGGGTCTAAAACCACATCACTTGTGAGGTAATGGAAACCATTCCTTGTAAAAGGACAATTTCAGCCCAAATGGACCCTGCAAGGCTCCAACATCCTACTGGGGTGGAGGATTTCTGACCGCTTTTCACCTTTGCCTTGTGCCCCACGGGCTTGGGGAGCTCCCATTTCGTTGTCCGGATGGTGGCATCGCTGTGCATCATCTGGGGCACCTTCCCTGTCTGCAGGATCTCCACCAGTGTGGACTTGCCCTGCCGGGGAGGGCCGATGATGATCATCTTCATCAGCTTGCACTTCTCAGCCCGCCGCAGCTGCGCTCGTAAATACGCCAGCACTGTCTTGGGGCCTGTGGGGGAGAGAACGGGCTGGAGCTGGGGGCTGCAGCCACAAACACTCAGGGACAGCACAAAACCCACTGCTGCAGACACATCAGCTGAATTCATGCTTCCCCTGCAGTTTTGCTGTGGGCTGAGACAACCCAGAGAATAAACAAAGAAACCTCCAGCAGACAAACCTGAGACAGAGACCCCAGGAAAAGGTCACTGCTCTGAGGCTCCACAATGGAGCACTGTAAGGAGAAACAAATGCTGGGGTTCCTATGTTTCAGAAGCTGAAAGGAAACATAAAATACTAATTTACTGTTGGAAAATACTCCATTTTTCCTTCTACTTTTATGTTTCCAGTTAAAGTTAGATTGAGGCTTCCACAGTATAATGCTGGAGCAGGAATAATTCCTAATAACTTTGCTCCCACAGGATTTTCTGATTAAAATGTACAAAAAAAAGAAGACAGCATTGTAATAGATCCAAAAACCTAGCAGGCTCACAAAAAAGTCACTTCAATGGGACCGTGGCTGCTGATCCTAAACATTTCAGTCTTTGGAGAGACCACCTAAATATCCTAAAATATACAGGAAGCAAGCCACAGAATTTATGCACACTGCAACTGAAACACTGCATTTATAAGTCATCATTTCAAACTGTGATCTGTCTTAAATTGATCATACAGCCAGAGCTTAGGACTGATTATCAAATTTGTAAATACAAGTAGGAAGTTTCCCTGTGCAATTACAGTTAACCCCAATGAAGGCTCGAGCACACACTGCTCCTGCTCTTGACCATTGAAAGGAAGAGATTTTATTGTATGTTCATTCAATGTAATTAAGAATACACAGCATCAGCCTTACCCTCTTTTCTGATTTCTGCAGGAACATTGCTGATATTTAGTTCCTCGATATCCAGCTGCCAGAGATTAGCCAGCTGTCCAAGTTCTGGAGGAAGCTCTCGGATACCAGGGTTACTGTACAAAAACAAATAAATCTACCAACAACCAGGCTTTGTGTGTAAGTAGCTGCTCTCACAGACTCTCAGATTACGCTATTCTAGCCTTGCAGAAATCTTCCATTAACATTTTAATAAGACTACTCAGCACTTTAATAGCAATTTCCATCCTAAAAGTGATGTATAACCTCAATTTATCCTCTGAGGCAGACAAATGTAATCATCTTTGCTGGATAGTTGAGGAAATAAAGGCAAAAATGATGAGTTATTGAATGTAACACTACAGGATCTGACAGCAAAAAGCCAGAACGAACTAGAGGCACATTAGATTCCCAGGCCTGTGTTTAAAGCAGTAGATCATCTTCCCTAATTCAAAAGACCAGCCCCCTCCTTATCTAAAGCAAACCACAGGCACAGTTGTAACAAGGGGCTGACTATTTTCATCTTTATAACTTCAAAAGCACTGGACATCTGGGGTGGGGCTCCACAGAACACTGGTCACTAAAACAACATGGAAATAACACTGCAAAGTTTTTCCAGGACATGGACTTACTTTCCTAAATAAAGCTCTGTCAAACCTTTCAGGAGGCAAACAGACTGTGGGACAGAGTCCAGCTGATTGTCGTTCAGATAAAGAACCTCCAGAGAATCACTCAGAAATGCTGGAAACTCCAAAAAAGGACCTGGAACGAGACAGGAAACAAATTGCACCTTTAAAAAAACACCCTACAAAACAGGCATCATCAAGGCTCTGAACCAAGAGTTTCACCTGAACTTTGCAGGCAGGACATGAGGTCATGTCCATTGGCAGGGACCACCACCAAGCAAGAGCAGAAAAGCAAATGGCCTTCAGTGACAATCAAACATCAATGTTCATATCTCAATGTCCTAAAATCACAGTGTTGGAAGGCAACAGTGTCCAGGACTTATGGGGTGCTGAGGGAGGAACTTCAAGCCTGCCAAAACAACTAAACATCAGGGGACGAGTGGCACCTTATCTCTTGCTGTTGAATACATGATAATATCTCATGAACTGCCCCTATTGCAGCCTAACAGCTGGCACTGAGAGAGCATCCCATGGGCCCAACTGGTTCTGAACATGGCACTGGAAAGGGCACACCCAGGGCACAACTGATTCTCAACATGTTTTTCCTACATTGCCTGAGAAAAGCCAGAAGCCAGTCAGAATTTATGTTCAGACCCCCACATTGCATCCTGCAGTAATTTATGGTGGATCAAAGTCAGTAACAACAGAGAAGGAAGCCCAAACTGCAGCTGACAGACTGATCTATGCTGTCTCTAAAACATGCTGGTGTTTGGTTCTCTGTTCAGTTTTAGACAGAGGGACTCAGGGCACTTCCTCCATGCCTGAGGAGCATCTTGTGTATCTTGGGAGCAACCCAAGCAATAACACCATCAACTGCGTGGCTGAATTGCTGCTGCTGGAGAAGTTCAAACAAAGGGAAGCTCAGCAGGTTCCAAAGAACATCATTTTACTCCACAGATGACTCCTGGGATAGCAGGACAAAAAGCTGCCATGGACTGTGTTGCTGTATTAAGGATGCCACATTTATCTACCAAGGAGCATCCTGAAATGAAGGAAATTCAGGGAGATTTTGAATCTGATTAAGAAAGTACAACCAGCACCATCTGCTGCCTCCACGGTCAATCAAAGCAACTCCCTGAGATGCAAGACTCTCCCTTCCTCAGGGATGGGACCGGTTCTTCTTCCACCAAGATCTTCTTCCCTTACAGAGAGGACTTGAGGAACTGTAACTAGACTTAGCCAAAAAGAGGAAAAAAAAAAAGAAAATGGAAGAGGTTTTCTCAGGAGAAAACTCCCCAGTTCTAATATTAACAGCACTTCCAGCCTGAGCTGTGATCAGAAAAGGAGTAAGATAGAGCTCCACTGTCTGCAGGGGTGTTTCATATACGTGACAGCACTGTCTGGTGTGGGCAGTGTCACAGTCCGCCTTTGAGTTTTCAAATAAAAAAATCATCTTTGGGATTATTTTAGGAGAACAGCAGGCTTATTCATGGATGCAATTCACTTCCTTTCTGGTTCATTGCTGGACTTAAACTTTGCATTGTTGCTCTTTCAGTTGGTACCTGGGCAGAGACAGATTTAGTCCCTCTTCGACACGTAGGACCAAACCCCTAAAATAGCAATACTCTGAATTCACCGAAGAGTCCCAGGTGGAAAGGAGTGTACTATATTGGAAGCAAGCTTGAGGTGTTTATGAATTGTAATTATTTATTCATGAGTTATTTATGATTTCTCTGGCTTCAGCTCAATTTTTTTTTTTAAGAATCATAGAAAAATTAAAACAAATCCCATCTTGAAAATATATTTTTGGATGAATAAATGCTACCAACACCACATGTGTGTGCAAGGAGTTATTCTGAGACTTATCAATCAAGTATAGTGAGCATCCATAAATTATTCTCTTTAAATAATCTGCACTTAAGTAAACAGTTTTGTTGGTAAATCATATGAAAACCTGTCCACCCCCACCTCACCAGGAGACTTCTGTGAGCATCTGATGCACTCCAGCTTCTGTTCTCTCTTGATGTTTAAATTCTTGGCCACATCCTCTCATCTCACCAAGCTATACTTGGCAGAGGAACAGAGAGAAAAGGATGAGCTGGCTTTGCTCTGTCTCTATGGCTGCTACACCGTGGCACCAGCCAGGTGGGCTACTCTGTGCCCCTCTGCTATCTTAAGCCACCTGAGGCAGCCCCAGGTCGCAGCAGGGTGCAACGTGCCACGGCTGTTCAGATGTTACTGATGCAGAGCCCATTGTCTCCTGCTTTCTGCAGGGGGTTATGCTGGGCTTGCAGCATGTAGAGATTTCCATTAGGACAGCAATTCCCTTTTAGAGCTGGTTTTAGCTGCCTTTGCCTGCTGGCTCCTGCCCTTCTCTCCCGTTTGGGAAATGCTGCTGTAGCACTTCACAGTGAAGCTCTGAGGGTGTGTCAGGCTCCACAGATTCACAAGGTTCAGACTCCTTTTCCAGTTGTTCCCTACTCCAACAATGTCGCAGCATTTCTATTTCCATTTCCTGCTTGTGAAACAGCACAGACCAACCTCCTCTCCCCCTCGGGGGGCACACACACCTTACTTAGCACAGCAGCCTCTACTTCCATGGACAGGAAAATGAGGCAGGATCCGCCTTGCCCAGAGGTCCAGGTAGAGCCTCTGCCTCTTACAGTGGCTGACTGAAGGTGAGAACCTCCAGCCCTAACCTACAGCTATGGCTGCAGATGGTTCATTTATCAATTTCACCTCAGGCACAATTTTCAGGGGAACTGAGGGAAGGATTTGCTGCAGGAGGGCCTCTTCCTCCCACAAGCAGTCAAGAGCTGCTCGGATGTGCGTCAGGACGACGCCAGCTCTATCCCACTCTGTGACTGGCAAGGAATGTTTAGAGCCAGGCATTCTGCAGGCAGCCAGAATGAGAAAACTCCCCAAGTGCTTTAAAATAAAACAACAAACAAAAGAAATGCAGATGAATCCCACAGAGAGCAGGAAGCAGTGCACTATCTTCAGATATTCCTTTGTTCTCTCTGGGATTTCATGTGCATCTCATCAGCTCTGCCCCAAACTGAGGGTGCAAATCACAGGCAGGGGAAAATGTGCCATTTACAAAGTCAACAACAAAAACAATCCTAAGAGCCACATGGATAATTATGGGTTAATTTCCCTTCAACATACCACTTAGTACTCTGGCTAAAAGGCATACCCTTCATGAAAGAGCATAAGAAATAGGTTTCACTCCTTTTCCATCTTCATATATTGGTGGTACCAATCAGCTGCATCATTTCTTCAGAAACATTTTATCTAAACACATTTCCTCTCAGTGAAACACAGTTGCAGTTTAAATTGCAGAGGAATTTTCTCCGCTTTCCCTCCAGCCAAACTGCAGATTCCTGCTGCTTCCCAGCTCACCTGTTCCAGAAGTTCCCAGTACTTGCTGTGTGCCTTACCTGCCTCCGGGCCACCCCGCACTCTGTTCTTGGTGGTGAAAAAGGGGATCCGCTTTGTTTTAAATCCCTCATCGCTCCTGTGGGCCAAATAAAACAGGGACATGTGGGGAAAAGATCTTGGAAAGGTGCTGAGCTACACGAGGCAGAGCCTGGCCTCACTCACAGCTCTCACAGGATCCCACCTGCTCTGGCGAGATGGGATTGAAACTCACTGCACAATCAGACTCCACCAACACTTGTCCAGCCCAGCGGTTTTCTCCTGGCAAATCAACAGAGCTCCTCAAGGCAGAGCTCCCTGCTCCCAGGGCGGGAGCACTTGACCCCCAGCTTTATGGGAGTCAGGGTTAAGTGGTTGTCAAACAGCAAACTGAAGGAGCTTCACGAGAAGCACTGGAGAATCGACCTGCTGCCACTGCCCACCCTCCCCAGGGAGTCTCAGACAAGATGACCCATCAGCATGACTCTGGAAATGCACTGGGATGTTCAAAAAGTGGTGATTTGTCTTTTGCAACTGACACAGAAACTCCTAAGGACTCCAAAAACTGTGTTGGACAGGCACCCAAATGAGAGGATATCAGCATGACACATTTCAGTGCAGTTTTGGAGATGATAAAGGACCTTTAATTCTCTATGTTAAACATCTCTACTGGAATTTCTAAACAGAAGAACATCATTCTTCCATTGGATGACCTTATTAATTTCAGTCTTAGAATCACAGAATCCTTTAAGTTGGAAATCTTCTCTATGAACTTGCAGCTGGTTATACTTCAATTTAAAAAACAAAGACTTTTCATTTTTTCCAAAACAATACTCCCACACTAACTAGTAACTGAAGTCCAGACAGATGGTTTATGGTTAAGATATGCTCCCCATAAATTCGTATTTGTAGTGATGAACCACACACTGGGATGAAGAAATTCCTACATGCTCTGAAATTAAACTGCCATTATCAATAATCTATCCACTTAATAAATGATACAGTGTGCTAAATGCCCAAAGAATCAGCAAAGGACAATTCATCACTGTCACAGACACACAATATACTTGGGGACATGGTATGTGGGTATCAATGCCTTCTATGCAGGTGATTAATTCTCTCCTGACACCCTTTGTGTTACACGAGGGATTGGGTTTGCTATTATTTCTTCAGCTTTTGTTTTCTTGGCCGAAATTTGAAAGAAACACTTACTTCCCAAGCTGGTTTTTTGAAAGATCCAGCGACTTAAGTTGTTTGCAATTCCACTTATCCTGTGAAGGCAATGTAACTAGCTGATTTCCCAGCAGCTTCAGGGACACCAAAGCCTAGAAGAGGAATAGCCTGGAGTTAGAGAGCACCAAACACACAGAAAGAGCTTTTTTAGTGTGGCTGTTAAATAACAGAAACACGAAGAAAGTACATCTTATTCATCAGAACATCCTGTCCGTGCTGCCCAGCATGCAAACATTTCCTCCCTGTCCCCAGCAAGTTCTGCACGGAGCAGCACCACTCACTCCAGGGAGATTATTGCTCCACTTGCTGACAGATGCAGTTGGAAACAGCCCATGCAAGAGGACATTTTACTTTTTAGTGAGGAAACCTTTCCAAATGGAAAAGAACAGTCTGATTTACCAAGACAGGATGCCACGTATGGATTTTATATATATGTATGTGTGTGTGTATGTGTGTTTGTATAAACTGGTGTCAGATTGGATTTACACCTGCTGTACATGCACAAAATCAATGTGCAAGATATGAACTACTTTACACAAGGAAAAGTTTTGATTGCTTTTTTATGACATCTCTATTAAAATGGACAGGATTTATATTCACTTTCCAAGATTTATACAAGTTACATATCTCCGTTTTTTTTCCCCTCCCACCAGAGACAGGAATTTTAAAAACAAGTGAAGTTGATTGATACCATACAGTTAACACCACACAGATAGGACTCAGCTGGAAATACCAAGTTAAACATAAGACCTCTTTTAAATTTAACTGTAATATAAAAGAAAAGAAATGCAGTTCTCATTCAGATTTGTAAAGTTTATGCTCTTCTATCTGCCCTAAATAATGCTGAGGCTCAAACTATCATTTTCATTTGGCTGAAAATCCAATTTTCCACTGAAAAGTGGTGCTGTCTGTAGAGTTTCCAACCAGGTTTATTCAGCAAGTCCCCCTCCCTGAAAAACTGAGATAAGCAGAATGTCAGCTGAATTATCCCCTGCCAGAAGTACAACAATATTAATGAATTATACCCCATGTAAACCATGTTTTACCAGCAGAGACTTCAGCGTCAAGTATGTTAAATGTTTTATGTGCTCCACACGATATAAAAAGTTCATGCCACTTTACATCGAGCTGCATTAACAGTGTCCACGAAGCCAGCTTGTTGGCCTTTTTTCAGATTGGAAAAATATGAGGTGTCCATGCGACATAAGCGACGGACAAGCAGCGGTCACTGGCACGGGAATCATCGTGCACAACGCTCCCTCTAGTGACGGACAGGGGCAGCCCGGGGCTTTGCTGGGCTTTGGGCAAGCTCAACGGAGTGAAAATCTGTGGACAGAGTGAGCCACTGGAGGAAAAGGGCTGGAAAGCTGAATCCTGACAGCCAATGCTTTTACCATCAGTCATGCTCCCCTAGAAGGACGGCCCAGCCTGCCCTTGGCTCCTGGTGTGGGGCTCTCTCCAAGGCTCAGCAAGGGGCTGTGTGAGGGCAATGCCTCAGACTTCTCCCCAAACCAGCCCTGGGCAGGAGGCAAGGGAGGCTGCACGTGCCAGAATTAGCACAAACTGTGTCCCCTGGGGTCTAACTGGGGTGTTCACTTTCAGTCACTGTATCTGTATTACCCCCAAATGCTGACCAAGGCTGCTCTCCAGGGAGCTGAGAGCCTGGGGAGCTTCTCTCCAATGCTTCTGTGCCTGGGGTAGAATTAGTGACTGTCAGCTGGCTGTGGTTCTTCATGACTGAAATTCTGGAGATCTCTAGTCCTTTTAAATTGCCTCTTCTCTCTAATTTCTCCATTTTCACTGCCTTTCGGGGGCCTCTAGAAGGACACAACAGTAGTGGCAGACCAACTTCCTTCAAACCTGCTGCCACAGCATGCAAAAGGGTATGAGCTGACACCTGAGGGAAGGGACTGCAGCACCCAGATTAAGGTGCCTCGGCCAGCTTGTGAAGTGGAAAAGCTGACTAGAGTCTTACCCGAATTATCCCACCCAGAGGGGGCCAGGTGTCTTCAGGAGAAGCAAACTAGGGAGAGGCAAACTAGTCTAGAGAACTAAGACATGGCTTGGTGGGTTCTTTAGGCAGCAAGAGCCAGGAAAGTTGAGGAGGTTTGTGTTTCTCTTAACATCACATTTCTGGAGTACACAATGGTATTAAGGACTGAGCTGCTCCCAGTCTTGAGATTCCTTAAAAAACATGCAAAGGCCAGTGATAAACTACACTGCAACTACAGTGATAAATGACTGTCCATGAGATGTGCTTTTAAGTCACAGCCCTCCTCTGCTGTCTGCTTTTCCCAGGGAGAAGGGCATTCATTGCTGTTCCTACATAAAAATAATACATTTTCTGTAGGAACTTGGTACTGCCCATTTCTTCCCTTTCCCACATCTGCTTTTGGAGAGGGCTGGAACACAAGCACAGCCCTGGTCACCAGCACAAACTTTGCAACCAGGCTCCTCTAGACATGGGGTTCACCTTCTATTTGCTCAACACATTTGGGGCACTGAAAAGGCTTGATAATTATTTCTTTTATGAATATAACAGATAAGAATTGACACTATTTAGGGCAGCGAAGGCTCACTAACTTTGAAAACATGAGCAAAGATTGCATTGACCCTGTCCTGGTGCCTTTGCACCCCTCAGCAACCCCTGAGCAGCAGCACCCAAGAAATGTGCCCTGGAAGCACCATCTAGTGTTTAATATCTGTCAGGGTGGCTCCCACCCCCTGGGATGATTCTCAATGCATTCAGAAAAAAGAAGTTTCAGAGACAATAGTCCATAAGATTCACTCTGTTTCAGGAGAAATGCCAATTGGAAACAAATGGCCACCAGAGAGCAAAGCCAAATGTGCAGGGATCACTGGAAAGAGCTGAGGGAGTTCAACCCTCTTGTTACAGCAGAAGTAAAAGGCACCTTTGCAGCAGATCCTGAGATCAGGACTGGACATGGATATCAACCATCACTTCTGCATCCTTCCTGCAGAGGCGAGCAGGGAAAAGCATGGAACTTCTGCACAGATTCACCTCTGTTTCTTTCTCCACGACCCTGTGTTCCACAGTCTTGCAGAGAAGCTTGGAGGAAACCCCAAGTTCTGCTTGGGTTCATGTCAACAGCATGTGAAAGCAGAAATTCTGAAGAATTTTGACATAAACCCATGGGTCTGTGGTGTCCACAGGAAAGAATTATTCAATCTACAACCTTTAAGATTACAGAGGTCCCAAGTAACATTTATGTGTTTAGAGCATTTATATGTGCTATTTTCAGAACAGAAAGACTAACTTATAATTACACAACACTGGTGTGTGTTTTTTTAAGAAAAAGCACAACTATTTTGAGTGTGCTTGAGTACATCAGTATTTCAATGCCTGGAAACTGAAGCTACAATGCAGGGCTTGTCTTCCAAACTGTGCTCCCAAATTCTGCAAGCCACAGCCAGCCAGAGAGTTCTCAGAAGACCTGTGTCAGAAACTAGGTATCATATCTCACTGGATGAGGGCCTGAATGTGGTGATTCAGGGGGTGACAGCCTGCTCAGGGGCTCAGTGCAATTGCACCAGTTCAAACCAGCATGTAGGCTCCTACCTTAACCAGGCAGCCAGTTCAAGGTCTGAGTCAGTATAAGGAAAAATAATGTGTGAACTATGAAGAAATGACACTTACTTCAAGCTGGAAGAGTCCTGCCGGAACTTCTTTCAGTAAGTTCTCAGAAAAATCCACTTCTCTCAGGTGATTTTTCCAGAAAACAGTCAATGCATCAGGCAGGTATTCCAGTGCATTTCTAGATGCCTTACAACATTTCTGGAAAACATAAACCACCCCCACCCCCAATCAGCTGTCATATGTCAAAAGCTTTAATAAATTAATTCTAGGTGGTCTCTTTAGATATCTTGATCTGGATAAATTATTGGGCATGCAGACACAGAGCTTGCTAAGGAGATGCACTCAATTGCTGGTCAAATTCCCTGGTGGGCAAAAAGTATTCCAAAAATTATTTTGAAAATCACCCATCCCCATTTGCTTTTCAACCACACACAAACACTTCTCAGAAAGACTGGATCTGAAATCCATAAACCAAATTTGGCAGGGACACTCCTACAGAAACACAACAGCCTTTTAAGCATCTGACAACTTTTTAAGCATCACAGTCAATTTTTTTTGCATTGTTTCAACAGCTTTTTCAGCCTCTGACTTCACCAGAGCAGTTCAACTTACCAGGGGGCAGGCCCAGGGATCTGGAAACATTTTCAGCTGATTTCTGGAAACATTCAGTATGTTTAGGGACTTGAAGCAGTATAGAAAAACCGTTGGAAGTTCCACCAACCTGTTGTCAGAGACATCAAACTCCTGCAGCTTCCTTAAACCAATCCAATTAGTTGCTAGAAAACATGAAACATTGTGGACTTGGTATAAGCATGGAAGCTTTTAAGCCATTTAAGCCATCATTTTAACATTTTTGGGTTCTTTTCTACAACTCAGCCTTGAAAGGTAAGCCAAACACTGGACTGTACGTACTGTTTTCCTCATCAAATAACTTCTCCATATAGTTTTTGGAAGCGATGAGTTTTTTAAGGTTTTTAAGATGTAGGAATCCAGTAGGGAGAGTGGAGAGCCTGTTGCTGGATACATCGACCTCAAGTAACCTGTGAGTACAGAAAAATCTCAGTCAGGCATCAGTAGAACACTAGCAAAGCTTCCTGTTGCCACACACATCTGTTTTACCAGGACAGCTTTAGTTCTGAATGAAAGCAGCTGAAATGCGCCTCACAAGGCAAAGCACAAAACCCTAATTAGAAAATTAACCCTTGCAGGGAGCAGAGAGAGGTGGTCTGGATAGAGAGCAGATCAAATTATTGGTATCAGCCAGTAAATGTCACTTTGAGCCAGCTTAGAGGAATGGGGCTCATTAGAGCTGGAGAAAAGCAGAGGCACCACTCAGGAATAAAAGTCCCCACAACTGTCCTGACAACAAACTTGGAAACACTGAGAACACAGAGGGGCAAATCCTAAGTTAAACCTTGCAGCAGACAGAAAACAGACCCAGCAGCTCCTGCACTGGGCTCTCCCCTTACACAGCCTCCCTCAAGCCCAGGGACTGGTTTGAGCCTGCTCTCCCTGCAGGCTCAGCTTTGTGTGGTGCTCGTACCTTGTACAAATGATCTCATCAGAGGACTGCACACTGGGTAACTCCGTCAGCTGATTGTCAGCCAGGCTGAGCTTCCGGAGGTTTATCAGGCCCCATGGGATCACGGATGGAAGGGACACCAGGCAGTTGGCAGAGAGATCAAGCTCAGTTATCTGACAGGAGATATCAATCAGCCAGTCTAGATCCACCCAGGGCAGTTTGAGGTTTGACCAGTTCACACACAAAGCCTGCATAAGTCAAAGAGAGAAGAGAAAACCACATTAGTGAAATCCCAGTTGCTCTCAGCCTGTGATACACTACTGGGAATTTGGCAGAGCAGAGCACAGGCCATAAACATTTTGCTCACTTTCCAATCTGCTTCTAGGAATTAAACTGACTCAGAGATGAAATCATGCCTGGATATCAGCAGCCCCTGCTGTATCTGCTCCATGATCTCAGTCCAAAGACCATGAGCAAGCTCAAGCAGGGAACCTGGACTTCTTCACCAGTCCGCATTTATTCAGGGTCCAGTTCAGACAGAAGAAAATGCAAACACATAGAGATCATCAATGCAAGGAAACAACCCAAGGCTTCATTTTCAAAATCACCTCATTGTATTCCAATCCTTGTCCTGAAATGCACATTTTAAAAATTGCATTCCCAAAACGTTTCCATAAATTTGGGGTTTTTTTGACATAATTCAGCCCAAAACAGCCTCAATGGAATGATGCTTAATTCTCCACTAGGAGGCAGCAAGAACCCAACAGCAAATTTAATTTGCTTTCCAATGCCCAGGATTTAGCTCTTAGGACTTTAACCCCCAAATTTAGAATTAAAAGGAATATTTTTAGGGAAGGGAGAAAAAGAAAAGGGATACAAAGGCCTGTCTCAAATGCTTATTTGAGACTCAGAACTGGTCATGCAGATCAGACAGTTCAAATGTTCAGGAGAATGGAACAAAGGGTAAGTACAAACAGATGCACTTCTTAGATATTGACAGTAGTTGTACTTGGTGTAAACAATGTGCTTTTCAAACCTTCACTTGTGATGCCTCAGGACAGCCCTGCAAATATGAATGGAAATATTATGCCCATTGTGTCACTGGGGAAACCAAGGCACAGAGCACCAGCTGTTCGTTTAAAGCTACATCCACTGCCATGCCACAAGGCACCCCTATAAAACACAGCGAGCCAGCAGCAACAAGAAATCAAATTAAGCAGTCTCCACTGCTACTGCAAAATGCACAGCACCCAATGGGAGCTGCACTGCAAAGCTTTCACTCTCACGCCAAGCATACCCTGCTTTACTGATACATTTGCCAAGTCTGCATATTTAACAGCTTCCTGCTTAGAAACTTTTGCTTTAAATTCAGTATGCAGCTTTAAATTCAGTATGCAGCTTTCTGTACTTTTCTCACCTGTAACACGTACCACAAATCCCTGGGCTTAGGAAAAAAAGTATTTGTCCTTGAGTGCACCAACCAATGCAGTAATAATACAACCTTACAGCCTTCTTTTAGGGGGTGCAAGCAGGACTTTGTGTCTGTGCTGCTCCTCTTTGCAGACTGATAACCCATCTCTATTTTGCATTTAGACTGCAGTGTACATTTCCCTCAAAAATGCAGAGGCATGGCCTCAGGATATTTAATGTGATAAGAAGATACCTGTAGAATGCAGATAATGACTTCTCAAACCACAGACAAGATTGTGAAATCCAGCACCTGCTATCAGCGCTGCAGGGCTGGTGCCCTGTATCCAAGGCAGCTTTTTGAATCCCAGCAATTAGAGCTCTCCTTCCCACTCAGTCCTCCTTCTCAGCCAGAGACAAGGACTGACAGTGTCTGCAAACTGGAGGACCAGCCAAGTCCCTATACCTGACTCAGGGACAGTAGAAAAAATTCATCTGGTACCAGTAACCTGATGTCTGTAGAGTTGCCTTGGGGGTTCTGTTGGTTCAGGACACTGCAGTGGAAATGTTAATTAAGTGAAAGAAATCCTGACTGCAGTACCACAAAGAGAGGGGATTTCCTGCCCAGCATCATCACCTCCACTATTTTCCCAGAAAAGCTGTTTCTTTGATGCCAAAGGTCTGTGATGCCAAACTCACAGAGTCCAGTGCTCAGCCCAGCCCTTCTCTGTTTGGGGCTGGTGGTGAGCTCTGTGCTCAAACCAGAGACAGAGTTCAGAGGATGTAAAGCTCAGGGCAAGGCCTGACTGCAGGCAGCTCACTTCTTTTCAGAAGGCCAAGGAAAGCCTCTGTAGACTCTCCTCTCCTGCCAAGACAAGAATTTCTCAATACAAGCCTTGAAGACTAAATTGAAATCTTCTACTGCAGCGATGTCAGGGATGCACTAAGGCAAAGGACTGGAAATTGTGCAGGAGCAAGAAACCCTGCTGCTCTTGGGCAAAGGATCAACTATAAATATGAAAAATATTTACTTAAATCTGAGGCTGTCTGGTAAGGTGATTAAAAAAGGCTGTTTTGCATTTCTCCTAAATGACGTGATGTGCTTCATCAGAACCTCGCTCCTGCTGTAGATGGGATAATCTGAGGACAGGGATCTACTCCCTCCATCAACAACCCTGCTCTGAATCTTGTGGGGGACTGCTGCAGATCTGTGTGCTGATGGTGATATAAGTGAGATTACCAGGCTAAAGAAATGAGAGGAGGATCCCACACACATACATACATTTGTATGCTTGAATATAAAATTATTGGTAAAATATTTTCTAGGGAAAATACGACAGACAAAGCTCTCCTCTGGCCTGTAATGGAAAAATTAAATATATCTCACACTGCACATGCTGGAAAGTTACATTTATCTCCATGCCGACTACATCTATTGAAGTTTGGAGTCTGTGCCCAGCCACTTCACTGCAAAGGCTCTCTTTGGCATTTGTTACCTGTTCCTGTAAAAATGGACCACTTCCTCTCTTTAGCAAAACTGTGGTTTGCTGTGGGTATAAATTTATGCCAGGAAAAAACAAAAAAAAGAGAAACAGATATTAGAAAAATGAGATGTAACTCCTCTTGCCTGCGAAAGAGCAGCTCTGCTGGGTGCAAGGGCTGTCTGGAAGGTGTGGCAGCCAAAACCAGTTCTCAAGCACATTTTATGCATAGCTCTACATTCACTACTGGGAAATCCACTGGAGCTCAGCTGTGCTCAAGTGTTTCCACTCAGAGATAGCACAGAAAGGACAAACCCTTTTGAAGATCTGGGCTCACTCTGCAATGATCACTGCTTGGTTTGCCCTCCCTGTCCAAGGGGAGAACTTTCTGACATCCAGCTGGCTCACATCCCAGTCTCCACAAACCCCAGTTTTGCTTCCTCCCAGTGTAAAATCCATCTCAGGATGAACCCTCTGGGATAAGGAGAAAGCACCAAGGCAGTTTGTTTGCAGCTGCCACAAAATTGTGTTTTAAAAAGTTATCAGGGTGTGTGAGTGTCACTTCCCAAAAATCTCAGCTCTGCAGACAAACTAGGACAGACCTTCCCGAATTTGTCCCAGTCTGCCAAAATGAATTCAAAGAGAAAGCATTAAATAAGCAAACATATTAAAAATAAACAGCTACTAGGAGAATCAAGGTCCAAGTTTCTGTGTTTTTCTCTGCTTTTTTTTCTTTTTAAACCAGGCTCTCCTGGCAATTAGCTGATGTTTTAAGACTGTTCTCTTCTTCTTTGCTCAGGGTGTGACAACAGCAAAGCTGAGTCATTTTACAGCAGCTAAGTTAAATATTGCCAGCAAATTCACATGGAAAACAGACCTCTTCCCTGTGATTCAAACATTTATTCCAAGATTTTTCAAGCTGAATTACCCAGTTTCTTCTGAAAGACATTTTATCAACTCTTATCCACATCTAGGATTCAGCTTCCTTTTTTTTTATTTGTCAACAAAATTAAGAGTAACACAAGGACAGCTCTAAATCTACTGATTGAACCTAAAGAAGTCAAGCTCACTTATGTGGTCTAACACTCAGGGTATCAACAGGAACCCAGTGAGAGGGTTCTGGCAGAAAAACAGAGAATGGAGAAGTTTGTAAAACTGCTACAACCTCTCTCCTTATTTTTACTTAACACCAAAGCAGAACCAACAGCCTACTATGCTACAAGCTGCACAGACAGATACTCAACTGGACTGATGAGGGACATCTTTTCACTGCAAAATTTGTGTGACCTGATGAAAACTGTAAGCACTGAAAGCTCACGGACCTGATGCTCCTATTCAGTGTGGGTTAAACTACATATTGAGGGGAAAAAATTAAAAATGCCTGGCAGTAAACTGCTGGAGAACAGAATAAATAATACAAAACACTGTGTGCTTCCCTATAAAGCAGTAACAATAACAGTGTGAGCACTTTTTTTACTGCTAAGGATTGAAGTAGGGAAGATACTCAGCAGATCATTGCTCTGCTCATGTTTCTTGTTAACAAAAAGCCACCCAAGCCCATTTTTACTTGAACTATCTGACACAGAAGGGTTCCCATGCTCAGTTCCATGCCACACCAACACCTGGGGACACCACAGAGCTTGTGGCATCACTCTGCAACCAGGGGCCTCCACAAAAACCTAAAGGAAGTGATGATCCAGGGGCCACAGAGAAAATCTGTGCTAGAAGCAGACCAGCTTCTTCTCTGGAAGACTTTGGGCTCAAAAAGTTGGTATTTCCTCTCCCCAGTGAAGCCTGGTCCCCAGTACAGCCTGGCTCACACATGTTTAAATTGCCCCACAGAAGCTGATGCTGTGTCTTGCACAGTGACACCATTCAAAGCTCTGATGTTTTACACCTTGTAATTCAGCATCAAAGCCAGTTGCACAGTTTGTCTCCAAAGGGGCAGCAAACCACAAGGCTCTTAGTCGAGAAGAAGAATCAGCAGCCACATGGCATGCAATGAAAATTATCAATTATTAACACGATGCCCCTTTAAAACAACATCCCTTCAGGCAGATAAATGGTTACTTACTGTTTTTGCTGGAGCACTACCTGGTAGTGGGGTTGTCTCAATGAAATACTTCCTCAGAAGGTGTTTGCTGGATTCAGGACTGTCCATCAGGATGTAGGAACAAAAGAAAGCTCCATTCCGCAACAAAAACACGGCTACATCTTCATTCCCTTTGGAGAAAAGCAGATTGTTGCCTTTACCTCACACACATGAACCAGCAAGGAGCTGAACACAAATCCTGGGAAATAACCACTTCTGAAAAAAACTGTGGGGGTGTGCAAAAAGGAAACTGAACTGTGTAAAGGCTGTTTCCTCCAGTGGCAGGACTCAGCTTGGTCAAACTGAGACAGCAAAGACACTGTGTAAAAGTGCTGGCCCAGGCTCTTTGTTTTTTCTCTTTTTTTTCCCTGTCTTATTAAACTATACACACAGCTGTGCTTTGAAGTGTAAATTATTCAGCCTAAATCAAGCATGTGTGCCAGAGTGTCCATAACAATAATGCTTCTACTTGCAAGGATTCTGGTTTTTAAGGGTCTTTTCCCTAGGAGTTTATAGAGGGAAGTTCAGCTTCTCAGTATTTACAGTAATCTAATTTCACAAGGCCCTGACTTCAATTTGGCTGAATCAAAACATTCAGAGGTAATTTTAATTTATCCTGCTAGAAATCCAACTCCAGACAAGCCATGGATCCCATCCTATGTGTGAACAGGTCCATTCTTTGAAGACCTGGCAGAAAAGGGGCAAAATGTGGAAGCATGCACACACACACCTGCCTTTATAGCAGCGTAGAGGGGCAGGCGGATGAGGACGGGGAATTCATTCTTCCGGACCGCGCAGCTCTCTGGGTCAGCGCTGTAGGCACGGATCAGGAGCTTGACAATGTCCAAATGGCCCTGCTGGCAGGCGATGGCCAGCATCCAGTTCAGGAGCTGCTGGCAAGTATTAGGGCCTACCAAAAACATACAAAATGCGACTTAGTTGGTGCCACCAGGCTGTGATGTGCAAGGAGTACCCAAAAATAACGGCTGTGCAAAGGGGCTTTGTGGAGAATGAAGCTCCTGAGGACAAAAGGAACAGGTTACACTGAAAAAGTGTGTCAGAGAAGGGTCCTAAACCGGTTTCAGCTCAGCTTAACTGTTCTTCTTTACCCACCCACCTACCTAATGGGTGAAATCTTTGACTGTCCCCGGCCTAAGCATTTACTAGGCAGCAAAAGTTCTGCTAAAACAACAGCAGATAAATAAACAACTGATTCTAACCAGGAACGATCAGGACTGTCTTTGCATCCAGATCCAACAGACATTAGATCCAAACACCCAAGATTGGCCACTTCTCCCAAGTTCATGAGGGGGGATACAAAGAATGGGGAAAACCAGATGACTTTCCATGTTATCAGATGAATAAAAGAAAAATAATTGCTTCAGTCAACAAAAAAGAATTGGTTTAGCTTGTCTTCACTGCAACTTGAAGTATCCCACAAAAACTTTCATTCCCCTTCAAATATTTCATTTCAAGTCAAATCTTTACTACCAATTTATAGTAAAGTCAGACAAATGTCATTTAAGGCTAAAAACTAAAATACCATGTTCTGATTTCTGCATGAATTTGCTGATGTTTTAGTCATTCTCAAACTGCCTTTTTTTTCTGAAATAATGTTTTCCTGTAGAACACTAATTTTCTCTAGGTGTGCCTAATTCTGGGCATGTACCTAAATGCCCAGGGCAGAATTATTTCTGCTAACAATAAGCAGTCCTCAAATCTCCCCAGATTCCCTGTACCACCTCTGTTTACTTTACAAAGTTTCATCCTCTCTGAAACACTTACAGGAACATCCACAAACCCAAGCTTTACATGCCAAGGCTTTTCTGCAGCTTATCCATGTGGAAATTGCATCGCTCTTAGCATTCTTAAAAACTCCATTGAATCCCTCACTCTCCTGCTACAAAAAACAGGCTCCACTTAAGCTGTAAGCCACAAGTAGTTCTCACTCTTCCAGGAAGAATCACTGCAGTGCAACAGCCAAATTGCAAATTTGTGCAATTTATACCTAAGCCCTGTGATTGGTTTCTGTGTAACTTCCCAAGAAAACAGTTGGAAGGTCCTGCATAAAATTTCAGAAAGCTGTTGTTTGCACAGAGCTCCTCCCCAACCCCCCCGAAGCAAGAGTTGGAGGGAATTTGGTCACTTCTAAACTGAGCTAAGTTTCCAGAAACTACTTAAGTCACTTTTCATTACTCAGTGTATTATATGAACAAAATTTAATTTTTGCCACTAGGTTACTCTGCTTCCTTTCTGGCTGAAGGAAATATTACACTCAATTGCATCCCCCAAACTGGAACACTTATTTTGCTTACCAGTGCTCCAACATGACACCAAATAAGCAGGTTTCCCAACAGGTTATTCCCGTTCTCAGTGAGGCCACTGGCAACTACTTAGTCCCAGTGAGGAGTCAGAGCTATATTCAGGTTAAACATTGCAGAAGCCAGCTTAGCTCTTGTGTTGCAGTGTCTGAGGTCAAGGATTAGCCCCAGATGTTCTGCAGGACCTCTGGAACCCAAATCCATGGAAAGTCCCAGGGAGAAGCAGCTGCCAAGCTCACAGAACACTGACAGAGCAACAGGGACCCAAACACAGCTCCTGGTCCTGAGTCAGAGTTATGCTCTGCCCCCTGCCCCCCTGCTGCCTTAGGAATCATGTCTCAGTCCAAAAATGTCTCTGCTCTGAAATAATTACTGTAATAAAATCCAAGTAAAATATAATGATTATTCTAAAGAAGGAATTCCCCTGAAAGTCAAAACAAAATGTCAAGCAGAGGATACAATGGGTGCCAGCTGTGCACCCAAAGTGTCCCTGACTAGTCAGGCTGCTCACTGCCAGCATTACTGAGATTGCTGGACCAGCAGTGGGATGATGCTGTATCCTGAAAATCCCCTAATTTCTCCGTAGGGTCTGGGATGTTACCCAGCTGTGAGGCCTGATGGGAATGAACTGTCTCAATGGCATCCTCCTCCACTTCCAATTTGCAAACATGGAATATTTTTATGTATGTGTTCTTTCCCCCCCAGGGGAAGTTTTCTTCAAGCACAGCAGAGATCTGATCTCCACACACTCTCCCATGACTAAATTCCTCCCCTTCCAAGGAATGTGAAAAAACCCAAATGCCTGCTTGAAGCTGTAGCACCCAGCTCCTGAAAAGCTTGGGGAGAGGCAGGGTCAAGCAAGGGCTTACCACGCAGGGAATCCAGCAGCTCTTTGACGATGTCCTTGTGCCCAAAATACGCAGCCACCACAGCCGCATTGTCATCATTGGGCTCTGTTGGTAACACCACCAACGCTTCCTTCAGCAGGTACCTCACCGCCTGCAGATCTCCATATGCTGCTGCAATGCCTAAGAGCTGACACTGGTGAAGGAAACACAGCAAAAGAAACTCTCTGTTAAAGACAGCAGGCAGAGAAAGAGCATTTCTAGTTCTGTATGGATTTATTTGTGCCCACGCCAAGGCATGTCCACTGTCGCTGTGGTTAATTGAGAATGTCATAAACACTAGTGGCCACTGGAATCATTGTTGATAAATTTATTATATTAATTTTGGGGGGGTTTATTATTGTTTTTTCTATGGTTTTATTACATAAGTGCCCGAGGCACAGAACAGTGAGTATAAACCAACAGAAAAAGCATTTGCACAGCTCAGCTGCAAAATGCAGTATTACCTGTTTTGGAGATGGCCATTAGGATTGCATTTGACATGCAGGGACCCTCCCAAAACACTAAGATCACCTCTGTGCAAAGAGCAGGCTCAAAAGGAGAGCTCTGAAGGCAGAGCAGTGCAGAAGCTGGCACAGAGTTTGTGACAAAATTCCACACACAAGCAGCAAAATCTTCCCAGGGGGCCATTAACCATCTTTGCACTGATGGGGGAATACATTTTTTGCTAAATCTATAAACTGCTTCCTTTTTACGGGGAAAAATGCATTTCCCTGTTTTGGTGACCACAGCACCATCACACAGCTCCTGTTCCTGCAGACACCGTTCCCTGTGGTCTGTCTCATCTTCCTGATCAGTGCTTTCAAGGGCAAACAGTGTCCCTGAGCATGTTTCTGCAGAGCCCCACTCAACCACCCATGTCTGGGACCCACAAAACTGAATGGATTTTCTCCATAAAAAATGACAGAAGACAGCATCATCTTGGAATTTTGGTATCTTTGCCAATAAAATCAGAGAGAGAGCAGTAACCTAACCCAACCTTTTCCACTTGCAGTGCAGTCTCCTCACAGGACAACCTAATCAACTCTTGGGCCTTGCTGGTGTCCCCAGCTTTGTAAGCATCCTGGATGCTTTCTGTCACAGGGGTCTGGATTACAGAGACGTCGCCACTTGTGGACTGTTTGCCACCCATGTCCACAGTTCCTGCAGGAAAAACAGAAAGGAGAAGTCAGGGAGAAGTACCTGCTCATTACTCATGCACAGCTGCAATGTCAGTGAATCCTGGGAATAAAAGAAGTTGGTGATTTTCAGTGGAATATTTACTGCACACAATTAAAAAACAAAAGAGCCTGACAAAAGAAAGTGACAATATGTTAAAGTACTTCTCAACAAGGACATGAAACTAAGAGGGACAGCAAGTTCCCCAATTGCTCCCAGAGGTGGTTTCCAAAGGAAGGTGTGGAAGCTCACACACATGGACACATAAACCCTTCATCTGCCTGGCACACTCATCCTCCTGCTGAGGAACCAGGGAAGAGAAGGGATTACATGGGACTGGCACCTGCAAGAATTCTGACAAAAGAAAATCTGGTGTTACTGGCCTTGCTTTAGTCACACTTCACTGCTGACAACAGCCTGATAAAATCCTGCTGTCCTCCTGCATTTTCAACCAGGGTTTTAGACACCTCTATGCATGTGAAACAAAAGAAATTGAGAATATTTACTCTGGGAAAAAAAAAAAAAAAAAAAAAAAAAAAAAAAGGAAAAGGAGATTATGCAAGATGCCCAAGTGTCACCTTAATCAGTTCTGGAGAATCTCCGAGACCAGACTTTCTTTTCCTAAAAGCTGTTAGGAGCCAGAAGAGCTTTTAAGTGTCAGAGATTAAAAGCTGCAGCCATTAGAGAAGATGCTTTGGTGGGTGGCTAATGAGGCAGCCAGGAAGTCTCACACTCAACCATTCCCCAACTACCACGACAGGGAAAGCTGCAGGAAAGCCATTGAAATACAAAATGTTTTCAAGTCCACTCCTGAACAATATGCAAGACAGAGGAAAAAAGTATTTTCCATTTGAAAACAGACCATTTATACTCACTTTTCCCTGCTAAAACATTGTGAATTATTATTGCTTATTTGCAACTGGTTAAATAAAGTACTTAAGCCCACAGATCTTCACATATATTAACAAGGATGTGTTTTTTTAAATAGACACATATGTCACACAGAGCCTAGTATAATGCAGCCTGGAAAGAGAAGTAAATTTGGAGCAATCTATAACTGTCAGTAAATATCTTTGAATAATGCAGTCTGAATCACCAGTAGGTTCTGACTAACACTTCTCATCAATTATTTAAACGAAGCTCAAATCACTCAGACATTGGAGATGGCTCCAGAGGTTCGTGCCATTAAAAATGTGCCCTCCCCAATAACCTTTCCCAGATGCTGCAGAATGTGTGAAGGACAAGGAGTAGAAATCAAGGCCAATGAAAGTGGGATTAAAGTACAGCACAATAAAGAGCATTTCAGAGTCCATGTTAAGGGGTGTAGTGCTTCCTTAACTCTGTAATTTTAGGAGAGAATGAGAAAATGGGAAAAGAAATTCATCCTGCATTTGGTTCACTCTTTTAAAGCAGACCACACACCTATAAGATCACTAAGAATATCACATATGATTTAATTTTCATTTCCATGGACATCAAAGATAGGGAAAAAATATTCTTATGCAAATATGTTTAAAGGATGACAGAAGACAGAATTTTAAAGCAAAATAGTTCTCCAGTCAAAACAACTCAGAACTGGACTAAGAAAATTCAGAAAGTACAGATCCAGGCAAACACTGAAGTTACTGGAACAAGCAGCCTCCCCACTCGGCATCCTCTGATGAAATCCTGAACCTAGAGAGAAGATCTGGAATTCCCCTCGGAGGAAAAAATGCCTCACATTGGAGATACAAAACAGCTGGAAAGCTGTTCAGCTTCCCGCTCAAGGAGCCCTGCAAACCAGGGCTGACAGAGCACAGCAACTTCCATTTACTTCCTACAAATTGCAGAAAGGAGGGACAAATGTTATCCAGTTCCAGTCTCAATCCTGATTTGGGGGGCTATCACTCAAGACCCACATCTGCAGCCATTCCAGATGTAAAGGCACAGCCTTTCTGCCGAAGAATTGAGCAGGACCATCTCTCTTTGCTTTTAAATCATGGCCGGGGAGGGTGGAGGTACAAGAATCTCATGGTCAGAGATTCATCAGATCCTGGTGTCACATCCCCCTTGACAGAGAGGTCTCCAGCCAACCTCTCACACATCCTGCACACCAGAACTCTCCTTAAAGGAGCATTTTCCACCTCTCCTGCTGGAGAGGCCCCACTCCAGCCAGCAGGGCAGGGAGCACAGGAAGGGTCACAGGGTTGCAACTGAGGGAAGGAGGAACTTTGCCTGCTCGACCCTAATCCCAAAACCACTTCTGCGTTTTGCCAAATGACTACTTCACAAAACATCCTGGCCAATGTGTTGGGCTTCCTCTTATGTTTTTGGCCACCCACACTTTCTGAAGTCCTTTGTAGTGCAATGGCTCAGCCATTACCCCTGGTGCCACCAGCACTGGAAGAACACGGGCTGGCCATGAGTTAGATGTAGAATTCTGGGATCTCCAGGAATGGCAAGGTCACAGGCAGCTGGCTCCATGGAGTTTACTCCCAGAAGAGTCTTCAGGATATTCATTTTAGTCCTTAAGCTCAATTTCATTCTTGTCTTAGGCAATTTTTTATTGATCTAATCAAAACTGCTCAGCTTTGAACATCTGAATGCCCATCAAGGAGAATTCAATAAATTTTCATTGAGTTTAAGAAATTCTACTATTTAAAACTGATATATTTATATCAAATATTCTTGGTAGCAAGATAATACTACCAATCTCTCAAATTTCTTACACCAAAACTATGATTCCATGCTGCAGAGTAAATCGACCTCCTGCCTGAGGCCTGAAGGAAGAAGCTGACAAAGGTGTCCAGCAAAAAACAGTCCTTGTGATTATCAGTAAAAAGCCTGAAAAGAGCAAAACTGGTGAAATACAGACAAAAAAATTTGCCCTCAACCAACAGCTGTACTCACATGGTGCTGTCAAATTTTACTAGAGCTTTCAGAGGTTAAATGAGAGAAGGTTGGCTATCCATTCCCAAATCGCCAAAAAACAGAGATCATCCAAGGCAAAGCTAAGCATCTCACCAACAAAATTACCCAGTTCACAGAAGACTTCCTGGTGACTTACTAAATGATGTATTGGCTTCTGAAATGCAAGTGCAAATTAAGAAGTAGCATATTCTATAAGCTTAATTTATATGCACCAGTGGGGGAAAGTAAATGAGGGAAACTACATTTTACTGACTAAAGACTGTTTTATTTCTACAAGATGCATGACTGACCTATCATCAGCAGTGGCATTCATGTAGGCTGGGAATAAAGTTTTGCCAGTACATGCACCAGCCATTTTTAGCAGAAATCTGGGCTGAAATCCAAAGAAATTCTGCTCTGCTTTTAACCTTACATGTCTCCTGCTCCTTGCCTGAGCTCTTCACGGCTTTCCTAGGAGAGTCACCTCACTCACTCCCAGCCTTGAGCAATGTGACAGGAGAGCAGTACTGGAGCTCAATAATACTGAACCTCTGGTTTTGGACTGGCTTGTGCAACACGTTGAGCATTTAAGCCTGGATGTAGCAAAGTGCCTTTAATTCTTAGATTTTATGGATTTAGGATCCAGCTCTGCACTTTGCACAACGGGGTCTGTGTTACTGCACTATGCACATTGCTGTAAGCAAACCAGCACAGCAAGGGAAGATATCCCAGCAGGACTTCTTGGATAGTCCTGTACTATCCAAGAAACTCCAGAAACTTTACACACCCATTGCCATATTTTTCACTTTCTGCTTTATTGCACACAGATCTGGGGCAATTCCTGTCCTGGCACAGGTTCCTCTGAGAGCACTGCCCCAAAGCAGCACCAAAAATTAGATAAATGAAGCCTATTTGAACTGAGGTGGGTCCTTTTCTCTAACACTTTTGAATATCTATGAAAATAAAGCCATGGAGTTTACTCCCTAGCATTCAGCCTCTGCATCATAATTCTTTACCCTCTCCATATATCCACAGCTTTTTTTCTTTTCTTGCTCTCTACTAAAAAAGCTGTAAGCAAACCAAGGGCTGTTTGTGAGGGGAAAAGGGGATTTGCTAACACTAAAAACACATCCATCATCTGTTCCTCACGTCCCTTAACAGCTTGTACAAAGCAACTAATTCTGGAATTATTTCTCTCTTGATTTCAATGATTTATACCTTGGAAGTATCTTTTAAATTTGGCTTTGCTGTAATAACCTTTTATAAAAGCTAAAGGCAAGACTAATTTCCTTTAAAAAATATCCCAATGAAACCAGAGGTTATCAATAAAAAAGCAGTGTTATTTTATTGCCATTAAAATGGTACAAGGTATCACTTATAAAGTGCAACAGACTGCTGACCCAGCTCAGAGAAACAAAATAAAAATAAGTCTTATTAATAATAAAGAATACCATGAGAATTTTAGGGTCATGTGTAGTTAGACCCTGTCACAGGCCTTATTACAGCAGGTGAAGAAAACATCCCAAAATTTCTAAATTGACAGTATGCCATTAGTAAAAGGGGAGGGTTTGCAGGTCAGTGCTGTGAATCAGCAAACAGCTGCATAACAAAGCAGCACAATGCACAGATGATTATTGTCTTTATTGCCCAAATCCCTGCATCTCTGACACAAACTCACAAGAGTTTGTAAATGCTACATTAGGCCTTTTGATAACCAGCAGTTCTTTGGCAACTCAGTAGGATATTTTTATTTAGCAGAGAAAGATAGATATATATATATTACCCAGGATAAATCAGGGCAGGAAGCTAACATCCTCCAAAACCAGAATTACAATACTAATAAAACTTGAAAACTGCTACTGACCTTGTCATAATGTGTGCAGGTATTTCCAGAGACAGGAGCAAGTCAAGCTGGTGCTTTAACACAGCATCCCATTCAGCGATGCCCAATTAAGCTGTTAATTCCTGGCACTGATAACCACCCACCTCTGCTTCAGCTCCAGCAGCTCCTGCAGCGGCCACTGGATGGAATGGCTGGCTGGCTGCTCCTTTGTCTGAATTAACTACTACAGTTTAGCCTTGACAGACATTTTCATCTCCATGTCCCATTACAGTGAAATCCAAGCCTCTGGTTCAGAGGATGTGGGGATGGGGGTGGGCAGGGAGGCCGCCTCTCCGCGCTGAGCTCAGATATTAATTCCTCAACAGCACCAGATGGCTGCAGCTAACCTTTACCAGCTTAATCTTTTGCCATTTTGACTTCTGAGTGCTGCCACAGCACAGATAAAAAATGTGACAGGGCTGAGGTTGAAGATGTGCTGAATATTTAAAGCCAGCACCTCCAAACATTCGAAAACTCACCGGTGTCGTTGAACATTTTTCAATACTGCTCCACACAAGTTTTGCCCAGCTGGTTTGCAAAATTAATGGAAAGCCATGTTATTTCTGAGTCTCTGCAACAGACTCGTGCATCTTGTGCTGCTTTGAAAAACTTCAGGCTAACACAGTGAGCAGCAGCCAACGGGAAGCCTCCAGTGACTTCAAAGGATGATGGATCTGCCCTACATTGAGCTTTCCATTTAGATGGGTAAGAAAAATTTTTCAGTCCTCTGGAAATTTTTGAGATACTGAAAAATCCCATCCCAAACCAGGAAGAAAAAGCAAAAACCCTAGGTTCTTTAATAAAAAATAAAGAAATAAATTTTTCAGTCAGCCCAAGTGGGTAAAAATGCTTTATGAAACAAAGGTATCTTTTGCATTCCTTCTCTAATTAGCTGATACTTCAAGGTTTCCTTTTAAAAAAAAAAGTTAAAAAGATTTTCTTCATTCATTTCATTCCTTCATTTCTTAGAAGATAAAGCCACAGACCAAGATCTCCTGTGTCCCCCGCCCACCCACACAGCCAGAATTTACCTCAAAACCATCCTACAGCAAGAATCCTGTGATCTACTTCACCTTTTCTCAGATTTAAGTGAAATACATGTGGCTCAACCAATTCTGCTTTAAAATGTTCCTGTCAGGATTCAAAAATGGCCAGAACTACTAATAAATTCGCCTGTGAGAAGACATTGAGAACAAGATGGTTTATCTGGGAAGTTCCAAATCCCCACTGGAGAGTCTATGCCAGAACTGGGCCATGGCCCCTCTGACCCTAATTAATATCTCCCACAACAACTGGGATGTGCCAGCTTCTCAGGACAGTGAGAGCCCTCCACACACTTTCTGCCTATTTCCTGTGGTTCCAATTTCCCCAAACATCCATTATTTCAGCTAATTAAAGAGTGGCTCTGCACTAAGATCTGCCTGCCAAAGGCACTGGAAAAGATGATGTACTGAGCACAAAAGCCACCTGCACCTATAACACAGCTCACAATCAATGCTCACTGCCCCAAAAGGAGACTTAAAAACCCCAAAAGAAGCCAGATATGAAACATGGAGGGATGCTTCAAAGGCAAAAATCCAGCACTGAAGGGATTTTTTCACTATTATTGCATATTCTGGAAGTATTTTGAAATTGTTTACATGCCAGCACCACACATGCATCGTGATGATTTGCACTAAACATTTTCCAGCAAGCACCCAAGGCATGCTGACAATTTTAGGTACAGTTGTGTAAAGTGACCAATTATCACCAGAATCACTGGAAATTTTCTATTTATAACACTCTTAACCTGTAAGGAAAAAAGAGCATTTGCTAACACAAACCTGAAAGGAAAATATTAAGTCCTGGGTGGAAAAATGCTCTGGATTCCTGCCTTTTCACTGGGCTCCAGAACGGAATTATGAGAAACAGACGCTGCCAAAGGCTTTAGCTCCACACTTACACAATCAATTCTTCATCATCCAGGATAATGGGGGAAGAGGGGACCAGCCTCAAATCCTGGTAACAACGGCACTCAGCAGTATCAGTGGGCAGTGCCAGCCGAGCAGGCTCCTGCATTTGTGTGTGCATCTCCCAGATTTGTGGGACTGTGGGAATTATTTCTGTTGCCCAAGGAGTAAAACAGAACTGAGCTGGCTATTCTTTGCTGAAGTACAAAAGAGGCTGCACAAAGGCACTACAAGGCAATGGGGTCAGAGAGAGCACAAAGAATTACACTGGAATATGATTGTCATAACAAACCCATCACGTCAGTGTGCAAATCATGTTGGAAAGTGCAAAATAGATCCAAGGTCACTAGAGATACCTGCAGCTATCCATGGAAAAGGAACAAGGGATTGGGACATGGCTCTCCTCTTGTGCCCTGCAAGAGGACAGGATGTTCCCCACTGGTTGTTCGTGAAGTGCAGCACCACTTCCACTGCTCTGGGCTGTACCTGGTGGGAGAGGAGCAGGACTGTGATTCCCTCTGGGCAGGGAAGGAATGGGACAGGGATGTCCTGCAGCAAGCACAGGGCAAAGGCTGGCTCTCACAGAAAGTGGGAATAGCCCTCATCCCTCCAGCAATGCCCTCTTTGGGGTGCAAAGGATCAGCAAAGACCACAGAGAACAGTGATGGTATTAACTTCCACCCCCAAAGGAAAGCTACTGAGAGCTCCAAAAGGCTAGAGAGTTGCTGTATTGAAAATACAAATGACTCAGCTAGGGAGTAGAAGCTTCTATTTTTGTCTTTTGGCCTCAGTGATTTGGTTCCCATCCTAAAGCTTGAATCATTCAGAAATGTGCTTCTGCAGGCAAGGCCAGCTATGCCACTCTTGCTTTCCAAATTTTAAATTGAAAGATATACATTAAGCATGCAGAAGTACAACTACACTTCGATTTTCTTTGTGTTTGTTTCCAGGCATGGCTGGAAAGAAAGGATGATTACATGATGAAAGGTGTCTCCAGGGAGATCATTTCTGTCCAACTGAATCAAATATTATAGCCCTGAAACCAAACCAAGATTGGATTTCACTTGAAATTTCACAAAATAAAACTGCATGGCTAACTTTCTTCTGAACATTTTCCTTTTCTCCAACATTCAAACTTTCATCAGAAGGGAAAAAATCCCACACACCAATGTTTCCTCTCTTTCAAAGAAATAATTCGCTCAAAATCCTTCCTCTAAAAAAATTAAAACATTAATTATTCACATTGGGGAAGCACCACCTCATGGCCAGCCCATGTTTGCTACTTAGATACTTAAAGCTTGCTTTAGAAAGAAGCAAATGCTTTTGGCCCCAGCTGTGAGAGGCTACGTGTGGAGAGCTCAGGAGGGATTTGCTGTGTGTGAGTAAGAGGAAGATGGGCCCATGGGTCTGGTGGTGCCTCTGCCCAGGTCTCTTCTTAGCACAAGTCTTCTACCAGCTCCACCAAAGACACATCCAGCGATCCCCAGCTCCTCTGATTTGGGAAAGGTAGCTCCTAAGCTTCTGCTTCACTTAATTAACACAGGTAAACACCTTCCTAAATGAAAAACTCATTTACATTGCCACAACCCAATTGCTAATCAAAAATAGTAGCACAGAAGTAGCCAAGATCTCTCTCCAGAGAGACATAATGTGTAGGAGTGTGACACCAGGACACTGACCCACACATTCCTTCCAGCCCTACAGTCTGTATTCCCACATTATGCACGGCCAGAAGTTAACCCACATACTCACAGCTAACACAGGAGCCTCACAGGCTACTTTGACTAAAGTTTGGAGAATAAGAGAATATTTTTTCATTTAAAAAACTGATAGATGCAGGAGATACATCTAAAGGAAGAAGTCTTTCAAGGGATTTGAGGGGGCAAACATCCCACGCAGCAAAATCCAAGCTTAGTACATGTTAGACACAGTTCAATGAGCTTCTTTACTGTGCCTGGTTGACTAATAAAATACTCCTTGCTACCCTCACTTCTCATTTATCACTAAGACAACCACTCTGGATCAGTTTAAGTGTTGCATGCAGAGAAAAAGAAAATGCAATCAAGATATTGGATACGGTTGGCATCAAGTGAGTTGAAGCGAAAATTTGGCAACAGCAGAGCCAAGGGAAGTGCAGAGCTGGGAAGAGCACCAGGGGAAAGAGATGAGTAGGTTAGTCTGGAAAGGAAAACAAAAAATCCACACAAAACAGTGAAGAAAGTGGGGCTTCACTCCAGCTTCTACTGAACTCAATGTGAGCATTTCCCACTTCTGACTCTTCTTCCATGGGAGCAGAGAAGATCCTGTTTTCCAGGACAGAGTAGCTCAGAGGGAGGATCACTTTAACAGCTGTGTCTGGAGCAGAAAGAAAATCTGATGGAAAGCCCTCTGCTGTTGGCCCAGACAGCCACCAAAGCTTTAATGGGGCTACCAAAATAACCCCATAAAACCTTCCCCTACTTGTGACAAAACCTACAAGTGGCAGAAATGCCTGCATCTGCAGAGAGGGGGAAAGGGAGGTATTTTGACTTCCCGGTGCCTGGGAATATCAGCACTCATTTCAGTGGAGGGAGGACAAGGACTCTGCCTGGGAGGATCCTAAATCCATGTTGTGACCTAACTGCAGCTCACAGCATTTTTGGATGTCTGCTCCAAGACAGAGACAGCAAAACGAGGCAGGGCAGAGTTCATCCCCCTCCCACCAACCTTTGACGAACTCTGATCCATTGCATCCAAGAACCTGGTCTGATCCATGCAAATGGCTTTGAGTTGGCAGCTTTTATTCCCACCCTGCCACTGTGCAAGGCCCAAGGTGCAAAACATGGGGGAATTATGACCAGGATTACAAGCTCACTTAAGGAGCCAGGCTTTTTGTTTTTCAAGCTATGTATGAGATCTGAAAAGGGATCCTGTCCATTAGTGTTATTAAAAAAAAAAAAAAAAAAAAGTTCCTGTTTGATGCAAAAATAAAAGCATTTTCAAAGGCTCTTTGATGTGAAAGACAGAAAGACATGCAGGCAGATTCTGGAGGAGGTCTTGTCTTCAGCAATTACCAGCACTCTTTCTTTTTTGAATCCTACTCCCCAGACAGAACTTTTATGTGAAGTATATAATCACGCTGCAGAGTGTATCAGCTCTAAACCTTGTGGCTTTTCAATTAAGCAGCAATAACCTCCAGTTCAAAAACTCCTTAACCAAGATGGGAATAAAACAAATAACCCCCAAAACCAATTAACTGCAGGTGAAACAAAGACATACTTGCTTTTAAAAGATTTCATTTTGAGCCCTTCTCGGGTAGATGCCAGTTTTCCAAGCAATATTTTGATCATTAAAACAAGAAGTGATGCAATTTCCACAGTGACCACAAACATACCAAGAATATTTGAGCTAAATTTATCCAGACTTCTTGTTTGAGTCACTGCTTTGGTTCGTTATTTTTCCATGATTTTCAGCTATGCACAGAGAGGAGCTGGGGGCAGCCTGGGACTGAGTTTTCCCCAGCAGTATCTGAAATGCCAGCCTTTATGCCTGGGAGCCACAGATTGACTATTAGAGAGAAAATTAAGCTGCTCCTCCAGCTCCCAACCCCAGCTCCCTGCTCCTTCCCACTCACCTCCTTCCTCCCACTCTTCCTGTGACCCTCTCTCTCACCCCTGGGTGACAATAACAGGGCTTGTCTTTGCAGATGAGAAGTTCCTGAAGCTCACCAGGAACCTGCTGCTCTCTCTAAATGGAGAGGGAGAGCCAAAACAGAGAGGATCTGCCCCAGGTTTCCCACTGTGCATCTCCATGGCAGAGCCCAAGTCCTGCCAGCAACACAAACCGTTGAACCCCAGAGTCCTTGTGACTGCAGAAAGGCTTTTGGAAGGGTGAGAGCCCTTCCTAAAACTTAAACAGTTTTTAAATAGGTCCTCTAAGTGAGGGCGAGGCACAAATTAAAAACATGGAGACACTTCTGTTCTGAAAATATCAGCAGCTTACATAAAAGAGCTGCTGCTGTGGTGATACAGAATCATGCAAATAAGCAATTGCTGACCCACTAATGAGCACACACACTTGGATTAAGGGAAGGAATTAAATATCAGCCTGACTTGATGTAAAATCTGAAATAGAACCAATTAAGAGACAGACTTCATGGTTGAGTCACCATTCCTGGGGGAGTTTAAAAGCTGTGTCCATGTGGCACTTGGGGACATGGTTTAATGGTGGGCTTGGCTGGGCTGGGGGAACAGGTGGACTCAGAGACCTTAAAGGTCTTTTCCAGCCTTAAAAATTCCATGATTCTATGATTTTATATAGCATTTTGGGAGTTGAATGGTATAAAATCCATCCCCCACATTCTCACCTGCAATGCAAACAGCTCCTCCCAACTCACTGCCTTCTGCAAGCAGAGCCTTTATTGATCAGAGCAGTGAAAAACAAACAAACCACAGACTTAATGCTGTAAGGATCCCTGAAGATCCCGTTATGTCAGTGCAAAGACTTTAATGGGTTTTGGATAAGGCCCCCACAGGCTCTGGGGAGGATAAAACCCCATAATTCATAGCATTTTCTTAATGCAAATATAAGATCACCTGCAACATCTCTGTCAAAATAATAAATCAATTAGAGGCCCAGTAAAGGCTGAGTTGGTGTGAACACTATCAATTGGTTTTTTCCCACTGCAACAGAGGACAGCAGTTCCATGACCCCAGAATCAACCCTCACCTGAAAGCTCCCTGATAAATCACACCTCAGGATCATTGTAGAGAACTCCCTGTGTACAAGTTCTAAGGGCAAAGGATTTTCTTTACTACCTTATCATCTTATCTTTGGTTTTTTTTCAGGCTTCTCTTGATAGAGCTGTCATAAGTTGCATTTCAATGTAATACACCACAAATATATTTTAATGTTAAGGTGGAAAAATAAAGCTGTAAAGCAGCAGATAATTCCAGATACAGCTCAGATAAAGATCAATGTTTTATGCTGCCTGTAAATCAAACTGGCTCTCAGGTCAGACTCTCTGCTCAATTAACTTCCCAAGGTCTTTACTGCACCACTGGCTCTCACAGCAGCTCTGCCCTCCTTGATACAGCCCTCAAGTTCAAGAGCAGACTGGCTTTGATGGTTTTTATCAGGAAAATTGTAAATGCCTCAGCTTTCTTTGCCCTTTTTAAAATGCAGGTTGGGTTTGGAGAGATGTTGTAACACTCAGCTCTGCACAGGAGAGCAGGTTTAACCACAGGCATGTTCAGCTGCAGACCAGCCTTCCGCAGTGGCTCTTGGCCCCTTGTGAGATTGCACCACTTCTTTATGAAGAGTTTATTTAAATATTTAAAAATACAAGCCTATTACTGCCTTACTGGTGTACTTCCTATTCGTGCTGAGCATTTCCTACTTCTCCTTCTGCAGGGCATTCTGCAGTAAGACTGACTCACATAGAAAACCTGTTCTATTTTCTGCATTTTTAGCTCATAGGAACCCTTTCAGTTTGCTGTTTGGACTCAAATTTACTCACAGCTTAACAAGCAGGAAGAAAACCAGAAAACCTTCAAGGCTGATTTAGTCTGATTATGGAGAAGTTCACACGACTGACACACTTTGCAGCTCTCCAGTGCTCTGTGTGCTCAGGTCACCTCCCAGATCCTCTCCTCATCCTTCTCACCCCACACTGTCATGAAAAACTCAGGGTAATGTTACTACCCTGGGTGATGTGTGGATGGAAAAAGCAGGACAGAGGCTGTGAGTACTCTTTCCCTGTTACACATCACAATGTGCCCCAAGGCCAAGCTGCTGTCCCCACATGTGGCTGATAGGAAGATTTAAGGTTTACATGGTGATTTCAAGAGGAACAATGTGATACCTGTGGTGCTGATTTTCCCTTCCTCCTCTATTCAGCAGGAAAGCTTTCTAAACAAAGCTATTCACACTGCAAGTTCCTGCCCTTCACTTTTAAGGCAACAGTGGTGTAGAACTGTGAGGAAATGACAGAATCAGAGACTAGGCTGAGGTGGAAGGGACCCATCAGGATCATGGAGTTGACCTCTGCAATATCCTGCCCTGATGCCAGCCAGGAGTGAGGCTGGAGGCACAAAGTGTGTCCCAGGAGGATAAACTGCTCCATTTGCTATTGACCAGCCTTGAGCTGTCACCACTCAAACCGTTGTGAAACTTTCCCTATAAAATTGCACTTGTTCCCTCTTGTTAAACTACTCTTTGACTTTTCCAGTTCAACCCTTACTCAAACCAGAGCTTTTTCCAGGATTCAGGAAGTGGCAGGGCAGGCAGCAGCTTTCCCTCTGAGTCAGATCTGAGCTGAGACATGGCCCAGCCAGGACTGCAAAGGTCACTGCCATTGTGGGCAGCTTCTTTCTGATAAAAGATAAAGCCCTGTGAGCTGCAGGGTCACCTCAGCATTTGCGAAGCACAGCTCCTCTGGTCCACTCCAAATGACAGCTCGAGTCATATATTCTGGTTACTTGTTTGCTCCCTCATGTAATATTTAGGTCCCTTTTCCAGGCACACTGTCCATGTCTATCTGTGCTTTCCTGGACAGTGGAAAGTCACCAAGGTACATCTGATTTGCCTCAAAAGAAGTTGTGAAGGTGCTATTAGTTAATATCTGCAAAGCTACTATAAAGTTTGAAGCGGCTTTCCTTGGCATTGCTGTCCCTAATTATGTAATGTTAGACACATTCCACCATAACCCCCCTTGTCAGTGCTCATTTCTAGATTTAGCAGGAGAGAAGAGACACCCTCTGGCATGTTTGAAGGATAATCCAGTTCCACCTCTGAGACATACACGTGTGGCATATGAATGCTCTGTAACTTTGAATAAAATACACAGTAAGAGGGAGATAAGCTCTTTAACAGAAGTACCCTAATGTTTCAGAAGACAATGTTTGCTCTCCTACACCTCTGAGGAACTGTCTCCTAGAAAAGCACATAAGAATTAAATCCTAGCTGTGAAATTTTGTAAGATTCAAAGAAACCAATCAGCCCACAGAAAGGAAATTAATCTTTATGCTTTTCTATGCATTCATAAAGTGATGCCTTTGGGCTTCCATTGTACTTCCTACAAAATTCACATCATGTCACCTCCTCTACATTATGCAGAGCTCTTTAACCAAGTTTAAAAAAAAAAAAAACAAACCCTGTGCTTCATGAAAGACTGCAGCCACCCCCATATCCCAGCTCAGTTTATTTTCATTAGGACAAGATGAACAAATCCAGAAGAGGGGAAGCAGGGTTTGAGAAGGCAAGGGAGATGCTGGGTCCACCCACAAGGGAGCCTCATCCTGCGCTCCAGTGACAAATCCCCTCCGAGGGCTCAGTCAGCACCACCAAGTCAAGCCCAGCATCAACCCCAGAGGGCAGAGAGAGTCCAGTTCTGACACACAGCTCCCCCACTCCCGGGGAAAGCTGGCATCCTGCTGGGATACAGGGAAAGCTGCCATCCTGCTGGGATACAGGAAGATCACTGCACAGCCAGGAGGAACAGCAGAGGAGACACCTGAGCAAGGTGAGACCCTGTACCCTGTGTTACATTTTCTAACAAATAAGGATGCTGTGAACCTTTTCTCCACATACAACTGGCCAGGGCTTTATAGCTGCCAGGAAAAAAACTCCTAAAAAATCCTAAGGTTTCAGATAATGAAAGTGCACAGGGACCCGCTGGAAGGTGCCTCCAGCCCCGCCGATCCGACTGACCCATCCCGGAGCCCCACCGTGCTCTGGGGTTAACCCCCCACAGCCACATGCCAGTCCCTCCTGTCCGAAAGAAAAAAAGACTCCAAGCTCTGAGCACTAATGAGGTCGTCGGCATTAAAGGAATGATCCGGGATCTCACTCCCCTTCCCAGCATTTCCCGCTGAATGGGAGCAGGAGGCTGCATCCACCTTGCTCCTAAAGGCGCGTAAACAATGGGTTCGCATGCGGAGCCTGAATGAGTCACCGTGTTCCTGCTTCAGTCCCTGTAATGGGATCCGAACGCACAAGGACCAGCTAACTTAGGGAGTGGACCGGTTAGCTAATGACAATCATTCTTGGCAGGACCCAAACAATCAAGTAACAATGAGTTTCAGCATGTACAATACCCTTATGAAGAGCAAATCCAGCAAGGCAGTACTGGTGCCTTGTACAGGGATCGTAAGCTTTACATTTCCTTTCCTAATTTTCCAACACTGTAGACTGTTCTAATATAACCCAGATATATCGATATAGAAGAGTCTACCACTGAGATTTGCATGCTTCCAGCTAACCAGTTTAACTGAATATCATTACAAAACAGCAACGTGTAATAAAGTTCTTGGGGAAAAAAACGAACTCAAAATGTAGAAAATACAACTATTCCACTTTTCACTTCATTATTCACTCCTACAGTAATTTACTTACTGTATCTTTAAACAACGAGAAAACTTGTCAGATCACTACTGCAGAACACAAATTTAGCAATTTGAAACAGTTGCAAACTGTTAGCACAGATTAAAATTCTTCTCATGGTTTATAGCTTAGTATTCAAGTGGAGATAATTTCTTCCAGCGAGAAACTCAGAAGATAGAATTTAAGAATTATAAGCATATCCAATAACCAAGTGTTACAGAAAGGTACAAGGCTAATTACCAAAACCAAACAGAAACATCAGCACCACAGAACAAGCAGAATACATACGGAGAAAGGAAAGAGTTCCCAGAGCTCCCTGTGACGCTGGTGAGAAACGTCTTCAAACAAGACAAGGAGGCCTCTGAATAAACTATCAGGTTTTGCTTCATAGTTGCTGATAAAATCCAAAATAAGTCTGCAAAAACATTAGCTTCTGCTGGAGCCTGCTTACTCACTACAAAGCGTCAAACACACCTTCTTCCCACACTTCAAACGCAGATGCTGCCTCCTAATGAAGCACTTGCTGCAAGGGGGGAACACCGTTACACAAGAACAGGAGGCTATTTCTTGCTGCAGAAACATAACTGGGGTTTGACTCAGAGAAGCAAGGCAGTGCTGGGGAGCTGAGGGCTGCAGTGAGAGAAACCATCCAAAAATAATTTGGCTGCTCAGGAAAAAAAAAAAAAAAATCGCAGGAAGCAACCTGAAACATATGTCCCTTCCAAAAGGGGAATTTCTTTATTACATAAACACAAACTTTCTAATCTAGCCCAACATTAAATCACTGCAAGCCACTGAATTGAAGCTGACAGGAAAACTGGAGCAGGCTAATATCTGTTCAGGCTGAGAAGAGATGCTCTGATTTTAGCAGCTTTCATACCCTGAATACCCATTGCATCAGTGACTGGGAACATATTTGCATTCACACACTGAAAAAGCATAGATCTTGTAAAACATATTTAGGAACTGGTGAGACGTGACACATATATTGACTAACTTCCATCTTCGGGGGAATGCTATTCTTACCACCTCAGTAGTTCAACATCATTCTCTCTGGAAGTAAAATTCCTTGTTCTAGACTGTAAATTTTCAAAGAGTAGGGCTCAAAAAACTTTCACATTTTTAAACTTCATCAAAGTCCAGTGTCAGCTGGGTACTGAGTACTCTTAGAACCTTTTGCTCCCAATCTGAACAGGAAAGAAATAAATCCTCCTATTTACCATTCTGTGGATCCATGTTGCTCTCCCTGCAAACAGTGGATTCCTCCGTTCCCACACACCAGTACATTCTGGGTCACAGTTGTGAAGGTCCCTCATACAAACTTTCCACAGCACTTCAGACTGAACAGTATTGTCAAAGCTGGATGATCCCCATCACGTGAATGCAGGAGCAGAGGCTGCTAGTGAGCACCATCCTGACTCTGTTTAAAAATAAACAACAAAACAAATTAATCATTCTACTATAGAAATTGCAAGACACTTATACCTCTCCACTATTAACACAGTTGTCTAAATGCTACATTGCAGAAATACACTTATCATCCTATAAATACAATTATTTTCATAATAGCTTTGTTAAGAGCATAACATGAATTAACAGAGGGGACTAACAATTTCTGCACCACAGAAAGATAATGTTCCTAATTTTTCACCACTAAAGCTGCTCAGTCTTTGGGCAGAGGACAAGGGGATGGGCAGGGGTCACAGCTGCAGTTTCAGATTCTCCACAAGCTGGTGTAAAGACAGACCATTGAAACCACGCAGTGCAGCTGGAAAAATCCTAAATGCAACCTCAAAACCTTTCCCATCCACAAAGACAACCATGGCTCTTGTGAGACTGTGAGAAACTGAAAAATACTGATGTGGTTGCTGAGATAATCCTCTGTAGGAAAGAGAAGAGGGTAAAGAGAAACACATCAGCTCCTGTCCCCTCTGCCCAGTCCTTTTAGAGAACTCTCTGACCCTGGAAGCATCAGGCTTCTTCAAACACATGCAGGGAGGCAAATCAGGCCCTTAGGAGATAACAAAAGTTGGCTTCTTGTGAACTGCCTGGTGTAACAGGCAGCAGAAAATTGCACAGCTCAGTCTCCTGAGGCATTTCCAGCTTCTTCCCTTTTCACAGCTGCACAGCCACCCTTTAACCTTTTTGTACAGAGGTTCAAACTACTGGAGGATTGCAGTGTGTGTCCAACCAGCATCAGAGCTTGCTCACTTTTTGCTCTCAGTTTCAGTCAGTAAATGCCTCTCAGATGCAACATGATGCCCCTCAACTGACTCTTACTAGTTCTTCTCATGTCTGGTGTGTGATGATGAAGTTTTGATTTGAGCCTCTATCTCAGCAAAGCTCATAACCAACCTCACACTCTGGCCAGCAAGGCCCGAGATCATCCCTGACTCTCCCTGAGCAGAGCTGGCTTCCTGAGCTGGGATCAAAGGCCAAGGAGAATATAAAAATATGCTGATCCATCACCACTCTCCAGGAAGCTTTCTGCTCCTCCTTCCTTATACTGGGTTTCAACCACCAGCCAACAACACTAAAAATCACTGCATCGTACTTCAGTTGTTTCTAGGCAAATATTTGAATTTTAGATGCACTCTGCTTCTGCTGACCCTGACTTTGCACTACTTAGCAGAGCAGGAGCCAAAACTCACACCCCCGTGTCCACAGTCTGGGCATTGGGTGCTGCAGGAGGCTGAGATGGAGGTGATCCCTAATTCCAGAACCAAGCCCACAAAATGGTGAATTGGACCATGTTGGTGGAGGACTGAATTCTGCCCTGGAACGTGCTAGGTTCCCACCAGACTCGGCTTCTCTCCTGGTCTTAGCTTCCCTTGACCATACTGGCAGGAGGAGGACCACACATCCCTCCATGGCACGGGTGGGACGCACCAGGCGGAGGTGTCAGGGAGGCTCTCACACTTCCCTAAAGCAGTCCAGGTTGTTAACTCTGACAACGGAGGGGATGTGATGCTTCCAGCAGCTGCCTGCCCTGTGCCCTCAATGCACTGAGCAGCTCCAGTGAGAGTAAACACTTCCCAAAGCACACTCCAACCCACCAGCTCTGCAGCAGATGATGGTTTCAGAGGCATTTCCCTACTCTGAGACAGGGACAAACCACGTGTGCCCACAACAACTGTACAAGAACACTGAACAGGGGTCAGCGTGGACCCCTGAGGCTTGAAAACCATCCCACTCCTGATTTTTAGTTCTCTACTCAGCTTATTAGCCAGGCTGAAACTTTCCTCATATAAAGTGAAAGGAAAAATAACTTTTAGGGAAAATAGTGATGTGGTTTTGGTAATCAGTTCCCTTTTGCTGCAAGTAATTGAATGCTGTAGCCATGTGTATTGCTGCCACACAGTGCCCATCTACACAGGATTTCTGTAGCTCAGGACGTTTGTGTATATAATTAAAGAAACCCTTAGAGCTTTACCTTAAGCAAGGTGCACACAACTGTAACACATGCAAACACCACATGTGGGTTTGATTTAGGGAGTCTATGTGCTCTGCAGAATCTCATTCAGAAGGAGATGGACCACGCAGAATACACCTGAACACGTGTACATGGGATTTACATCCCACTTCACACATTCCCAGTCCTGACACCTGCTACTGCCCCAGCATATCTGACCACACTTGAACCACCACCTCCCCTCCACTTCACCAGTCTTACCCGTGCATTGTGCCTAAAAGCAGCCAGGCCCCCAGAAACAACACAGTTTGCCCGAAATTGCTTCCTAATTCACAAAAAAAAACCTGCTAAAATTTCAGTTCTTTGCTCAAACCACCTGTTGTTTCTGACAATCCCACCTGCGGCTGGGTATCACCACGGATCTGAGAGGCCCAGGGATCACCGGCGTGGAAAGGCGCTGGGGCTCTCCTGCCTGGTGTCACAGCGGGCGGGGTGATGGCGAACCTGGGGCTGAAGTGCCAGCCCAGGGACCCCCGGCCCGCCTTGGGTCCCTCTGTTCGCCGGGACCCGCATCCTTTCTCCCCGGGTGAGCAGCGAGCACCAAGCCACCGCCTCCTCCCACAGCTCGGCCAGCGGCTTGGGGACACCAGGCGCTACACCCCGACTCGGGGGTCTCACAAACCTTTCCGGACGCTTTCCAGCTGCCGGGCTGGGGCGTCCCCTCAGAGCGAGTCCCGGTGCTCCTCGTCCCCGCCGTACGGGGCGGCCGCGCTCCCGCCGCGCTGCGCCGCCAAAGTTCCCTCCGAACTTTCATTTTCTTTATAAGAAAACGCGGTTCCCCCCTCGTATCCACCCGAAACACCCCGGCAGCCCCCCACACCGACTGCCCTGGCGGCGGGGCAGGCGCCCGAGAAGCGGCAGCAAACCCACGGTACCTCCTGCGTCCCGGGCCGCCGCTCCCCGCGCTGCCGCCTCCTCCTCCGGCGCCGCCCGCACGCCCCGCTCCGCGGCCCGGGAGGCGGAGGGAGGCCGGCAGGAAAGGGAGCAGGACCTGGGCTCCTCCTCCGGCCCCCGGCCTGGCGCCGCGGCCAAGGGCGAGTCCCCTGGCACGGCCCCTCGCCTGCCCCCGAGGGCAGGGCTGGCCCGGAGGCGGAATGGAGCTCCTTCCCCAGACCCGACCCGCACGCCGACCCGCCCCCGGGCAGCTCCTCACGCTCAGCGGATTTGAGTTTTTTAGGAAAACCCAGCTGGGGAGTGGTCCTGGCTGGAGCAGGACCTCTCCCGCACCGCTGCCCATCGTCCCCGCAGGGCCCGGCCTTACCGCAGCAGCGCCCAGCACAGCTCTGACTTTGAAAGTTGCTCCTTCCCCGGATCGCGGCGAGTTTGGCCCTCGCTGGAAGAGCAGAGCGAGGTTGCCCCCTCTCTTCCGAAGGAGTCAGATGTTGGTGTCCTTCCCCAGACTGACCCATTCCTCCCCAGGAACCTCTGACAAGGCAGGGATTGCTCCATTTCCCACACCCGTCGGACCAACTGAGACAAGACCATTTCTGCGTGCCTTTTGCTTTGCTATTCGTAGTGATTCTATAAATTAAACACAGAGGATGTTTTTTTCCCCTGGTCCGTACCTAGCAATAGATCACTGCTGGTCACTTGGGATGGATGAGCATTCACAGAACGGCTGCGGTAGCCTGAGATCTGCCTGAGGGCTTCTTTGGATGATTATGGAAACAGAGATGGGTGTTCACCGGTGCTTGTCCCCATCAATCTGCATCCAGCTGCAGCCATAGGTGGAGAGCAAGAACGAACCAATACTATTGTTTTTTTACATTTTACACAACTAAAAAACATTACCTGTTTTTAGCACCCTTTCCACGTCTTACCCAGCCTTCTCCCTTTTATGCCCCATAGCCCAGGTCTTACCCAGACATTTCTTACACCTTTTTTTTTTTTGACAATGTTTGAAAACACCCCCAAATAACACCTTTTCCTTTATTATGATAGAGTCTCTAATTTCCTCTGGAAATAAATATCCCACATATTCAAGCTAATTTTTCCCTTTTATCCCCTCACCAAATTTCATCCCACTCTTCCTTATGTCTCCATTGATTATGCCACTCACAGTAATGCCTTCGTGTCTCCAGCCTTCCCTTTTCTGAAGTCTGAAAGCTTCTGAGTGATGCTGTCAGCAAGTGGAAAATTCAAGGAGTTTGGCTTGGCCTGCATAGGGAGCCGATAGGAATTTCTCACACATCAGATGGGAAGAGTTAAAAGACAATGGAATGTTCTTGCTCTGTATCTACATTGCAGATGAGAGAAATAAAACAGGACTGGGAACCCGTTTAGCAGAGCCACTCTAGAGGTGGATGTGTCTCAAGGAGCTTAGGAAGCAGCCAGATCAAGGCAGGGAGCCCCATCCAGCTGCAGGAGCCACATTGTCTTGAAACACTTCATTTTGAGGCTCACTTCACAAGGAAAAGAGGATCCATCCAACTTTGTGCTTGCCCCTGCCAGCTGCAGCTCTGCTCTCCTCCCTCTGCTTATGGTAAATGGCACAACTCAAGCTTTTATGTGCAGAGCACTGACCACACTTAGCACTTTACTCTTTTAAAATTGGCTCATTCTTCTCAAATTGCAGAAATTAATCCAAGTGCAGATTCCCTCACAGTCCCCTAGTGAGATACTGAATCCTCAGACACACCCATTTCACAAAGTTAAACATTTATTAGGAACAAGAACTATTACAAAAAAGATATCCATAGTCTAAATATATACATGAGGTTTAAACATAGCATTTTCATGTACCTTTAGCTATAAAAATACATTAGATTAACTGTATCCTAATTTATAAATATAGTTCTTTTCTTTTAAAAAAACAACTAGTATTTCATATGAAAGCCTTACTGTGCAATGGAAGAATATATATACCCGCTAATGGGTTATTTTAGTGTCTAGTGTTATATAACTTAGAAAATTCAGTGTGTAGAGTCAAACCCTGATTTATACAAAAAGAGATACATTGACTTTTTAAAAACTTGATAAGGGGGAAAAAAGTGAAATATATATCATACATATAAAGCCAGAAGAGTAGGATTTTAGGAATTTCAGATTATTTCAGTTTCCACCATTGTTTATCAAAAATACAGAGATACATCAGGATAACCAGCCTTTTACTGTTTGCCTCACCTCCCTACTGTCTGGCTGCAGCCCAAGAAAACCCTCAGGTGGGCAAGAGTAAAACGTTTGTCTGAGAAGATGTTTGCACTCTTACATGCCTTACAAAAATAGAAACTTATTTACGATGATCCCATTTGGCCTTTCATGGGGAAGGGAGGACATTTTCATCACTGGAGGGAGAGATTTACCTGTCTCACACCCCCTGGGAGGACAGGCTCCTATTTACACTGTTGGAGGTATGTCATGTCAGAAGAAAAGTGGTGTTGAAGTGCAATTTCAACGCTCACCAACTAATAAGGAAGTTTAGGCTCATGCAAACTTTTTTTCCTTACTTATCACCACCCACCTTCCTTCCTCCTCCAAAAAAAGCTCCACTCATGCAACAGAATTTGTTGCTGTCTGAGCCTATCTGTGAGCAAAGGAAGGTACTGGTTAAATCCTGGCTTGCAGCAGAGAAGAAAGGTTAGACCTGCATTTCTGCTTCAAGCTCTGACATCTGGAGCAGCAATCCTAATCAGTACTCCCTGGACATCTGCTGATAAGCCATAAGAAACCTCGGTGCATTTGTTCTCAGAGGACAATCCCAGAGGGATCAGCTGAACTTCCTAACAAGCTGTCACCACTAACTCCTGCACACTCCCACCTCCTGCAGGCGTGGGACTGGCTGTGCCTTTGCCAGGGTTCTCCAGTAGAGTCAGGAGGAGACAAGGAGGGAAAGCAGTGAACCCAGGAACTGAAGACAGCATGTGGCTTGTCATTAATCTCATCACAATTAATCTCATAATAATGTCCGGGTATGCAAAGAAGTTACTACAGGAGGTACTAAGGAATGAAATTGGTGTGACAGCCACTCCATGGACAGCTGTGAGCAAGGGACAATCCAAGGCAGTTGTTTTCTCAGGGAAGGATCAGCTACTCTGTGCTGGCCACGAGATGACAGCACTCACAGGGACGACGACTGTGAAGCTGCTGACACATGGAAGTCCAGCCACATCTTATTCCACGGTAACTGGCTTGTACACCCTTCCCTTTAGCACTCAGAGTGTGCTTGGGAGCACCTGCCTTTTCACACTGCACTTCCAGGAATGTATTTTAAGCTACATTCATACACAACAAAGAAGCAATGAGAAGAGCTTTAAAGTTTTACTCTCATAGTAATAGTCCTGGCTCAAAAAACAAAGAGATGTTGAAATAGCCTGAAAGTTGCAGAGAAAGACAGAGCAGGACACTTTCCTGCAGCTCTTCTGCTTCCTGCCCCAGATCAGAAGGACTGGTGTGGGGTGTTTTCTGTGGGGTATCTACCATGCTACATGCTCAGCATCCAACTCGGTGTCACCACGTAAGTGCAGTGCAAAATCCTCTTGAGAAAAGTGCTATAGTGAAGGTTTGAGATACAACTGTGACTCACTGGGAGCCAGAAGGGTCAGCAATTCAGGAACTTGCATTTGCAGCATGTGTAGTGTGTGCACACCCAAACATCAGGTTCCAAGGACACTTGAAAGTCTGGCTCTGGTGGGTGAAATACTGGCCCCAAAAGGAGTCCTCTAGGAAACTCCAACAAATCTCATTCGGGGCTAGAATATCACCAGTGTGGAGAATGCATATATCTTTAGAGACACCAAGATAGTTCTTTCAAAGAGAATTTCCTTACAGAACCTTCCACTAACGCTTGCACTCCCATTCCAAACTCCAGCTGCAATCTTCACACAAACTCCACCAGCTCCAGTCAAGTTGTTCTAGCCCTACCACTCAAGTCCATCTATGCCAAGGGAAATCCAAGTGCCTCTGAAGGTATTTGCCAGTACCAGTTATGGTACCAGCAGTCTCTCTAACGTGCCAGCGACTTCCACGTCCTTCAGGGGTACAGTTTGGAGCAGATGTCCTGCAAACACTGTGATTGACCAGCATCTGAGTCACAGGAAGCAGGCAGATGTACAGCCAGGGACTTGTAGAGTACCAGTGTGTACTGCCAGTAGGGTCAGTAAATCAGTTTGTGAAGAGCCAGTTGGCAAAATGGAGTCCAGTAGATTCAGCGTTCCTAGAGGAATAAAGACAGGTGTTTCCATTTTCCTTCCCACCCCTCCCCTCCCCCTTGCTCTGAACACGTCCCCCATGTGTCACATTCAGAGTGTCAGAATTTTAGGCCTCCTGTTTTCACGGACTCTTCTGGGAGAGCTTAATGGTGACGGTTTTCACTTCAGTATATTCTGCCAGAGCATACTCCCCACTGCAAAAGAAGAGAGGAGGAAAGGTGTGGGGTCTGACAAGCCCCTAACCCTGGCAGGGCTTGTCAGACCCAGCAGAAAGGGACAAATAATTGTAGCATGTAAATAAATGTGTATTTCTCTGAGAGAAGAGAGTTGCACCCATGTGCATTTTAACAGCTGCTGTAGGTGACATCAGGTCATTAAAACCAGATATGAACAACTTACACCAGCTATCCATTTGTTCCACTACTTCTAATAACCACCAAGTACATGCACATAAGTACATACAGTTACACCCTCTTGTGAAAAAAACATGGAACACTTTCATCACTGTAACCCACAAGATGACACTTGTGACTCTGCATAGTAGAAACTGAGTGCTGCTGTGAGAAGCCATACAAGAGATAGCCACATACACACAGTTATTGGTGCTTAGACAGCAATTAAAGTTATTTTTTCACAAAAAGAAGGGTTCTGTCTACAAGATACCATGTCATCAGGAGGGCACAGCTGGTCCAGAAATGCATACTGATGAGAGAGCCCACTACTACATTATGTCTTGGTTGGTGGTTACTATTGGCTCTATTTCCATACCTTGCCCATGGGAAACCTCTGACGTCCTTTAATTAATCAGGCAGTCAGGCAAAGAAAACCATAAGGTCTCAATATATATCTATGTCCCATCTGAGAATTCATTTATTTGTTACACTGAGCAAATGAGGCACCTGAATGTCTCGGAGCAGCAGATGCACCAGAGCATTTACAGAAATGGTTTCTGAAATTAAATCTGACTTGTGAAAGAAAAGGTGTGTTAGATTCTTCTGAGGAGTCTGCTGAATGGTCTTAGAAAACCTGTCTCCTATACAAGAAGAAAATTAAGATTTAAGACAGTGTCTCAGCTCTGTGTCTAACTCATGGGGTAACTAGTTAGAACTGAAATGTTTGGTAGCCCCACAGCAACAGGCCAGGCTGGGAAAAGGGACTGAGAGTTCTTTTGTAATTTAGCAGCAAACTTGGAAGGTGGGATAAAGAAGGATTTGGGAGATCATTCCTTCCCACCAGAAGAGGTCCAACAAGGAGCAATGATACAGCACCAAAAGAGGCACAGACACCACCATGGAAAGATGGGGCAGGTTTGGGGCAGACACCAGTGTCCCCAGCCATGTATGGCACTTCTCCTTTCATCTGAAAATATAACTAGTATGGAAAAATGCTTCCAAGTGGACTTGATTGAACTGGGGCTATTAAAAGCTTATAAGGCAGAGGAAGGTGCTCCTAAAGGAGTGCTTTACATGCATGCTCTACTGGCTTAGCACCTCCCTATGCAACATGCTGCAAGCCTGATTAAACTTTAAAAGCAAATTCAACAGTGTTTTCACAGTCACAAGTGTTATTGCATTCACTACCCACACAGAAACAAAATATTGAGCAAAACTTACAGTTCTCTGCCATTGCCTGACATTTTAAAGCCACCAAAAGGAGCCTGTGCATAGAGCGCATTGTAACAGTTGATCCTACAATAAAAACATCAATTTTAAAAAGACAATTCAATACCCAGGAAAAGCAAGATGATAACAGCAACAATACAATAAAATTCTGAAGTCTCTCTGTTTTCTCTTTTATACAATTCAGTTACTTGAGAAATCAGATTTTAGCAATAAAATGTTCTTTTACTGCAGAAACAGAAAACATCTGAGTAGTTCTCAGTCTGACCTACATCTCACTTCATATCCTCTAATGGCAGAGACATTCATGCTTGAACTGGAATTTATGCCATGTTCAGACTCATGATTAAAATAAATAGTCCAAGCTATTCTCTAATTTATTAAGCACATTCTGAAGTGAACATGTTTACTCAGAAAGCTGTCTAAACACTCACACCAGGCCCTAGCATCCACTTCCAGGTATAGAAAATATTCAGACTGTATCAGACAATTGTGTCACAATAAAAGAAAAGCACTAGGCCCACTTCTATAGATACTTGGTAGAAAAAGCTGATGCAGACACTTCCCCATCTCAGTAAGATCAAATGACTGAAGGTCAAACAGCACAGGTATGGCTTGTACTGCAGGTCTGCATCTTCATGTGTGTCCAGCACATGTATCCTTCAGAGCCCAACATCCCATTTTTATGTATGTATTTGAGGCAGATTCTTCTGGTGCCACCTCTTGGAATTAATCCTCTGCATCAGAATCAGACACCAGATCAACTTCCTGAGTTGAGTGGGACAAAAAATCAGGATTCCATCTTTGAAACAATTCTAATATAAAGAGAAATTTTGTAAGCAAAAATAGCATCTTATCTTTGTGACAGTGGTGTGTTGCCATCTACTGTCCACACTGGTTTGTGCAGCAAAGTCCCATCTGGTGCTGGCTAAAGATCATGAGAATTGTTTTGATACGTACAGGGTTTTGGAAGGCATCACATCTGGTGGAACTTGCTACAACCCCAACAAAGAAATACTTTGAAGGTAAAAACAGTCCATTTCTTGACACACTGTCTGGGCCTCACCACCTTATTTTGTGAAATGGATGTTGCTTCTGAGCAGAATATCAAGAATTAGGCAGGCTACTAATACATCTTACCTCTAGCACTTAAAGAATCACAGATATTCTGAGTTGGGAGGGACTTACAAGGATCATGAAATTCAACTCTTAAATAAACAGCATATATGGGGATGGAACCCATAACCTTATTAGCACCATGCTCTCACCAACATGATTACAAGTCCTAACTCCCTCTCCCCTCTCAGGAAACAAAGCCCCAGCCCACCCTCTGTTCCCAGGCTGCTCACCAGACTGTTCCTGACTGCAGAGCAGAAGCCAGGGTTAAGGCTCTGTCCAGGTTCTTGGTGAACACTGCAGCTGTGAGTCCATACTCGGTGCTATTGGCTCTTCTTATCACCTCTTCTATACTCTTGAACTTCATAATTGGCTGAACTGGCCCAAAAATCTGCACATATCAATTAAACCTTAGTACAAGAAAGCATCTGCTAATTGTGGTAATGTTGAAGTAATCAGAATCAGATGCTCTGTTTGGATAATATATTTAAAATGTTATATCTTAGCTTTCTAGGGGTGACTTATAGAGTGTCTTAAAAACTACTAATTTAACTTCAAAGGAAGCATTGTGATGTGCTGTAGTAGTTAATAAGTTAAGATCCAACAACTAATGGATCATCTACAACAATCAAAATAAGCAGAGTTAGATCTGGACAAGTTACAAATGATTCATCCTTATTCCATTTACAATTCTCCTTTTGAACTCTGAAGCTGAGTGTACTCAAGTAACAATTAATTTATTTCAAGGACTGCAAGTTTTCTTCCTTGGTTTTAACCCTGATTTTTTCACTGTATGCATTTTATTTGCATGTAGTGCATTCCCCACATCTGTGTTCAACCACAAATTTGGCTCCCCAGGTTGCTAGTGTAAAGGCAACTCCCAAATTTTGGGATGGAGTCTCTCATCAGGTACAGTATCAAAGGTGGAGCCCTTTCTTGGTCTGCAAGGTCTCATAGCACAATAAAGCCCACTGAAGGTGAGATACAGACCCATTTTGGCCACTTTTAGGCTCATCCAAGTATTTCTAAATGTCTTTGTTTTGGAATATCCAGGCTCCTAAGTGGAGCCTCAGTCTTAGGCAAAGGATAGACATGCATTTGCAACAAAACTGCCAATGAATGGAACTGGATAAGCTTTGTGAATCATGGCTTGGGATTTGGAGTCAGTTCATTAAGAAAAGGTCTGTCATGGGGTTTTCAGCTCTTTTTCTCTCTATTTTTAGCATGTAACTTATGCCCTGACTGATATCTTTCCCAGGTTCCTTAGAGATTCTGTGGCAGATCTGAGACATTTAAACATCGTGCCAGGAGTGAACAGCAAGCAGCCCCATAAAAAGCACTAGGCTAAACTATAAAATACAAATGCCAGTTAGACTTTGGCAACTACTTATTTTCCATTAGGGAACATGATGAAAAGTAGATTAACTTTTATTTCAAAGGAGTATCACAGGATCTAATCACATGCAGCTTGTTCAACATTTCTGCATGGGAATAATGAAAGCCAGAGTATTAGATCTGCACTTTGCTGGCTTTGACCATGTTTTCATATAGGAAAGAAATAGTCAGTCTCAGGGGATTTTGCCATGAGAATGGAATCTGAGATTGTTTCAGATGCTAAAGCTGCTTCAGAGAACTTCAGTGCCATTCCTTTGTTCCTTTCCAGCATCATGTCCCAGAATTCTTTTCCCACCTTTCTGCAATAAAGCAACCCCTTCTTTACAAAGTAGTGGAGCAAGAACACACATCACACTATCCACTGTCACTGGCAATTACAGGGTAAATAATTGCTCCAGCCTGCCACAGTGTCAGTTATTTTTACACAGATATTTATATTTAAAATTAAGGATTCAGACAGACCCGCCCTCCATCACTATTTTTTATTCTGAAGCAGCATTTATCTAGGTGATTTGTACCTCTTCTTTGGCAATTCTCATGTTATCAGTGACCTCTGAAAACACCGTGGGTTTTATGAACAGTCCTCTGTCTTCAATGGCAAGACCACCACACTCCAGCTTAGCCCCTTCTTTCTTCCCACTTTCTATCAGCTCCAGGATTTTATCAAACTGGTTTTGGTCAATCTGTCAGACACAAAAGGAAAAGAAACAGACAGCAGCACCTTTATTATCATTGTTCCAGAGAGGAGTAATGGAAGGTGGCCCAGGGGCATGTTTGCAGGGCCCTGTCACACTGGGTCAGTTTACAGCAAAGTTTAGGATGTGGCAGTCAGGCAGTGAGCAGGGAGAAAGACAGGACATGGGCACAGCCCAGAGCCACAGAAGAGAGAAGGTGAAGTGACATGAGACAGTTTAATATAATCTAATAGTTTCCTTCTACATGGAAGGGTCTCCCCACTTTTCCTTATGGGGTGTTCTGGATATGTGTTCCCACTGCTCATTCGCTTGAGCTCCGGGATTTGCTGACCTTCTCCAAGCACTGATTTATCTCAGTAGCAGTATGAGAATAGTCTGAGATGGACTAGCAAGCTCATCAAGGGATCTAACCAGCAACAGAATCAGGACAGGAGAGGGAGAAGCAGGGTACAAGAACTATTAACTCAACTTTGCTGCATTATGCAGCTTCACCCACAGCTCCCTCTCCCACACTGGAAGAGCCCAGCAAGCTCTGCCTCCACCTCCTTCCACACTGCATGCTACATGAACAGCCTCAAAGATAAGCCCTGTTGGTGGGGTGACTTCAGAACTGTTGTACCAAAGCCTTGCTTTTAAAATCAGAATAACTCTTCACAGTTCTTAGAGACTGGTATATTCTTGCATTTTTTTTTCTCTGTACTGGGAACCATATCTTCACTTTTAACTACCAACCTTGTCTATCTCCTCCTCACCCCCACCTAAATATGGAGTAATCTCAAATAGTGAGTGACTGTCATTAGCCTTTAAGCAGGGATTTCTGTAGGGGTGAGGAAAGGCCAGTTCAGTGACAGGACCCTGAGGCTGCACAGCTGCACCAGGACTCAGAGCAGACATCCTGTAGTCCACAAGCACAGTGTGTCCTGTGCTGGGAAGAGATGCAGAAGCCCACAGCACTTCCATGCTCCTTCTTTCATGCTCCACTTGCAGCAGTGGGCTGCAGAACTGCAGGTTTCAAATACATCTTAGCATGATGTATAATTAAGTGATAAAACTCCTCATCACAGCAGGCTGGAAATGGAAAAAAGTTTATGGTGATGTTTTTCAAAATAAAAACCTCAACAAATTTATTGAGGTGATTAAATAAAAGACTCCACCCACTGGTACAAGGTGTTCTGGAAGCCTTGGGGGTTATTCTGATTGCCAGGTACCTCCAGATGCTTGTATGGCTCAATCCTCTTCCCTAGGCATCTGGTTTTATTTCAGCAGGGCCAGTTGCCAGTTGGGACTGTTTACATAGAGTATTCCACACTTGACTCCTCCAGATTACAGACTATATCCTGTCCTTAGTTAATCCTGGCCACACACAATCCAAGTTTTCATGCTTTTAGACAAATACCAAAGCTGCAGGAAGGTGGCCTTGAGGTACTTCTGGTACACAGTGGAAACAGAGCCCAGCACATCTCCAGGCAAACAGATGTGTGTGTATCACATGCACTGTGGACAGTGTGTTCTAAGTGCTTGTGTTCTCTCATGTTTTAAGGTGCTACTCAAGGACACAATTCATGCTACTGCCCCAGGAACTGCATTCCCTCCTGTAGGATACAGTGTCACACTGAGTTTGGCAGGTGTCATACACATTGTCTATTTGTCTGGTTGCTTAGTTGCCAAGTGTAAATAATTTGAAAATATCTGCAAGTGTTTTCCATCCTGCCATGTCTGTGATCCAGACCAATCCAGTCCATCCACTTCACATCACAGAAAACAAAACAAGGATATTTATACAGCTGTAACTTGTTGCAAGGCAAACTACAGTTAGATGAAAAGACACTGGGGAAAGAAAACATTTGTAAAAATGACATGCAAGGGTGGAACTGTTTGTCATTGTAACCAGAGCTTGCAAGGCTTGTTTAAATTCTGTCCCCTACTCCACTATTATTTATGGTTCAAGCATTGAATTCAATTAAAAACACATGATCTGGTAAAGCAAATTCGACTATTTGTTCATCTAATTGAATAGAGAAGGCAGCTTCTAAGGATCACTGCAATGCTGAAAATCTGGGAACCCCCAAATCTTCATCTCTTGCTTCATTTCAGTCAAGACTACAAGGAGAATTTTTTCTGTGTCCAAAACTTGTGTTTGTAACCCTACAAAATAGCCCACAACTGGGTCCAACGGGCTGTTGGACACAACCCTTTCTACTTACATGTTTTATTTTCACACTTTAATACTGACGTGCATGTCTACAGTCTAAGGAAAATATTCACTGTCTTATAAATCAAATTATATGTTTTGGTCTGAATAGCTACAGGCTAACAAGTGCCATCGTTAGTGCTTATTTCTGTACATTAGGTGTTACAATCTACAAATCCCAGTATGTGGGGTTCTAAAATATCAAAATTAGCCCAGTCTTATTTTAATCTAATCCCTGTTCTAGTACCCCACGATGTCAGTCTCATGTAATGCTGTTTGCTGTTCACAGTTGTATAAGGCACTGGTTAACCAGATTGCCATCTGTGCAGATCTACTTTATTGCTTCCTGTGATACAGCTCCCAGGAATCCAAAGTTAAAAACTGCCCTTGGTCTGCTTTTGAGGTTGGCACTCTGCTCAAACAGTCCTGATCACCCCTCAGGTTTCTTGTGGTGTCTTTTGAATTCCAGCCAGTCAGCACTGCCAGACACATGTGAGTTTTGGAGAAGTCTCATCAGAAGCATGCCTCATTTCTGTCTAAATTTAATACTGTTTAAAGTTGACCTAATTTTAATCAGAGCAGTACAGTTTATATCAGCATAACCCAATATGTGGCTGACACAATCTTTTCCCCACTGCCATGCCATGAGCCTCCATGCTAGTGAACAGTAATCCACATCAGGGGACTGACTTGAGTAAAACCTTTCTTCTTCACTTCCAAAAAGGCTGGATTAGACCTGAACCAACCAGTTCCCCAATCTAGTGCAGTGCAATGCAGGAACAAACAACTGCACAAAGGACCACTTGGCCAGGACTAGCTTACATCAGCTTCAAGTTTGGGTGGAACAGGATTGTCATCACCTACAGCTGATACAGGACCAAAGAGATCATGGGCTACAACCACTGTCAGCCTAAAGGCAGGCTTTAACCCCTTCCCCCTGTTGGCTTCTAAGCCAGTGATCATCCCACAATGGGATCTATGCAGCACTGCTGTAATGCTGTTGCATATGCTCACCCTGACCCACACAAAAGATTGAAAGCAACAGGCTGGATCTGAAGCATCTCATGAGGAGAGATGAATAAGACAAATTATTTTTCTTGGTGATTTGTCCCTTATCCATCAATTCAAGATAAAAAAACCCTTCCAGCCAAGCAGGTCACTTCAGGGACGGGGTGGGGGGGCGTGGTGCAAAATTATCTGGAAGCTTTACATTTGAAGAGTAACTTGTGGGCAGGTGTGAATCTTTGCTACTTTTGGAGGTATTTTTAAGTCCTTGTGACACTGCATCATTTCTCTCCTCTGCTTAAGTTTCTGTATGTGCCCACAACATAGGCTCCAGAGCATGAGGAACCATAGCTGCAGAGGAAGGGGTTGTTCCTTTGAACTGGAAACCACATAAAAGCTTTGGGATTTACAGTTTCCTCCCACTCCCTCAACATCTTCCCATCCTGGCCTTGACAATTGCATACACAGAAGTTCAGGTGTGTGTGAGTATGCTGTCTCTCCTACAAGTGTAACAGGTAAGCCAGAGCAGGGAAAGAGGACAGATGGGCCATATTTAAAATCTGATCAGACACTGCTATTCCAACTTACTGTTACCCTTAATTACAGCTCTGTATGCAGAGGGTCTCCCTTAAGCCACAGGAGTGATCCCAGAGGATGGGAAGTGCTCTGACAGCCTGACAAGAGCTGGGAACACAGATGAACTGTAACAAACAGCCCAGTTCTACAGACTCCAATCACTGCAGGGTGTTTCACCCTTTAAAGCTCACAACTGAATAGATTCAGGAGCTGTTCTCATGAAAGCAGTTTGAGGGTCAGCTCATCTCTGCTGGAGCAAGTCTCAGCAGGGGATTCTTCTCCTAAAAGTGCTGAGCAGTTTGAAATCTTTCTAGGCAAGTTACAGGGCTAGATATAGCCTCAGCATGAGCAGGGATGTACATCAACTTATTCCCCATGCATGAGGACAAATAACGAGGTTTTGCCATGCATGAATCATGTGCATATTCAGATGCAGATAAGGAGAGGCAGATGTCCTTAGAGCCACCCCTTCTCTGAGAGATCCCACACAGCATCAAGGAAGAAAAACTTACAGTGCAGTACAGAGCAAAAGAGGCTTTGGCTATAAGTTTCTGGAAATCTTACTTTATTTTTTGTACCAAACAGTGAGCCTGTTAGAAGATCTGACCTAAGGATCTTCTCCCAGAGTTCTCCAGCACAACTCAGATGGCCTCAAAATGAAAAAATAAGAGGAAGGCTCTGAAGTATTGAGGAGGCTAGTTCTGACAGCAGTTTGGCATGTTCCTTCCTTCTAATTCAGCTGAAATTTCTCCAAAGGATCAGAAAGGGAGCAGAGGAGGAGAGGGAAAGTGAGGACTCAGGAGTCTCTGGGCTCTAACTACTTGTCATCACCCACACAGCCAAGGAGCTGAATAGCCATTCAGCTGCACTCTTCTGCACAGAGCTATGGCTCACTGCAACATGCTTTGTGTTACTGTACCAGGGAGACAGCCCCTTCCATAAAGCTGGATAAGAACTGAATTAAACACATTTGTGTTTTTAAAAAAATTACAACATAACATTTCAACAGTTGTGATTAATTGATATTTAAAATAGAGAGAAAAAATAAAGCCATGATACATTACTCACCCCTCAGCATTTCTACTGGGACCATATCCGTAAGGATAATATTTACACAAGGAAAATTAAACAAAACCACAACCAAAAACCAAATAACAACTGTTCTCAGACACACAGTTACCTGGGGCCCTTGCTCAGTTCTGGCATCAAAGGGGTCTCCAACCAGTCTCTTCTTGGCAAACTCCACGCTGCGCTTGACGAACTCAGGGTAGATCTGCTCCTCCACAAAGACACGGGAGGCAGCCGTGCAGCACTGCCCCTGGTTGAAGAACACGCCTTGGTGGGCACATTCCACTGCCAAGTCCACTGCAAGATGACCCAGGAGGGAAAAGTGTTACCACATGCACAGTTCCAGCATTCCAGTGTTTCCAGACTTGTTTTTTTGCTTTCTCTTTGGAAAAACTCCTTAAAAATGCTGACAGTGGTCCACACCCATTGAAGGCACTCATAGGGCCTCACTGCCCCCAAACCAGAATTTTTATTGTATCCATCCCCCCGCTTCCTGCCTTTTGTCTTGAGGTCTAGTTTGCCATAGATCTTGATACTTTCTCCCACAAGGACTCACTGAAGGCAGTGACCAGTTTTTCTTGCTGTGGATTCCTTGATACCATGCATTGGCTCTTAAAGGCAAGTTTCAGTCCTGATTGTTGAGAAAGCAGCATGCCAGCTTTGGCCAGGTCCTTGCAATGCTCCCTATCAGCAGCTGGCACAAATGCCTCTGACTTTCAACCTGTGCTGTGCAGGACTGGAGAGGATTTTTCTGAAGCCAAATAGGAGTTTCCAACCATTTTAGTGGTCCCAGGTCGCACATATCTCCCAGTAGTACTCAGTCACATAATAAAATCATAACGAAAGACACAACATGAGCCCTGCAGATCACTAGGACAGAGGTGAAGGCTGGATTAGATCAGATTCTCCAAAATTCCCCATACACTGGAATGCCTGCAGAGAGGTTGCTTTGCAGGAAACTGCTTTCCCCAGTGCTTGGCTCAGGCTCTGCAGCACTGTCAACCAAAGAGAAAGCCCACAAATAGCAAACACACAAGTGCAAGACCTGCCTGCAACTGCAGCCATCCCCAGGGAAGGCAACACTGGCCATGGGAATGATCCCCATGCAGGGGAAGAGCTCCAGGACTGCAGAACTATATCCTGCTCTTGGACAGAGGTTTCCTCCAGCCTTTGGGGTGGAAACACCAGCCCTGTGAGCTGCCAAAGGACAGCAGAGACACACAAACCCCACCACCCTCAAGGCTCTTACAGCAAATACACCCAGCAGCCCATACTCACAGTCTGCATCTGCACACACAATGCAGGGGTTTTTCCCTCCCAGTTCTAACGTCACCCTTTTGAGGTTGCTTTTAGAAGCAGCTTCTTTGATCAGTTTTCCAACCTGTATCAGTGAGACACAAAGAGGACATGAGTTGTTTCCCCTAAAAATCTCAAGTGTGATTCCAACAAGGGTGGAAGAGCCTGGATGGCAGCTGAAACAGGTGGAGGTCAGGGAGAACACTCTGAAATGGTTTGAGTTTCCTACTGCTGTGATTAGTTGGGTCAAAAACAGCCCCAGAATTAAGGTTTGGTTTAGGCAGGTCTGAAAGGAAGGGCTATGCGGGAGAACTATATCTGTATCCTAAAGGGAATGATTTACTCTGCTTTCAGAATTTAGTAACCTAATGTTGTTAGAAACAGTACAAATTAAAACTATTTAGGGCCTTTAGTTGTTAGGGCAGTTAATTTCTTAAGTGCAATGTAATATTTGAATTTGCTCATACTGTAATTGTTTTCTTATATTTTACCTTTGCACATGGAAACCTTACCTTTATTTCTTGCCCTGGAGTAGAACAGTGAGCAAGGAAAGCATGGGGTAGCTGGCTGGCAATAACAGGTCTGCCTTTCTCATGGTTTGCCCCTGTAACTTGAGCATGACTCCTGAACTTGGGAGAGATCATCTCTAGTCACTCAGAGCTTAGGCCGAGAGAGAGCAGGAATAAGTGTGTCCTAGCTTTGCAAGAGGCATTACTACAGGCTGGCTGGCCAAAGAGGAGTGAGTTAATAACCTAAGAGAAGAGACCTATATGGGAAAATTCTTGTAGAGTTTAAGATCAGTATTTCGAGGCTGGCACTGAGCCCAAGCTGGGGTTTAATAACTAAGTCAAAATATATTTTGAATTAGCTTCACTTCCTGGCTCAGAAACAGTAGCATTGTGCTGCAAATACTGCAGAGATGCAGCTGAACTCACAGATGGGTGGAGGGGGAAGAAAACACTTCTAAATTACACATGCATTAGCAAAGGATCTGTCTCCCTTGGTGTTTCCTGCACACCCATGGATTAGGAGACAAGCACTGTGTCTACAGGAGTTTTTTGCCTACAGGCCCCAGCAGCTGAGATTTTCCTTCTGCCACTAATCCACTGGATACTCCTTTTTCATTAAAAACCCAAACAGACACATGTGGGCTGAATGAGTCTATAAGCTCTATTGTTTTCACACAGCTAGTGTCTCATCTGGGCTAAAAGTTCCTGATCTAGGATTTGGAGAGAAACACGTAACTGAGTAAACTGAGATTAGACCAACTATCAAGAGAGTAAAAGCACACTGTGAACTTTTACTTTATTGTGTTCTGTTTGTTCCCATGTTCCCTGTACAGAAACAGAGGCTTAGCACACCTTTTCCTATGGGATAGGCACAGCAGTTAGGATGTACACAAAGCCACTAGATGGTAGTGTTGGTAAATGCTGCAGCTTTTGAGTGTTTGGACCTACCTTTACAGACCAAAGAACACCTTTCAAGGTAATTTGTCATTATTATACATTCACATCACACTCTGCAATTATGAGGGCAGACATAAGAATGGATGAATTTAGCAAATGCTCAACAAGAATAGCATTCCTCAAAGAAGTAAGAGACTGAATTTGCCTGACTGATTTGAAGCTGCCCCCACTGGTGTGATCATTTCCATTCTTTGAACACTGCCTCTATTTCGAAGGTGCAGATCTACTGCAAGAAACATATAAAGCAGTCAGAAGAAAAATGTTCACTTTTCTAAGCAAGCTTTAGTTTGAGAATTTTCAGCAGTGATTACTGCAGTCAGATTTGTTTGCATGTCTCAGCTGTGCCCAATTCCGTGGTCTTGGCAAAGCCATGTGCCCTTTTCCCATGTAGGTATGGAAGAGGATGGCTGTAGGTGATTGATAGTGCAGCAGTCTCACTGCCACCCCTCTCATAAACAAGTCAGACCTCTATTTACAGGAAAAAAAAGCTAAATGGAAGGTGCTTTACTGTGCAGGTCTCAGAATGAAGCTCAAATGTTAATCCCCTCCACGTCAGCAGAGAAGACCTTGGGCACGAGGCCATGCTTTTATTTAAGTCCTAGCTCCTCAGAGGTAACTAAAGCCCAGGAAGAATTGTTCAGGGCTCTGACTGACATATTTTCCAGTTGCAGGGCAGGACTGGCAGGCAAACATGCCCAGAAGCTCCATCAGATCAATGACATAATGTTAAGTCACTGCCAGCCTGCCCTGTAGACTGTCTTGCTTTATGTCAGAGCACCTTTACTTATAGTTCTTACAGAAATGTGGTGGTTTGGCAAAACCCAGCTTTCAGAGATGTGGGATTATTACAAGCACAAGGATCTGAATTAGACAAATATCAAATACTTCTTAGAAATCCTATCAGAGGGAATGTGATGGGAAAAGTGCTGGTTATACAGAAATCACCGACACTTCGTATGTCCGGTCTTGTATGGATGACAGTTTACTAGAGAATGCAAAGAGGAACAGCAGGTGTCTATGAGAAATCCATCACCTACCTTGGTTGATCCAGTAAAAGCAATTTTATCAATGCTGTCATGGGTAGAAATTGCAGCTCCAGCTGTGGGGCCATAGCCTGGCACAATGTTCACCACACCTGGAGGGAAACCCACCTGAAACAGAGGTCAAAAACAGCTCTGTAGAGAATTTGAGAGCACAGCTCATTTCTCAGGAAGCCTGAATTAGTTGTACTATACTCCTCTGAGCTCTTACCAGATACAGCCGTGTTTTCCAGGCTTTCCAGTGACATGGCTGTGTGCTACCAGCTGGAGTAGACGTGGGTGAAACTAACAGCCATGCTTAGGAAATGCCAAGTTTCAGTAAGAATTCTTGGAGAAGTCCCAGTTTAAAGTCAAAAGAGAGTGAGTCTTTCGGCCAAACTTGGCCCCCAGCTACTGCAGTGCAGCTGCAGCCAAGGGGTAAATGAATGAAAGTTTGTTTTGAACAAAGGTTGACATTTGTGGTTCTTCAGGGACCAAAGGGATTAAGAAATCAGTAAAACCTCACTAGATGATGGGGCTAATAAAACAGGAATACAAAAGCAGATGGTAACAAGACTTATGCAAGTTTCCACCACATTTACAACCTAGATTAGGCAACTAGTAATTCTGCCAAAACAGACAAATGGCAAAATTTCAGGTGGATTTCTCGTGCAAGGAGAACTGAGGGATTTACTGGTTTGGTTTTACTTCCTGAAACAAGAGTTTCAAGGATTATTGCTCTTCTAGGTTAGCCTTCCCCTACTACTGAGAACACAAGGTTGTATTCCCTGCGATTTCTAATGATGGAATTGCAGAATATAACACATTTGCATCATTTCCTATGACTTTTTAATACAAATTCTCAATAAATGCCTTTTTTTTTAACAGCAAAAAAAGAAGCTTTTTTCATGTACTGTCTTGCAAAAAAATTATCCTCATAAGAACTTTTCCTCCCCATTTTTTCTTTTCATAAATTGGAAGGGTAGTCTCACTCCTCCTGTGGATGTGACAATGACAAAAGTGCATTTAATGGAGTTTGCATCTTAGATAATGAGTTTTCAAGCAAATACTGCATGTCAAATTGTGCAAGTAATGGTGTTTGGAGTCAGCAGCAAAGCCACAAGGAAGCAAAAAATTGGTTCAGAACACCCTGAGCCAAAAAGTTTTTTCTGTTTTTCAGCAAAAATGAAAGCCAAAATATTTTGGTTGGCCAAAAATTATTTCATTGAATGTAACACATAGCTCTGTGTGTGTGGTAACATCTTCTGCATCCTTTTAAAGATGAAAACCAAAAAAGTTTAACTTATTTTTCTGAAAAACTGGAAAGATTTACCTAATTTTGGGTGGAGAAAGGAGCATCTTAAAATTATTGTACTCTAATTACACTTGTGCCCCAAAGGACAACTGTGAGAAACACCAAGCTTAGAATTTCAGCTGAAAAAAATTAATTTTACCAGAACTGAATGGGTTTTTCTGGGGAGGAATGCTATGCCTGTGTTTGGGGAGCTGCATGTCAGAGTCAAAAAAAGCAATGGTGCATGACAACTGCACCCTGTACTCACTCACCTTGTGTAATCTTATTAAGCCAAGTAACTGTAGGAGATACTTCAATGGTATTATTTTTCCACTTCCTTTCCTGATGGAAGAGCCCTAAGTGTCAATTATCAACATATCCTTTTATTTTCTCCCAGGCTAAGCCAAGAAGGGACAAAATCATCATTTGACTGAGCCTAACAAACAGACTTCCAGCTAAGTGGCAAAAGGCCATCTACAACTCTAAATTTTAGTTTTCCTCAGTTACATCCATAGCTACAGGAAGCTGATGCACTGGAGCAGTGCTGGAAGGTTCTGTGCACCTCCCACCCCCTCTGTACATTTAATAGGTATGTTAGCATACAAGATTCTACCTGACAAGCCCTAAATAAGCATTTTAAAATCCCAACCTATCATCTTGTCTTTATTTCAGTTGACTTTACAGGCCAGACACAGCTAAATTGTTCTATGAACCACAGAAATGATGAGGAATTGTTTCCCAGGGCACTCTGTCTTGGTTGAATTATCCCACTTAAAAACAACAAACACAATACTGCTGTCTAATCACACTTTTTTGTCCCATTGTCTAATAAAACTGAGCTGTTGTCTTTCCCTCATTTGGGAGGGGGGAAGACAAGGCAGAGGAATAAAAGCATCATTTTTTTCTCTCTGCAGCTTCCTGAGGAAGGAGAAAAATGCACAGGTTTTGTGATGTTGGCCACCTCCCAGCCAGTCACAAAGGTCTTTGTAAAAAAAGATTGAAGATGGAGGATGGTCTCACTTTCCTTTGTGAGGCTTTAATATCTTTAAAACCTAAAAATCTGGACAGCCAATTCAAAATACAGCCTTGCTTGCGACCTTAAGAGAACAGAACCTCGATGGGCTGTTCAGATTTCCTCACCTCCTTGATCAGAGAGCCAATGTAGAGAGACGTGAGTGGAGTTTGTTCAGCTGGCTTAATGACCAGAGTATTTCCGCAGCACAGCGCTGGTGCCATCTTCCAAACCAGCATCAGCAGGGGGAAGTTCCACTGTAAGAACACAAGTTGCTGGTCAGATCAGCCTGGCACAGTCACCTACTCACTTCCATGCAGCCTTTTCCCAGCTCGGGGAGGAAAGCCACAAAGAGAAGCGTCTGTTTATAATACTGTGTTTGCTTGGACTAAGGAATATGACTTCCTTGATTTCCCCCTGAGATCCCTAATGCTCCTGGCAGTCCTCACGCTAATCCTGTAAGTTGGACAACCTTCTGCATGATGTGACCTCATTCTTTAAAGGAGTTTGATCACATTTTGTGTAGGATTTTGGCTGTTCACAGAAACTGTGTTGGAGGCAGTTTCCTGATGCATCACTTCTGTACAGCATCTGTATGTGGAGAATTACAGAGTGCAACTTCTCATTGAAAAAAAACCTAACTTTTCCTCTATTAAGCACTGGCTGAGTAGTTAGGAGTTATATAATATCAGTCAATTCCAGTTTTATAACTAGGAAACTGCAGTGAGTTGTTCAGTCATGGAAATCTAGGGGAGGTCTTATACTCCCTTCATAATGTAGATTGTTCCTTTCCAATTAGTTTTCTAATTTGGAATTAGGAATCAGTCCACATCACTTTTCTCTGTACTAATCTCTTTCCTGGTCATGTGTATTTGTGGATCTTGGAGCCTAAGCAAGAAGTGGAAAATCTAGCTCACACTGAATCTCAGAAAGGTCATTTGGCAGCAGAAAAGATTTCTTCATTAAAAATAATTAATGCTGCTTCAGGGATGATGGAAGCAGGCCAATAGCAAGGGGACTTCTTGTCAAGACTCAAGCCAAGGGCCTTCAGCTATCAACAAAGAAGCCAAGTATGTCAGGAATCCACAAATTCACACTTACAAATAAATTAGCAGTGTAGCTTTTGAGCCATGAGCTCTATTCTTACCCTGAAACAAAGCAGAATTTGGTCTCAAGTGTTATTCTTCAACTTGCTTCAACCTTTTTCCCAGACCTGTTCTATTTCAGTGATCTTCTGCAATGGCCACATCCCATAATTTTCCCATTTGTCTCTTTCTCCTAAGTTTTCTTGGAGGCCTGACTGTGCAGCTTGAGCCATTTACACCTACACTACTTTTCTACACATTCACAGCATGAAATAGCTCCATTAGGAGCCTTCTGCTGCAGAGTGGCTGGTGAAAGTAACAGTAAAGGACTCCAGGGCTGCCTCATGATCTCACCTTGGGATAAAAATCAGCCATATGCTGCACTTCCTAAGAACTTCTCTTGCTAAGAACATTGCTTTAAATATAGTCAAGCCATAGGAAAAAGGGAGAACTGTTAATTGCTCTAGGGAAACATACCCAGAACAGTGACAGAACCTCTTTCAATCACGTAGGAATATACAAACCCACAGGCTGTTGGTGTTATTGAGATCGAACTGGGAAAAAAAATTGGAGAAGATTTGTTCTGAGTAAACTGAAGACAGATGTGGTTTTGTTGGCCCAAATCATTCTTTATACAAACACAGTGTTCAACTTAAGTCAAATTTGGTTCTGTACTTTCTGTTGTATTTATTGCTGGTCTAGGGTCAACCTGAGATCTTAAAAGTTCCACTTTGTCCCCTACAGTGGCCTTCCAAAGCATCCTACATGTAGGGTTTAGGATTTGCTTTTAAAAGGATAGTTTCCAAAGCACTGCTGAGTGCCAAAGGCGGCCGAGTGTGACAGGAAATACCTTTTAACTGGTGATCAGTGTGAGGAACCTGAGATTTTGATCTTAAGTCATAAATTCTGCTCACCAGCAGTCACATTGCCTCCTCAGCCAGAAAAGCTGCAAAGTCACCAAGACAAACATTTGATCACCTCCCACTTTGCCTCACTCTGACACTGCCAAATACACCATGTCCTCTTACCAGCAAGGGTATAAATTCAGTCCTGCTGAAGGAAAAAGCAAAATTTCCCCAAACATCTTTGGGATCTGGTCCAGACCTGGTATTCTCAAAGTACAGCAAATCCAATGTCTCGCATGCATTTCTTTCAGTCTTAAACCACAGCTCAAAAGTCAAAATCCTCCATGAACTCTATTGATCCAAGCACCATATAATCATAGAACATCCTGAGTTGGAAGGGATCCACTGGGATCATCAGATTCCAACTCCTGGATTTGCACAGGACAGCACCAAGACTCCCACCATAGGTCTGAGAGCGTTGCCCAAACACTTCTTGAGCTCTGGCAGTGTTGGTGCTGTACCCAAACAGAGAATCTTGACACAGCACAGTTTGCCTTAGAAATTGTAGGATACCACATTTCAAAGCATTTTACAACCAGACAGGAACAAACTCTGTCTCCCATGAGCTGTAAAGTCTTCCTGGCTGTCTGCTGAAACAGAGCAAGCAACACATGCTAACACTGGAGGCATTCCAAGAACTAGCCATACTGTCCCCTCAGCAGAGAATGAGACCTCAAGGGAAAGAAAACTCTATTCAATGAGATTTAATCCCAGAAAGCCCAGACAACAGCCAGACGTAATTAATTGATAATGGATATGATTTAAAACTCAAAACTATGCATCAGCACGAGGCAGCAAAAAGCCAGCACTCATGATGAGATGGTTGTCCCAGTAGTGTGAGAGTCAGAGCTCTGACTGGTCTCTAGTGACTGGTGTCAGCCTCAGAGAGCAACAGAGCATCTGATTAGGAGACCCACCCTTCCACTGCAGAGCATTCCTGTTGCCAAGAGCAATTGGCATGGGGGTAAAACACAAAACTACATCAGGCCACTGAGATGGGAGTTCCCTGCAGAACAGCTGTGCTTAACCAGTCAGCAAATGGTTGCAGGGTAGGATGGAGTGCACACGGAATTTCCAGTTCTGTGGGAAATGCAGGGCACCAGCACTGCCACTTACTGGGGTTATGGCTCCACAGACACCCATCGGCTCATGCCGGGTGAAACAGACAAAATTTTCATCTGCAAGACAAGAGAATAAAGGGGAACAAAACAGTCAAAATCCTCACTTTTAAGGAAGTGTGTAAGACAACTCACACTAACAGGTAGGGGACAGAACTAAACTAATGTTAGACAGAGAGCACTGTGTCTGTTCATCCTGACTCATGTCTTTGGGACATCCCAGGTGGATGAAGATCTGAGTGCAGGTCTTGTGCCAGCTTGAAAGCCAAACACCACTCATGGTCACAGTGCAATCCTTTAGAACCAGTGCTCGGTTCCTTCTGCAAACTCTGTGTTGAGGGTGAGGGGAGGATAACTCTTTATCACACTGAAGAGCAAACATAAGTTTATTTCAGTTTGTGTCCTACTGAAAAGAACAAAGCACTTTCCTCCCTGAAGGAGAGAGTTTTAAAACCCATTTTGTACAGGAATCCTGTTCAGTGTAACAGGAATTGTACTTTTGGTAGGAAAACACAAAAAAACCCAAAACTTGAACTACAGTAATACCATTCATCTTAAAATACTGCTGTTACTCTTTCAAAAGATAGCAGGAAGAACATTTGCCTTTCAAATTCATTCTTGCTGAACACCTAGTTTCATTGGGAAGATCTGACAGAGAACATTTCTAATGATGGGTTCTGGAAGTGATCTCAATCAGGACAAACAAGCAGTATCCAGGCAAGCAAAGCTTTATACCACTCTGAATGAGGGTGACAAATCTCAGTTTATATGACTGACATGGCTCCTTTTGCTGTCTGCACAGACTGAACTAGCTCAGCCCTCCAGAGCCTTTCCTCTGGTGACTAATTTCTGTCTGCCGTGCCTGTCCTTCGCAGAGCCTCAGTGATCACCCACACACAGGGACAAAAGAGGCTGAATTTGAAAATACTCCATATTGCCCATTGTGCCACAGGGACATCCATTCTGTTAACTTGTTCTCTCCAAAACCATATTTGAACTTCTATACCTGGACCAAAGTGTTCTCTCTGTGTGACTGTTCTAACCAAAGGTTTCTCTGCTAAAAAAGCAAAGAAGAGTCCACCCATTATTTTCCAGAAATCTATCCAGGCATTGACAAAGTCCTCCCAGCAGGTTAAATATGGAAACCTCTGCTTAAAATGCATCCTGAGATGGAAACTGCAGGCCATTTTTGCAGGTTTTCAGAAGCCAGCCTTTCCATGGATCTCCCTCCCCCTCAAGCCTGATCCCATCCCAGCTCTGAAACTGGGTCTGAGGGTACTCACCCACTGGAATAGTTCTGCCCTGAATTTTATCAGCCCATCCAGCATAATATCGGAGTGTTTTTATACAGCCTTCCAGGTCAACAAAATAAGCCTGTAGAAAAGGTTTTCCTGTGTCCATTGTTTCCAGAGTCTAAAAAAAAAAACCAAGTTTCATGCACTGTCAGAAAAGTCAATATTTTGGGTTTTTTTTCTTTAAAAAGAGCTTTTGGAGAACCCTCTTCTCAGCTTTATTTTGCCTTGTTCTGAAGACATGGAATGTTCTTCCCTCCTCTTATATTTAGAGAATGAGCTTGCTAATACAAATAAGGCAGAAGGGAAAGCAGACACAGTAACTCTGATGTGTACAGGAGTTGCTTTGTTCAGGGGCTGTGATGAAAGAGCACCTTCCAGAAGTCTCCAGAAGGTAGGTGTGGGTGGGAGACAGGGCTGGGGTCTGGGGCACTGGTCAGAAACAATGTGAGTGTCATGACTTCACCCTAATGGACTTTCCAACACAGATGTGCTGGAGTCCAGATGGCGTCACTGAAATCAGTCAGAGCTACTTTCCTTTTATTTGGAAAAAAGAAAATCTATTTTTCCTACTTCATTACCCTAAATTCAACCTCTGAGAAGCCTCTTTTGTTCAATGATAAACATACTTTTTACAGAGTTCTGGTAAAGTAACCTTTGGGTTCAGATCTGTGCTGAGGCCAGGGCAAGGCAGAAGTTGCTCCACTGAAGCTGCACTGGTGCTGATCAGCTCTAAACAAGGTCTAGGCTGAGCCTGGGTCCTTTACTCTCCAGGAACAGAATGCTCAGGGAATGCTTTGTTCTCTACTCAGGTCATTAAACGGGATATTGGTGCAAATGGCCAGCACATCCATAAAGGAAGTACTATCCCTTGGTAGATTGAAACATCTTTGTTTACACATGAAGTCATACCCTGTCATCCTCCACAGACATTAGGGTCCAAACAGCACTCAAACAGACATTCCCCTTGGAATGGCTAGCCCTGTTATCCACTGAATGTCTGCTGAAACAACTGATTTTTATAGGTCATTGCTTAGCACTCAGCCAGGGCTGATTTTCTGCAGTGCAAACAGCAATGCCAAACAAGCCCTCTCAGACCAGAAGGACAGCAGAAAGCTTGAAGTGAGTGTTCTTGCTCAGAGAAAAAGAGAGTGCTCCCAAGTCATATCAAAAAGTGAGCAAAAATAAACAGGGTTTATTCACACATGGATATATAGATATATATTTTTCTTCCCTCTTATTTGCTGGCCAGAACTGCCTTAAGAACTGAATGTTTTTGTTTTGCCCTGCTGAAACAGAAAGCTGTCATGTGGTTGAGAGACACTGTGCTGGAGAAAGAGACCCAGTCACAAGGCACATGCTCCTGAGCACATCCCAAGGATGTCAATTCCTACTGACCTCGGCAGGACACCAGCTCAGGTACCTGCACATCTGACAGCATGGAACATCATAAATGCCATTCTCTGAAGATAGAAGTGTAGTATTGAACTGGAGAGTGCTCAGATCCATGAGCTTAGGAATGGACAGACAGCAGCCCTAAGCTGAGGATCTGTGGGTACCATTTGGAAAGAATGCCCTGCAGAGTCCAAAGGCTTTTACCAGGTGAGCACATTTTAGCTCAGGTTCTTATCCCTTTTTTCTGCACCAGCAGAACTCCTCCAGGACAGGATCATAGAATCATTAACAATAGTTTTTCAGTGCAGAAGTCCAAGTTCACACAGCTTCACAGCTATAAAGAGACTTCCTGCGCCAGTACATTCAATAGGGAAAGAAACAGTTCCCACTTACACACATTTTAAACTTTGGATGATATCCAGCAAGAGAAGGATTCTCTTTACAGGCCCTCATTTTAAGGGCAGGAATTTGCATAGAAGTCCAAACTCACCTGCATTTTTAAAATAAAGAATGAGTCAGCTGTGATGGTTTGGTGTGTTTTGGTTGGAGGTTTTTTGTTTGTTTGGTTGGTTTTTTTGTTTGTTTGTTTTGGGGTTTTTTTGATAGCTAGGAGACAGCTGTAAATATCAATGGCTGTCAAAACTAAAAAAAATATTACTTTGAAAATTTATGTATTAACATCTTTAATCACTTTAATAAATAGCTAAAGTTCTGCCAAAGTCAACTATATAGAAGAACTGACAGCCTTCTAGGACACCTAAAATCCTGCAGAAAGAGGAACAAAGTCATGACTGCTGTATGGACTCTTCTGCCCTTCAAGAAAGGAGAGAAAAGAAAAATATTAGATAGATATGGATACACCAGAATTATGAGCCAATTGTTGCTGGCTTATCACTGCTCCCAATACTTACTGCCAGGATGACTCTGTCCCGTTCAAGAAGATCAGCCAGTTTGTGCAGGAGTCGTCCTCTGCTTGGGGCATCCATCTGTCTCCATGGAGACCCTCTCTGGAACGCTGCCTTCGCTGCCTCCACTGCATTATCCACATCAGGCTACAGAGCAAAAGAAAACCTCAGGTTACAAGGAAAGAGCAGGACAATGCCACAGAAACTCCCCCAGGCTGCTTCCTAGTTGATGCTGTGGTGGCCAAAACCAAGCTGTCCAACAAAACCACTTTCATTTTACTCCTGGATTTGAATCTAAGCCTGGAATATGTTTTAGGTTTGGCCTGGGCTCATAAACAACCTTGAGGTCTGAATACCAACAGGGTCTTTCAAGGGCAATTTAATGTAACTGACTTGTTTATAAAATAATCCAGAATCATGTTCCTGCCAATACAGGATGTGACACTGGGGGAGGATGAAGAAGCATGACAGGCCACTGGCCTACATGAATTAGCCTCCTCTAAACAAGTGTGGGCAGGAAAATCCCCCATGAGACCAAGATTTTACCCAGGGAAGTAATTACAGCTCAGATCCCACCATCCAGTTCCCCTGGAGCCCATGCCAAGGCAGTTAACACACTAAAAATCTCCCTTAGATCCTAGAACACATTTCCAGAACATTTCTTGCAGATGGGAAAGGTTTTGCTATTCACTGCTATGACAAAGACATTTCCCTTACACACACTTAGAGCCATTCCCCTTTCATCTCCCAACAGCTTTACCATCCTCTGGACAAAATCCAACTCTGTTTAACCAAATTACTAAAAAGATGGGGAACAAATTCCCTCTCTTCCCACACCATGACCCGCAGAGTTTCATGCATTTGCTCTGGCCATGGTATGCCCGGGACTCCTCCCTTTAGCTCACATATATTGATTAAAAAAGTGAAGCCAAGGGCATCTTCCCAATCCAATGTAATCAATGGGAACACTGCTACCAGCATCCACAAGGCCAAGGCTGTTCCTCAAGCATTGATAAAGCTTTGGACAGACTCCTGCTGTAAGGTCTGGCACAGCCCAAGCTTTGCTTTAGCTGATGGAGAACTTGCACCCCACTGCAATATATGGCTCAAAAGGGTAGGAAAGGAGGCAGGGTGTCAGACCTTGATCATTCCTCCCAGCACTTCACCAGCTGCTGTCATCTACACCTTATCTCAAATCTTGTCTGAATACAATTAGGAAATAAACCTCTGCATTGATCCAACAAGGTCTGGCCACTCTCCCCTCATGGAGGGGGAAGTGTAGTGCTCAGTCAAGAAAAAATGTTGTAGGGAGACGTGTTGCCTTCTTAAAAAGTTCATGGTCAAAACTACAAGCCATCATCCAAGGCAAGGGCACCTAACATTAAATTTGGCTCCTTTCCTTCACAAGGAGATCACACAGCTCTGAAACAGTCTGACCTATACTGACAGGAAAAGAAATGCACCCTTTTGGAAGCCCACAGATGGGAAGTCATTGGAGGAAACTTGTGCTGTCACAAGATGGCTCTGGTCCAGCAAGGGATGCTGGTGAGGCAGAGGTGTCCAGAGCCACTGAGCACAGACAGGCAGGTCCTGCCTGGGGCCCATCACCCACAGGCACAACAGGCCTTTGAATGGCTCACTCTGCCAGAGTTGATCTGGATTCAGACTGGCACATCACAAAAGCCAGAAGGCACCACCAGCCACTGCACACTTATATACTCCCCATCCTGCCTGCTGGAATGTAGGCTTAAGCTGAAAGAAGGCAATATTTTATGTGACAGAGCAGGCAAAGGAACATAAGTGTGTCAGGTTTAAACAAGTCTTCTCTTAGCAGCAATTAATTAGGTCTGCAACCAGGCTGAGATCATTGATGTACAGGGAACTGGGTCTGCAGTGGCACAATGCCCTTGGTACTGAGGGTCTTCCCTCTACCATGGCACTCAGGACAGGGGTGAGATGACTGCACGGGCAGAGGATTTCAGTGCATGCCCAGATCTTCCCCAGTCTCTAAAAATGGGAGCACGTGAGCCCTGCTGCAGCTCCTGTGGAGACAAGAATGAAGACAACTGCCTTTCTCAGACATTCTGGGTACAAATAGTGGCACAGAGCCTGCAGTCACTGTCACACAAGCAAACAGGGCTTTCCCTAAACACCCTCGGGGTAGCAACACCAAGCGATATCCTGAGAGCCTTTCTGCACAGCCTCAATAGGCTTGAGAGACCAGCAAAAACAAGGAAATTCTTCAGAAAGGCTGAAATGCCATTCTTAATCCATCCTGTTATGACTAGGCATTAGGGGAGTCTGAATGACATGTTCATTGCAGGCATGTTGCAATAGGTAGGCACAAGGCGTGACAAAGTGATTTCTAACTGTCAAAGTGCCAGGAACACCCTGTGGTGCACAAAACCACAGGAGGAGGAGATCCATGCATCCTGGTACGCTGCTCAGATCTATAACAGATTTACTGGCATTACATAAAAAAGCTCCACTAAGAATATTAAGATTGCAAAGTCTTTACAGTGTTGGGAAATGCCTGCAAACCTTCATACCCACCTGGGATGTTCGAGTTATAATACAACCCCCAGTTACACAATCACATACCTTCCCCCCTGAACAAACTGAACACTGTCCTTTGTTCTAAGCTGCCTCATCCATCTTCCTCCTCTACCTCAGGTCCTGCTCATCACTGCTCTTTTTTTTCTCTCCTGTCTTCATTTCCTCTCTTCTGACCCGGCAGCATGCTACAGAGTACAGTGAAGACCATCACCCCACTAGCCAGTGAGTGGGGAAAACACCTGCAAAAAAGCCTTGCTCTGCTTCAATCTCAGGGTGCCCCAGAGTGCTCCAGTGAGATGTGCCAGGAATGGAGCACACCTACTGGAAACTCTCTTTCTTCAATTCAACTTCTGACTTCTTCAAAAAGACTCCAATGTGCACATCTTTGGAAAGGCACTTTTCTGGCACAGGGCACAAGCATGTCATAGTTTCTCAGACAGAAGAGGTTCCCTGACCTGCTCTCCTGTAAACAGTCCACACTGAATTGCTTTAACTTCCAAATTCAAGTTCTAAACAGCTACAAAGAGCATCGTAACAGCCTAAAATGTCCAAAATCATTATTGAGGGCACTGCAAGTCTGCTGTCTTACTTTAGTTTACCACTATCTGAAGGGGACAGGTGGACTGTGAACAAATCCCTCTCACAGCCCTTCAAAGATCCACACAAGAGTGACCTGTTTAGAAATGATCATGACAGAGATTTGACAGTCACAGCTGCGGACCTGGTGCCCATGTTCTGTGGCAACTGAGCTGGGCACTCCTGTGAGGAAGGAGCATTATTCCCCTGCCCTTGAGATGTCAGCAAGCTGCTACAAGGAAAAAGCCTGTCTCCAAGTGTTAGCACCAGGACAGCACCAGAGTTACTCCTTTTTCATTATCAACCTGGCAAACAGTTGGACACTAAGCTTTTATTTGTGAGGCAAAAAGCCTCCCAGAATCCAGTGGAAGCAGTCACCATTTTATTTTCAGGGCTTCTTTTTCCATACAGACTTTTCTTTATCCCTCAACTGTCCCATCAAGGACAATTCCGTAACTAAAGAACGGACAACAAAACCTTTGCTTCTAGGCTTATAAAGCATTGGCCAAGTTTCAGCACCAGACTAAACTGTCATCGCTTAGATATTGGATGCCAAATTTCCACCCCTCACGTGCAGCCTAAGCAAAACACTCTGCGTGGCCAAGGAGGGGCAGGTTTCTGTTCAGGGCTTGGGAAGGGGAGTTCTGCTCCCAGCCTGCTGTGAAACCAGAGCCAAACCTAGCAGAGCACAACTGAAGCCAGAGCCAGTAGCATGAACTGCCACCCCTGCAGTGGCACTGGCCAGCACAGCAAGTACAGTGGCATATGAGGATAAGGCACTGGAAAGCACCACCAAACACGACTCACCACCTCCTGGGGTGACTCCAGCAGCCTGGAGTTACAGTCCTAGGAGGGGATGAACCAAAGCAAAGGAAGCCTCAGGGACCTTAGTTTGCCAGAAGAGAGTGAGACATGGTCAAGTGTCACCAGAAGGCAAACAGCTAGTTTGGGACAGTTGTCACAAATGACTGTTTTTAATTAATCCAGATCTAATCCCCACTTAGTTTCTTGGAAAAACCTACTTAGAGCAAAAAATTGTTTTAAAAGGTGTGATGCATAGAAGAGGCTTTCAGCACCCAAAGCACAGCTAGCTTACATTCTTGGGTGCAATTTCCTGACAAGTCAGTCACCTGTACTGAGTATCCAGGGATAAAGAGCTCCACTGATTGGAAAAGTTTACAGTAACTCTCCTGCAAGCTAGAAGTTGAATTCAGACAGGGACAAATCTCAAGGTGAGAAACTGCAAAACTGGCCTGTTAGTTTGGTACAAAAAATTTCTTTAATCAACATTAAGAAGCAAGCACAAACTGCTCATATAATACTCTGTAGCTGCTTGAGGAGACATTTAGCTCAGGGAACAATACCAACATCATGGTTTCTGCCTATCAAAATACAGTTGCATCACAGTCAGCTTCAATTCCACTGTTTACATGCCACTGCAATTAAACACAGTTGTGTCCTACCCAGTCAGGATAAAGAAATTACACATAATGTTTGGTTCTGCCTCAATGTATCATTGCCCCACGGATGCACAGATCCCCGGTGGCAATAAGTGTTGGAGGCTGCCTCACAAGCATTGGACAAGCTTAAATACCAAGAAAAAGATCTCAGTGCAGGCAGAAATGGCCATGCTGCCCATCACTTACTGCCCACAGCAAAGAGCTACCAAAGCCCTGGCACAGCACAGCAGCTGTGAATCAGCTTCCCATGACTTCCTGTGCAAAGCCAGATCTTGGCCTAGCTCTTTTCCATAGGTCAGACCATCTGGCCCATACATGATGAGCTGCTTTGGACAAAAAAAAAGAGTGTCACACATGATTGGTAACCATCTGAGGTAAGGAACAAACTCAGGCAGTTACATCTCAGGTTACTCTACAGCACACCAGGGTCAGCCAGGGACTACTAAAGCTCTTGAGATTCTGGTTTGGTTTTAGTGAAAGCTGCCACATTTGTGCAGGAGGCGAGAATCCACAATACCAGCTGGAAAAGCAGCACCACATCTCCAGCACCAAGAGGTCAGTGTTTGCATGACTGAGCTTAAATTCCCACAAGCACTCAGGTTATTTGTCGACTGTGTTTAAAAAAGGGGGAGTTTCAGTTCAGTGTCTCCAAGAAGCTGCCCTGGTGTATAAACCATCCCCAACGCACAGCCCAAGTCCTGTCAGGGATGTGCACACACCATCATTGCTACTTCCTCAAGCTGGCTGTTTCCTTCCAGTCTATGCCACAAGAATGATGCTCAATCTCATTCCTCTGACAGTGTTCAGCAGCCAGTTCCTACCAGGGAAAGTGTGTCTGACAAGTTGGACAGGATTGATCCCACCCAGCCCATGTAATTCTTGAGCAGCACATTGAGTGTCCCAGCCCTCCAGCTCAGTCTGGCCAGATGGATGTTGTTGTTAAAAGCCATTATTTCCTCTGCATGCATCCTGACAAAAAGAAATCCACAGAAAATGTCTTTTGCACTGCTTGTCCAACAACACTTACCTTATCTCCTTCCTCAATGTCACAAATTTTTTCCAGCGTTGAAGGGTTGTAGGTAGGGAACTTCTTTCCACTTGTAGACTCATACCATTCATTGTTAATAAATATCTGAAAAGAGAGCAAAGGGAGTGGGATGGGCAGAAGGAAGAAAAACAATTGATATTAAAAAAAACCCACAAGTGCTCCTCAAAGGTACAAAGGCTCTTCCATCCATGGCAGAGTCAAGTGTACTCAGTCTCTCTCCCAGGGCCACTGCTGGCAGTACAGAAGCATTTCTACAAGCTTAGTGCACCCAGGTAGTTTTGAGCCAGAAAAAGGCAGAGGATGGGTCCCACACAGTACAACACAGATTTGGCAGTGAGAAACGGGCAGTTTTTAAAATGCATCCAATGGGAACAGCAAGCAGACACCAAGAGAAATTTGTATGGTTCAGATAAAAGGAGCCCCTTGTTACATGTCCCTGTACAATTATTACTTGGCTGTTTGTGCCCTGCCCTGGGCTACCTCCACAGCTTGCTCCCCGCTCCAGCCATGTCTGGAGGAGGAGAGGTTCTGGCTCGCTTCTACCCCACCATGCCTTGTCACAGGGCAGATCAAGCCTCCCACGTCACTTGGAGTCATCTGTGACAAGATTTAAGTGTTTCAAAATATTGCATTTCCAGAGCAAGAACAAACAGTCCCAGCATTGCGTAACTGAAAATGCATTAAATACTGGAGTGTTGTTACTCACTGTAAACAGAACATTAATACCTATATCCAATTAATTGATTCAACATGCATCTTATCCACGCTGTGATCTGACTTGGCAGTGTTATATTTTATAAATATACTTTAAATAAGATTAGATGAAGTAATCTTTATTAGTAGCCTGCTAGTGGCTGTAAGCTAGTACTTTTATTTGGAAGCCATCCACATTTGCAATCTTGTTTATGAGTCTCTACACACTACCAGGAGATTAATGTTGCATCTCTTACATTCGGAATTCCCACTGCTTTGGGTCATAGTTTTCTTTCCTTGCGCAGCTTTTTTTCCTGAAAGGACTTTTTCTTACTATTTCTGCATAAAGCATCTGAAGTGTAATTGGCGTAGAAGCTGCACTGCTGGACCCACCTGTTTCACACAGGCAGCGAAAAAGAAAATTTCACAAAAAATGTTGCCAAGGGAAGTCACAAGAAAAGATACAACGTTAGAAATATTAACTCCAGTTTAAGACACCAGTGCTCTCAAACTACCACTGCTATTCAAGCACTACATATTAATATTTACACATTTTAACTTTTCTGTGTTTCACTAATGAAGAAAAGTCATAAATGTAGGAAATACAACAGGAACTGTAAAATTACAGTATCAGGTATATGCTCACACTAAGATTTGCAAAGGACACCAATTTTTCCTTTGCATTCAACACGAATTCTGTGGGAAAGTGATGTTCCTAACAAGTAGTAAAACACAAGAGTGACAGGATCAGGCTGTTTTAAACATAACATATACACTGGCATCATTCCGGGAATCCAGCACATATCCCAAGTCTTTGGTGCCAGGAGTTGAAATCAAATCAAATAGTGTATCAGCAGTTCATGCTTCATAGCCAGAAACTGAGACAAGGAATTGTGGACAGATCACTTCCATCACATACCCATGACAAGCACTAAGCTGCTCTATAAGTAAGATCTTTGTTGAAAAATTTTGCCTCTTCCCCAGCCCCAAAACTGGTAGAACCAAAAATAAAAATCTCCTCTAAGCAGAGGGAAGCATTCTGTCAGCTGTAAACATCTGGTGAAACTCAGAGCTTGCACAAAACCCCTCATAGTTTTATGAAAATTGACTGCTGCTCATTATTTTCTCAGATGTACCAGGAGCATCAGATCAAACATCAAACTCACTTTTAGCTTACATTGGTTTCCACTTTAAAGATACTACCTTGACTCTTTCAGCGCTCACAGTCTCTGGCAAAACTGTGGAGCGTAAACTGCGTGTTTTAAAACACACGGCTACAGGATAAGATCCCTAAGGAGTGTTTAAAAGTTTTCACAACAATAAAAATAACAAAACCCAGAGCATTTGGATGTTTAAGAAGAACTCAAATGGCCGTGTCCATTTTGGACGCAGGAAAGGGCTGTTTGTGAAGCATTACGCCATTCTGCAATCAGCAGCTGCAGATCCAATTTGCTGCTAAATGACAAGTTTATCTGACAAATAAAGAGTAGATAAATTTGGGATGTTAAAAGTTAATCCAGTCCAGTGATTACTCCTAATTGCTAATCTGTTTCACTACTTTGGATGCATAATTCAAATCAACACATCGCCAGATAAGCTATTGCTGTTCACTCCTTCTCAGTGCAAGGGAAGGAGCTTCAAATTCTGTTTTTTCTTAATACTTAATACAAAAAGGCAAAAGCAACACACTCGTTCAGCCCCTCCAGATCTTTTAGTCCAGGCACAAAGTTGAAATTATGGCAGTCAAGGCTCCACAGCAGTGTAATCAGCCAGGACGTTTTCCCCTCTGCACAAGGCAGCAGGGTCAGGCTGTTGTGGAACAAAAAGCAACTCGGTGATCGCAGAGCTACAGCTGCGTTGAGAGCAGGGATTTCTGCAGCCCTGCTCAGCTCCACACAAGCCTCATCTCTGAGGGACGGAGATACCAAGCTCAGGAGCCTTTGGTTTATACCAAAAAGTCAAGAGTGTCTGTTTAAAGGGAAGCTCAACGGCGAGCAGAGAGGTGAGGGTTTGTGTGGGCTCAGTGCCCGACTCCTCATCCCGTGGGGAGGCCATGGAGTTGGGATGAAGAGTCATCAACATGAGCACTGCTCCTCTTACGGACCTACAGGAGGGCTCCAGTCGCACAGCAGAGCCTTTCCACAAGGCCCAGTCCTGCCGGACATTGGAGCTGCTCCAGGCTCCCTGTGCTCACCGCCACCCAAACCCACCACTGGCACCGAGCCACCTCCCCGCAGGGGAGCTGTGGGTCAAGGACGGTTGAACACAGCCCCAGCAAGCAGCTTCCTGAGGGATAAACCCTTCCTCACCCTACCCAGGCTCACCCCATCCAAATCGGATTTTTCTCAGCACCAGCAGCGAACTGGAGGCGTTCGCGGGTGGGTTGGGAGGGGAAGATGGTGTCAGGCGCCAGGGCGAGGAGCCCAGGGCACCTGCGGCAGTGCAACAGCTTTGGTGGGGTTATTTTATTAAAAAGGAAAAGTTAGGTTTTGGGCATTAGGGACTGGGGCAAGTGTTGCTCCCTTAGAAACACCACTGTCATCTACTTACTCAACCTCAAGCCCCCAAAAACCTACTATCTCAGACAGCAGAAGGAATCAAATAAGCTAAGAAAAACAACATTGAGGGTGAAAATTTCGTATTAAAAATATAACACCTCACTGCCACCCTGAACTCCACCGAGCATCGGCGACACCACTGCAAACCCCACCCGCAGCCCAGAGCCCCATGCCTGGCGGGCTCACCTTGGTATACTTCACCTCCAGGCTGCGCAGGGGCCGCGGCAGCGGGGGGACTTTCTTGTCGGGCTGCCCGTTCTCCACGGCACCGTTGAGAGCGGCCATAGCCCCGCCGTCGAACCCGCGCACCTTCTGCCCGCTGACAGCGCCCGCACCGCCTTAAGAGGGCCGCGCGCGCCGCCCGCCCGCCCCCA
>JACBWW010000021.1:8670754-8770746 GCA_020086605.1 Lanius collurio
CAGAGGCCTCCAAGGGTGCCCAGGGGGCTCCCCACACGGTCTCGAAGGGCTTCCAAAGGGCTCTCCACAGAGCTCTCCACAGGGTTCCAAGGGATTCCCCTCAGCCCATAGATGGTTCTCCACAGGGCTCTCCATACAGTCCCGAAGGGCTCCCAAAGGCCTCTGACTTTGCTCCCTCAGGGCTCCCCATGGTGTTCCCCGCAGTGCTCCCCTCAGTGCTCCCGCAGGGCTCCTGCGGGGCTCCCTCAGAGCTCCCCACGGGACTCCCCATGGGCCTCTCTCAAGGCTCCCTGCAACCGAGGGCAGTGAAGGGGGGGAGCTGGATGTGCCCAGAACTGCTTTGGGGGGTAGAACAGCCACCCTGGCTTCCCCCAAAGGGTGCCACTGGGGTGGGCATAGCAGGATGTGCCCTCTGCTGCCTTCTGCCCCCACATCCCACCCAAACCCACCTAGAAGTCGTTCATGGGAGGACCCTTGCAGGGCTCTCCATGGGAATAACACCACTGTGTCCTAGTAATAAGGGCCTTTTTCTGCTACTTCTGGTGCCCTGACATCCTTACCTCAACCTGCTACACCTCATCCTTCACTCAGTGCCTCTGGAGAGCTTTCCAGGATTGATAGGAGAAGAATATGACATCAAATGACTGATGCGCATCTGACAGCAGTTCCTCCACATCTTGTGTGTGTACAGGAGGACCAGTTTGACCATCCCAGTCCAACTATCCCAATTAAAGGACTCCAGCCAGCTGGGGCAGGACCAGGCCCTCCCACTGAAAAGTACTACACTGATAACCAGCATATTTGTGTTCCACACAGCCAACCTCCAGCATAGCATTCATAGTAGCATACTTGGAGCATCAAGAAAGATGCTGTCGTTCGAGAAGTCCTAAAGGATATGGAACATGTCTTAAGTGACAGATCTAGGCTCTGAGCCTGAACAAGTTCATTATGTATTGCTTAACTTTATTCTGCATAAAATATGTGTAAGTCTTTGCAGGCTGAGGGCCAGGACACTCGGAGCACCCTTACACCCCCACACACATGGAAGATAATACAACATATTTTCCATATAACAAGTGGCAAAATGCCAGAAGTTATCTTCCAAAATGTTCCACAGAATCTGTAATCCCCAGCAATAGTCAGCACTTTGCTGTTAGAATGCTTAAATATACTCAGAGCTTCCAAAGGCAGATAGCCTGTGATATCACAGTAGCATAGATTTAGTGCTGATTCAGAAGGGAAAGTACCTTGATGAATCAACCCCCACTCCCTGCAGTTTGCAGGATATTTTTGGAGGTCCTCTGCCCAGGTGAAAGCCTATCTGATGGTGATTGGTACAGAAATGTTTATTTCTAAGCTGTCCATTTTTAACTGTCCAGTTGCTATTTCCCACAAAAGCTATAAACGCACCCAAGCTAGAAGAAATCTCTTAGCCAAATCCCGATGTATTCCTAGTTCCAATGAAGAGGAGTTCGTCCGTTTCTGCCTGTACCTTGCCCACAGAAACACTCAGAACAAGTGGAAAGTACTTTTGCAATTAGAGGACAAAATATCAGGATAAGGAGAATGATGAATAAGAAGTTCCAGAACAAGCAGTGTCTAAAGAATTATTCCAGTGGGTTGTCTCATGTGGAATGACCTTGTCTCTTATCTCTGATGAGGAAGATTTTATACAGGACACTCCTGGGGAAATTATTGCCTCTTTGAGTTAATGCTGGTGCAGTGTGAGATACATCTAAGGCAGAAATTCCATGTATGAGGTTTGGAGATGTGTAAGACTTTTAAAAGGTTGTGCAAAGTGAATGAGTGGTGAGTCAGGGACATATGAATGAGCTAAAATAATAGACTTTAATGGATATACATAGCTGTGTGCAATGTTTCCTCTGGTAACGTCATAAGAAGAGTAACAGAATGTTCTGCTGTCAAAGAGTTTTGTGGACACTGACTGGTCCCTTGTTAGGCAAATTCAATATGTCATAAGTAGGAAGTCCACCAGCCCCAGAAGAGATGTGTCTTTTGTCACCAGATGTGTCTTTTGTGCTTATACCAGATCCATAGATGTGGATACACTCTTGTCTCCAGACTTCTGAGTGGCAGAAGCCCTAAAAGCATCTGCATAGCCCTGATCAGAACAAGCATGAGACATTTTACATTCATTCCTTTGCTTCAGGAGGGCCATGCCATCACTAGGATAAAAGGACTGAAAAAATGGGTTTTACCTAAGTTTGCAACAGCTGATCAATGTGTCAGAAACACGAACTCAAGGAAGAGCATCCGTTGATGAGAGGTCACATCACTACTGAGCCACCTTGTTGTGTTCTCCTGTTGCAGAGATCTCAGCAACGTGTCCTTAACCTGCTGCAGTGACAGCAATGGCTGTGAATTCCCTGGAGATGTTCCACAGAGCTGTATCTCACAGAAGGTTTTTAGACTGTCAGTACACCAGCTCTGCTCTGCCAAGCAGAACAAAGATCACCTTCCCACGGTTCGGTTGGGTTGGACATGTGCACTCTTAAATTTGCCACCGTGAGTGAGACCTCACCTCAGCTCTCTGTGCTGTTCTGCCTGCCAATGCCAAGCACAGTCATAGGATATACTCCTGCTATGTCATAGCTGTCTCCCTGTCTTTTAGGGATGCCAAGGCTCCCTGTAGGAATTAATTTATCTTACTTTCCAACCTTGCTTAACCTTAATGAAGGGGTTACTGCTGGTGGTAACTCCTCCAAATATACTCTGCTGTATCTTATGCCCTGGCTCCAGCCCAGGAGCCCAGGGAGTTGTACACAAAGAGTCAGTGAAGACATCTTCAGACATCTGGAAATACAGTGTTTCTAGACCCCTTTGGCATCCTACCCCATGGATGAAGAAAGACTTGGCAGTGGGGCACATATTAGAGGGCTACGTTTGCCCTGCCAGGGGTGCTGTGGCCATTGAAAGATACTCTACAAACTGATCAGTTGATATTTCAAAGATTTTTTTTCATCTAGGTCTCAGCCTGTGCTTCCAGCTGACCAGCAGTGCCATAGCTGTGTAGAGCAGTTAGCCTGGCGCAGAGCCAAAGCTTATCCCACCTATTTTCCATATACCCCGAAGCCCATGCACACACAAACATAAATACGTGTGTGAAACAATATACTCTGAGAGGCTACTGAGACTCTACGCTCCAGCCTTCAAGCCCAGAGTGTCCAGAATTTGCCTGGTTTTCCTCATCCAGATGAACTGTAATTGAGTTATCCACACCCTTTTCCTACAGGCGTCCCCCTCACTCTGCATTGGCAATGGCTGCTGCTCCGGAGGGAGCAGCTCCCCTCATGATTTATTCTCCTCTTGTTTAATGTGCAGCGAAGGGGCTTTTTACTGCCTGTTATTCAAACTGTGCTTTGGGCACAAAATTATTCATTTCCGTATGGTTTTTCCATGGTGCTCATGACAGGAGTGTCTGAGAGTTTCACATGCACTGTTTCCTTTTCCAGTAATGTTGAGAGGATGCTGACCCTGTATTATCAGCAAGGAAAGAAGGCAGGCAGTGATGAATAAAAGAAGGGTCTTCATAATTTCTGTTTCCCGATGTGAGTCACCCACAGCTCGAGTGCTTTGATGACAGACATTCAGAGCTCAGCTCCAGCAGTCATTGCACAAGCTGGATCTAAAGATCTCCCACATAAACACCCAGGTGAGGCAAAAAATGCTGGTGAGTGCATTGCTCCCCAGTGACTTCAATCTGGGAATTTTACAGTTTTTCATAAATTCACCATTCCTGTAACTTTTTTTTTTTGTGGGTAGTTCTCTACAGTTTGGGTTAATTTTTCTAAGCAAACATAAAATCCATAAATTTCATCAGTCTTGACCAAATCTGCCATGATGCAGGTTAGCAGCAGGATGGACTGGTTTGAATTGTGATGTGATTGGCATTTTATGGGCTCCCTGGTAGCAGAGGTGACTGATTGATAGGGACTGGCCATGTGAAGGCAGCAGGACATGTGCTTTGCCAGCACATTTTGATTTGCTTTGTTTTTCCAACTGTTTTCTCTCTGCAAAATAATTGAACTGCTGCTTTCAGTTGTGAAAGGTGTTGCAAATACAACCAAATTAATGAAAAACTCTGCAATTTTTTACCAAAACTAGCTCTACTCAGTTTATCAAAGTATTCACATACAATTTCAAAAGGATTTTAATCCAGAGAGGTGCCTTAAAAAATCAAAATTAAAAAAAATCAGACTGTCCTGAAGATACTATGGAAATGGTATATCTTACATGAGGGTTTTTCTTGAATCAATCCAACCTTAACTGGGCTGTGCTGGTGCCTCCTCCACAGACAGTAGTGGATAGTAGACATTGGATATATTTTGGAGTTTGAGCAGCCCCATGAACTCAGCACCCTCCCATATTTGTATTGCCCTTCTCGTGCCCTGTGGGTTAAAGTTTCAATTTTAATACATCTGGGACTAAAGAAAAATTTCTTTTCCTGTTCCTCTCCATCTCCAAAAATCCTGTGAGTAAAGGTGGAGAGAGGCAATGTGAGATAGTATAAGATGCTGTTTGTGCAAACATTTGTCATCCTAAACATGACCTCATGATGAAAACCAGGACTTTGGCGGCTCAAGACAAAATAGAGCCTTTTTATGATTTGCGCTGTAATTACTTCATGAAGCAAAATCCTCAGTCAAATTAATTTTCTTCATGCATATCATAGGTACTAAACTGCAACAGTGCACAAGGATTGGCCTTTCCTTTAGCTAGCCTGGCTCCAAAGGTAAATTTGAAAATTAAGTGGCGAGGAAATAACAAAAAGCTGAACATTTTGAAGCTTTTTCTAATAAAACAAGGTCTATTTCCTCTAGTTTTCACTTCTCCCCACCAGGCCAAGCATTGGAAGATGAGGAGAGTGAGAGCAGGAACAGAAGCAAGTGTGAGATAACCTACTAAGATAGAGTCTATGCTGTGAAGAAGTTCAAGGACCTGTTTCCTTACAAACCATTCAGTGTGTCTGGCACTGCGGAGCTGACTGGAACCACTCCCTGCGTTGATCTGGTGATGCAGACCTGAGGATTATTTGCCTACAAACAGCTATTGTTTGCAGGATTGGCAAATGAAGAAAACAAATATGTTTGTTTTCTCCACAGATCATGTTGCTTCCTACTTTCTCTTGATAAGACGCATTTGGGGACGGTGCCCAGGTTTTGGGAGCAGTGGTTGTCTAGGCAGGAACTGAGAAGCCTAAAATGTGCTTTCTTCTTCTGCTCCTTCCTCCCTCTTTGCTCTCACTCATCATCACATCTGTTCTGGGCCCAATGCCCAGCAGTTCTGCATTAACGCCTCAGTACACACAGGCTCACACAGCTGAACAGTTTGCAATGCAACGTACCCAGTGCCGTCATGTCTTCCCAAATCAAGCTCCTGCAAACCATTTTTGTTTATGGGACGAATCACTTGGCTTCAGAATGCTACTTGTGAGCTGTGCTCAGCTGACTCAAGACACTCCAGCTCTTTCCAGAGAAAAGGTTTTGCAGGGCACCATTGTGAATCTAGAAAATACAGAACAGAGCAGGTAAACAAACATCCCTAAAGACGATCCCATCTCAGAGCTTGATCCTGCAAACCCATACGGGCTTAATGTTAAGCACATGAACAGTCCCAGATCACTTCAGCAGAGCTACTCACATGCTCACAGTGCAGAGCATTTGCCAGATCAGAGCCTTTATGTCTAATTGCAAAATAAAAGGCAAGTCTCCCAGTTCTATCAACTGCAATGAATTGTTATTAGCAGCACAATTTAAAATAACCTCGGGGCAGATCCCTGGCAGACCACTGGGGATAAAGTGATGTGGACTTGTTGCAACAGAACCTGGAAATACTTTTTCTTGGATAAAGTAAAGTGCCATGCCAGTCATGTGAAACGCTAACACTGTGATGAGGTTGTTTTTGTAGGCTTCGACCTGTGCAAGGCATTTTTTTTTTTTTTTTTTTTTTTTTTTTTTTTTGTGGCTGCTCTGCACAGTTCCTCTTTTTTCCACCTTTTGGGTTGAATTCTGCTGTTTGAACCGAGTCGGGAAACTGCTCTGCTCCTAATCTTCAGGATAATTTCTGTATGGATTTGATGATATGGTGTCCAAAGGCACCTTTATAAGCCACAGTGGGAAAAAACCAAATCACGGCGCCTGTCCAGCAGGGTCTTTGGCACCAGGTCAGCATCCACGACCCTGGGCTGCACTCGGGGTCCCATCCGTGTCCCCTCGGGTGAGGGGCTGGGCAGCACAATAGGCGACATTGTGTCCCGTCGCTGCCGCTAACGGCGAGGCGGGGGACAGGCGAATCTGGGGGCACGGAGAACGAGACCCACCCATGTCCATTAATGAAGGGCCAGCCCCGGGCCCTCATTAGGAGCCCGCCGGGCCGTGCCCCTGGCCCCGCCGCCCGCCAGTGCCGAGGCCGAGCGCGGAGCGGCCGCGGCGCTCAGCGGGCGCGGAAAGTGGCGCGGCCTCTCCGGGCTGGCGTTTGCACCTGGGGCTGCCGCGGTTTAATGGACTTTAACACATGCAAACAAGAGCTTTTGTGTGCGGGCACAAAGGCTGCCCCGGAGCGGGGCTCTCCCCAACACTGCCGCATTGTTTCCCCTCCGCTGCTTCTTGTCACCCTCCTTGTCAGAGTTTAATGAGGACAACGAGGTTTCGCAGGCTCATTTCGCACTTCAGCAACTTTCTAACACTTCCCTAACGAGGGAGAAGGGGCCGGAGCGATCGGGGGCGCAGGGGAGGAGCCGCCCCGGCAGAGACCCGCAGCCCCGGGGCCGGGGCATTGCGTCCGGGGCCGAGCAGGGATGCGGGACCGAACCGGGATGCGGGGACTCAGCCCCTTCCAGCCCATCTCCGGCACCTCGACGTGGCTCCATTCAAAAAACCCCAACTTATTAACTTGCGCGATTTAAGCTCGGCCGAGAAAGCGGGAGTATCCCTGTGGTGCCCGGAGGAGCAGCGAGGGTGAGGGGAGTTGGTGGCCGCTGCGAAAGCGGTGGGCAGCGGCAGGGACCGGGCCCGTCGCTAGCTGTGAGGCATTTCACCGGAGCACGTAGTTTTCTCGGGGCAAGTAGCTTTCCCGGGAGCAGGTAGCATTCCTTGGGCTCTCCGGCCCGGAGATCGGCAGTTTTCCCACCTCCCGCCGTTCTCGCCGAAGCCGAGCATCCCTTCCGAAGGCGAGGAGGGAGCGGGGCGGATGCTCGGCTCCTCTTCCCTCGCCCCGGCGCAGTTTCTCCCCACCCCGATCGTGTGTTCGCCCGCCACTGCTCGGCGCGTTCCGCTGCTCCGGGATAGAGCGGGATTTCGCGGTAGCGGGGACCGGCGGGCGAGGGATGCCGAGCGGGCTCGGTAAAACTGCCTAAACCCCGGATTTGCACCGCTCAAAGCCCTCGAGGTGTTGTAACCGCTTTGGGCTTTGGGGGAGCGGCCTCTCCTCCCCAAATGCAGCCATTCTCCTCGGGCTGACTTTATTTCCCCCTCTCTAGGCAGCCAGTGGTCCCAGACATAGCATAGCTGCGGTTTTCAGTGTTTTAGATGGAGATTTTGGGGAGGATTTGCCTTTAGCCTTTGCAAATCCTCCTTTCTGCCTTCTGTTCCCACGACCAAAATCTCCCCTCTGCTTTTTTTTCTCACTTCCCTCTTCTGTGCGTGTGAGAAATTTGGAAAACTCGAGAAGTCGTTTAATGCAAAGGGATTTTAAAACACAAAAGTATGCTGTGAAAGAAAAAGAACCCAACACCCCAACCACTTAATTAGATACTTACCAAAGGAGCCATTAGAGCCTGCTGGGTATAACATGGTTTATAAGTTCTCTGGCCACAAATAAATTCAATAATTACTATTTTTTCCCTCCTTTACAATGGGATGGGTTAAGGATGGAGGGTGATAAACTTAATTCTGTTCCTGGGCTTTTTGCAGATTAGCCTTTGGCATTCGCTGGTAAATACCAAGTGAACAGAGACTGTGTGACCACAGTCCCTTGAATTAGGGACAAACATTTCCTCTGTGCATTTTAAATAATGCTACTGCCAAATATTTTGTTACCAGAGATCATTATCCTTTTGAATGAAAACTCGAGGAGTAAAGGCATTGGTTTTGTCTTTGCTGGTGTGGAACAGACTATATGATATCTAGAACAGCAGCAAGCTTTCACAAATTGCTATATGATTTCTACTGCCAGGTTCTGTGATATTGGATACGACATAAAAATAAAAAAGCCAGGCAGATAGACACAGAAACTCACAGAAACCACCTGTATATTTTGTTTCAAAGGAAAATCTCAGCTATTGTCTTACTGGCTCTGGTTCTGTTAGGCCTTGGATCTGCTTAATCTTTAAAGCTATTCAAACAAATTGAATGATACAAGGCAAGTCTTCTATAATTAATCCGGATTCTTGAATTTTGATACAAACTTTTATGTAATCGAGACGTTTCTCTCTCTTCCTTGCAAAGACATTAAATAGGCACTAAGTCCTTCTGTCAAGAGTCCTACCATGAACAAAGTTAAAAGGAACAAACCTGGAATTTTTCCCTTCCTAGGGAAGAAAGAGGTGCAAACATAAAGTCATGGGAGAGCTGGTACTGGTGCCTGGACAGAGACCAAGGTTTAAAGTGTGCTACAAACCACAGAACACGAACACAGGAATGGTGGTTTGTCCCAGGCACAGCTTCTGCAGGATGTTATTTTGTCAGTTTATCCCAACCTCACAGGGATTCAGCGCTGGCACTCAAAGGTCTAATTTGAACCTTTTCAAATGTTTATTCTTTCACTACTGCAGTCCAAAGAAAATGGAAATTATGCCATTGGTTATGGAAGAACTCGTGACATCCACACTCAGCTGCCACTGCTGATGATGAAGCTTCAGCTGCGGTTTGCTCCTTCTCATGTTATGCAATTTTCTCTTGGTATTTGGCAGAACTGCTTCAGAATGGATACTTTGCAGAGCTGTGCATCTTGTGACGAGGCATTGTTGAAATCTCTCAATGTATGACTCCCCTGTAGGAGTAAAAATTTTATCTGGGTTATCAGGAAAGTAAGAATTATATTGGGGTTTGAGGGGGGGGTGCGGTTTGTGATAAGGACTGTCTGGCTTCAATGGAAAATCAACACACTGAGAAAGGTCTGTAGGTCTGGACCTGCTGAACTCACAGGTTGCAGATACAATTCCCACTGAGGCCTTTGGTAAAAACCTTCACAGACTCAGCACAGGTTCAGCCAGTGTCAGCAGCTCTCCAGGTTACCCCACAGCAGATCCATTGACAACCTCTGCTTTCTGACTCTCCATCTTTCCTCACACATTTTCTTCAGATCCTGTAAAATCCACTGAAAGAATGAAAATCTTTTGATTTTGAAGCTGATGTCTCTGGCAGTGGCGGTTTATACAGTGCAGTTCTACCATCAGGTGTATGAAAAAGGACCTTCTTCCTTCAGAGAATCACCTGATGGGCCAAATGAGTTGGGTTTCCTCGAGTTTCTGAGCAGTTGTGGGTCTGACTGTCTTTTCACAAACACAGACAGAAGTGGTGCTGACCATACAGACAGAGCAAAAAGCTGTGCCCAGAGTCACATCAGCTGCTGCACAATCTTGTCCTTGGTCACCTCAGGTGACTCCCTCTTTGCTGAATTTCCTACCCCACATGCCAGGCAATAGTTCCACCTTTTACTCATCAAGGTGGTGTGTCAAACCATGTGCCCAGGATGTTGATGCTCTGTGCCAGCCTTTCACCACTCATATTACCAGTATCTCCAAAAAGGTAATACCAAGGTTTGTTCTCCATTCCCTACAGAGTTATCACATCCTTCAGGTTATCCAGGCAGTCTTTGGAGTGAGGCTGTTCATTTTAGGATGGGAAAAGAAACAAAAGAGAGACCCTGGTCTCCATAGAAGAGAGGAACCACCCAAAGTTGCACATGCAATGTCCCAGACAGGAGACATTTTTTGGGTGCCAGCAGCTCCTAGGTGCTGCTGCTGCTCCTGATGCCAAAGCCACTGGGTCTTGTCACAGCTGCTCCGCGCGCAGGCCCGGAGAGGCCACTGCTGATAACACTCTCCAGGTGTTCAGCCCGAGAACAAAGGCCCTTTTCAGTGACTGCGGAGAAGGAAGAAGCCTCCTTGCTGGATGGAAAATGGCTTTCCTGGCTGGAAATATTTGGTTACAGTACGATCTGTTACTTCAGAAGAAGCCCCACAGAAGGGAGGGTAATTTGACTCAGGCATGTGAAAAACCATTGTGGGGACTCTTGTCTGCCTCCTTCTTCTCCCCAAAGTACTGAAACAACATTGAGTTGTGATGTTTCATGCAAGCAAAATAAAACTGGAATCTGGGATCAAAGTGTGCCTCATCTTGCTACACCCATTGTCATGAGGGTGAGCTGGGTCATCACCCTGGAGAACCTGGGCTCTCTGCAGAGGCCCAGTTCTTGCCTGGCTGGCTAGCACACAAAACAGTGTCTTCTGAACACAAAACTGAGCTGAGAAAAGCTGTGTGCTGTCAGGAGCACAGTCCAGGGGAAGCTTTCTCTCAATCCATGAACCTGAATTTCAGCGCTTGTGTTGGAACACCTTAATACATTTTCACAGTAAAACTCACATTGTTTGCACAGGGACACCTGAAAGATAATTTGGTTCTATGGATAAGGGTGAGGAGGTGGGTTTGGGTATATTTGGATATATTTTCCAAGTAGCTGTGCATCCTGTTCTGGCACTGGAGGGATTTCCAAAGGGGAAGGTGCGGTGACCACCGACTGCAGCTGTCTAGAGCTGGCTCATTCCTCCTTTCCCACAGAACCAGCTGCCAAGGGAAGGAGCATCCCTTGCACAAGCACTGCCATCATGTTGTCCATGTATTTTCAAAACCTGGTCTCCTACCACCAGCTGAAGGCTTGCTGTGCTCTCCTACAGCCTCACCATAGTTATAATCTCCATGGGGTACTCCCAGTATGTTCCTTCACCAGCCTGCCCCTACACTGTCCCTATACCCTATAAGCTGTTCCTCACACCCTGGGGAGTTGGTTCCCTCAGATATGTAGGAGATGACTTACCTAAAATTATCTTCTCCACATCTTTCAGGTAGAAGTGAGAAGGACAATCCAAGGAATGTTTCCACACTGATGAGGCATTTCCCATCTCTGAAAGAAACACAGAGGGATGCTGTCCTCATCCAAAATGTACTTGCTCAGTGGAAGAGCAAGGACATGAAACCTCTTTTAAAATATCTGCCGTTCATGGATAAATATATCTCTGTATAAAGCTGAACTTCTTATTTTAAGTAAGCAGAGGAACACTAGCACAGATAATGCACTTTTCAATCAAGCAATACTATTTCCTATATAAGACAAGGCTTCCCTAATTCTTCAAATGCACTAGCTAACATCTATACAAATAATGGGATTTGGCTGAGTACAGTTAAATATATTTGATTACTTCCCTTTTATCTAGTTCTAGGTTTACTGTACTTTTCCTTGGATGGCAAATAAGAAGCCCTTTTCTTCTAAGTGACAGCAGGGAAAAGAATCAGGTTGCTAATTTACCTGAGACCCAGGAGTGTGTAATGATAGATGTGTGCTGGAAACTACAGTGGGCTTTCTAATTTTGGGGGGAGGAGAGAGGAAAAGCGTGAGATTTGTTAATCTTTCAAATTGATGGTGGTTTTGCTGATGGACTTTCATGGTTGTAATTACACACACATCAGGAAACAAATGCAGTGAGGAGAAGAGCTGACAGGAGGCTGAGACCTAACGAAATGTGTCATACAGGAAGCAATTAAAATGGCAAATCACCATTCTCCAGACAAACAAGGATACAATGTGCTCGTGGTTAATCACAGTATCTCTCTCAAAGCAAAGGTAAAAGTCTTACCTGCAGCAGTGTAGGAAGTGAGCAGACATATAATCCAGAAGTTTGGTTAAAGAAGCAGAAGTCCTTGCGTGGATGTCCAGGCCTGCAGGTCACCGGTGCTTCCAAGGATGTGTCACTCAGGTTTTCGCATTCAAGATCTGCATCAGAACCTTCTTGAAGAGATGTGAAAGAAAGAGGCAGGTGGGGAGGAAGAAGGGAGGATGGATGGCAGACAGACAGAGAAAGGTGCCACCCATGGTTTAGGTTTGTTTCCAAACGGGTGTGTTTTCTGCTCAAGGGAAAGCAAAAGCCCAGAGTGTGCCCATGCTGCCATGATGCCAGATAAATGGTTTAGAGCACCAGCAGCTTCAGGTGAAAATCACTTTCTAGGTAGGAAAAGGAAGATGAGTTTGCAGTGCAGATGTGCTGTTAGTTTGATTTAGGAAATGCTTATTTCCTCCTCTCCTGGGATTCCTTTGCCTTCTTCTGGAATCTGAGCAGGTCAAGTTCAAGCCACGGTTTCACCTGAAGAAGTGCATTCACACCAGCCAAGAGAGGAGCAGTGCAGGAGGGAAAGGGTGAGTCACACACAGGTCAGTGCCAAGGACAGTTCAGGTGATTTGAAGCAAAGTCACCTAATTTTTAAAAATATCTTAATATTCTGGTAAATTATACCTTCTTTTTGTTCCTTAGAAGATTCAACCCACTAGTTCTTCCCTGGCTCTATTTTAGCTGGCTCAGATATAAAGCTGGTTATCCAGAAAAGCAGAAAGATGCCATAATTTCCTTTAGGCATGTTTGTGTGTATTCTGCACTTCCAGCAGACCCTAAAACATCTACTGGATCACCAAGCAAGCAGCTTTTGTCTCTTTGTTGTTTCATAGAAAAAAAAAATTGTATCATGGCTTTCATGTAGAAAAAAAATAGAGAAATAATAACATGACCCAACAGCGAAAATATTTTTTTTCATGAACTATACCAATGAATTGGAAATGCAAGTAGTAAAATGAATTGCCAAAAGTATCAAATATATGTTTTCAATAACTTTTTTTTTTGTTACCTAGTAAAATATTTTCCTGGAGAAGGGTTGTTAAACCCCTCGGTGCAATATAAAGGTGCAGTGATGTATTGTCTCAGAAGTGGTTTAATGGAGTTTTGGGGTTCCATTTTTTGTACATATTTTCAACACACGCGGTGCGTGATCAATTTGGATATATAAAATGCTCTATATTTCTTTCTAAGCAATGATCTTAACTTTTAAAGAATGTTGCTTAGTTAGGAGAGCATGTGTATGTGTTTGCATTTTGGCAAGGCAGCAAATCACGTACAATATTTATGTCATTTGAGAAAAGTATTTGTGCATTTGCCAAAACCAGTCCTTTCTAAGAACCTAAAGGTATTTGATCTGCTCTAAAACACAGTTTTAGGGGGGATTAGGTGTGTGGGAGCAGTGGGCAGAGGGAAGGTCTGTCTGGTCTTTGCGGTGTGAAAGGGCAGGATTTTAGACAAACAAGCCAGATCTTGTTTCAGCTCAACTCTGACTGCTTTTGTGAAAATGTGTTTTTCAGACCTACCTGTGGCTTTGCTGCCAATGAGCTGGACTCTTGCAGGGAGATCAGTGGTGCAGGTTGGGCAGCATCGGGTGGAGTCTGACCCCAGCTCTCCTGCCATGCTCCTATGACAACTCAAGGAGGTCAATTATTATAAAGTGTGCAGAGCAAAGATGGCAAAAGGATAATGTCCTGTGTCACACCAGTGATTCTCCCTGGTAACTGACCCACTTCACCCATTTTACTGGCAAAAGACAAACAACAGCTGAGTGTACAGGGATGGGGAAAATGTGGGGGATGCATGATCATGATTTATCCTGATCTCTGTTACTCCTGCTTCATTTATCATAGAATCATAGAAAATCCTGAGTTAGAAGAGACTCACAAAAACTATTGAAATCCACCTCTTTATCCACTGGTGTGCCAAGGATCAGGGTCTGTCCCCGGCTGCTTGGTATCCACTGCTGTGGATTTGTCTCAGAAGGTGAAAGGCCAGGGTCCTGCTCATGTCCCAGCTGGCCATGCAGACCCCCTGAGCTGACATCTTTGTGCCAAATCCAATGATATAATGTTTCATGCAGAGAATTTCTCCTTTCCCCCTCCCTTCTTTTTTTTGCTTTATATCTCTTCTTTCTATCTTCAGCCTGTCAGGACTTTCACATACCTGCAGCTGACAGCTAAGAGATCAGGAACTTTGATGTTGTAAGGGATATTTTATCTCAGGTAATTCTCACCAATTCCTACCTTATTGTGTAGGATATCCAAGGACTCCGAGAGTGAGCAATGCCTTTGTCTGGTAAGATCAGAGCAATTTGCAAGCTTTTCTGGGAACAAGGTCCAATAAAGGGACTTCAGAGATATAATCTGTCAACCCCATTGAGCAGCACTGTGACAGCAGCCTTAGGATTATTGACTGTTTAGCATCACCCCGGACAGAACAAGGCTGAGGGCACACAGTTAGTTGCAGTTATTTGCATTAAGACATTGTTTGCTGAGGAAGCAACTTTATATCCAAATTCACAAAATTTTAACCTAGTTTCTCCCTCAGACAAACAACTGGCACTACAGGGACCTGCTGCTTTTTGGTAGGACTTTGAAAAAAACCCCACTCTTTAAGGTGCAACCTCTAATTCACAAGACTGACCTGATTTTGTGGCTCTGACTTGGACAGGTCACCCAGTAGAGCCAGTCCTGAGCTTTCAGCCACTGGGCAGAAGGTGGACTGCCACTCCAGTCCTCAGACTCTGTTGAATTTGTCACCTGTGCTGTGTGGCTTTGGCATCACAGGCAGGTGTGAGGACAGGTAAAACCTTTTCTCTTGCCAGTCCTATGGTAAGCACTGCCTGGGGCAGTGGTAATGAGGGCAGTGGTAATGAGGGCAGTGATGCCCTAAGCCCTGTGTTTGAAGTCCTCTTCTTCACTCTGTACTGTCGCTCTGTTCCTTCAAACCTCCTCATTCCTGGTGAGTCACACCGAGCTGGCAGAGGTTTACCAGGGATCAGCCATCCATCATCTCTTCAAGCAGCTGTGGCATGAAACTCTCTAGAAAATAACTGATGGGAAACCCTCAGCAGGTCTGTCCTCAGTTGTTTTTGCTACCCACCAGCTCGCTTACCTCACCAGGGCTTTGCTGTCCTCACCATATTTGATTTTTCAGGAGTTTCTCCATTATCCCATATTATTTCTGAAACGATTTTTCTCCCTCACTAGGCAAACATTTGCTTGTTTTGTTCACAAATACATCATCATCTTCTTTTCCTGCAAATACCCAGGCCTCACATCTTTATAAACATTTTAAAAAAGACCCCAGCTCACCCTCAGTGGCCACAGCTTGGCCTCTCCCAAGTAATTTCAGGATAACACCTTTCTGCAAAGGCAAGTAAGGTGTCTGTATCCATCCACGTTGGTCTCTATCCATGTCCTTCTTTCCTTAGTCATCAAGCTGATGTTAATATTGCTCCTGGTTCGTGCTTAAGTTTCCTGAGTAATTGATCTCTGCTGATTGATGATCATCAGTGTAGAGTGCCAACTTACAATCAAGCCTTAGATTGCTCCCCAATTTCCTTTTCTCTTACTGCTCTCCCAAACCTTTACTCATCCTTCATACCACATTCTCTGCCTTTATCAAGGATGTTGCTGTCCTCACCCAGCGTTTTGAAGCCAACACTTAGTGGGTAGAAATCACCCTGTGGCTCAGTGATGGCTTCACACGAGTTGCAGCCCAAGTACTGACACCAGCATGTGGTTGTGTTGGGTTTCCAAGAACCTGCCACAAACCATTTGGCAGTTTGCAGATAGTCCCTTTCCAGCCCCTCCACTACACCTGCTGAAAATGCTTTTGCTGATGGGAGAGCCATGCAAAGCTGTGCCCACCTGGAGAGGCACCAGCAGCAACAGGCAGTGAGCAGAGCAGGCAAATACCCAACCATCCAGCTGGAGCAAAGGGGCTGCCAGCAGCTGGACACCAGGGAAGATGATGATGATGAAACTGCTGACAGAGGCTAAGGCTGCTCCTGAGCTTGCACCCAGGAACACACAAGTGCAAATTTCACAATTTCAGCATCTCCCCCTGCACTGGGGTTTGTTTATTCTTGTGACAGGTGTCCCATGGAGAGCAGTGGCAGAAAGGGTCAGGAAGCAGCTGTGGGTGGAATAAGAGAAGAATCCCACCCGCCTACACTGGGCACGGATCTTGGCTCCTGCCATGAGGGCAGAGCAGCGCTTGGCCCCGGGAGCGAGGCGCTGGTGGTGCCTCTGAGCACCCACCCGGCACCCAACAGCAGGCTCTTGCAACAGCTCCAGCGCGTTTCCTCGGTAATGAATTCCAACTTGTTTTCCCAAATCGCTTCATCATGACTCAGTTCAAATCTAATGATGCAATCCTGAAGGGAATCATTAGCTCCCAGCTAGGAGGGTCGGCCACTCTCCAGCTCCAGCCCACGAGGCTGCAGATTGTGGCGTTGTTTGGAGCAGCTCTACGTACCCCAGCTAGGCGCATGCCAGCTCCGGGGTGTACATTCTTTCTGGGGATACCTCACCCCATCCATCCCACTGCAGCTCATGCCAGTGCTTCCCTCCAAGTCCCCAGGTGTGGGACAGAGGGACAATGTGTTTTCAATTAGGTGAGAACACAGTGGTGGTGTTACCTCCCTGCTGAGCTGGCGCGTGCAGTTCAGACCCTCTTATCAATGCCCGGTATGGTTCCTTCCTCACTGCAGCTCCAGGATCACATGGAGAAGGGACTCAGGGAGAGTTCTGCAGAGCAAACACTGTTTCTCCTGCCTGTTATTCATGTGGACAGAAAATCTGACCAAATCATAGAAGAGGAAAAAAAAAAAAAAAGAAAATTTTCAAGCTGTTGTGATGTTGTGTCAACATTGGGTGACACACAAGAGGTGCATCGCCATGTCAGATCCAGCCCCAGATTAAAAGGTCTCCCACCAACAGCCTTTCCCACAACAATCTGAAGCAAATTGTGCATAGGCTGCTGAAATGCCACTAATTCCACCTTCCAAATCATGATGCACCCCAAACTCCTTCACCTTGCTGAGGTAGAATCCTGTCAGTGACAGCTTTACCAATGGTCACACCCTTATGTAATTTGTTCACTGTAGTTGGATTTTCCAGTTTGTGCCTCAACTCCACCACAGGGTGTTAAATGATATACTGCAGAGAAGCAGTGGCCAGGCCAGGAGTAAAACCCAGGTATCGTTAGTCCCAGGATGCTATGACAACCAACTAGTGTCAGAAAACATTCCCTGCCACTGCCTCACACTTTTATTTATCAACAAAACCAGATTTACTTTGTTTTAGTCTTAGCAAGACACTGTTTCACTGGAGACCACTTAAAATGAGATTTATCTTCCTTGGAATAAACACAGGCTCTTGCATTTGTAATTCATTCCCCTCCTATTTCTAATCTCATTTCTATTGAATGCATTGTTTTGTTTCCCATTATTTATAAAATGAGATCATTAAAATGAATATTGGAACTCAACAGGTTTGAGGCAGGAAGAAACTTCCCTGCAGAGGCATCACAAGTAGAATTCCTTGGGCTGCTGCAGAGCCTTATGGTTTGACAGTCTGGGGGCTTCCCACTCTACTCCCAACCCAAGCAGTGACAAACCTCTTTCCAACCCCTAAAAAGCAGCCACTTTTCATCTTGAGTGGGACAAATATCAGGGATGGGTGAAGCAGTTCCTGATGAAAAGAATCAACAGATCCTCAAGGATGCTCTTAGTGCAGGTTGTTATGTGACCTTTGGGAATACAGCAGCAGGTTCTGAATGCAAAGAAGACATTTGGGGAGAAGGGTTTTGGGGAACTTATTTTCCTCATTAAACTTCTACAGTTAAAAAATAAAGGAAAAAGCAAATTCTGATCTAAAAAGTAAAGGAAAAAAAGAGCAAGAATCATCTAACAAAGCTTAAACCTGGAGCGAACCACTGCAAACTAACTTCACTCAGGTTTAATACTGATAAACATTGGACTAAGAACTGCAAATCCCAGCTCTCTCCTCATTCCCAGAAGACACAAACATGAAGGTCTAAGCATCTACAGCCATGTATTGCATAAAGTTTTTCCTGGTTGGGAAAATCTCATGGGACAATGATCAGGAACAAGATGGTACAAATAATTAGTTTAATTGAAAGTAAAGGCATACTACTAAAAATAAAGAGATGAAAGTGGTTTTCCCTTTGCCAGTTTTAGTAGGAGCAGTAGTAGCAGCTGCATTTCAACCTATTTTGCAGATAACTGTGAGGGGCATTCTGGAAGCTAAACAGTTTAATTGCACAGGCTACCCTTTAATTTAGGGTGGTGAGAATGATATGAAGGACTCATTAAACTGGGGCATTAACCATGGCAGAAAATAAAGTAGTTTCTTTGTTGGAGAAGATCTCACTGCCCTCCAATCACTACAGTAAATTGTTCCTGGGAACGGCAGCGGAGTAGGATGGGGAGATAGAGACACGTTGAGATAGAGGGAAGCAAATGAAAAATAATTGTTACAGTGCTCTGCAGATTGTATGTCACTGCAGACAGTTATTTAATAACTCTCCAATTATTGCTGCCTGCTGGGGTATATTAAGACTCTGTGAGAAGTCAGGCCAAAATCCCCCAGGCATGACTGCTGACCTGTGCTTCCTTCCTCCCTGAGGATGAGGAGGGGGCAGCCTGGGGGCAGCCTGTGGCCTCTGGGCAGCCCAGGGGGATGTACTCCACTTTTTCCAAGGGATGACAGGGCTTTGCCCACCCCTCCTACTCCCAGCTTTAAAGATGAGGTGGTGTAAAGGCTGTTTGGGTTCTTCTTCTTGTGGGACACAGGGTGACCCTGAGCAATCACTTCCTTCAGCATATTAGGTGTGGTGTGAAGGGCAGGTCACCCAGCAGCAGCTCTGGTTTAAGCCAAGGACATCTCCCACTGTCCCTGGAGCTGGCTCTGCTCTCATAGCCCTGGGCTGCTACTGACAAAGTCTGTGCAAGGTCCATCCTCCATGGCTGGGAGCTGGGAGCCATCTCAACCATCTTGCCTTGCTTCTCCTCTTAGCAGTGACTTGGTGCTTTGAATACTTTCCTTTCTTAGATTTCACTGTCCCCCATATCCTATCCACTGCAAGAGCTCCATGTCACCCAATTCATATCATTTTATTGGGTGATACCGAGTCCCAGAATGGTTTTGGGTTGGAAGGGACCCTAGAGACCATCTCATTCCAACCCTTCTGCCATGGGCAGGGACACCTTCCACTGGACCAGGAGTTCATGTGCAAACCACAGCAGAGTTCCAGCCTAGACTCCATGGCTGGTAGCCAGCTAATATCAGAGTAGGCCAAAAGGAAGGCCTAGAGGCACTTCAAGCTTGGAGTAAGAGTCCAGTGGTCACTGGGGACCCACCAGACATTTTTGCAGAGAGCCTCTCAACCTTAGGAGCTGCCACTGAAGCTCTGGAGACCAAAGCCCTGGGATTAGATGGCCTTTCTGTTTATTTCAGCACAACCTCAAATCCAACAGCCCCCACCACCTCTCTGAGAACCCCAGAGGAAAATCTGACATTGGGAACCTCAAGGGCTTGAAAGCCCAGCTTCAAACTGAGAGCCCAAAATACATTGTCTGAGACCTGTCACCTAGCCCTTATTTCCCAACAAAACAAAGCCTTTTTAACGACTTCTTCCCCAAGCTCAGGACTGGGTCTGTAAAACAAAAACTGTACTTCAATACCAAATGAAAAACATGACTCACAGACTGTAATTCCTTTCTGCAAATACCAGAGGAGAATATTTCATTTGGCAAACAATCGAGCCTTACAGTTTAGAGCTCTTAATGTGATTAGGGACAGGTTCTGCAACACATTTGTAACTCCAGGTGATTTTGCTATATCTTTTTGGACTGTGACCAGACATAAAAATGCCCTTTTGCTAGATTTGGATCCAACTAAAACTGAGGAGAATCAGATGTTGGTAAGACCTTTACAGTTTGATCTTTACCCAGGGTATCACAACATGTTTCAGCTATGGGCTGTGCTGAGCCATCTCAGGTTCTTTTTTGCATTAAGCCCACATCTCCCTGATGAGTGATAACTCTTCTATAGCACATCTTCTGTAAGTGAGCACATGCTACTCCTCTGAGTTACTGTGATGGACTTACAGGGAGGGAGAGAGCACAAATACTTCCATTGGCTCTATGGACACATCTGTGCTTCCTTCAAATCTTTGAGCACCCTGGTGTAGTAGAAGGTGGCCCTGCCTGTGGCAAAGGGGTTGGAATTGGATGATCTTTAAGATTTCTCCCAACACAAACCATTCTGTGATTCTACATTTTTAAAGGGCTCAGAAGATGCCAGTCTTGGTTAAAATGAGCTGAGACCAGGTTCCCTCCCCATTTAGAAGAGCCCAACATCCAATCCTGAAAGCAAAAGTGGCAGAGTTGTGCGAGATCAGACCAATCTCACATTCTGCCCATGTTCCTGCCTCACCTACCAAAGGTAGGGCTGCAAATAAATTAAATTGAGAGCAAAACTTACAGGGGAAGGAGGTGAAAGGACAGCACTTCAGAGAAAAGAGACTTTGTTCTGTACATGCAGCTGTGAAACAAAACCAAGCGTGACATTTACACTATTGATAAGAAAATCTCAAGTTTCTTGTTCATAAGGACTCATCCATTGGCTTCACCAGCGCTGATAGTCAGACTGTCCCTTGCCTTCCCCTCATCTCACCAGGAACTTCTTGTAGAAAGAGTATCCATTTCTCAACCAAAAACTGGATGAGTTTAGCCTCAACCAGCATTGTGGCAAGATGAAACTATGGAATAATTAAACAAAAAAGGGCAGGAGAAATGAACACACACATTCTAACAGATTTATTTCTTCATAAGAGGAGGAAAATTGAACTAAGGACAAACCCCCATCATTTTACCAAGGTTGCCCGAAGAAGAGTCAGCAATGGGAAAACCAGACCAGGGCTGTGCACATGAAAGACTTGCTCCCACTAAATGGCCATCACAGCCAGGGGACAAAGTGAAGGAATTTGCTTAAAGTGTTTTATGATGCTCTTGGTCTCTCTGACCCTGATAGCGGCTGCTTCATTGGGTCACAGTGGCAGCCCAGGAGCTCCTCATCTCCCTCAGGAACAGGCAGAAGAAGGTCTAATGGCAGGAATCTGAAGCCAGCAGCATTCAAACCAGAGAGGAGACATCTGGTTTGGGATGAGGGCAGCCAACCACGGGAACACGTCAGGAAGGAATGTGGTGGATGCCTCAGCACTTTGTGTTCAAAGCGAGGAGTGAATTTCTCTTCTGGAGAGATGTGCTCCAGCTACGGGTTACCAAGGCTGGGGGGAGAAGTGGCTTTGTCAGAGTGAATGATGGACATCTGTAAGTGTCCAGCTTGCGCTGTACCAGACCAAAGTGTCACTGAATAGGTCTACATGTGAGTAATGCTTGTGGAACCGCACGTGCAAAGCCAGGGAGGGTGACAGAAACCCTGACACCAGCAGCAGGCAGAGACAAGCCCAGCAGCACTTGAGTAAATCTGACTAAACCTAGTATCTCAGGATATTATCCTTTCCACATTTTTTTCTTTTTTTCTTAAATGCCATGGGACAAACATTAAGGCCAAAACAACGTATCTGGCTTTTACAAAGCTTTCACAACCCTGGGCACGAGGCCAGACTGCAGAGCACAACTGGCCAGGGATGTGGTTTGGTAATGTGGCTGTGTCAAGGCTGCTGGGATCTCGAGGGCCAGGCTGGATCCTCCACCAGGACCCTCCCTTGCACAGGGCTCGGTTTCTGGTTATTTTTAGATCCCTGAGCCATCCTACCCTGGCTCAGAGGAGTGATGGATCTATGGATCAGCAAACCCCAGCTACAGCAACTGCAGTGCTGGCCATGAGCATGGCCAGGCACGAGCTGTCTCTGGGGGGCATTCCCAGACACATCCCTTGGTCCTTATTCCTGCCACCTTCCTGCTGCCAGCACCAGGACTTTTCCAGGCACACAATAAGCTGAAAAACCATCTGGTTTTGTGTGCAAAAACATCCCAGCCATATTTGGAATTTCCCAAGATAGTTTGCCACCTGGGCACAGGGAGCTGTCACACACAGAGGGTTTTCCAGCATGCAGGCATGGGATCAATTGTGGATAAAATGCTGATTTTTTTAAAATTATTTTTTCCCACTCCTATTCCTCCCTGCACTTAAAAAATATATATATTTTTTAAAAAGCAGTAGTGGTGTCCCTGTGTGTACCATATACAGTTGTCAAGGCCCTCAGCTGAGATGCAAGACATGCAGGTCCAGTTCCTCCCTTCAGACCAGGGAGGTTCTTTCAACTTCTGTAAAAGGTATATCTGGGTGCAACAGGCATGATAGGAAAAAAAAAAAATCCTGATTCAGTAGGTCAGAAAGCCACACAAGAAAACTCCTCAGATCTTGTGACTTTATAGTCATTCTCAGGAAAGAATACCTGGAAAAAGCTTGAAGCAGCTGCAGCCCCATCCCTGGGGTTGGATTCCCTCAGATCCCTTCAAATTGCTCGGGGAACCTTCAAGTTGCTCTCTGCAGTGCCTGACTCCAGCTACCTGGGGAATGGAGATGGGATAAAGTCTCACAGTTCACAACAGCAATGGAGTGAATCCAGGCATAGTCTGCAACAAGGATATGAATATCTGGGAAGGAAAACAAAGCTCATCTTCCTCTGGTTTGCGCTTTCAAAGGTTTCTTGAAGCTTTCTGACGTTTTTAACTGGTGTAAATCACATAGCTCCCCATAAGCCAAGAAATCAACAACTATAATTTAGGATTCTGAACCAGTTCTAAGGAGAAAAGTATCTTCTGTTCAGAACCATAAAAAGTTATATAAACTACCCAAACGATCTGTTTTAAAACATATTCAATAGTTCTTGGACTACAATGGGCAAGAAGCTGGGTTGTTTTTACTGCCAAGAAAGAAAAAATTTCAACGTTTTCAAATATTTGCAATACCAGATGCCCCGGTAAAATTTTTTTAGTCCATTTTACAAACCCTTATTTCTTAAAAACCCATTTTGCACAGAAAACATACCAGATGTAAGCAATACTCAAGGCACTGTGCAAGGACCACACGCTCCCAGCTCAGCCCAGGGGCAGGACACCCAGCACTGCTGGGATGGTCAGATGGATGGGAATAGGAATCTTGGAGAGATGCTCAAGCTGGACTGAATCCTGCTGGGTGCTCAACACCCTCAGCTTGTTCAGGGAGTGCTGGAGACTGGTAATGAGTATTGGAAAATTCTGTCCCAGTGAGAGCGAGGAAAATCTGAAGGACTTAACTGCACAGAGATACAGAGCATCAGCTGCCACATCTTTAATCACCCCTGACACCTTTTATTGCCCTGGCAATTGAAATTATTTGCTGAGAGCCTGTGGAGGGAGATAAAGGTGACAGAGCATCCGAGCACAGTCCAATCGTGGGACATCCCTAACTTAGAACCACTCCTTGTGCCTTTCAGTTCCTTAGGAATTGGCTTCCTAAGGACAAACCCACACAAGATAAAAACCTTGGATGTGGAAAGAGAAGGGAACCCAGCATGCCTAAAGGTGAAAGCTCACGGCTCTGTGTTAAACCAACCAGCTTTAAGCACCATAACTCAGCAATCAGTAAAATCTTTGAATTTGCCCTGTGTGTGAGGGTGCAAGGACATGGCAGGAGGTTGAGCGAGCAGAGGCAGGGGTGGATCTCCTTGCATTGAGATGAACAATCCAAATTCCAATTTATGAAAGGTATTGCTAAAGGAGGTAATCAAAACAGCAGGCTGATCACAGCCTCCTTTCATTGGTTTCAGAGCACTACTTCACTTTTCAGGTGCTTGCAATTAGAAGAATCCCAGAATGGTTTGAGTTCGACAGGACCTCAAAGCCCATCTCATTCCACCCCCTGCCATGGGCAGGGACATCTTCCAATGTCCCAGAGTGTTCCAAACTCTGTCCAACCTGGCCTTGAATGCTTACAGTGATGGGGAAGCCACAGCTTCTGTGGGCACTCTGTGCCAGGGCCTCCCCACCCTGCGAATTAATAAATAATTACCACTACCACTGAGCCTGCAAACTCTAAATACAGAGTGAGAGCTGCTGGATCCCCCCAGTGTGAGGCTGTTACAGCAAGTGTGTCTGTAGTTGCAGCCTCCCCCCATCCAAGCCACCTGATAGAGGGTGAGGATGGAGGTTACACACAGCCTCCCACAAGAGACAGGCTTCAAGGAGGTGTTTTATGAGCTTTTTCCACAGCTTGGACCCTCTGAGAAGCTTCCAGGTGCATTTTCCCATTGCTCCCTTGGTTCCACAGCCACAGAGGTGTGCACGTGGGTGTACGATGGGGGTGACAAGTAGCAGAGGGGTCTGCTAACCTGAGAAATTCTTCCTCCGACTTAGTCATCTACCAGAGCCCAAATAAAAACTGCTAAAGGTCAAAAGGGAATCCCTGGATAATGCAAATAACAGCACCAGCAGAGAGCTGCAAGCACTGCAGATTCCTCCTGCAGGATGTCCACAGGTAGTCACCACTCAACTGTCCCAGGGGAGCTAAAATCTGCCTAAAACCTTCCACCTGCCCTCCCCAGTTACCTCCAGCATCTGTCCTGCAGAACCATTAATTAATAAGCTTCCCACCACTGGCATGGCATTTAAAGGGACACCATCATGTAATATCTGTTTTTAATCACAAATTTGGGAAGAATAAGGTTTTATATACCTTGAGGCCCCAGGAGGGCCAGAGTGGTGATGATGATGATCCTTTAAATAGCAGCAGATGTCAAGACCTGGAGGAATCATTTTTCTTCCAAAGGAGGAAGCAGTGGTGAAACAGAGATATCTTCACTGAGCAGAACTTGCCTTTTTTCCCATCGCATGGGCTCTGTTGAGAAAGGGAGGGGCAGAGCTCGGGACATCCCTTCCCCTCACTGAGCAAACAGAGGTGGCCATGCCAGCTGCTCTGAGGGATGTCCTCAGCTGTGCAGCCACCAGAAAGGAACCCTGGAGCACCATGACCCTCGTTTCATCCAAGCATCTCTTCTCCAAGACACCTTTGTCCAGGACATAGCCTTGTCCAGGAATTAGCAGAGCACACATGAGCACTTCCATGGCATCAGCATTGGGCTTAGCTCAGGCTGAACAGTTCAGTGGAGAAAAAACTCCTCAGAAATGCAATACTGTTGTTCTCCAGCACGATCAAGACAGATTTTTAAATAGAAGGTTTGTGCTTAAAATCTGAACCCTGGGTTAGAGCAACTGGGCACTTGCGTCCTGGTGCTGCTGGCCTGGTTCATCTTTGTCCCATGGCTCAAACCAAGTGCAGAGCTGTCCCCTGTGCATGGCCAGAGCAGAGGGTTCCTTGGCTTAGCAGAAGCAGCTGTGGGTATTTTCTCTAGGGCATCAGTGTAGGTGGGTTTAATCAGCCTGATTATCTCAATACAGGCAGAGCAGCTCAGCAGAAGGGAAAAGAAACCAGATCACAGCCTGAGTTAACAACTTCTTTGTTCCCCAAGAAAAACCCACCACCTTCAGCTGGCAACAGAAGCAGGGCAGAGAGTGTGTGAGCTCAGAGCAGCCAGAGGCACAGCCCCTGCTCAAAGTCAAAGCTTTGAGTTCATTTGAGTAACCCTGGGCTGGAATATCTGCTTCTGGAGCCCAGGATGCAGAGCCTGGGCTTTACCTGCAGCTCTTTGTGGTGTCCCACAGCACCTTTCTGGTCCCAAGAAGTTTCCAACTCCTTGCTAGCAGGATCAGGGCACAGCCTGTGCTCCTCCCCCACCCTTATAATACTATGATCAAAATGCTTTTTGTTTTGCTGGAGCTTAATTTTGAGTATGTGACTCCAAACTTACCCTTCTGGGATTGGATTTCGAACCCAATTCCATGCTGGAAACCACTAATTTTCTTAGGACCGTTTTCAATGTGGTAGAACTCTGCTTTTGGGCAAAGGAAAACTGCTTATTTTCACTATTTTTAATAAAAAATATTCAAGAACAATTCAATAAATTTCATCCCTAGTGGCTCTCAACCCAAGATCCAGTTTCAACTCAAGCACAGCCCTAAAACTTGACCCTCTATTCAGCCTCAAACCCCAAACCTTTCCACAGGCTCTGGGTGGAAAGTTACTGACCCTGTATCTGAGCCAACTTTCAAAAACAAAAATAACTTGCCTGATGAAATTTTTGTAGGAAAAAAATGCACACGCGCACACACACACACACACACGCACGCCATATATACCAGGAGGGATTAAATCCTCATGTTGCAAGAATTTAATTTAAAAAAGCTAAGACATTGTAGGAATGCAAAAATATCACCTCAGCCTGGTAACCTTTGGCTTAGGCATGCACTTCCACAGCTCACAAACGGGAGTGTTTCCTCTCCAGTGCTGGGAGGACCGGTGCCACTCAGGAATGCCTGGCTTCAGCCCAGTTCGAAGAGGAAACCAGCAACCCTTTACTAGTGGGGCCTCTGCGGGCTCCTGGAGGCAGCCTCTCATCCCACAGGCTTGTTTTAATTCCCACTTTCTCCACCATGCTCTAAGCGCCCCAATCCCAAAGGAGCTGCTAAGGAGAACCAAAGAAGGGTCTTTGCAAAATTACACCATGTGTTTTCCCCCTGCAAATCCAAATTACTATTTTCCTTTGCTCTTGGGAGGTAAAAGTTCTATTTTCATCCCTACTCCAAGCCCCAAGGTGTTAGAAACAGATCCATGGCTGCTGCTGTCACCTCACTGGTGTGAATGCCATCAGGAAGGACACACCGGCGTCTCCAGTCAAGTTCATTCAAACCGGCGAGAAACACCCCTTGGGAAATACTCAGTACCTGCACAGGGGCAGGAATAAGTTCATTTCACACCAAGAGTAAACCTTTAATAGGGCCCTGTGCATTGGCAGAATTCCTGGCATGTCCGAGCCTCGTTTAAAAGGTGGACGGGAAACTCTCTGCTGGTCTCAAGTTAATCACAACAACCAAGGGACCGACCTGCAGGAAACAATCCTCTAGGTACTGACGTTACCCACATAAAGCCAGCAGTTCCTATAGTTTATTGGCTGTGTTTTTCCCCCCAGCAGGCTTAATTTATGGTAATTATTAGAAACTATGGATCAAATTAATAAAAAGGAAATTATTAAGGTTTCCTGACCCAGAGGCCAAAGGTAAATAAAGAGAAGCAAACTGTTCAAGATGGAAACACTTCCCTGCTGCTTTTGGGACTGGCAGAGAAGTCTTTCAGTGCAGCGAGAGAGAGAATAGGATTTTGGGAAGGAGCTGTCTCATCTTGGATGTTGGGGAGGACCATCACATCCACCAGCCTGGGGTGCCCTGAACCATCACAGCACAACTGTTCCCTGGCAGTGGAGTGAGCTGTGAACAGTGTATGAAACAGCAAAGAAAACAAAGATCTCTGTCAGATGGGAAGAGACTATAAAAATAATATAATGCAGAAATCCAGCTTAATTCGAACTACACCAAAGTCCAGGGTCCTGCTCTACATCCATCTCTGCCAGCTGGTCAGGAGTAATTCTCTCCTGCCTGGTCAGAGCACATTTACTACTGCTTATAATTCTTATATATGTCTCATACTTTAAATTAGAATTTTGAATGTTATCCTGTTGCAGAGGCAGACTATAGGCATTTGCCAGACCTGGCCTTGCCATTCTTGGCTATAACATGGATTGTGCTCACTGGAGGCAGAGGGGACGGCTCCCACTCTGCTTTCTCTGCAGATCAGTGCAGAAAAAAGACACCAAGTTTTGGTCTCAGGAATAATCCTGGAGCTCATCAGCCTCTCCCCTACCCAGGCCCTCCATATGTACACAGTTCCTGCAATGAGCACTTCCAGCTTCATTAGCTCCACTTCCCTCTCTGTCCAGTCTAAAGTCTATCCACGGCATAACCTGAAATTCATCTCATGCTCTGTCACCAACTTTGGGCCCTGCAAAACAGCCTCATCAAATGTAGCAAATTCCATAACAAAAAGTTTCACAATTTTTAATATGACATATATCTACCTAAAATAAAAGGGTTTTGATAGAAAGTTTACAAATTTCAAAAGAATATCTGAAATCACCTCCCTCCTTGCACAGATTAAGTAAATGCAGCAGACACCTGAGCTTGTATTTAAATACACCTTGACTGTGTTTAAGAAAGAACTACTACAAGCTTGAATCCTGAGAAAGGCAGCGAAATCCTCCTGGAAGCAGCTCCGGCAGGGCAGGCACGAAGCAGCGTAACCAACACTTACAGTGGCCAATTGTTAGAGTGAAAACAAACCTGCCAGATTGGATGTCACTGGGGAGGGATATCAGTGTCTGATCTCAGTCAGGACAGGACATGGGGGTACCTGGAGCCTTGTCAAACTCGGTGCTCTTATGTAGTAGGTTGAATAACAGAACAATGTTTACATTTCCCCTTGTGCCCTAAGTAGTTTGGAAGCTGGACACCTGAAAAGCCTGAATGATTTTTAAAGCAGTGCTACGGTTGAGTCTTGATCACCAAGGTCTTGACAGTTCCTTACTGGTATTCACAAAAATAAACCCAGAAAAACCCAAACTACCCCAAGCAATTTCTGCTTCTGGGCCTAGATATTCAGTATAAACAGCATAAATGATGGAAAATCCAGGAGGTGGCTCCCACCAGGGGCACACCAGCCTCGTGCAGCCACAGCCATTCAGCTGGAGACCTGATGAATTCCACCCAAGAAAGAGTTTTCTTGAGTTTTCTTCGTATTAACACATTGAAACTTAATATTGAAAGTTCCCTACATATACAAACACAACAAAGTGCAGTTCAGGGCAAAAACTGTAAATGGAAGCATGTAGGAAGCAAACATCCTGCGTGCATTAGAGGGCAATAAATGCTGCATAACAAACACACCAAAATCATAGAATTATACAATATATCCTGAGTTGGAAGGGACCCACAAGGATCATCGAGTCCAGCTTCTGGCCCTTCACAGGGCCAGGAATTCCTGTCCCAGAAACAGGGTGGAAGTAGTAAAAGTCCAGTGAAATTTGGGGTGGCTTGTCTGATACGTTTATCATTCCCCCTCACGGCTGCCCATTCTCCAAGGGAGGCCACCTCCTTCCATACTCTTAAGCTCCCAGCTCTCTGATCCTCACAGCCAGCCTACATCCCAACATGCTTCAAAGGCCAAATTGATAGTTTCAAAATTCAGCTTCATCAATCTCTTCTAAACTCATGTGCTCTCCAGAAAGGGGAGTCCCAATCCAGCTTGAACTGGACCATTTCATCTCATCCTGGGCTCAAATGATTGTCAGTCCATCAAACGCTTCTTTGAAAACTGATTTCTTGCAGATGACCATGATTGCTATAAAACAGTATTTAAAAACATTTTAATATTTGAAAAGAACTTTCCTCTCCTCTTATATCAACCACATGTTTGAGAAAGGGCCTGGGGTTTACCACTGCTTGGTGAGAAAAATAGCAAAGAGGAGAAAGGATAATGGGGTGATAATGACTGGGAATATATGGATTGAATTTGGGCTCTATTTAAATACAAGAGGACAATTTGTGACTCGTTGATGTAGGCAAACACAGAGAAACATTTGTGGCTCAAGTGTGCATTTGAATATAGAAAAATATCTTGTGGCAAACTATACTTCTTTTAGCACAGACAAACTCTGACCAAGTTGCCAGCTGCTGAAGTTGTGGTACTCACCCGAGTCCAAGCAGATGGGCTCTGTCTGCTTGGGAATCCCTCAGGAGATTTCTTATTTCGGTGCTACTGCTGTAGGTTGGGAACCCTTTGCCACCACCAAGCTGAGCCCATCCCACCACAGACCACAGCCAGGAATAAATTAAAACTCTGCCTTCACCTTGTGCCCCCAAATTCCTCTCTCTGTTTCACCTATCCCCAGGTGCTTTACCTTGGTAGTATTTACTAAAAGTGCCAACATAAAGCTGCACTTCAACCAGGAGCTTCAGTGGAATAATCGGAATTGTTGGCTCAGATGATGCAGTTGGAGTAGATGATTGCAAGTCCCATTCAACTAAAAATATTCTACTCCACCTTACTCCACCCTACTCTATTCTATCCTAATGAAAGAAACCATAAAGAAACCAGGTCTAGTGCTACTTGACTCAGGTCTGAAGGCTCAGTGTTTTCTGCTGTTTTTATGATGATGCATTTAAGGAGTTTGGTGACAACACTTAAACCTCAGTTGTAGTCACTGCCAGGCTTCCATGAGTCAGATTATTTTGATAAACAGTTTGTCACATGCTCTACTGGGGGCAGGGAAGTCAGGCTGGAATTTGCTATTAAAAACTATTAAATAAAATTACCTGAAGGGGAATTCTGACTTCAGGGCTGTTGGTTTGTGATCCCTTACATGAGGTTTCATTTTAGAGAGGAGTCATTTATCCTTATCCTTGATAAGGACTGAATTTGTAAATCTCCATCAAAACTGAGGTACGTTGAAATAACCATATTTGAAAAGTCACTCTCCAGGTTGCTCAGAGAAGCTGTGGCTGCCCCATCCCTGAAAATTTTCAAGGCCAAGTTGGACAGGGCTTTGAGCAACCTGGTCTAGTGGAAGGTGTCCCTGCCCATGGCAGGAGGTGGAACAAGATGATGGTCTCTGAAGTCCCTTCTAACCCAAATCATTCCATGAAAAATAAGAGTTAAAAAATATCAGTATCTGTAAAACACATAAAGATGTAGGAGATGCACACAGAGTTGCTACACCAGATCCTGATGGCTCTTGTGGTTATTCATATTCACTTTTTCTCCCTGGTCTGTCATGTCTATCTGAAAAAAAGATGCAGAGCAGGAAACAGAGAGTGCAGAGAGCCTTAGAAAAACATTCTTCCCTATTAAGCAACTGGGCTGATTTTCACTGTGTGAAAGATGAAGCAGATTGAACAAAACACTTACCTGTACATCTTCATTCCTGATAGAAACCCTTGATTGCCTTTGTCACTTTAGCACATGAACACAAGGCCAAATGAAACACATGTTTACAGCTATAATGAGGATTAGCTTTGCACTAAAAAAGTTGAACTACAGTCAAAATTAGATGGTGACATGGGTATTTGCCAACAGCATTAAATGAAAAATAACAGAGTATGAGGTTTCTGGAATGAATAGAAAATGTATTGTTTAGAGACCTTTTTGGCCAAGCATCAACATATGCCAATACTTAAGACTTCTTGTTCTTATTTACTTACCCTAACAATAAAACAATTGTTGTTTTGTGCCAACAGCCTGACAGACTCGTCCTGTACCTTAAGAAATAGAGATTGGATATTATTTCTCTTGTATCAGCTTCAAGCTACTTAAAAAAAAAAAAAAAAAAAAGAGAGATGCAAAGTAATTGAGTCCAGAGCAGAGGAAATAAGTGAAGGAGGTAATCGATTTTAATAACATATAGCATCAACACACGTTAAGGAAATTCACAAAACAGAGGGAAAATAAAGCATCTGCCATCTCAGAAGACCAGGCAGCATTTGTATCTTCACCCAGCCCTGGACAGAAATTATTGGTGAAGCCTCAACCACAGCAGTGATTGATCTTCACTCAGTGCCCTCTATCAGCCCAAGCCCAGAACAGTGAGGTAACCACCTTCATTCCAATTAAAAAACAGGCAAACTGATGACTTAAAATCCTAGGAAATTCTCTCCAAAACAGAGAACATTGAACGTATTTGCAGCTGAAACATTCAGACCCTTCCCTGGCCCAACCACTTCTCTCTGTGGCATCGCCCACTGCCAGGCCCCCCTGTGCTCTCATCAAACCACTCCTTGCAGTGTTTCCACCTGGGACTGTGCCTCCATGCTCGTGCCATAACACTGCAGCTGGAACAGATAGAGACCCACACCACAGCTCACTCCATTTTAGGGCAGATATTGTCAGTAAAAACAACAGGAAAACCTTCACATTTTGGAATGATTTTTCCCAAAGCTTTTCACTACACCCAGACCAAGACAGATTTGATCAAGGTGATTTTCAGGTGGCGTTTGGATGGGTGTGACATAACATGACCTTGTACATGGCAGAGGGGGATTCTGCTATTTAGACTAGAAAAACATTCAGCTCTGTTACCAGTTTGGGGAAAATGGACAAAACCCTTAAGTTTTATTGTATTTTGTCTAGTCTAGTGCTCTGAAAAACTGCTTATGTTACTGAAAAAAATAAGCCCCCTCATATTTCCCTGACTTGCAGAGATGGACCTCTGAAGTCTATGCAATGCAATGCCTACAGCATTCACACATGAATATAATGTGTTTATAGGGGTTCATCTCCTCCACAGCCTGCCATTCCTTAAAAATATAAAAGTAAAGGTATTGATCATTTACCACCTGTGCCCTGGACTACTATCCTGCAAATGTTTTTGCTCTGAGAATATGAAGAAACACACATTAGCATTTTCTGCCCTCTTTATACAGCTATAAACAGATCCATTGATTTCCCCCACCCCTCCCACTTTTTAATTTTGCAAAAATAAATTCTTTCCTGGACAGTCAGAGTTCATTACTGAGACAGAGCACAGCTCCCCTTGTTCTGCCCTCAAGAATCAGAGAACCAATTAGGCTGGAGAAGATCATAGACTTTTTAAGGTTGAAAAAATTCTTTAAGGTCATTGAGCTGAACCATGGCCAAGGCCAGCACCTATCCACATCCTCAAGTGCCACATCCACATGGCTTTTAAATCCCTACAGGGATGGGGATTCCATCACTGCCCTGGGCAGCCTGTTCCAAGGCTGGACAAGCCTTTCAGGGAAGAGATTTTCCCTAATATCCAACCTAAACCTCCCCTGGTACAACTTGAGGCCATTTCCTCTTGTCCTGTCCCTGTTCCCTGGGAGCAGAGCCCGAACCCTCCCCAGCTGCCCCCTTCTGTCACAGAGTTGTGCAGAACCAGAAGGTTACCCCTGACTCTCCTCTCCTCCAGGCTGAGCCCCACAAGCTCCCTCAGCTGCTCCTGGTGCTCCAGACCCTTTTCTGACTCTGTTCCCTTCCCTGGACACGTTCCAGCCCCTCTGTGTCTTTCTGGGCAATGCAGAGTTAAGTGAGAGGTGAGACTGAAAAGAACCTACTTTGTCCTCCAAGAGCTGCTCTCCTCCCCCACATCCACATCCTCCCCTTGGCTCCCACCTTGGCAGCCTGCAGAAGCCCCCAGCTAATCCCATTTCATTCACATTGGGTCAGAGCACAAGCTTCCCAAAAATGTAATTGCCTGGAAAACCCAGGATTCCTGCAGCTGGGTCTCCAGGAGGGGTTTTCACACACCCTCTGGCTTTGCAGCAGGGGATGAGGATGTGGAACCAGCTCTTCCTCCTCCTGGCGGAACGCAGAGAGCCCGGAGCAAATGTTACCATCTGCACAGCCCGTGAGTCACCTTGGGGCCTGGGCAGTTTACTCTATAGATTAGTCAACAGAAACAAACACAAATCCTTAGACATTAAAAAGTCTTTAAAAAAAAAAAATTTTTAACTCCCCCCAAAAATTGGCCACAGATCTCTAATTATAATTTTCTGAAGACTTAAAAAAAATATTTAATTGTGGTTTCTATAAACATGAAGATAAATTACTACATAAAAATATTGGTTCTCAACAGTTACTAATGCCTCTCTGGGGGCTGTTTTTATTTTACACAGACAGAGAAACTAAGTCGTAAAAGATTTTCTTTGTCCCTTTCGCTCATCATGGAGGCGTTTGAAAAGTTTTCTTGCATTCACCACTGAATGCTTTCTAGCTGATGACTTTTGACAGCATTATTAAGTAAATTGAAGGGGAAGATTGATTTCCAAGATGATGCATTGTAAAGTCATGAGAAATAAAACTGAAGCTTTTATTCCAGAAAGGAAGAGGCAGTAAATGCAAGGAAGACACCAAGACAGACACTGTACCACCCACCAGTTCCCCTTTTAAAGCTTCCAAGCTGACTGGAAGTCAGAGCCATAATGAGAAAATTTTAAGAGTGTTGGGGTTTGGGTTTGGATGAGCAACACGATGTGTGTGAGCATCCCTGAGGCTGATCCAGACTGTGTGAGCTTCTTGGATCCAGCTCGTGGGTTGCAAGATTTACAAGGACACGCTGAGGTATCGCATATTTACAGCTTCTCGCTGGGTTAGAAAAATGCCCTGAGAGCATCATCTCTTCCAATATTGCCCTGTTGCAGTTGTGGAATATCAGCCAAGGAATGGAGGACTGAGAAAATGGAAAGCAACAGGAGAACAGCCCTGACCAATCCTTTCCTGAGTCGAAGCAGCAATGTGGGGTTGTGCAGCTGCAGTTACACCTTACAGAGTTTGATCTCTCAGTATCAAAGAAAGGAGAAGTCACTAAAAAGGGAGAATCACGATCCAAGGGTGTTACCAGAATCTGAAAATATTTAAATTGTGTTGCTATAGCTGAAATGCCACTGCCAAGCCTCTGACCACACTCTGACCATCCACTGGAGAGAAGTGTTTCTGTGCCACACAGTTTGTGGCCAGTCTCCTGAGACCATGGCATAGGTGGAAGCCCAGCTGAGATGCAGGTACCAGGCACCTTCTACCTGAGCATCCCCTGCTCTGTGTGTGACCACACTCTGAGCCAGCCTGAGCAAATGCCCTCACCTCAAAATAACCAACCATCCCAATTTATGAGAAATTTCCAGTTTTGTTTTTTTGGTGCCAGACCAGTTTCCTGATTGTGGCCTCAATGCCAGGTAGAACTGAGGAACAGAGGCTGCAGCCTGGGAGCAGAGAGAGGAGAAGGATGCATAACAAGCTAAAACTACCACCAAACTGGACAAGAAATAGAAGCCAAGGAAGAGGGACCTGAAGCAGAAGCCCTGTGAGGCAGAAGGCACCCTGGGGGCTTTAGATGAGGACATTTGTAAAACCCAAAACCTCTTGAGCAGGAAAAACAAGGACCCTATGAGAGAGTGACCACATCAGAGCAGGGAAGTGCTCACCCACAGAAACCCATCCATGGACCTCTGACACTGTTTCCTCGTATTCCATGGAACAGGTCAGGGAAAGGGATTTTGTTGTTTCAAACCAGTGACATTTTGCACTTGGCTCTTATGCAAAGGCTTCAGCTTTGCTGTCTTTTCAGGAGTTTGCCTGGCCCAGAGAAACCACAGCCCTTGGTGGGACACAGAAATTAACACAGAGAGGCAAAGCCAAGTGATGGAGCTCACCAGGAACCTCCTGCTGCTCCATTCCAGGCAGAGGCACAGCCCTGAGCTGTCCTGCGTCTTCCACCAGCCCGTGGTGTGCTGAGCACTCTCCAGACAGACACAAGGAGATGTGGTTCCCACCCAAAACAGCTTCCAGGATCCAGCTGGGCAGGACACAGGGAGAGCACACCCCACGTCTCCAGCTATATGACCCATGCATTCACAGACATGTCCCAATAACAGAGCCCAGAAACTGCTCCCAAGTCACTCATCTCACATGTCAGGCCAGTCCTCATGGTTTCCATAGGCATAGGGGAAAGGTGGGTGTCTTGCTTGGTTTCATAACACTGCTGCACACTGATGTGTAATAAATAAAGATGAAATGGAAATAATCCAATCCATTCCTCTTTGAGCACAGTTCAAGGAAAATATTGTAGCTAGAGACCATAACCAGACCCAATAAATTTGTTCACCCCCCACCTCATTCCCCTTTTGTCATTAGGGTGTGACTAAGGCTTTGCAGCATCAGCTTGAGGTCTTAATTAGATTCTTGCTGTGAGCTCAAGGGATATTTAAAAATGACATTAAAATATCATAGGAAGTTGCAGCAGGCACACAGATACAATGCAAACCTGTGAATGGGATGGCTGAAACACACAGGTGTGATCCCAGTATGTTTCCTTTATCTTAAACCTTGGATTCCTCTGCTGTTGATATCGTGCTAAGAGAAGGCAGAGGGGGCTTCTTATACTGCATCCAGCTGTCCTCAAATATTTATATCCAAAGGACTGCTTGACTTTCTTGAGTCAAAACTGGAGAAAGTGGGGCCGTATTACAAGGAGGAACTTATTGCCTGGGCTGCTTCTTAAGGCATCACTGTCTGACAGTGCTTTCTACCCTGCACTCGCTTCAGACGACTGAACTTGACCTATCCACCCATCATAAATTAAATTCTTTGATCTCATCTGTAACAACACAGAGCCTTAATAACAATAGATCAAACCCTGGCAGGGACAATATGCTTATTCTTTACCAACTAAATTTTAATTAGTAAACAGGGCAGGGGAAGAATCCACCTTTGCAGAACAAAAAGGGAAAGAAAAAGCATTTCATACTTGAAAGAAATCACTGATAAAGAGCAGAGACATCTTTCAGAATCTACATCCTTGTTCTGTTCATCTGAAAAACCGCATCATCCCCAAACCATTAAACCCAGGATGAATTTCACATTGTAAGAAATCACTGTGAAAGCAAACATCAAAAGGGACTGGGGAGGAGGAAGCAGCTCAGGTGGGAGGGCAGTGGCATGATGCCTTCTACCACTGTTCATACAGACCCATCCCCATGATTATCCTCCCGGAGTGTGTTCGGGCTGCCTGGTGCCCGTGGCTGGGACAGTCAAGGCTGTGCCTGAGCCAGGCTCCAACAGCTCCCAGGGGTGTTCAGTGTTTGCAGAACAGCCGGGAAGAACCGCACGGCTCCCGTCATTCATCTTCTGTTTGCACAGGGTGGATTTATTATCGCTGGGATCATTGTGGGCTCCCCTTTACACCAAATAACTTGGGTTGGCTCATGATGTCCAGGTGAGCTTGTGTGCTCTCAGCAGCCTGGCTCCTTCCAGGCAGACATGAATACTTAATCCAAGTGTTCCTGTCAGCAGTGGCACTTGTCGAGGCAGGATTTTCTGTGGCTGTGCATCTCATGTCACTTTATGCCAAAGAAAGTAAAAGCAAATCATAAGTAAATCTTCTTTTGCTGGAGCACCCATGATGCTCCCTGTCTGTCTGCAGTCTTGCACCAGGGTGCAGCAACAGCTGGTCCCTTGGTGGGATGGCACATGGACCTCTCACCTCATTCCAGATGACGACTCTCACAAAACCAGCAGGTATTTTGCAGGAGGTGCTGAAGTCTTACAAGGGAAAAAGAACATGGACTGATGGAGGTGACATACCAGGCTTATTTCCTTGGGAAACCCCCCAGCATGGCTGATTAAACCTGCCTGGCACAGGAAGAAGACAAGCCCAAGACAACCCACCCCGTTTCTGTGGCATTACCACATCCCAGGCATCAAATCCAGACCACGCATGGGAAGCAAGCCCAGGGGCACTTCAGCAAACCTCCCTGAGCATCCAGCTCCTTGAATTTAACCTCTGCAGTTGCCTCTTGTGCCAGCAATGCCCTCACTGGGTCTTGGAAATACCACCACACTTGCTGGGTTCTCAAACAGGTTTGATTTGACACCAAATTCCAGTTGAGCCAAGGTGCTGGGACTTCATCAGCTCTGCATGTCTGGTTGTAACAAGCTACTACTTTAAAAAAAAAACCCACAATCAAATTTTAATCAATAATTCAATTTTAAAAGGCAACTTCCAGGCAGTGAATAAATAAGACAACTGCAGACCCTTTTTTCCACTCAGTTGTCAGCATTTTTAAGCTATTTTACTAAATGGTTCTACCAAAACTCCCCACAATTTGTTTCCAACTAAAATGTAGCCCCTCTGCAGTGCAAAGCTGTGGGAAAGGCAAAGAAAAATCTGTGTTTCAGCTGAAATCACGGGATGAGTTTCATGTAGGAAACATCTTAATAAGCAAAGTGGAATTCAGGTTGGACACTGGGACAAAAACTGGGGCTTTTACCAAATGCCAAGTGACCCTTAATGACTACAGGCAGGTGAGCTGGCCCTGTTTTTATGTCAGCTGCCCACATCCAGGGCAAAGGACACAAAGTGTGATACCCTGCAGGTCCTCCCTCTGCTATGTCTGATGTGGGATGGGAACCAATGCCAAGCCAGGCTTCAGGTACAGTTCCTAAACTAAAAACATTTAGATTTTCTTTCCATATTTTAATGCCCATTCTGGAATAGATATAACATTTTTACACTGTAGATTGTGCACAAACCAACAACAAATTTCATTAAGAGTAGAAAGAGAACTGAGAACACAACAGTGATATTTCTCTAGGTGAGTTTTCAGTTGCTCTGTTAGAAGTTAAAAAATAAATATGGTAAAGTTTTCCCACTGGCGTCTCCACGAGCACTTGCACAGCATGAAGCCCTGCCCTTCCAAATCAAGTGAAGGAGCCAAAGTTTGTGTGGCACACGTAAATACAGGTATGCTTTGGGACACAGAAAGCACAAACCAGCTCAGGAATAACCCCAAAATAAACCAGCAAAATCCACCCAGAGCACGGACCCAGCCTTTGGTTCGATCACAACTGGAAGGATAAAAAGGAGGAATCCATCACCCCATGGATTTTCAGACCACGGTCACAACTCAGATCCATCAGTTACTGGTGCAGTTTTGAGAAGCAGCTCGATATATCTGGAAGGAGAGGGACTCGTTCTTCTCCCACTGCCACTGCAGATGGTGCCAAGGCCACGCAGCCCAAGTCCATTCTGTTCCTCAGTGGAATAACAGATGGTTTTGCCACCTACCACTACTCACTGCCTCGTCAAAGCCTTGCCTGTCGTGTGTGGTCCAGAGTTGGGTCGTGCAACCAGCCAGAGCCCTCAGCTCCATTTCTAACTCACATCACTCTAACAAGCCCTCAGCTGGCCCAAGAAATTCCCAAACATCTCTTTCTGCAAACAAGGAGTTGGGTTTCTTTTGTCTTGCAATCAGGGGAGACAAATTCTCCCCTTAACCACGGTTTAATTTATTCCTTTTGGTTGTTATTGCCTCCACCTAGTGCAGCTGTCTAGACTGGGGTGGTGGTGGTTTGCTTTCCTTTTTTCCTCTTTAGCTGGGGATTTTTGGAAGCTGCCTTTTCTTCTTTCCGAAACAAGTTTATTTTTAGTGTAACTTTTTCCATTGGCAAGATACTATGGCTGAGGGAGCTGCTCTCAGAGGAACTGAGCTGCCTGCAGTGTGAAAATGAAAAAAGCCTGCCTGGTTGGAGGGCAGGAGCAGGACAAAGCAGCCAAGGTGGCATGGAGATGGTCCGAGGGAAGAGGGTCCCGTGCATGCCAATGGGAAGAGCACACACATCCCCCTCAAAACTGCTTAACCAAGGAGGGTTATGGCACCTTCTGACATCCTCTTGGACTAATCTCCTCCTTGGATGGAGCTCCATGTGGGAGGATGCCAACAGGCTTGCACCTGCCCAAGCCATGGTACTCTCAACTCTTCTGTTGTCTTCCAAGAACAAGTAAACACTCCTCAATGAGCCACCTGAGAGCTTTAAATCATGGATAACCTTGCCACAGGAACCTTCCACCAGCACTAAATGGTTCTCAGGTGATTTCTCAGGAAAGGGAATCACAGATACAGGGGTCTTTTTGGTTTTGCTTGGTTGTTTACTACCCTACAGCCTCCTGGCTGCCTTCTCGCCATGCTGACCTTGCTTGCTCCGGCCCTTTCAGATCCATATTTATTCCACTTTTCCCCGGACTACTCTGATTTTCCCATGATTTTGCTGGTGTGTGTTTTCAGAAAGCTGGGAATGGGATGGCAGTATTCAACCTCGAGTTCCCTCCTCACCTGCGGGGTTTAATCCCACTGCAATGATCATCTCCTTAATTTCCACTGGTTTATTACCTTGCAAAGAGGAAGGGTGTAAAAATCCAACTTTGGGGGCTTTTTTTAGTAAAGGAAGAGGTGGACTTGAAATATTTGTATAAAAATAAGACTAGACTCTTATTTTTCAGTGCCAGTTTTCAGCATTCACAGTGTCCAGACCAAAGATTTCCCGACACCAGCCTGGTTTCACCGAGCTCAACACATCCCAAATACAGCAATACCAAGAGGGCAGATGGAATGAAAGTAATATATTTTAAAGCAAACCCTGCAGGCTTTTAGTGTGGGAGTGAAGAGGTGGGGGAGGGCATTAAAACACACACACAAAACCCCAGAATTAAGCAAGCGAGACCATTCCAGTTGAGCTGTTTCAGCCATTGTCTTACAACAACTTTAAACCCAATTGCTTCTTTTTAATGAGGTATTTTCTTCCTCTTAACCACCCAAATCTAATCCATGATGTTAGTCCAACTCAGAGAACTTAAAATCAGAACATTGGGGCCTTTCTTAATCCTCTTAACTTGCCAAAGGTTTTCTGATCACACACCTCTTCCTTCCTACTTAGGACTGTTTTTTTTTCCACCACCCTTTGTCTTCTGTTTACAGCTGTGAAAAATTAGAATCCAGGCAGTAAAAGCTCTGCATAACAAATGAGCATTTAGAGATGGCTTGCATGTTTCTTTGAAGGAAACTAGGCATGTTTTCTTAATTATTTCATCAAATCATATCTTGCCTGGGCTCAGATACTCAGCATTTCTTGAAGGACATTCTTTAATCCATGGTCTTTCGTTCTAATGAATAATTATCTTCAGAAGATAAACCCTGGCTCATGCTGTGGTCACTTAGCACCTTTCACATGATGTGGTAGGTCAATAAAGTTGGGACTGGATCTCATGTGAAACCTGGGAATCCTCCTCCTACACCTCTTCTAGATCCTCCTGAATCCCAGTGTCTCAGGAGAGGATGCAGGGCTTGACCAGCGTTGTGGTCTCATCATCCCAGGGTGATGTCAGGACTTCTCGTATGAAGAACCTGGAAAAGCTCTGATCCAGCACTGACTGATTTCAGGGCTCATAACCAGAGTTGTATAAATACACCTGACATCTACCATCCCCTCAAACCTGGATCTTTCATGATCATGGCTAAACTGGAGGCTAGCACTATTGGGGATCTAAAGGACACCCTGTTATGAAGCCCAGGGAGCCACCCTGGAGTGAAAATTGCACATCAAGAGGAACGTGTCATTCTCATGAAGTTTAATGACTAGTGAGGGCAGCAGGTGTCCTCAGTGATTTTCCAAACCTAGTCACTTCCAGAATTCCCTTCAAACCTGGGAAGTGCTCGAGCTGCTGGCTGAGTACTGGCTCTCAGGATCATTCTTTGATGTTGGACTGCACTGAACTCACCAGGCATGGCTGATCAGCCCTTCCCATCACATAAGGAGCATGTGGCAGGAACTGCTCTCAAGATGAAGGGCCTGAGAGGGAGTTGGAAGGTGCTGAGTAATGCAGGAGCCATGAGTAATCAATTGTTCAAGGGACAGTCCCCAACAGGTCACAGTACAAATTAAGTTTCAAAACAAAAACAACCAGAGCCTTCCTGCCCCTCACTGCATGTGAGAGAGATGGGTTTTACTGAGTGGGCCACTGAGTTGAGATCAACTAGGAGCCAAGCAAAGGGCTTGAACCAGAACACGACCTGGCACCTATCCCAAGTTCCTTTTGAGTTTGGTTAATATTCCCCACCCATCATTTTTTATGTGCATGTGCCACATCACTTCCTGGTTCTGATTTGCCTGCTATTTGCCCCACGGGTAGGGTGTTACCCATCGAGACTCAAAAACCAGCAAGTAACCCCTCCTCCCCCTCCTCATAAACCCCACACCCATCTCTGAGGGATCCAAGCATCCCTAGCAGGAAGGAGTCCAAGAATTCTTTATGCACATAAGAATGTCCCTTTGCCACATCATAATCCTGTTTGCTACCAGTGCCACACACTGATGGTCTAGGTCAAACTCCAGATGTTAATAAACCTCAGTAACAACTGCTTGGAGAAAATGCAGATAATTGGTCTCATACCTGCTATTAGAAGAAAAAAAAAAAAAAACAACCCAAAACCCCAACAAAATACATGACAAAAAAAGTGCAATGAAAAAATGCATCTTGGTTGCTTTTAACATTCTTTCTAAAAGCTAATTTTAGCTCTATGGCTGGAGCTTAAAGGCAGCTGCACATCTGGTGTGATCTGCCAACCTCCATGGGTCTGGCCCACAGCGCTCCTGTCCACCTTTGCTAAAAGTAAAGCTTTGGGATGCAAAACCACAAAACATAGGGGTTAACTACTGGGGAATCCAAGATGTTTCCCTGTGCTCTCTCAGCTTTGGACAAGCTTGGATTTTGATGGCCTCACTGTGGTCAGGTGCTGACTGTAAAACAGCTCCTTCTGTTGCCATTGCCTGGGTTGCTGGGTTATGAAAGCATTAATAACTTGGCTTGTTGTCACCGTTTTTTTCACTGCCTTTGCTACTGCCGTGTGCTTCACAAACGTGCTATACTTGGAAGAATCCATGAGCAGCAGGCAGAAGATGTGGTCTGGGATGCTCACAGTGCTATCTGTAGGTGCACTTCTGCCTTTGAATCCCCGTCATTACCATATATGCCCTGCAAAAATAGTTTCCAGGCAGATGTTTATGTGTTGCCATTGGGTTGGCTGGGGTTCTGAGAGGATCAGATATGGTCAAATTGTGCTGCTGGTGCAGATAATGCAAATCCCCAAAAGATAAGCAAGGAGAACTATCTGCATAGAGTCACAGGAATCACACGCCAAGGAAGGGTTTCCCAATTAATCAGGAATCAGAATTGTGTGGACTAAACTCCATGCTGACCTGAGCAGCTGACATTATTGATCAGTGTTATTTCCCAGGGTACTGAAGTCCTTGTTTGCTTCCATCCACGAGTGCTTCACGTTGTTGGTTTTCAGGAATGTGCTGTTTGTCAGACTTGCTGCTTCCTCACACACATTGTATTAACACACAGCATCAGTGTCCTGCTGGCTGCAGAAGACAGGTTAGCTGTTTTTAAGTGGAAATCATCACATTCAAATACCTGAAGCACAGATCCACTTCTCTCCAGCTCCTGATTTCCACAGTGTGCAGAACAATTGTGCCCAGGCAGGGTCGTCTGTGCAGTCGGAATTTCACTGGGCACTTGAAGATGCAGTGAGCAGCTCACAGCATCACCAGCTTTGCCAATCTTTCACAGTACATCATACAATAATCCAAAATTGCCACTAGCCTTTTTTGGAGATATTTTTTAAAGCTCTTCAGGATGGATAACGGGGCTCTGGAGAAGGGCTTCTGCAAGTTGGTTATCTGTGTCCCTCCAAGGAAGGCAGCTGAGGCTGAATTTGTGAAGCTTCACACACACCCTGGCCTCTGAGCAACATTTCATCCAGGCTTTCTCTACCTGCCACCACCTCATTTGGTTTATATCCCTGTCTCCTCATGGATATGGATATCCATACAGATGGATATATAAATATCACATAAATATATACAGTGAACACTCAGTGGGCCAAGGCTGCCCTGCTTTGACACTTGGCTGATTTCCCCTACAACAGAAACCATCCATAGGTGTCCACCTTGTGCCCTTCAATCCATCTTGATAAATTTTCCTGTTACACACTGGGTTTTAACATCAAAGCTGTGAGCAGCATTTATGTACAGGGAGGAAATTTATAAAATGTTAAAAACTTTACAAGGAGAGCACATCTTTCAAAAAAAAATCAGGAGCATAGACTGAGTTGTGCCAGAATCTGTTTGCTTCATGCAAGAAACATGGTCTCTACAGGGCTTTGTTCTGGTGAGAAAGGAACAACCTGGAGATGAGGATGGTGCTCATACCCTGTGCACATACTTTGGGAATCAGGACTTCCCATACTTCATTTTTTAATTTGAAGTACATGGCCTGTTTAGGTGAAACAGTCCCACCCTAAAGAGGACAGTGAGATGCTGGAACAGGCAATAACTTCATTTCGAAGGAGAAAGAAGGCAGCTGGAGAAAAGGGGAGCGGATGTGTGAAACCCCGAATCCAGCAGTTGTTACCCCAGCATTCTTCGTGAATTGCCGTGGTCTGTATAATGTGGGTAGTTTGGAGCAGTTATGCAGTAAATATTTTTCCCCAAGCACTTTTCATGCTCAAGTTTTAGGTTTTCAGATGGATTTTTTTATTTAAAAAAATTTTTTTTTTTTTGAAGGAAGATCAACGACTTAATGAAAAAAGTCTGAGACGCAAGAGCGAGGCTATCGCTTCAAGAGTGCTTCCAGATTTACATAAATAACATTCCTGCTGCATAAACATCTTGGCAAGGGCAGAGCGTCTAACCCCCCTCCTACTCTATTGGCCTCCACTAAATTCTGCAGAATATTAAAACCCCTTGATGGTAACGTGTTCTCGGCCAGAAACAAATCATTAGTTTGGATGAGGGCATCAAAATGCATCTGCTCTGTTCCCTGAAGTTCCAAGTGCAAGAGATTTAGGAGGGAGGGGAGAGGATTTCTTTGATAGAAGGATTTAGAAAAATGGCAATTGATAGAATTTTTAAGCAGATACAGAGATGAGGGGACACATCTTTCCCAGAGACACATGGGAATGGTCTGGTGTAATTAAACGTGGAGATGGGCTCAAGCTGTGCAGCTTGGAGGTGGATCTGAACACTCAGGAGCTTTTGTTCTGCCCACTACACATGGCTGAGATGGTCCATTGATCAACTTTATCAAGAGTCAGGAAGGGGTAAATCCAGGCTCATATCTAAGTGAAAAGAAGGGGGAAAAAATGGAAGAGGGGAGCTGTGAAATACTGCAGGGGGCTGACTCTACCTGGCTGGCAGGGAGCTGCAGTGAGGGAGGGTCCCTCCATGCTGCAGGGCCATCTCAGCCCATGACACAGGGCTCTCATGGGCCTGGATGTTGCTCTCATTGACAAAACTCCCTGGAGAAGGCAGAGAGGAGGGATAGTACAGATGAAGCAGTTTTTAATTCACCTTTGGGTTTTCTTACACAAAATGAATTATTTTGGCATCAGTTCTAATCTTTCAAGAAAGCACCACACAGCCAAAGCTACTCAAAGCAGCTCCTACCCACCAGGGCAGCAGGTGATTGATCCCACCAGAAGAACTCTTTTTTTAAAGGTAACATTAATGAAAATTAGGGAGAGTTGAGGGTCCTTTTTTTCTTTTCAATCCTGTCTGTCTCTCATCTTTTCTCCCCCCAGAAAGAACCACTCTGCCTCCTCAGAGGTTCTTCTTTAAGTCCACAAGAACATCCTGCATGGATCTGCAGGGACAAATGATTTCTTGAAACACACTGGTCTTAATCAAACCTAATCTCTCATGACAGGGCAGAGCAACCTGGACATCCATTAGATTTAGCACAGCTACTCCAAGCAGGGCTGTTATGTCAAAATTATGCAACCTAGGCTTTGATAGGCTTTGGGGATTTTCTCAGTGGTTCCTTATGAGCTCCTTGGTGCCCCTCACATTTGAATGACCACAATATGAACATTAAATGTATTTCCTTTCCCACAGCTGGATGTTGTCCCATCTGTTCTGAGACAGCCAAAGTGTCAAGTAAGCCAGGCAAGGCAGACAATTTTTCATGCAAATCTGTTGACTTTAGGATTTTTAAATATATGTCTTTTTAATAACCCACAGATTATCTCACCAAAAAAATGGGTCATTTGCAAGAGTTCCTCCAGCAGTCCTTGGCATTGGTAGCCAACATTGCAAAGCACATATATTATCCTCAGAAGAAAACCTGGCAAAAGGACAGAGAGAAATGCCATGTATATTCACTGTAATGGCTTAGCCTGGGATGCTGTCTCTGACAGTGCTCGGCCTGGATGCTCCCGAGGGATGCACAGAACCCCCTAAACAACTGCACCTTCCAACCACTCTGCAGCTGTGCAGCACAGGTGGAACAGAGAAAAAACAAATTTAAAGTATTGCAGCAGCCCCAGATAGGGGAATCAGGATCTTGGCCTCCTTCCCTGGCACCTTCAGCATCCCTGTTCCCCCTGTACCAGGGTGGGCAAACCCAGACTTCCTACAGGGCTGCATGGCTGGGAAGCAGCAGCAGCACCCACAGAGTCAGGTCTCAAAAAGATTTGCATGAAGTCAAGGAAATAGCCTGTTAAATCAACCCCTGCCACAGGTGGCCAGCTCAGTATAAGTATAGAGTTTACAACTAATTTAATGCCAAAATCAGCCAAAGTCTCAGTGCAGGAGCAGCCCCTGCTCAGCACACACCGACTCATGTGCTCATCTGAGCTCTTGGAGCAAGGCAGGGACGTGACCAAATGAAGTGACTTGTGCCTGTCAAACACCACACCAGTGACACAGGACAGCCTTTCTCACCTCTTGGTTTTCCAAGCAGCTTTTAAACCCCTTTTGCTTTTTAATGAGATGCTTCACAATAAAACAGACAGGAGGAAGCAGCTGGCGAATCACCCTGTGATGAAAGCCAAGGATGTTAATTGCCTTCCTGCCATATTTCATATGACAAATGTGCTGTCAGACCCCCACCTGGCAGGAGGGGATACTACCCAGAGAACATTGTTCACAGTAGCTGCCAGCCTCTGGATTTCATGCCTTTTTCCCAGAAAAGCCTGCTCTGGTGGGCACCCAGAGCACACCCAGTCTTGCCTGGGGAAGGGCCAAGCAACAGGAGAAAAGGAGAAACCAAACCTACCCCAGACCTACACATACCTCTCATTCTTTTAAAACTTAGGTGGATATTTGACTTACCCACGTGAAGGTCATTTCTCCGTATTTAAGATCTGATTTATCAGGGTCCAGAATAACTCTGGGAAGTTCACACAGTCAGGACAGCAGGACACCACTGGAATAACAGGAGGAAATGGGAACTTGCTGCACTGAAGACCTCTAACTCTTCTAGCAGCTTCTGCTGGGACAGCTCTGCAATCACAGAGAAGGTGCCTGCCATTCTAGCACCAAAATCACCATGGAAGGGGAAGTCATGGGCTCTATGTGGAGCAACCCAGCATCATGTAAACACAAGGCTCTGTCTTAAAAAGCAGACCATTCCCCCTTTCCCTAACACACATTTTATCTGGGAATGGAGGAACCACAGGTCTCTGGATAACTTGGTAACTTTGCCACTTCCTCCAATTCCCTTCTTGAAAAAAAAAAATTAAGAGAAATCCAGCTTGTTTTCTGAAACACTGTTTTAAAGAGCTGAGTTCTGAAACCCAGGGTGCATGATGCAGAACAGCTGACTTTATGTAAGGCTTGTTATTAGAAACAGCCCATTGCTGAGCTGGGATTTCATGAGATGCACCTCGTTTGGAGCCCGGGCAGACGCACCACGAGCGTAGGTCCATCCACACAGCCTGGCTAAGAATGAGGATTTTGCTGCCTTTCAGTGCTTGGGGTAGATCCTGACTCAGAGATTCCTCCATGTTATTTTCCATGGGAGGAAGCAGCAGTTATTTTGCAGAGGGTCTGAACAGATGAGATGCCAGCTTCTTACCGGTAAACACCACTTCTAACCTCACTCGCAGGCTCCAACAGATGTTTCTGCTTTTCAGAGTAATGGAAATTTTATGGACCATTTTCTTCTCCTGTTCTCTGGGATGCAGCAGCAGATACAAAGTGCCCTGGGAAATGCAGTGGTCTCCTCCTGAGACTTATTTCAGAGTAGTGTCTCCAGCAGATCAGGGAGACGGAGTCAACCCACTCAGTTGTTGCTTGGGTTCCTCTGGAGAACCACACACCATGTGCCACCAGGCAGCTGCACAAAGACTCCACTATCCAAAAGCTTTCACTGGAGAAGCTCAAAATCCTCCTGCTGGCTACCAAGCTGGGCAGAGAGCCCACAGGTATGCACAAGAGCAGATTAACAAGATTTGGGAACAGTGGTATTATTTTTATGTTCTTGTGTTGGTCATCACTCATTACAGCTGGAGAAACTGAGGCAGGTGAAGTCATTCACTGAATCAGAGCAGAGCTGGGAGTGAATCCACATATAGAAGGTACCAGTGTGCTTATCACAAGACAGCACTTCCCCAAAACATGGAGTGGTGGGACAGAGAGAGGGAAAACCTTTGCCAATGCAGAAAAAGTGTGGGATAAAAGGGTCTGATGTGTATCCTGAGAATCCACACTTTCCCTTACCTCCCTCTCATGTCCCTGGGCTGAGCCAACTGTGTGAGAACCCCAGCATCGCCCCAGACTGCTCAAATAAACCCTGTGTGTTGCAATACTCCTTAAGCAAGAACCAAAAAAGGAACCTGGGGAATCCCATTGACTCACAGCTGTATTAATTATTACTTTTTTAAGGGCCCAGGACTCGGTGAATGAGAATATTATCCCATGGGGATTGAGAACACAATGGAAACAGGAAACTTTTAAAAAGCATTTCTGTGGAGATATTATCTCAGTGCTGTAGGACAGACACAGGATTTACTTAATTGCAGTCAAGGAAGTTTTAGATTACGCTCTGCAATGTCTGCACGAACGTCTCAGCTATCACAGGGAAGGCTCCTTGCATGGCTATTTCCTATAAGATATGTGCCTTACCCTGAACACGTTCACTGGAGGGGATTTGGTGATAATGCAAGAGGGTTCGGAGCACTTCAAAGCCTTAAATGAGATTCAGGGCATCACAGCCCATGATAAAGAATATGAAATTGCTTTTCTAGCAGATGACATCCTGCTTTCTCTCAGTGAAACACAAGCCTCTCTTCAATGCCTTGGAGAAGTTTAAGAGGTTAACAATCCTGTTTTGGGTTCTTTTTGTGTGCATAAATATGACCAACACAGAGGCAATGCCTCCAGGCACCTCCCCAGCAAAATCCCTCTTAATTTTCCATGCCAATAGTCCCTAGAAGGATTCAAATCCATAAGAAGCCAAATCTCTCTTCACTTAAATAAACTTATAACAGTAAGTCTCCAACCCTTTTATGTGACACACATCATGATTTACAAAGATGGTCTAACTCCCCATTATCTATGCTTGATTAGGTCCACTTACTGAAAATGGCCATCCTCTTGAGCACTTCATTTTCTGCAGGGTCCCTCAGTACTCGAGCCTTTAAAAGCACTTGAAACTAATCCCACACCCCATTCCTCAAAAAAACCCAAACCAAAAAACACCAAAAAAACAAACCACCCACAAAAACATCCCCAAAAAGACAAAAAAGAAGAGAAAACTAAGTTTTATACAGCTCACCAGTTTTGTACAACTCTGAGTGGGACTAATTCTACCCTAAGCAGCACCTAAGATTCCAAGTTCCTTGTACTGCAGGAATGAGGGAATCTGATTCACCGCAGGTTCATGTCCTGTGTCCTCAGTTTTTACTCCTTACACTTCACATTCCTGCTCCTGTTGCCCCCAGTGTTCTCAGACCTCATGGCTGGGTCACTGCAGTTTCCTGAGGGCTGTGCATGAACTATCCCCAGCATTCCCAAGCTAACGGATATGTGAAGATCCAGGCACCAGTCTGGGATAACTCAAGCTCCTCCGGCCTTGTCTGTGATGGAAGCACCACATTTGAGTCCCCTTTGTTCACTCACTTGCCAATTCTGCTGAAATCTGCTGAGGATCCAGACTGGAACCTAACCCATCTCACATTGTTGAACTTGGTTTGGTGGGTCCAAATACCTTCAGAGAATTGATGCATAGAAACAAACCCATTTGAAATTTGGATTATTTTCAGAGAAAACTCAGATCATCTCCTCAGTCCTGCACTAGAACAGCCATGTGCTGTTTTCTGCTCCAGCCCAACTTCTTGTTGCCACTTTGTGGCCACAGGGACATCAGATCAACAAGGTCATTCTGCAGGTGTCCTGGCAAATGGACAATATGTAATGAACAACCAGGTCTCTCCATGCCAGGGGCTTCTCCAGCAGACCAGGGCAGACACCAGCACCTCCAGCAAAGCAATGCTAAAAGGTGTTCAAAGGAATCAGCAAAACTCTACATTAACTTCCCACAGTGGAAGACCTGATCCTAACACTGAAAGATTCCAACTCCAGCCTTCAGAGACAAGATACCTTGTTAATGAAACAACAACAAATTAAGCAACCAAGCTTTCTTGGATTTCTGTTAATTTAGGAAGGATGTCAGGTAATCCAAACAGCAGTGAGATGATGGGTTCAATAGCTCAAACTCTGCATACAGAGGTGTGTAGTACAACATCCCAGATACATTCCATATACAGTGGGCATAAGCTCCTAAAATCTCCAAGGCAATCATTCCACACCTCTAGACAAAACAGTTTAGAATTCAAAACTCAAAAGAAAAAAAAAAAAAACAAACTAAAAAACTTAGTGATACAAGAGAAAGTGAAAAGATACTTGCGTTTGCTTTGTTTTGGAGGAGGAAGCAGAGCACTTGTATGCAGTGAGTGCTCCTGGATCCATTTTTACATCTGTTCCACCAGATTTGCCTTGCAACTGTTCCTCTTCTTTCCCAGGAACAATAAAACCCATGAGCTGCAGGCCAAGTGGCGAGTGTCCCGTGACCTGCTCCAGCTACTCAGTTTGAAGCTACTGAGAGGTTTCAACAGCTACTGTGAAATGATGCAACCAATTAATTCCATGTGCTGGATCTCAAGGTATCAAAAGAAGAATCGTCTTTCAAGTAACACAAGAAGAGTAAATAATGATTAATTTTTAATCCTCAGTGGTTCTTTCCTGATGCTGGAATAACAAGATGAGGTCTTTGTACAGCTTCTTTTGTGCCTTTGAATGTACCCTCACACCACAGTGAGGCTTTGATTGTCCTACAGAGACCTCAAAGTCTGGCCAGGATTATCTACCAATAGTTGCCCAAAAAGACCCTTCCAAAGAGTTTGATCTCTGAGCTTGCTTTCAAAATGTGGCACCACCAGACCCCAGCACTGGTAGTTCTTTTACTGAACATCTCCTTAAATAAATCTCTGAACAGCCAGAAGAGTGTCATTGTTTTTCTGTGACACAACCCAGAGGCTGACTGGTGCTGAAGGTCATTTCCATCAGCATTACAGCTGGAGCCCCTTGTTCATTTTAAGCTTGTCCAAATGCTGCCTCCTGTCACCTCCTGGCCTCACATCCTCCCTCAGAAAACACCATCTGAGGGACTGAAGTCAGCATCTGTTTTTTGCAAACTCAACCTTCTGCAAAGTTATGCAAACAAGAAAAGATTTTGAATGGGGATGTAACAAACAAGTTCATTTTTCTAAGCCTCAAAATAAACAAAAATTTGCTTCTTTTTCTTCATGTTCCAAACCAAGATACAAAGAGATCTTCTTTCATCCATCATCCAGTTAATCCATCCTTGTTGCTAATGTTAGGAGACACGTCCTATGGGAAAGGCTGGCTGCCCTCAGCCAGCACACGCAGCTTAAGAATATTGTGCTTTTTAAAATTTATTTTTAAACTAAATCAGAGATTTCTGAGCATTTCTGTGGTGACCTGAGTAGCTTTGCCGCCCTGGCTCATGACTGCATGGCTTCCATCAACATTCCCAGTGGCTTTAGACCAGAAAAAAGACACAAAGATATTCCCCTTCTCTGCTAAACATTGCCCAAAAGTTACCTGCTTAGTTAAACCAATTCCAACAATTTCAGTGGATAAAAATCCTTTTCAGTTTCTGCACCAACATAAGTTTGCTCTCAAAACCAAAAGACTTTCTAGAATACCAATCACTGAAACATCTCAATACTTGAGCCCACAACACCATATCTATGATAAATATAACCATCATTTAGAGCTACAATCAGAAATGGTAACAAAAATGTATCACAGTAGTTGTTCATCTGCAAATCATATGTATTTTTCCAAAATAAACGAAGCGTACTCTGCTCTGTCTCCTTTCCAGCCTCCCCCCGACCCCCACAACCAACCTCAAGCAGAACAAGCCATAATGCAGAACAAAAACAAAATAAAATTGAAACCTGATAAGGCCACATTCTCAGGGAGAAGCCATGTGTGAGATATTTTTGCTTAATTATTTCAAGCAATGTATGGCCCCTTGGCTGTCACCAAGGCCAGCCTGTCAGGGTAATATCATGAGGAACAATTGTGCAGAGAATCACTAGATACCTAAAGTCTTTGAGACCCTGCTAATCAGCTCACATTTCATATTCTCCTACCAACTTTTACACTGAAATAGAGCCCTTACTGGTTTGTATCAAGCCCTTTTTCTCCTCTTGTAGGTGTTAGCGAGAAGTTCGGGAGCAGAGATGTGACCCCTTGCCAGTCTGCATGCACAGACATTGCTGCTGCCACTGGTTCAAAAGCAGGTTTTCAGTCTCACCAGAGCCACAGAAAATGCAGTGTAAAGTCAGATTGCAGATAGACAGTGACTGTTGATTGTGGCTAAAGAAATAACTCAGCAGGAGGGCATTCCAGTGCCCGGGCTCCAGCCAGTCACGCCTCAGTGCCTCGTGGATCTGGCTGAGAAGACAGGTGCTTTCAGCCCTAAATTATACAGGATATTGAAAAAGCACCCACTGATGATACTAGAAAGGGAGCTGTTTACTTTCCAAATAGTTCCCCTTTGAGCTGCACTGGGGTTTAATATCTGGAGGGAATAATGACATGATTTTTCCTCTCTTACACAGTGGAGTACATAATACACACTGTGTAAGGAACCTGCTGGATTATGTAACTCTGCTTCCATGAGAGCTCCAGCACTGAAGAAGGCAAAGGAAAGTCTAGCTCAAACATGCCAGAACACCTTGCTGGCTAGAAAGTTTCCAAATAACTTAATAAGTGCATTAGCAATAATGAAAAAATCCTAACCCCAGGATAGAGCTCATTAATGAGCTTTAATATTTCTAAATGAAATAAATGAGAATGGTAAGGACAGGGTTGGTGTCCTGAGTGCTGCAATACAGGGACAAATCACTTTATAGAAAATAAAGAGAAGCTGCACAGGGTCACAGAAATCCCACAAGTGAGAACTGAGGAACATCAGGTGAGCACAGAAATCTGGCAGCGCTTTTAGATGGAGAAATAGAACAGCAGAATGAAGCTTCAGATGGCACAAAGACCTGCCCTAAAGGAAGAGAAAAGAAACCCAGAGCAGTGCTCCCTGCAAGAGCTGATTTTAGAGAGTCCCTTTTGGGGAGGAAAGTGCTGGCAAAGGGAAGCAGGGAATCTGCAGTGTTTACAAACACCATGTGAAGAGGTAGAGCTTGTAATGGGAGCAGAGCAGAACGTCCCCTGCAGAAAGGGAGGGGGTGGGAAATGAAGAAATTTGGTAATTTGACTTCCTGGAATAATGCTTTTAAAATCTCTTAACAAGGCATAGATCATGACTTGTAAAATGTGAAAATAATGCCTCTGACAGTAAAGGGAATATGAACATCAGACTCATTCATCCTATGACGTGCTATGGCAGCGACACAGCAGCTGCCCAGGGAGCTCCATGCACTTGAAAACAAAGCCAAACACAGCTGCCCTGGGTAAAAATTGCATCCTGTGTTGTATGTTCAAATCAAACATTTAAAGAGGCTGCTGGTTTGGGAAGCATTTTGTTTCCTTTGCAGCACAGTACTGGCATTCCCAACAGATACAAACAAGAAATCACAATCACAGGATGGTTTGGGTTGGAAGAGACTTCAAAGCTCATCTCATTCCACCCCCTGCCATGGGCAGGGATACCTTCTACTATCCCAGGTTGCTCTAAGCCCCCTCCAGCCTGGACTTGGACACTTCCAGAGGTGGGGCAGCCACAGCTTCTCTGGGCAACTTAAAGATAATAAATTGAACTTGCAGTTAACCAAAGAACAGAAGCATGCTTCAGGTAACAAGACTAAAGCTTAGCAGCAGGGCTAACCAAATCCAAGTTTAAGCAGCTGATTCAGCTCTGCCTGTATCAGAGCATCCCTCCTGCAGGCACAGGCAAGACCCCACAAGCTCATGTGCAAAGGGAATATGCTTCATGATTTTCCAGCTACTGAAAAATTCAAGATGTGCAATACCCAGTTTGTTTCCTTTCCAATATAAAGTCTAAAATTCTTCTGTGTTGAAGCTTCCAGCTGCTGGTCTTATTCTTACTACTAGAAGCTGGAATAAGGGTATGATGATTACTTTTTTTTTTTGAGAGTTCATCCTTCAAGTTGTGACTTTCGAACTACTTAAATCCCACAAATATTCCCATTAAAATGTTTATCCAAGACAAAGATTAATCAGTTGTTTCTTCACTTTGTTTTTAGGGCTCCTCTTACACAGACTCTTGTCAACCACTGCTCTATCAGCTCAAGTGGCCATCCAGAGGGGACTGGACATCCAGGCACTTACATTCCAAGCTTCACTCCTTGTTACATGTACACGTCCTTTTCTTGTTTATATCTCAAAAGATGAATTTCTACCCCAACATACATTTAGTTTGTTTATGGGAAGCTGCTTCTGTCTGCATGAACTTCTTTGGAAGTTTAGAAGAGGTCCTGCCCTGCTGTAGCTGCTGGACTGTGAGGGGTTTGAGATGAAATGACCAAAACCCATTAAACTTTAACTGAGTCAAACCAAAACATCCTACTGGAACAGCAGCAGTAGTGCTTGAAGGAGCGGATGGAGCCCCTGGAGTACAGAAAATATCTTAACTTAGCAACTTTAATGGCTGTCTCTGATGTGAAAAACTAAAAAAATCACAGTCAGGTGTATTTGTCACCAAATTGTCCTGTTTCTACCCCTTCCCCTGAGCCACTCATTTCTGGATGAAAACCCCTCCTTTATCCCTGACTCCCTCCTTCATCTGCTTGTTCAGAGGCTGAAGCCTCTGCTCCCCTCTTATTGCTCCTGTCATCCCATTCATTTAGAATTGATGTGTTCTTACCAAATTATGAGAAAAGCTCAAGTCTTGGCATTTTTCATCCTCAGTCAGTGAGGATGAGACACTGTGGATGGTCCATATTCATAACTGGCTCATAAAACTGAATACAAAAGCAATTATTTTACCAACAGTGCAAAATCCTTCAGGGTATTCAAACCTGGAACTGTGGAGTGTTGCAAGAACAGGCTGCCAGGGCAGTGGTGGAGTCCCAATCCCTGGAGGGCTTTAAAAGTTGTGTAGATGTGGCACTTGGAGATATGGGTTAGTGGTGGCCTTGGCAATGCTGGGTCAATGGGTGAACTTGATGATTTTCCAACTTAAATTCTCATATGTTTCTATGAAAATGATACTGTGAATTTCATCTGCCTCTGAACCACCATGGTAACATGAAATAACTTACATGAAATCCACAGCTCACCCATGCCCTGAACGTGGCATCCAGCTCTGGAATTGCCCTTCCCTACATCTCAGGAGTTTGTAATGAAACCAGAAGAGTGATAAAAACAGGGTGTATACATAGAAAAGTGTACACGAATGACAACTGGAGGTAAAGCATGAAGATGAATTGAATGGAAAAGCTGAAGAGACAATTAACTCCTTTCTGATTACATCAATGAATTGGGGGGGGGGCTAATGAAATAATCAGTCAGAAAAGGAAAGTGTGTTTCCTGCACAACAGTAATTTCATTGTGAAACTCATTGTCTGGGATGTTTCAGATCCCAGATTACGAGGGATTTGCAAAGAGCAGAGGAAGCATTGGCAGATGCTGTGGTGAGGGCTGTGGGATGGAGGTGCAACAAACCAGCAGCAGCCACCAGGAGGGATCAGATATGCTGATGCATGCCCTCATCTTAAATTCCTCTAACCAGCTACTGTCAAAGTGAGATGGGTCTATTATGAGTGAAAAAGAGAAGTTAAGGAAGAGAACAGGATGTCCATGTTCCCTGTGCTTGAGCCCAGCCCACTACAGATGGTGCTTGGGACCCCCACAACCTACCCCCTCCTCCCTTACAATGGGAAAACACATCAACTGCTGTTGATTTTCCAGGATCTGGGGAGATGCAGTCTCTGTGTTGCCCTGCTTAGCACTAAATGCTTTGCTGCTTCTTCTAGACCTGCTTTCATTTATTAACCAACTCACAAGATCAAGGAGCAACTGCATGACAGGGCTTTTTCACCAGTATTTGGCTGCTTGCATGCATTTGCACTGTCTGAAATCTGCACAGACTAACCTGCTCAAAACATTTTTTTCCAGTCCTTTCAATAATGTGTGTAAGAATTCAAAACAAGTCTATTTAAAACACTATTACCCCCATAATCAGGTGGTCTGGTGCTTGGCTTTCTACTTAATAGTATTTCTGAAATCAACATAGACATTTCCAAAGATGTTCTCCTGGAATTTAAGTGCCACACAGAGAACTCCACATATTTATATATTCAGTGTATGATTCCAGGTCTTGTTTCCTACCTGTTACTTTTTCTAGGGCAATAGGAGCATTATTTATCTTGACTTTTTTCAAGGCTTTGGCCACATCTCCTTACTCCTTCTCAGAGTTCTGCTCTGCTCCACCTCCATTCCTGCCTCCACCTTGTGTAACAAGAAGATCACGTCATTTAATATTTCTGGATTCAAGTAAAGGAAAACCACATTTCCAAAGATCCCACATGACAACACAGCTAATTTAGTGATAATGAAGATGACGCACAGGAGGTTGGAGGGGGCCAGGACGTTCCATCTGCCAGGCAACTGCTCAGACTGACAAAGAGCTGCTGGTTCAAAATGAAGCTTTGAAAACTTTACAAGGACTTACTTTCTTCATACCTGCAAAATCCAGATAATTCTATAAAGAAACAGAAGCAGAGAGTGTTGCATGTAGCTGCCATCCCCAGCCAAGCTGGGATCTCATTACCAACTACCCCACTGGGATTCTCCTGTGGGAAGTTCCCCATCAGTTGGGACTGATTTCATTTGACACTTAGAAGACACGCAATATGGATCAGGGGGCTTTACTTTCTCAAAGGTATTAATTTCCCAAAAGCCAGAATATGGCTTGTACTTAGTCCCAACCATCTCTCTGCCCTCCCTGACCCCCATCCACCTACACTCCATGTCTCCTCCTAGGAGACAGCCTGTAAACACCAAGTCAAAACAGTCAATAAATATCAAGATAATTAGATACTCACGATAGAGATAATTAGACACTGTTGAGCAACTGATCTTACAAGAATGAAAAAAGACAAGCTCACATTTGCCAGACATGCTGGGCACAGACTGTTGTGAGGGTGACACACATCACATGGTGGGTGGGAGCATTTTTTGTCTTTTAAAGAGCCTCTTCAGCACGATTACCTGTGAGCAGCCCAGACAGGCAGGTTCTATCTTAACATACTAGCATCTGGATTTCAGCAGCTAGATGAGGCATGTACAGCCCTGGTTCATATTTATGGTTCTGAGGGTTTTGATGGAAAGCTGTTGCATGTATTACACAGGTTTATTTATGTTGATATTGTATGTTCTTTTTATCTCTCTAATTCTAAGCTTTTCTTGGTTTCTTTAGCAGAGGAACTCAAACCAACTTGCCCTTCTGGGAGGACCTGCTTCAGCAAGAGTGATCCAGATGTGTCTGCTCATGAGCATCCTTATCTCAGTGCCAGAGCAGTTCCCTTCATCCTTCCACCCCGAGGTACCAAACTGTACCTTCCTTATGTTCATAACCAAGGAAATACATGTACAAATTCCTTGTCTAGTGTTTGCTTCATTTTAAGTTTGGAATCAAACAACTGGCAAGTAAAATCCCTCTTGGTCTTGAGCTGTCTGCAATATCCAGCAAGTCTCTTTCTACCTTCCAGCACTGAGACTGAGCCCATCTCTAAGGACTCTGTCCTTGTGTTACAGCTGGACATAGACATCAGATCCACTGAGATAAGTAACCAGAGATCATCTTCCCCACTATGCAAAATGCAGGAATCACCTTTACCAAAATCTCAGCAACGCAGTTTTCTTCCAAGCCATGGAAGCTGTCTGCTGTTCCCTAATCTTCGCCTCCCTCATGGCATTTTTGGATGTTTCAATACTTCCAATTCATGAGTCTTCCTATAGAGTGGGGAAAAAAAATCTTATTTAGAACTCTCCACTCTCAAGTGACAAAGGTTAAATGACTTCAATTTTTCTCACGTCTTGGCCATCTCTCAGCCTCCCTCTTTCTCCTTGCCTGGGATTCTCACTGTGGCCTACAGAAGAGTTACCAGAAATCCTCATCTTGACTCATATCTTGGTGTTATTCATCCTTAATCACATTACACCTAGCCTACTGAAATATCTGCTTAAAATATTCCAGGAACTCTCCAGCTCACTTAAGCACTTGGGGTCTGGAATAATTTGGCCAGAAACTTTGCATTTTCCAGGAAATGGATGATGTCATCCCATTATCTGTCAGCTGCACTGCACTGCCCATCATCCTGGCCTTCACAGCTCTCTGCTGATTTACTCTCCCCATCCACCCACTTCGCTCCAACAGACGCAAGAAGTTACGACAGTTTGGATAAAACTCTGCCGTTTTCAAGTATTTTGCTGAAGCCATCAAAATGTACCCTTGTAGATTATCTTTGCTTTCCCTGGAGCAGAGGAAGAGTAAGAACCAACCTTCTTTATGACTCTGGAAAGGTTGTGGGGCCCCCAATCTGTTTGATTGGTTGGTGGATCCAAGAAGTTTGTGCCAAGAAGGGCTTTGCTAAGGCCCAACTCATTTCTGTAAATCCAGTTATGAGAAAGGCAAGGACATGGGAACTGATCAGCGACACAGGAAATGGGGTTCTAACTCCTTATCTCACAAGCTTATGTTTTTTTGGGAATAACTAACTAACTAGAGTTTATTCACACTGAATTCAAGACAACTAAACCACAATATTACTCACAAGGAAGCCAGACGTTCTGAGCTTTCGCTACCTAGTAGTAGCAGCAGCATCTGGATTCTTGCAAATACACAAAATGACAGGGAATAGTGGGGAAGCCCAGAAATTTTTTTTTTTTAATTTGTAGGGATTTTTTTCTTTACATTTGTGTGTGTGGAGAGAAATAGATACCCTTTGATAAGGACAAGAAAGCATGACATGCTCCAGCAACAGAAGAGATCCTGAACTGTGGTTTTAGCAGAGATTAAATTAAAATACAGCAAAATATCATTAGAGAAGTAAGAACAAAAGGAAGCATCACCAGGCAACCACACTGGGTCAGTGGGGCTGCTGCACCAACCCTAATGCTGTCCTTGCACAGAGCTTACTCAGGACAGGAGAAAAATCTTGGGAAAGCCCCAGGGAAGGACCAGAATGGGATAATTCATTAAAAAAACATACACTGCAAGCCCACAATAATCAAGTGTACTGAGTCCCATCAGTCACTGCTGTAGTCCCTGACAGCCAAGCATAGAGAGAACCAGCTCCAACACATGTGGCAATGGGATTACCAGTGTTTCCTTAAAAATCCTGTTTAAGACAACTGCACAACAACAAAGAGAGCATCACCATATTTCCAACTACACCTAAGGCTCGCATTAGGACAAGCTACCCAGCAGCTGTTCTTAAGGAGAACTTGCTTAAATAATTATTTCTGGGTGTATTGCAGCCCTCAGATTTTTTATTTCACCCTTTTGGACCAAATTCCTTATTTATACTCCTACTGTCCACAGCTTCTCTGGAAAGCTCCCCTGCCACTTGAAGCCAGCTGGTGTGACTGTGAGCAAAACACAATGACTCCTATTCTGGATCAGCTTTTACAGTCCCACCCTGGAGGTCTTTCTCCTTTATCTCCAACTCTTCCTTACTTCTTTGCAACATCTGGGTAGCTCTCCTGAGGCTCCAGAAATAAGCACACACTATACATCCTGTTCCTCCACCCCTCAAGACATATTGTAATGAATACAGAAAACACATGCTCCAGGATAATTTGTTATCTCATGCAGAGCCATTAGCATCAGCTTCCTTCCCTGGATGGAGTCAAGTCAAGCTCAGAGACAAGTTTTCCAGGTTGTACATGCCACATGTCTCCTTGTTCCTTCCTTCCTTCCCTCTCCTCCCATCAGGGACTGTCCTTCCTGCTTATCAAGCCCACGGAAAAAGAGCCAGACTTAGGAGGTCTCCTGAGATACTGATCTGCCTGTCCTATACTGCAAAGCAGCTTATTAGAGTAATTGGAACAACTCAAAAGCTGTATAAAACCAACACAGATTTCACTCATTCCCAGCAGCACAACAGCACCTTGCAATTCCAGGTAATAAAAAGGTAATGACACTGGTGGGACAGAGGTTGGAAATCCTCCAGCTTGTCTCAGCTGAGGAACAGAGGGATTTCTCAGGGCTCTCATAGCTTACACCAGACACTGCAGGCACGAGGGATGGAGGAGAAGGATGGAAATCACCTACTCTGCATACCCCACATTATTGTGAACCCAACAGACTCATACACTGTACACAATGAAACTGAGCTCTGACACACTGGTCAATAGGCTTCCTGTCTCCTTTTTTTTGCCAGAAGCTACAAAAATTGCTAATCTGTCCCAGTTCCAGCTCAAGGGGCTGCTGGCTGTCTCATGCAGGCAAAACAGGCTCAGTGCTTTCAGCTCTTGAGGTCACCAGATCAAGCCGGTGGCTAATACAGGTGACAACAAAAGTTTCCAAAGCTGGGCTATTCTTCTTGTGAGTTGATTTTATTCCCAGCACAGGAAAATCCTTCCTAATACAGGGAAGATACTGGCAAAATCAGAGTGGCTGGTAAGAATTAGCTTCTTTCCTCTCTCAGACCCAAGTCCAAAGCCCACCAGTGGTGGTGGGAAGCCCCACTGACTTCACTAGGCTTTGGCACGAAGCCTCAGCACAAAGAGCTGATGGGGATGAAGTTTTGGAAGCATGGAGGTGGCTAACAGATCCCAGAACATGACAAAGCACTTGGAGCATTTGCATATAAATGCTCTTTGCTTGTTTATTGCTTCATCTGCTGCTTGTAAGTCTTTTTAACACACCCTCTAATTCTGTTATTACAAAAAAGAGTGAATGCAAATAACTGCCTGAAGTGAACTCAAGCAGAGAACAATCCATTAACCACTGTGCTTATATTCAAAAAAGTGTTAGAAACCCTCAATAAGAAATGGTGGTTTGAGGGGAAAGGAAAACCCTCAGCCATTCAGGCAACTGCTGCAAACACACAGCCCTGAGTTACACGAGCTGGAAGGCAGAATTCAAAATGCAAATGTTCATATTAAAACAAACTGCTAATTAAGAACAGGCTTCATTATGGAGATTATCATCTTTAAAGACTCTACCAGACATGCACATATCCAGCACAAACCAGGAAGATACAGAGAAATACTCCCAGGCTGAGCACGTTGGCTTCTTGTCCTTCCTGACCCTAAAATGGCCATTATACATCTCAAATGTTTAGTCTGGAAAACTCAGGGTCAGCTTTCCTGGGGAGCCATGAGAAAGGAGCAGTCATGGCAGGGCCAAGTGACACCGTGCCCTGTCCCCTGCCTGGGCGAGGACCCCAGGAGCGGCTGCCAGCAGCGATCCAGCGCCGATTCCCAGGCCTCCAACAGGCTCTGTGGGCTATTTAGCAAAAACAACTCACTCAAAAAATACCAGAAGTGACCCTGTCCAAGGATTATCTGCAAAATCTCCCCTGCTCCTTGTATTTTTAATGAAATAAAAGTATTTTCAATAGTAGAAATGTCAGGGTTTGGGCCAGATAAACAAGCTACAGAGACTCAGTGCTGAGTTTCATGGATGCAGACTGGTATAAAACTAGGAAAAAAGTGCAGAAATCACTTGTCAGATTTTAACTCTGGAGAAATAAACTCAAATGTTGATGTAAGAAAAAAGTATTTCTCAAGTCATGGCCTCATATAATTTCCATTGTTTGCCTTCCTATTGCCACCTGTTATTTTGAGAACTGTTTAAATTAAAGAAACACAGAACCAGACCTATCATACATTATATTATTTCTCTAAATATGGCTTTTCAAAACATACAGTTAATTCAGTGTAGAGAAACTTGATTTACTGAAATAACTTGAGGGATTTTTCCAAACTTCAGAAATCACCCTGCTCTTGAACTTTGGGTTCAATACCTCCATACTCATGCCCAAAACCAGGTGGACATCTTTTAAAGACACATTAGGTTGCTCTCTAGAACTTCTCTTTCAAGACAGCCAATCCAAAAGGAAAAAATGAAGATTTGCCACATTTTTCTGAGTTGTATTAACTGGAAAAAAACTGTTGGTATCAGCAACAGTTCAGCAGAATGAATTATGGAGAGCAAAGTTTGAATAACTGAATTCAGAACAACACTTGCAAACCTGATGGCAACCTGAATGTTAACTTTTGACAAGGACAGCCAGAGTTTCTTTTGGCATAAAGAACCCACTGATGCAATGTCAGTTTATTCACGCAGATGTACCTATTCTGTACCCATAATGTAGTGATAAAACTGCTGCTCTTGTTTTCAGCACCCTAATTGTTTTCAAATCATGCTGAGGACAGAGAATGACCATTTTGCTCCTGAAACACATGTACAGGAATGAGAACAGGCACATTTTTGTCTCTGTATCTGTTGGAGACTTCTGTTTCAAAGACGAGAAAAGTCTTTCTTCTGAAAGCATACAATCATCATTGAACACACTATCACAAATGAAGGCTGAATACAAATTCATACTTACAAGAATATCAGAAATTTTGCACAGGCACAGGGAAATAAGTAATTGCATTCAGCCAGTTCTTTCTTCTCTCACCTCCAAACAGAAAAAAAAGTAGATTTCTGCTGGATTTTTTTTAGATTAGCTAACAGTATTTTTCCTTGTATGGTAGAGATTTCTACTATTACTGCTATTGAGGACTTGGATCCCACAGCAAACTCCCAAGAATGAGTAATGGTCTCATTTTTCCATCTGCTATACTGAGCAAGAGCCAAGGGCAACCCACTGACACTGGAGGATTTGGACCATGAGTTTCAGTTTTGCCTCCTGCTCTTGTCAAAGGCCACTGTTGAAAGCCTCCAAACAGGACTTTAGAAAAGCAGCTTTTCAAGGTTCCATAGAAATTCAAATGAACTTATTTCCTTTGTCATGGATTTCTGAGTCATCTTTTCCAAGGGAGGGGAGAGGAAATATAATCAGAAAAGGGAATTATTCCTATTTTACAAGAGGGAGCAGATCTACACTAGTCATCCTTTATCTTGTCATCTTCCTGACCACAGCATTGTGAAAAGCCCACAAGCAGAAATGGCAACAAACATCAATGAAATACTGTGCTCTTTATATCATTAAGTTCTGCCATGAGGAGGAAGGGAACCCATGGCATCTTTCAACCCTGCCTTTGTTACTCACACCACGCCTTCTGGAAGGCACAGTATACAAAACATTACGCAAAACCAAGCCATTCCTGGTAGCTTAGCAAGAAGCATTCATTACATGGCAGAAAACTTTCATTTCAGTGTGTCTTTGTTGACTGATCTGACAAAATCTGAAAAAATCTTCCACAAGACCAGAGCTGTCCTGTGGTGGGGGCACCAAACAGTCCTGCTCCTCTCTCCCACCAACTTCTTCACCGGGATATACGACAATTCCCAAGAACAGAAAGTTGGAAGCATGGGGAGATGTGTGGAATTGAGGGAAGGCTTTACCTAGCCCTGTGTCCTACCAGCATGTCAAAAGGTGGTCAGACCAAAGGGTGAAGCCACAACCTCCAAATCATGTTGGTGCCCCTCAGCAACAGGTGGTGAAGCTGCTTTGCACTGAAACAGGGGCTATTGGTCACAGCTTTTGAACTCTTCCCTTTAAGAAACATTTTATGGGAAACTGCATTTATGGGAGCTGGCTATCATCACACCAAATCTTGGAAAAGCATAGTGCTCTCTAGTGAAAGGTTAAACAAATACCTAGATGGCCCAAACCCCCCTTTTTCCAGTAACTGAAAGGAAGACCCATTCAAATTTCTAGTCTGCACATTTCCTTCACTTTCCATTTAAAGGAAGAGCATTTAAAGAAAAGGGTGTCAAGTGATACGAATCATCTTTAAAGCATTCAGTTTAATTAGACAAGGATAAGGAGGTTTAAACAAACTCACTGAAATTTAATTCTCTGTATGAACTCCTATCATACAGCAGAAGAGTGAAATCAGTAGAAGTGAAAAAGCAAGGGTTTAGCTGAGCTTATTTGTTACAGCCACTGCTCTTGAACAAAGTGGTTTTTATGGCCGTGAACCTCTGTGGGAGCAGAAGTCAAGGTCACAGTGACAATCCATCATTTTGGGGAAGAACCCTACTGTAACCTCACATCTGTGCATGGCAGGAATAAGAGGCAGCTGTGAGTAGCTACTTTGAGAAAAAATCCTACTCAAAACCCATGACATGTCTATGCTGGGGTATGTTCTGGTAAGGCAGATGAGTCAAGGGAACTTCACCGAGTGTCAGCTCATCTCCTTCCTTCGGAACAGATGCCACCACCCCGACATGGACAGCCAGCTGTGCAGCCAGACTTCATTTACACACTACAATAAACCCCTAAGTTTCTTAACAGTACACAAAACAGGCACTTGAGGTTTCAATTCCAAGTAGATTTTTTTTTTGATGCGGAATAGTTGGCTTTGCAGATACCGTAATAGATTTGGGGAAAGGAGATGGGAGAGGACATGGATGACAACAGGAAGCTCTAAGAGACATGAGGCTTTGAGCTGTGCATTTCCCTCTGCATGGAGAGGAAAAGCAGCATCTGATTGCTGTCTCAATTCAGTATCAGTCCAGATTTGTTTCAACAAAAGTGTTTCCTCCAGCATCAGCTCTGAGTATGGCTCTAATGCAAGGAAGAATTTAATGCATTAGAGCAACCACCAAGGTTCCTGCCTACAGGGGCACTTCTGCTTGTAGCACTTGATGGTCTCTTGACCTTGAGGATAAGGGGAGAACAAAAACCCAAACAAACACCCCAAATCAAAGTCCACACATTTTTTGTGTTCTTCTCTGGGCAACCAAGTGGCATTGCTTCTTCCTTACTTCATAACCAAGAGAATCCTCCAGAGAAGATCTGTGTCTATAGTGTCTTGTCAGAATCAAAACAGCCTCAGTGAAGACCTGGTGGGTCTGTACCATGCACACCTCCAGTACAGAGTGTGGCATAAGAGGTGATAGCAACAAAACCAGTGTGGGGAGCGAGGGAATCTCTAAGTCAGACTTTAAAGAGGAAGTCTGAATAGGAATCATTTACTACCCCCTGATTACACAAGAAAATGATATCATCAGCAAGATGAAAGACTGTACAGAGAGACAGAAACATTCATTACTTCCCAGCTGAAATCAGGACTCAACCTGGAAACAAAAGCTTCAGCTCCTCTGCGGTTGGGTAATTAAACACAGAAGGGGCTGAAGAGAAAAAGCTTTTCATTCACCATCACACAGACCTTAAAGGTGCATTCAAACTTCCTTCCTGAAGCTGAACTTTCATCCAGCTACCAGGATAAAATATTTGGCTCAAGTAGATAGAAGTCTGAACTTCCATCACCCACTGAAGAAACAGGACTTGTCCACATGGAAGTCAACACTCCTGTAATCCTTTGGGCTTTTAAGAGTCAAAGTCATACCAGCTTTGGAAGTTTAGCATTTTTGTTTGTCCAGCAGCCTTGACCACAGCAGCAAGGCCTGGGAAGGTGAAAAGTGGCATTTTTTGCCGGAAGAAAGAGCTCTTCCTCCTCGCTGGTGAGGTACAGTTCTGACTGAGCAACGGGCAAAGACTCTTTGTAGTGTAACAAAGTATTACACAGTCCAGATGTAGCTCTGAACAATGACAACCAAATTCTCACTGGAGGGATAGTTTTGCATGGCATAATTCATTACAAGTGAAAACTGTGTGAGCCAAGAGAAAGATATAATCTAATTATTTCTGGTTTCTCAGGGCTGAAGGTGAGAGGGAAATTTAAAAGCAAACAAAGCTGCATTGCTCAATATGGAATGCTGCAACATAAAGAAGTGAAAATTAAGGTCCTGCACAAAACATGTCAATTTTCGATAGATATGGCACTAACATATATTAATATTTCTGACAAGCCAAGAATGTCAGATTTCTAAGCACAGTATGAATCACATTAGAATTAAGAACAGCTGAGCCTGCACAACAGATTATACAAGTATTTATGAAGCACAGGAAATACTCAAAGCCAGAAAGTTCAGCTGTATACCAATATAACTAATAACTGTTATGTTCCATGTAGCTGGTAAAAAGCCACTTTATTGACAAGATAACTACAAATTAACAAAATACCAGATAAAATATTGAACATTAGGCAAAATATAGGGGACATTAAAAATGTCCTTTAAAAAAGGGGGTCTGTTCTCATTAAAAGCTGATCTCTTACCAAGACTGAAGGAAGATGAAGGAATCATGAAAGCAATTCAAGTTGAGCAAAGTTCTTCTTTGCTCAAAATGGCAGATTTGCAAAAATTCTGGCAAAATGTCTCAAGGAGAAAAACAATCAGTGTTGTACCCAAGCTCAGGAAGAAGAAAACACAAACCACAAGACTCAATTTGCAGCAAGGATGATCTGAAGATATTTATCAGATAAGTTTGAAACTGCCCCTATCTGGACACCTTTCAAAGAACTCTTATTTGGAATCATTAAAGTGTTTTCTACTATTGGCTGAAAAGAACTGATGAGACTCCTTAAAAAGCCCCTTAATTTAATTTACTAGGACATAAAAAAATTAAAAGCAGAGTTATAGGATATAGTACTAATAATGCTGATATGTCACTGTAACATTTTTTGTGCACTTAATCAGTTTGATTCATTAAAATAGTCACTGCTTGTGATGTGAAAGAACTTTGCTAAGTGTTAGAGTCTTAAAAAAAGATAAATCAGTGATCTGGAACGAAACACTGGAGTTGAAGACAATGAAAATATAGGATAAGATATTTTCGTTTTATGAAAAAAAGTATTGAGTCTTTAGCCAAGAAAGCAAAGTCCTGAGCAGTATCACAAAAACTGCCATCACATTAGATTTTTTCACTTAGAGACCTTTCAATCCACCTGCTAGGATGATCTCCTTTGGAGCAAGGAATGTCTCATTCCCCTTCCTCCTCAGTGAGCTGATGTGGAACACAAGTTGTGAAGAGGGAGAGAAGGTCAGCACTGATACCAAAGACAAGAGCTGGAAGGAGGCAGGTGCCCACAAAATCACAGACTGGTTTGGGTTGGGAGGGACCTGAAAGTTCATCTCATTCCAACCCCTGCCATGGACAGGGACACCTTCCACTATCCCAGCTGCTCCAAGTGACCCAGCTGGCTTTGAACAGCTCCATGGACATGGCACCCAAACACAAACACACCAGAGCTCAAGGTAAGGTGCTCAGGGAACCAGAAGAGGCCTGAGTTAATTTTCCCAGGTAGATTACAGGTAAGTAAGGACAAAAAAGCCCCATAAGCTTCAGTCATTTGTTCACAAGAGCAAGAGACATCACGACTGGACTCCATCCAGATGGAAACCTGCTCTAAATGACCTTTCTGGGTCAGCCTCAGAGATTGTGTAACAGTTTTGTTATTTTCTCTCCCTGTGGCACAATTTTAACAAACCTGTAATTACAGCACTAAAAGGTGGGAATGTGAGTACAAATCCCCATCCTTAATTGCTTTGCCTGATTCAGAGTGGGAACTTTTAATTGAAGTCTTCCACTCATCAGAAAGCACAGTGTTTTTTTCCTGGCTCCCTAACCATTAAATAACTCACACAAAGTTGAAAAGGAACAGACTCAAATACTCACACAGATTATTTTATATTAAGGACATTCAAACTTCTAAGCCCAACAGCCCACATACCAAACATTTCTGTAAGATCAAAAGGCACATTTTCTGCTCTCTCCCTCACACAATCCCACACACATCTAAACTTCATCCTCTTACCAAACATCCTGGGCATTTTATTTTCAGACTGACTGCTCTCTAAAAATTATTTGGTTTTGCTTCCTAGCAGCTATATTAAAACCCATTATGAGATGAGCAACCTTCCAGGAGAGCCAAGGGATGGATCTCAAGTTGAGCTGCTTAAGACAGACACAGCCTAGAAGTAATTTTCAGTAGTCCACATTCTGCAGTCAGGTACTCTGAGGTTTGAAAATCAAGCACTAGATGAAGCTGAATCTGTATTTCCATTGTTCCATGCAAATGCTATAGTCAGGTAGGAACAGATGAGAACCTAAAAATCCCACTTGTATTGGCTTATAGCTGGACAAGACACAGACAGTAACTTTTTCCAGCATCACCTCAGGCTTTGACTTATCATGGACAAGGGCATTCTGACTGTTCCAGATTCACAGCATCCAGAGATGCTACTCAAACTCACCACCCTGTATTTTAAGCACACTGTGAATGCAGACTGCAAGCAATCACATACTCAGCAAAGATGAACCTGCTATTATGCTAATGTATACAAAGTTTAATCTCTAATGACTTAAAAATTAATTAAATCTTTAAAATAAAGTGAGTTTACATTTCATTGCAGATCTACTTCAATCTGCTGTATTAGAGAATAAGCAGACTGGTTAAGTTTCTCAAGATATAGAATGGAACTGAAATACCTCACCCACTCAGGACTAGATACCAAAGTTTAAGCAACTCTAGCAAAACAGGCAATGTTTTCAGGAGAAAAATAAAATTGTCTGCTGACAGCTTATAAAGTTGGCTTGAACTACAGAATCTCTCCCAGTGCTCCTTCACAATGTGTTTTGCAAATACCTTCCAAAAATACTCTCCTCATTAGGCCATAAAACAAGGCGCAGGACTGCAAGATGACCATCCAAATCAATTATTTGCTCTTTCACACTAGATTAAGTGTTGAGTAACCACCACCTTCAGCAGAGTTACAATGGTGCAAGTCAGAAATGAGGACAGAAATTAGCAGAATACTTCCATTGACTTCCAGTTACTTGTGACAGAACAGGAGATGATCTATTTGGAGCCTATTAAGACTGCAAATAAACTCTATTTTTGCAAGTCAGAATAGAAGAGTTATGGCCAATTTTGTGGTCTTTAAGAAAGAATAGATGGTTTTGCTGTAGATCTTACAGACCTAAATTTTCTCCTAAAATTATTTACTCTTGTATAACCTACTGCCTACAAGCTTCTTTTCATTCACCTTTCTCACTCCTTTTAGGACTATTTAATGGATGCTGAGGGGTCTGTAAAAATACTGCAACAGGTCAAGTCAAAAGTGAGGGAAATACTGACCCTGTAGCACCCACCACTCTCAAACCCCCTTGTTTTAAGTCTACACCAACTCCACCACATGAGAAACCTGCAAGTCTGGAGAAGGCTCAGAAATACTTCCAGACCCTTTACAAGCACCTCTGGAGATGTGTCAAACATCCTTCTTGCAAACGTGACAACATTCAGTAACTTACCTGGGACCTCACAAACAGCAGCCTGCAGCACTAGAGATCCCAGATGTGGAGGAAACAGCTGGAGCTCTGACTTCTTCACCAGACAGCTGGAGATTTCCCAATGAAAGCCAGTGCAGCTTTCAATCCCAGTTTTTTGCTGTTCCAGCTGCACGTTGTGGTTCCCTGGGGAATGCACTGGCTGAAGAACTCCTGGTAACATGGTTTCATAAAGCAATGCATATACCTGCTTTGCTTCTTATTGCCCTGGGATTAAATCACATGCTGAGCTTTACTTTGGCTAATAAGTCAAGGAGTAGAATCCTACAGCAGAGACTCAGTGTGCCAGTGATAAAGGAAAAAACAAATTTTAGCCTATTCCAGTTTCCAAGAACGGGATAAAGCCTTTGTGGTGGTGGTAGCCCCAACCAAAACAAAGGGGAGAGACTTGAGCAAAGAGATTTCAAACACTTCACTCCAGGCTGTTTGAGAAAAGATACAGCAGAGCCTGTTCTTTGCTCTGGCGATTTTTCTTTCAAAGTTCTAATTTTCTGTTATTCACTACGGTAAAATCCCAATGTTTTGCCTTATAAAATAAGAACACTTCTCTTATCACCCACTTCTACCATTATATATAAAGACTGTATATTCTAAACACATCATTTGTCAACAGCTTGTAAATCAAGTTTTTCTAAGTAGTAACATTAGCCATTAATTGTTTTAAACTTCACAAGTGAGCACTCCAACAGGAAATACAATACATAAACAGGAACAAAGTCTTTAGCACACCATTCAGTAAAGTGCAGCCAAAGCCTGGCCAGTCTGTTAGTAACCATCAGCAGCAGCTCTAAACAACTGCTGGATGAACAATTGAATGTTCACCCAGTGATGTTTGTGCAGTTTGCTACCGAGCAAAGGAAACAGCATTTTTTCCCCCTACCACCCTTTAGCAGTAATGTCTTGAAATCCAGTCCCCTTCCTCTCCAAAACCTTACTGCAACTTTTCTGTACTGTACTGTACATTTTTCTCATGACTGAACCCAAATGTTTCAATCTGTGTGTCAAGAATATTCATAGGCATCCCCCTTATTCAACTTTTGTTAGCAGTACATAGACCCCAAAACACAGCTGCTCTTTGGTCCCTTTTGTATCTTAGGCAGCACATGAGTCGAGGAGGAAAGGTGAACCTGTCAGAAAACCCTGAAGTGGCTGTGCTGGAATGGGAGCAGGGAAAACCCAGCCACTCACAGCTTAGGACCAGGGTGTTCCCCCTTCCAAAGCCCAGCTCTAGAGCCAGTTGTGTTTTACTGTGAGGGTGGGCAGGCCCTGGCACAGGTGCCCAGAGCAGCTGTGGCTGCCCCAGCCCTGGAAGTGTCCAAGGCCAGGCTGGACAGGGCTCGGAGCACCCTGGGATAGTGGAAGGTGTCCCTGCCCTTGGCAGGGGGTGGGACTGGATGAGCTTTAAGGTCCCTTTCACCTCAAACTATTTTATGTGTTTTATGCTCATATTAACTGGTAAAAAAATCACATTACAACTCATGAGACATCTGAACTCCCATTTGTGGGGCCGTTTTGAGTCCCAAATGCATTACCAGAATTATGTACCCGAAGAAGGGAACAGGAGTACAAGAGACAGACAAACATTGAGAGAAAATGTGTAAAGTGGTATTATGTTATTAAAACATTACATTAGAAATAAACAGAACATAAACCAAAAATAGGTTTTAACCAGGTTTAACTTTTTTCTTTTTCTCTTTTTTTTCTTTTCTTTTTTTTTTTTTTTTTAAATTCAAATTGACCCAAAGCAAAAACTTACATTGCAAAGGAAGAACAAAATACATGACAGTACTGGTAACTCAGCATTTCATGGAAGCTGCACTTGTGGGCAGGTTTTTTCCTCCAAACCAGCCCATCTTGGTAAAGATGCCACATCTTTTCTTTTGCCTCTGGGTATTTATCTGAAGAGTTTGTCCACATGTGTTCTCCTATGATTGCCGACCAGAGACAGAAAACTGAATTTTCCACGCTATTCCAAGGAAGCCAGAGTTATTCCAAGCATGAGTGATAGTGAATTTAAAAAAAAAAAAAAAAAAAAGAAAAAAGAAAACAAACCCAAAACAAAACAAACAAACAAAAAACCCCCACAAGCTTCTCAAACTAACAAGTATTGTCTATAATGTAAATAGTTTAGAAATATGGTAATTAAATAATCTAAAAAACACTCTTACTCTGCTGTACATTTATAAACATAAATATTTACAAAAACTTTCTGCTTTGTTTTAAAGGATGAGGTTTGCAGTTTGTTAATGATCAGAGTATCAGAGTCTTTTACTCATATTGATTCTTTGGTGTGTTTGCCAATTTTTTAAGGTTTATTAAAAGTGTTCAACCGTGAATTTTAAGGTAACAGAATGAGGCTACATCACATGTCTCTATTATGCACTTCTCCTTCCACATTCTAGTCCAAACGAAAAACAAAGGTCAGTTTGTTCTTCAAAGTATTTGTGCACAATGTTGAAAAAAAAAAAGAAGACCAAATTCCCCCTTATTGAAATTTGGGTAGGATTATCAATGAATAACCCTACTTTATCTGCACGAGAACATGTGGGTAACCAGAGACAGTGCATGGGACTATCAGTAGGTTCAGATCCACATGTGCTGGGGTGCTTTACAGAATTAAAGTGAGAAACTAGCTACAAGAGAAGGCTTAGCATTGCAAAAAAGGGTGAGGGCTTCCCTCCACCCTGGGGAGAGGAGAGGATGAAAATTAATTTAAAAGAAAGGCTTTTTACTGGCCTGAAACATATGTGTGTTCCCTTTTAGATGTCAGTTACTTAAAAGAAATAACCAAAAAACAAACCTCAAACAATAAATAATGGAATTACACATTTCTTCATTAAATAGCATTCTTGTTACCAACAAAGTCTTTCATAATTTTCTTCAGTCACAGCAACAGACGGAACAAATAATTTGCCTTAATATAGATTGCAACTAAAATATACTCTAGATTACCTTAGAAAATATTACTGTAAAAAATCAGTGGGGAAGGACATTGGTTTAGACCAAGTTACAGGTGTAGTGAACAATACTAAGTCTGTTTTGTTTTTTTTTTTAAAGAAAACTGTTTTAAGATCCTGATTTCATGTCAGAAAACGGAAGATTTGTGTTAAAACTTGCCAGTCTGCCCTAGCTCAGCATTGGAGAGCTCAAAGATTGGAATGGCTGATCTTCCCTCCACAGGAGCCAAGAGACTCGAGCTCTCACTCAAGCCCCACCAACGTGCTCAGCTTGTCCCTACTCCACAGATACAACCAGGAGGAAGCACTACAAGCTCTACAGCCCAGTGCAGGGTGTTAGGCTGGACTTGCTCACTCACACTGACGAGATGTGAACTTTTGGTCACTGCTCAAGCAGCTGGACTTGGTACAAGCTGGAGATAAAAAGGTTCAACACCCCATTCCCAACCCTCTGAGCCATGAATCTCCAAAATCCCTTATTGTTTAGAAACCTGATGCAATGCCAGGCACAATAGGGACAGATAATCCCCCTTGCTTGCCATGGTTCCGGTGCATCCATTAGCAGTAATAAGGTTCATGCTCAGGGAGCTGCAGTCCAGGGTAATCAAATATTAAAAGGAACTAGCAGAGTTAAATGAGTTTACCTGCCTTACCTTGCTTTTCCTATTTTAATACTAAATATTTTGAAAGTGACAGTGTGAAACTTAAAAGCCATCACCATTCCTTTCATCTCCCACTTCGGTTGATGCAATTGGTACAAAAGCACTCCTGATATTAGAGGGGCTCTTTTGGAGCCAGGCAGATGCCAAAATAAAAGTAGAGAACACTGGCAAGAATGTTATGCTGAGTCTGTAATGCCTTGAAAATAAAGAGAGGGAAACAACTGCACATTTTGGCCCAATCTTCTTTTGATCAAGAAATTAATTTTTTCCTTACTATCAGAAACAAAACTCTGTAACAGATCTTTTAATACCTGGTTTGAAAAACACATTCAGTAGCCAGATTTCAGCACTCCTCTCAGTTTCTGTTTTCAGATTAATTGCAAAATTTAAACTTTCAATGTCAGCGGGGCTTTTCTTCTTAGTTAATAACTTATGTGCACTTCCTGCTCTCTAACCTGAAACAAACTGAATTTCAGAGCAATCAAAACAACCCCCCCCTCCACCACTGCTTTTAAAACAAAAAGGGTTTGGCCAATTTCTTTTCTCTTTTTTTTTTTAGTGGACATAATTTGGTTGAGAACCCGTAGATAACATCTCAACTGAAAGTGAAATAAAGCAGGTTATACATTCATGAAATTCAGGGAGAAATAATGAACAGCAACTGCTGCACCATTTCTGTAATGTCACAGCAACATACAGTGAGGCAGCAGCTCCTGCTCTCACAAATAATGCACTGAGACTAAACGAGGAATTGTGGGGGAATCACACATAAAGGGAAAATACATCAGAGAGATTATTGCACAGGAGGCACTGTATGAGCAACAGAATACATTGGCTTCAAAAATTTAAATTTGTTTCCTCTTAAGTTAATGTAAAAAATACAGAGGCTATGCCTCTCTGTAGTGTACTGTCACTGGTAAAAACAGACTTACAAACAGCCGCCCATTCAACAGGGAATGTTGGGAAAGAGGGCCTGAATTTTCTGGGCATCCCAACTACAGTAATTAGGAAAAGAAAAATACCATTAAAAAAGCGCCAATGTATAGACCCTTCAAATTGAACAGGGTAGCTGCATTTTTTTCCTCAATTTCCAAATTATATTCAAACAGTACCCGAGGACATGTCAATTATCCACTCTTCCCTCTGTCCTGCATAAACAAACACCTGGCAGAGACAGGGGTCCCAAATGACAGGGCTCTGTAGTCTATCTGTATTCTTTTGCAGGACAGGTGCCTTGATTTCCAAACTTTTATGTTCTTGCATCATTGCTCAGCATGCCAACTCAAACCAACCACTTCCCTCGAGGGGCTGCCTTCCATCTCCACGGCAAGTCTGCACACGTAATGTGAAAAAAAACAGAAAACCAACAGCAATTTTTAAAATGCAATAGTGTATAGAAAGCTTGGACCTTGTAAACTTGGACCAAGAAACCAAAAATTAAGACCTTCTAGCGTGTGGTATAAAAAACCCAAGGAAGTGTATACCTGCCTTCTGACTTCACAGAAAAATCAGAATTTGCATAGGATATACTTTGTGCAAGGCAACAAGCCTCTTCAGTATCTGGAATAGAACTAAACTTGCTCAGAATTCCTCTCTTCATGGATATCAGATATCATCAAATTTGTGTTTTAAGTAGTCTTTCATGACCTTGGCAATGGGTAGTTCATCAAGTAGTTTGAGGTTTTGAAGGCCTATACACTGACGGATTTTAATTCGGCATAGATCTTGCAAGTTTCTGGGCTGTCCTGAAAAGACAAAAGGAACACATAAAAATAAAATGACCACATATTAAACATACTTTAAGACATCATTTACTTAACAAAATGACAGGGATTTGGTGTTTCCTGAGAGGGAGAGGGAAGGGAAAAATTACAAGAGAAAAAGGATGCCAGTTAATACCTTTTTAATGAACTCAATGAAATCAGGGGATGAATCCTAAAAACATTTTTACATGCACATAATTTTACTGATGCCAGTGTAAAGTGATATCATCCACGTGAGGATTCCCACCAGGTGGCAACATATGCTTATGCATTACAGAACAGCAGAACGCCCTCATTTAATTTTTTGTAGATTTTTTCTATCCTTGGGGGGAAAAACCCCCTGTCTTGCTTTTCTTTCAAACAATGAGACTTCTAAGTTCAGCTGTAACAGGACTAGGAAGTTTCCTTAGAGAGTGAGGATTTATAAAAGTTATTCCAGGATTGCATGGCAGAGTTAAAGATTGGGGTTTTCTTTCCCTCCTAATGAAAACATAAAGCCTTCAGGCTTTGGATGCAGCCAAACCCTCGTCAAACAGAAAGGGATGAAAATGTGAGTTAACCACTGTCCACAGAGGAAAAGCTTTACTGACATCACAAAAACTTCAGCATTCCTGGCAAGGATTTTCCAAAATAATCAATTTTCTTTCAAACGCATTCTTACCAGGAAACTACTCAAAATCAAACACCTTGAGAAACAGTTGAGTTTTGGTCCCTCTAGCCAAAATAATCTCATAAAATTTAATCAAGTTTTGTATCTGAATGCACCCAGCAATGGATCCCAAGGAAGAAAAAAAGAGAAAAAGAGCAGAACAACAGACATTGAGAAATCCTGCCCCAATAAACCCTTCTAGCTTTCAGCACTGGTGCCTTTGGGCCTTCCTAGCCCAGAGATTGCACACAGATCTATGTCTTTAATAGCTGTGAATAGCTTGCCCTTTGTAAATCTGTCTAGTGTTTTTTGAACCCATTCATACTTTCAGTATCCAAAACATCCTGTGGCAACAAATTTCACAATATAATTAGGCGTTGGCTGGAAAACTACAAAGTAATTTTATTTATTTTAGATCTGCTTCCTGATGGCTTTGTTGCATGCCTGCCATTCTTTGAGTTACAAGGAAAATAATGAATAATTGTTCCCATGCCAGTCATGATTTTACATACCTTTATATAAACCTCCATCCTCCACTCATGCTTGGTACCTCTTCCCAAAGCTGAAAACTCCAGTTAATAACCCCCAACACAGGAATCATTCCAAACCTCTGAACAAACTGCCTGCCTTTGTCCTTTTTCCTCATTCTGCTACAGCTTTTTTGGAGTTATTCCAGTAACACATCAAAGCTGTGCTAATCAATATTTTGATCATCAACTTAACTATGTAAACCTCTTTTTCTTCCTTTTTTTTTTTCCTCCAAGCCAAGACTTGGTTATGGGACTTGATGACTGTCAAATTCAAAATACTCAGCACCATGAACAATGTAGGTGCTTCTGTTGGTTCTATAGAAATGGGCTGACAGACAGGTAGGGATTTTTAGACACTGGGATTTATCTTAAGCACTAAAATTATCCAGGGCAAGCCAGCAGAAGTAATGCATGAAAATAGTCTCAGTCTGCTTTTAAAGAAATTAGGTTTGAAATTAAAAAAAAACATGAAAATTTGAGTTTCCTTCATATACGTTGAAAATACTTTTATTATACTTATCACCACCTAAATGTCAATTTATTTTTAGTTATAGCCTTCATCCACAATTTAAAATACAGACCAATGGTTACTTTGTCCACCAGTGGTTTCTTCTTGGCAACTTTTTTTCCTACCTGAAGGAAAAAATTTAGGCAACTCTGACAACAGCTGAGTGTTCAGGCTTCAGGGAAATGAAAGTTATTTTTGGTGAGAAATGAAACAATCTTAATGGTGATAAAGAAAATAGTTCTGATGCTTTAAAACAGGGTGCAGAAAGGATGCACTGCTTCTAAAGTTCACTGCAAACAGCAGCATTAGAAATTATAAAGGACTAGAGGTCTACGTGTATTTTCTGTAGTAGAGTACACAATAAATCAGCTATGAGACACTGATTTCTGGTTTCAGAAATAAATGCCTTTTAATTAACATCCTATGTGGTTTTTGAGAACATAAAGGAACAGACAACTTAAAATACCCAGAAGAAATTGGTCATCAGTTAATTCAAAAAGACCTGATTATCAAATGTATGACATTTTCCCCTGATAAGCCTAAAAAATATTTCCTGGGAATGTGTTAACAATGGACATTTCCAGTGTTAAGCACCAGTTGCTACATCTAGTGGCTGCTGGTGTCTTAGGTCACGCCTTGCAAATTCCAGGGTTATTAATGCATTTGTGATTTATTAGAAACGGTGTCTGGAACACTTACTCATTCTTGGTTGCATCTGAATGAAAAAGAAAAAAAAAATAAAGGATTACGGACCGATGTCAGTGAACCTTAGTTTGGCAAATGAAAAATGTTATTAGTAACTTGGCAAAGTAAGACAAGTTAAATGGTGAATAAAGTTCTCTTTAAAAATGATTAGGAAGTAGCAACTTTGGTTATATCCTGCACCACAAGTTTGGGAAGTTATTTAGGCAAATAAGCTGGAAAGGAAGAGAATTAAAAGAGAAAGAAGCAAAAACCCCCACAAACATGAAAGGTAAGACTGGCCTAATTACCACTATCATGCAAAACAGCAACATAAAACTACTGATCACCTTAAAAACATCCAACACATCCCTGGATCCACCTCAAAGCGTCACCTTGTTGCTGGTATTCTGGATTTGCTCATGTGTTCACCAAATCATTACATACTACAGTCAATTTATTTTGCTTTATAGCAGTAATCAAATAAATTAGAAGTATTAATTACAGGAAAAAGATGTAGAGTTCATCTTTTGCCTTCCAGAGCTCATGCTCTGTGCTGCAAGGGAAAGCAGAAATCCCCACCAATGCAATTCTTATGCGTAGTGTCCCAAACCCGACAGAAAAGCTTCTTCCAAACAGAAGAAATGTAAAGCACGGGCTTAAAAAACTGAGAGGAAATGCTTTTTGATTTTTTTTTTCAAACTAGATGCAGCAGACTTCATTATGTATAAATTTTAAGCATTTTTCTAAATCAGTTCTTCAGCTGCTAACAAAGTAAGTTTCTGAGCTTTCTCCACTTAAATAATTAACAATTATTTTACTTAAAGAATGAAATGAGCCTTTAAAATCTTATTAAGAGAAGGGCATTGGCTGGTAAAGCAAAGGAAAAAAAGCATATTTTAACAGCAAGAAATTATTACAATTAATCCAAATTTTAATTCAAAACTCCATCCCTTTCCTTTTTGCAGTTTCAAGAGTTTTTGATACAAGATCTGAGAGTTTGCTGTTCTATCCCACAGACAGACAAAACTTTCTTTATGGATTTGCTACTTGTCCGAAGAACTGTGTCACTGTTACAACTGCACTGTGTTTATACCCGTGCTTTCCCTCTGCAGACAATGCTCCCCAAGAAATAAAACACTAATTCACCTATAAGTCTATATTTAAGGACCATTAAGGCATATTCATGATGCCTCTGACAACGCTGTTTGTTGGGAACTTTCATCCAGTGCTGTAAAGATGGAAAAGGGGAATCCCTACCAGTTTCCTCCACTGCAGATGGAGAGCAAAAACACACATATAAAAAAACAATGCAAAAATCATGAATTGACCTTTCTGTTACCCAAGAGAAAACTTAGGAATAACTGAAATTAATACATTGTAGGCCACAAGAAGATCCCCTCTGATGTATTGTTCTAACTACTAAAAGAAAAGTACTTTTAAAGCAAACAATTAGTGTCATTGGTTTGAAGTGGATAGGCTGTTTCTGAAGAAATTAAAAATTGAAAAATAACATCAGTGACATATTTCAGAAGCCGCCCACAGTTTTCTCTACACTATTAATGCATCTCTCTAAAAAACCTTAGAGTGGTATTTCTCAAACTAAGCCTCTGCCCCTCCTGGGAATTCTGAAAGGCTGAAAACAGTAGCAAGAAACCATTTGGTAATTTCTTTTTAGCTACAAAGGCAACTTAAAAATCCTTTGAAACATTTTACAAAATATGTTGAAACCAGGCTCATGTGTGCTGGCAACAGCTCAATTCCTCCAGAATATCAGGAAAAGTGTTTCTCTTCCTGCAGCAAACCCTTAAATCCATACCTTATTTCACAGCAGTGAAGGAATGCAGCTACTGCCAGCAATTAAACTGAGTTCTGAATTTGTTGGCTTTTCTGGGTGGGGTGGGGGAGGATGGGGGGAGAAGAAAAAGATAATTGAATTTATCAGCTGGACACTCACAGCCACCAGGCAAGAAACACACTGGGGAGGATGCACAAAAACAGGATTCTAGGGAAAGGTTGGGATCTCCTAGGAAATGACTGAGGCTGAGCTGAACGGGAATTCGGCTGCTCACTGCAATAGGTCTGAAGTTTACAAAATGCACTGGGTTGTACTGTGTGAAAAACAACAGCAGAATAATTGGAGAGGATATCTGATTTTCCAGCATTCAAAATGTCAGAAAAAGCTAATATCAAAAATCTATAGATCTAAAATATTAATATCAGACATGCAGGGCTGAATGTAGAATTAGAGTGTTCACTGAGAGCGTGAACAAACCCCTCCAACGCAAATCCAGCTCGACAGGACACTGAGAGCTTTGATTCTTTTAAACTGGATATCATACAAGTTATTTTAAAAGTTCTAATTTAATTTTGTTTTCAGTATGCCTCTGCTAGAATGTCTGAGCCTGACATATGTTTTCTTTGGTCTCTGAAAAATAATTCCCCACAATGAGTTTTAGATGTCTATTAAATTTCAGCCTATCTGGCACAGAAATTATGTACCAAGGAGATGTCTATTTTGGATTGAAAATTCATATATGAAAAAGCAGAATGTCAGTAAGGCTCAATGTAATACTTAACAGGTGTATTTAGCAATGAAATTAAGATTTGAATATGCTTGCCCAGGTATTTAAAAAAAAAAATAAATTGTAACATGTCAGTAAATTCAGTCTCACTGAAATTGCTATGGAAATTCAGCTAAGAATTTCAACACCATAATGTTTATCTATTTTTAGGAGACAATAAGTAAAGTGCTCTGAATATCAAGACAGGCTTAGGATGCATTGTTATTCTATTTTTAAATTGTTTTTGCAGAGTACAGCATAGGTGTACAAATGGGAGTGGAGCACGGCTGTACCTTAAATGCCACATATAATTTTTTTTTTTAAAGGCCTCTTAAAAAATTCTTTCAAAGTAAATAACTGTATATAGCTGCACAATATGATTCAACTATTTCATATAAACAGTCAACTGTAGAGTAGAAAATTATAAAATAATCCCCTTATCCTAGTTCCCTATGTAACTGGGTGACAAAGCTGACCTCAATCATCACTGCAAGATTTCCAGCAGCACCCAAGAAAACAAGTAAAGCCTGTGATTCCAGTAAAGATCTTCTGTGTCATTGCAAACATGAAAATACCATTTCCTTTGTAATTATCCAAATATGCAGAAATCTACTTAATTCACTACGACACTTCTGTATTCATAAAAGTTAAAACTATGCAGAGAGACACTTTTTAAAATGTTCTTCCAGTTAAAAAAAAAATTCTAGTGAAAAGTTATCTTGCTTTAGCCAAGGGATAGAGACAAAGGATGTGTAAGGATTTCCTTAATAGGACTTCTGCCTCAGTTTTTCTGCACTTTTACAGTGCTATATAAATGTAAACACAAAATTACAATCTCTAATGAAAGCCAAAGATCTGCCCTTTGAAAAATTAAAAAAAGGAATGCAGTTGAAACATTTGTAGTTAAATTCACAGGGTGACCTTTAGATGTTGTTCCAGATCTCAACAGAGTTCTTTGATACCTGTTGCCACACCAGGCACATCAGCCTGTTCTGGCCAAATCATTTCCTGAGCTCTCTGCCTTGGCACGGAGCAGCAGCTCGCCCAGCCCCTCACAGTCCCTCCTGCTCCCGAGCTGAACACAGATTCAATTCAAGGAGGGCTACGGGGAGGGGGAAGTTTCCTTAAAATTCTCTTCTTTAAAGAAAATAATTGAACTTCTAGTATCTTAAAGTTTATTTAAGCCCTTATGTATTTTTCTAACACTTGCTTTTTTTTTCTACCTCCTGCATTTGTTTTATAAGTTTCAATATTCTCAAATCCCATTTAACTTCAAAATACATAATTTTTTCCAGGGCTGTGATTGCACACTAATTTTATAAATATATACACTACCAATAAAAGTCTCTATGTACCTCTATCTTCATATAGATCATATATATGCATCTCTATTTTAATTTGCATTAGTGCATTCTAAGCTTAACACATTAACACTCTCAAAGAGGCGGGTTCACACTACGTGAAAATGGCAGCATTTACACTGCTCCAAACCAACTCTTTATCAAATGATCTCAGGTACTATGATGGCTGCCAATAAATGTTTTTTGGAATAGGAAAGTGTAATACAGATAAGGAAAAGGAAGGTGATTACTAAAATAATTGAGCAGTTTTCATCTTCAATTTTTTCCCCCTGGTAGACTTTGCTTATTTTTGTACTCTAAAAAAGAGAGAAGGGAAAAACAAGTCTGAACACGAAGTCAACAGCAGACTCATGGTCAAAAACTCTGTGGTTCCTAACTTCCAGCTTTGTGCTTAAATATTGAAACACAACTATAGAATAACTTCCTCTTGGAATTATTCTAGGAGCAAAGGAATCTCTACCTGTAACCAGGAAGAATATCAGACCTTCAGGGTCAACCCCCAAAATCCAATATCTTCTTGCAGACTCTCAGGGCCAATACTGAGTATTTCTGAGAGCTTGGTTTCTTGCCTGTTATTCCCAACCGGGGACCTGGGCTAAAGGCTGCCATTATTACCGATTACAATACCTACCAAAACAAAAAGAAATTCACATATGATGTTTTCTGAGAAACTGAAACTGTACAGTTATGTTTTCCAAGTATAAAAAAAAAAAAAGCTACTCACATCTTACATGTAGACTACTAATATCTCATTTATATGCAGCATGCAACTGCTTTCACTTGAAGATACAGAGCAGTTTGATAACTTTCATAATTTATATCTATTAATTTTTAGGCTTAAAAATGATAATCTATTGAAAAATAAAAACTAATTCCTGTTTTACTATCAAATATACTCTTCAAAATTCAGATGTACACATGAAACTTACAGCTATGGATTTCCATATAAAGCACTTAGTATAAGGTTCAAATAAACAAACTAGAAATTCCCATTAAGCCCCACAAACAAGGAACTGTTGCCAACCACAGAAGAGAAGAATTGTCCAAAAGTTTTGTAAATTTTTTTCTAGAAAAATACAAATCATAGTAGACTCATAAACAAGATTCTTCCCCAATGTGCTACAACATGAGATCTCAACAATTCCCTGTACAGTCATACTTAACCGGGAACTCCACTACCAAAATGCCAGCTTGTTCTTTATCCATCTCATCTCTCATACAGCATCTTATTAAAGTAATTATTCATGAAAAGCAGGGAAGACAGTGTTTGGAAACTTACAAAAAGGGCAGCAGAGTTTGTTTACAGTGGTTTGTAAACATATATTGATAATTATTTTGCTCAGAAGCACAGAGCTGAAGTGTTTTTGTCAGCACTGCTTTCCCAGTTCTCCCTCTAACAGAACAAAACTGGGATAGTTCCAACACTGCTACATTGGCCACAAATTAAAGCTACTTTTTTTTTTTTTTTGTAGCAGAATTTACTTCTCACTTAACATTAAACCATTAAGGTATGGAATCTGCAAGCTAGAAGTCACAGTACTCATTTCCATTGGTCTTTAGACACTGAGGAAACACAGAAGCAGCCTAAGCTTTCATGCTTACTGATACATCCTAAGACTGAAAAACTGCAAGTCTGGATATTATATCATCTCCTAAAATCCCTGACACTGCAACTATATAGTGAGAGGCTTCCAGAAAGGAAACCAAAAAGAAATGTGTTTGAATGAGAAGGGGCACCCAAATTAAAACAAAATTGCTTGTATTTCTTATTATCAACTTCCACCTTTCCAGAAATTCTCTTTCAGTTTCAGATATGAGCAAAAACAACACCACAAATCACGTAGAAAAAGAAAAGAAATTCCAAATGCTTATTTGTGTCAGCTACTGACAACAGATCTCAGCTGATTCACTTCCAGCCCACACTGACTTTCAGTTTCTTTACAGAGCATATTGGTTGTCTAATTCTCATTAAAAAATAACCACATTGAAAAAAATAAAAGGAGCTGTAGGGGACAAAAAAGGATATATGAAATACCCCATCCTCTGCAGTGCAAAGATCCTTCTAGTTGGACAATAATTTATCAGGCCATCTTAACATGTTTGAATTGGCAAACTCTGCTGAATGCTAATCAGCAATTCCTAAATGCTTTAGGCAATACTATGATTACGAAACATTAGTACAGCATTCCATGTTGAGAGAGGAAAACTTTCAGTAGATCTAGTATACCAAAAACTGGTAATTAAAAGTGATCCGGATATTAGGAGCCCAGGACTTCTTCTAAATATCAGAAGTCACAATGAGTTAAAATCTCTCGTATTTCAAAGACATCAACAAAATCAAATCAAAGCTACACAGCACATGAAACCCCTTCAAGCTGCCAGAATGAACTGTAGCATTTTGTTGTCTGGTTTAGGGGAGGGAAGGAGAGAATGTGGGATAACACAAAGCAGCCAAAGCTCTTTTCTGCCCTAGTTGTAGTGCAGATGAAAAAGCCATCAACTGCTGAGGATTTGCATGGCAATAAAAAAACAAAACAAAAGACAATAAAAAAACCCTAAACAAACAACAAAACCATACCCCAAAATCTTACGTGCTATGGCCAGAAATAAAATGAGATTTTACAGCTTACTCTTTTAAAATGAATGCTTCCTGTAGATATTTAAACAAAACTAATTTAAATGAAGTACACTTAACATTAGCACCTTTGCCGAGTAAGAGATTCCCAGTATCACAATCCCTTCACCTTCCCAGGAATTTTCTAGTGCATTTAAATAGCATCAAGGGGCAGAGAGGAAGCATTTTTTTTCCTGGGGCTAAATTCAAAGAAGGTTTTTAGAGGACATTGTGTCCTGTGATTAACTTCTCTTACATACATACTTGTCACTTCTTGTAAGAAATCCAGACAGGGTCGGCTACTTCCAGAAATACTTATTGAAACAGCCAGTGGGGTCTGTCCTTCATAGTTCCTTGTGTTAGTGTCTGCTCCATAATTATACAACATTTGTGCACAAAGCACATCATCTCTAAGAGCAGACAAGTGTAAGGGTGTCTGTCCATCTTCCAAGCGCCCCAAGTTTGTATCGGCCCCTCTCTGGAGGAACATTCGGCAGTACGAGTGATTGCTTTTGATCACAGCGTATCGTAACAGGAAACCATTCTGAATGTCGATGTTGGCATTGTGGTCCAGGAGGATTTTCACACAGCTTGACCTCTCCCGGATAATGGCCAGCTGGAGTGGTGTAGTACCTTTATCACTGAGCGGATCAACCTCAGCCTTGAACTCCAGGAGGAGCCTGACAAACGAATCTCTGCCGTAGTGAGCAGCGACGTGCAGGGGAGTCCAGCCATCGTTGCTCTTGGCATTAATAATGTCACTTCTGTAGTCAGATTCCAACATCAGGCGTGCAATCCTCGCCCGGCCATGCATGGCTGCATAATGCAGAGCAGTGAAGCCTCCAATTAAGTCCTTAACTGTGGGATCAGCTGAAGTTAAAATAAAATTTAAAAATAATTAGAAGGTATTATGGTAATCCGGTGCTGAAAAAAAAAAGTAAAAAAAAAAAAAATAAAAAAATCAAACAGTAATTGCTAGTCTTTCCAGGCATAGCATGACAGGATTTTTTGTACTTCAAACTAATTCTTGCTTTCATGAACATGCTATTTTTAAGATAAAATCGTGTTTAAGAAGGAGTTAGAGAAAAAAAATTTTCTTTCACATACATATGTTTCCATTTGACAAATACTTTTCCACATCTTCCTAGCACTCTTAGGAATTAAATACTAATTACTCAAATCTCTCTGTCCATCCAGTTTTCCTCCAGCTCTACAATACTACATTTCTTTCTCAATGTTCAACTTTTTATTTTCCCTTGTGTTGCTTCTTGGTCTTAAAAAGAAGCATGTGTAGAAACATCTGCTGTCCCAAATTGCGGATGTTTTGTGGTCTGGCAGCATTGTATTGTTTTTAGGGTATAATGCTGTATTAGGTAAAATGTTTCTCTGTGGTCTGCAGGATTTCCAAAGCATGTTATTTCCAAAGATATATGTTATTTTAGATTATCTTGATAAAGTCTCTTTTCATAGATGATGAATCTGTTTAGAATCTGTTCTGAATTTATAGTTTCACAAAAATTTAAGAATGTAAAAATCCACTTCTGAAAGGACTCAGATAAACTGTTAGTGCAGAGTACAGGTAATTACAGATTAATTTCCCCTTCACACAGCATGAACACTCAGACTGGTTAATTAATTTAAAAATTAAAATAATCCAATCAATTTACTTTATTTCCTCAGGACACCCAAACTTGTATAGCAAGTGACTAATTAATTACCCAAGGCAAGGTGCCATTTCTCAGCTACAGAACAAGCCAGGCTGTGGAGTTTCTCCTTTCACCATCCATAGGCGCTGCTGTTGGACACTAAAAGGTACAAACTACAGAGTGGAAGTTTGAACACTTTCCCAACCTAAGACAGATATCATCTGCACAAGATACCAAAGACCTGCTCTAAGTTGAGTTCAATATACAATATTAATTGAAGGCTACTCTAGTCTGAACACAACTGAACACACAAAGGTGCTAACACAAAACAGCAATAACCTTCCTAACCCACTTTGATTATACCCAGATAACACCAAGACAGACATCATACCAAAATGAAAAGACTGGAAAAAAGGAGTAGAGAATGCAGCTGCAAAGATGATCCAGCAACTTTAAGGATATTTTTAAATGTAAAGAGAAGATGGAGAGAAAGAAAACAAACTAACAAAAAAAATTCAGCATACAAATAAATGCAGCCTAACTACACAGAGAAATAAGATGGGAGAACTGCCTCTAGTGCACAGAATAGGAATAAACATAGAAAAAAGGGGTAGATTAAGGAAAGTTTAGTTCCTTGCTAGTGACAGCTTTCCTCGTCTTTGGTGAAAAGCAGAAGTTTCACTGCTCTCTAAAGTCAAGCTAACCTGAGCTAAAGGAATGGCATACCTACAGCTCAGCAGGAAAATGCAGCCAGTGACTGAATGTGTGGTTCCTAACCTGCATTGTGATCATGGCCAAAATACAGCAAAGAATCAGCACAACCCACACAAAGATAATATTTCAAAGTGCTGCTGCTTCCAGGGTCTCTACACATAGCTCAGACTATTCTACATTGATTTCTGAGTGGTGATGAATAAAGTGGGTAGCACAGGCATGAGAATTGAGGTGCAGAGGGATGATACATTCTGAGGGGCAGAACTGGGGAGGAAGATGGACATTATGGAAAGGAGACCGCAGCAGTCAGAGCTGTTTTCCACCAAAAAAAGATTTTTAAAAGAAGCAAAGTTTGAGTTGTACTTTCTCTCTCCCACACTGCATTAGGCATACAAGGCATCATTTCTATCCCCAGATGAGGTGCAGGTCACTGCCATAAGCCTGTTTAATTAATGCCAGTTCCAAATTCTAACAGACATGGTCCAACTTTCACATGTGCACTTCTATACAGGTTGCTGTAATCCAAACCCAACAATTTCCTTGTGATATAAGGATGCATTTTACCTATAGTTTTAAGTACCTTTATATACCTTCCTTACCCCAAAAATTGCATTGCTTTTGACCATTAAAGTGAACCCAAAAATTACTAAGTCATATAAGAGAAGTGTCTTAAGAAAGATAGGAAAAAAAAAAAGCCTCAGAGTTGGGAAACCAAGCAACAAAAACAACCACCCTTTCCATAACAAACCCATTAGAAAAACCTCGTGAAAAAATACTGTAATTCCCATTAAGATTATGGACTTCTAGTGAGCCAACAGACTGCCTCTGGATCAGGGAAACAATTTTAACAGGATCAAAACGTCTGCTGCTATTCCCTCAATGTCCTGCTGCCACCTCCTGGAAAACTTCCGAACTTCACAAGGGCTTTCAGCAGAGGCTGGACCTGCACGAAGTTGCCTACAAATTCCATCCCTGTCTCAGTCAAAGTAACACCCCGAAGTTGATGGTGCCTAAAAAACTTGTGCTGCTCTGGGGGTTTTGTCTGGTTTTTCTAAAATTTTCAGTATTGGTATCATGTTGTAAAGTAACTCTCTCCTCCTGGAACATGAGCAAGGTAAAAATTAACTGGGAATGACTTTCAGCTCACGTTTTAGAATCTGCAGAGGGGTAAAAACTACCTGGTAGTTTTAGCTAGAAAAGGATTAAGTCAGCCCTTGCCAGCAGTTCTTTATCTCATCTCTATCCTGATTGTCAAACAATTCTTTCATTCCAAGCTTCCCATTAATATAGAGAGAGCAAAATCTAGAACACGAACAACTGCATTTGGTCATTCCTAATGTTCTTAAATACAGTGGCAGAAACCTTGAGCAGCTTATCAAGGGTATCAATTATTGCAATCAAGCTCACACGAGATGGAAAATTTGTAGCATTGAATGAAACTCAACTCATTTCATGTGAAAGTTGGGCACATAAGATAGTCATTTAAACTCTACTCTTAATAATACTCTTTTTAATACTTTAATCTAGAGGATATATAGATTCATAAATAAAAGATTCATATTTTAGAGTTTACTTTACAGACCAGTGGAACAGTTGTCCTTCTCCCTTGACACCTTCCTTAGGTCACTCTATCACAGGAATTTGGGAAGCCAAGAAAGCAATGCTTCTGGCTTCATAGAGTACTTCTATTATTTCAAGCTTATTTCCCCCAGCTAGGGCTTAATTCTGACCACAAGGTCTAGAAACATGGCTACATGTAGCTTCTGTTTTGAATTTCCTTAAATAACATTGATACAGAAGATGTCCAGGAAAGCATTACTGTTCAGAGACAGAAACACTTTAGGAGCTTAGTGGGGGTGAGTATTTGGCATTCTCTAGATCCTCTCCGATTCTGCTTAACCTTACTAAAATTTAGATACCTTGAAGCCAAGACTAAAAATAAATAAATACGGCTGCTTGGCTACTTTCTTTTACTATTTCATTTCTAGGAGCTTTAGTGAATTATTTCTTCATTTTAATATGAGTAACCAGAAACTGCTCAGTTAATACTGAGAAGGTATCACCAAGGGATAGCTAACTACACACTTTCAAGACTTTAGCTTGTTATAACATTAATAGTGGTGGGTGTGAATTAATAAAACATATTTCTTGCCCAGTGTAGACTCTCTGCCTCTGTAGGTCATATTAAAAATTTTAAAAGTACACTGAAGGGAAAAAAGGCTTGTTACACAAAAATCCAAGATTACTAAAAACTACATTCCCTGTTTTGGTGTTACTTTGTGACTCCAGATTGTTTCTATGGATGGGATGAGCTAGCTTCATGCAATCTTCACTTTAATAAAATGAGAAGAATATACTAAGAAAGTAAAAATCACTGTTTCTCATAAAAACTATGTTTCTCCATGGTTATAATGAACTTTCTACATTTTACCAATTGCTAAATAATATTTGTTATCTGACTTATCCCCTCAGTATCTAGTTGGTATTTCTACTGGCTTTATCCTTTAGTCTGGACTGTTTTTTTCTGCATTTTCCCCATCTATCTGTGTCTCCTTCCTCAGCAGATAATAAAAAGCTTCCTGCTGTTCCACCACCTCCACTCAAATCAGCCAATCTGCATGCACAACACTGTCCTCTGGCTCTTTTCTTCGCTGGTGAGCAATGATGGAAGAGAAAAAGCAAAAGCAGGAGGCGGACAGGTCATGACTCCCATAAGAATCTACTTTTTATTTCCAGGTCAGTGACCAGATTCCTTCTCAGCCTTTATGAGCCCAACTCAACCTCCATCCCACTAGCAGGCTATGCTGGGAGCCTTCCAGCATGTCAGATCTGAGGCACAGCACTCTACCCTCAGCAACAGCCCACTGTGGTTTTCCCAGTCCTATTTTCCCTATGAAAAGTATTCCCGGTTCTGCTAAGCTCCATCATCCCTCGGGACAGCCACAGCCACAAACACCACCAGCCACTCCTTCCTTCCCATCTCAGTTCTTTCTTTCCCCCAGAACTCCACACACACCCTCTCACTGTCAATTTATTACCAATATATAGTTCAGTACTCTCTACCATAAAATTCACACCAGAAAAGGACTTTTTCCTTCACCCCAGTATCTTTTATTTTTTGTTTCACAGGGATTAAGCACCAGCAGCAAAACAATCCACTCCAGAGGGAGAAAAGTAAAGAGCAGATGAGGAAAGGTAGACAAAAACCTCTCCCTAATGAGAGTGGCATGATTAACTCAGCTTGTAAGATTCAACTCACTCGCTGCTTAATAACTATTTGTAACATTATTATGTGATAAATACTCATTATTTTTATGCCTCTGTTTTGAGGGAAAAGGAGGCAAGGCACAAGGCAGTGCCAATTTTCGGGAGCGAGGCTGAGCTGCAGGAAAGCTGCTGTGGATGACTAACCCTCACACTATTTGTTACTCAACTTTCTCATCCTGGTGATTCAACTCCAAGCTGCCTCAGGACAGAGGTGTTTCATTACAGGCAGTTTTCATGAGGCATCACATTCAGCTGGTAATTTGAATAGGAAAGAGTAACAACAAAAATAAAAACAATCCACTGCATCAGCAGGTATGTAATATGAAAACCTACAAAATGAAAATACATAGAATACAGAAGGGATTGGGGTTTTTTACCATCTTTAAATTTACAGATAAAAAGTTAAAAGCAGTGTATGTGACTGAAAGCCTTAAACTTTTGATTCATCAAACTGAAGGTTTGTGTTTATCTGCATATACTGCATTTAAAAAGTTGGACTTAAAGTTATGTATTAGTGCAATTCAGTAGCTTTTTCTGCTAAGCTCCTTCCAATGAGGACACGGGGGTTGACCTTTCTATGTAGTTACAGTCTGTAGTAGTTATATCCACAGAGTCCAGTTGCTCAGGCTGTATTTCACCACTGCTCTTAAGGAACAAATCACTGTGCCACTACCACAGCCTGTCAATGTCACTCCACTTTCAGGATGATCCATACAGCTGACAAACACCGTGACAGACACAAGAGGCCCATATGGCCTCAGATACACAAAGCATCAGAAAGATCATTTCAGTTTGCTTGGGACTGAAAACACCATAATTCATAATTCATTTGGTAAGAATAGTGCTAGGATAGAGGATGCTGTTCTTTAAGACCACTGATCAGAATGTGGAGAACATCTACTGATTTTCTCTCCAGTACCACATTAAAAGATTAGGACTATCCCTTTCTAAAACTTCAGGTGTCCTTGGAAGATGATAAAGCACTGAGAAGTTCTGACTGTACCACCTGAGGGATAATAATCATCACCCACATGAGTATCACTTAAATCAACAAAACTCAGTCAGCTCTTGAAACAAAGCTTCATCATGGCTGGATGCAGGAGAGCTGTAAACTCATCTGGATAAGCTGACACTAAAGTCCTTGCACAAAGAGGACTGTTTTCATAAAGTTTAGCAGGTTCTGTTAAAGCTATATTAAACTTAGTCTTTAATGCAACTGGTTAACTCTCGTTAGAATTCTGAAACAAACTTCCCTGGGATTTCAATTCAAGGACCTGCCTTCCTCTAATAATACCCCCTAACAGAGAAGAAAGCCTGTAGTGAGTGCTCTGAGTGCATTTCATTTTATAATGAGTCCTTCTGCCCTATTTTCATAATGCTTATTCATTCCTGGAACAATTCCTAGGCAATGCTGGGGGGCAAAAACTTATTAAGATATAAAGCTAATCTATGATGTCATTCACAGAATATGCATTAGAAATAAAGAGAGATTAAGAACAAAAGAATAACAAATAATTACAAAAGATAACCAGAAATATTTTGATATCTCATCAGTGCTGGAAAACCCTGCAGTGGAAATTGGGACAGAAAGGTGTCAGATGAGCATCAAGATTTTTCTCTGTAGGCAACTCACCTCCATGTTCCAGAAAAACACGGACACATCTCTCCTTGCCTCTTGCTGCAGAGAAATGAAGCAAGGTCCAGCCATTGGCATCCCGACCGTTTGGGGAATATCCCTGCTCCAGCATCTTGCGCACGGTGTGAACATCGCCAGCAGCCACGGCAGCCTGGATCTGCAACTCTTCCTGTAGCTCAGGGTTCCTCCGGCAGTGGTGGTGTAACATCCTAGCTGAGTCTGGCCTTTACAGGAGCCTCATGAGCTCACACGAGTCACCTTCAATCAATGTGAAGCAGGAATAAATTAGGATTGGGATCAGAAATGGGGTATCTAGGAAAAAAAGTCGGCATTAATGAAATGCGATGCTAAGATTTCTATCACCGAGAAAAGTGATGTTACACAGAGGATAAGGCCCAAATGATCTCACTGCTATTAGCAAAATCATAGTACATGGCTGACATCACTGAACTGTAAAAGAAAAAGACACTTGCACATTATAAATAGTAAATGTTTTTATCAGAAATGACAGCATCAAACAGCAGCTCACCATTAAAGCAACTGAGCAATAAGCAAAACGAAAAATCTCTGGAACCCACCACTCATTTCAAAATCACACGGTGGTTAATACCACTAACGTTGGAGATAGTGGTTAAATGGATTATCCAAACTATGGAATGGATGATCCAAACTGCTGCAGGAAGCAGCACTGCACTGCTACAGTAATTGAACTATGATACTCCTCCTTTTCCTAGAAATGTACCCCTTCTAAGTTTCAGTGAAGATATCTTATCAATACGATCCTGAGACCTACTGCACGTGAGTATTAGTAACACTCATGTTCAAACCGAAATTTTTAACTATCTTTTTCCTTTTTCACCCTTCTTTTTTTAATTAGAGTCTGCTGTTTGTATTCTGGTTTGAGCACATCCTAATTAGTACATAAAGGCTGTAAACAACTTCTACGTTACAAAAATCAAATACAAGGATAACAATATATGAGACCTGAAAATACATTTAAGTGCAGTTACTACAGTCCTGTCAAACACCATGAGAACATATAACAGAAGTGTATGAAAGCTGGGCCAAAATGGTATCTAAAATAGCCACTGTAAAAGAGTCTAGAAACAAGCAGGCATTAGGAAACAGGAAAACACTATAGACTCCATGCTCTGTTTGAAAAGTACCATCTGCAATTCTACTTGGGACAAGTAAATAATTCTTCCCCAATACACATTCAAATGCATTGTGTATTATATTCCATAGTCCTAAAAATGGAAAGGAATATCAGAAGAAAGAATAAAAGCTCAGGGCTTGCTGAGCAGTAGGGGCCTCAGAAAATATTCAAACATGTTGCAATGAATATTAACAGACCTAGAAGATTACAATGAGGAATGTATTTAAACTCCTCCAAAGTTAATCAAGAATAAAGTAAAAAGAAAAGTTTTAAAGATTTAAATTAATTTCAAGCAAAACTTAAAATTTACAGTAATTTTTTTGGTTTATTAGGATGTTGACCCACATCACCACCTAATCCTTCTTTTAGGTATCATAAGTATTTCCAGATCCTCATGATCCGCAGGTCATTCAAAAGACATTGCAATCAACTCCCCACATCCCACAGGGCACTTGTTTTCCTGGGATCCAGATATACCCACAATCACTGCCAACTTTGCAGATAAAGGCACAGCATGTATTTGCTCTTCTACAACCTCATCATGCCCATGGTAAAGAAGTTATTTATCTGCTTTTGGAGAGATATAAACTCATAATTAACAGGTGCTCCAATGACCCTACTTACCCTGCAAATATGGAAACCACACACAGCAAATGCCTGTCTTTGACATTTTTACGTGCTTCAGCTTACCATGTATGCCAACAATCACTACTTCAGCACAGGGTTACTAAAGAAGACTTTTTAGCTCCATATGTTATATAAGGCTTAGAAACTGGCTTTGTTTTGTTTTATAGTGTGAACTTCATTATCTGAGACTGGGAGGAAAGGGGATTTACAAAGCAGCAACTGCTAACTCAATAGGTCAGCTTTTGCAGTATATTCCAAAAATCAAATTTGGTTAATCTGATGACAATGGAAGTATTTCTATTGACTCTAATAAGCTTTTGCTAAGCTCTTTTCTAAACTCCAATTAGCACTTCAGAACATGTTCACCTATAAGACAGTGAGCTTGACTTCATTCTGCATCACACCACCAACAGCATGGTTAATAAAATTCCAGCTGCAAGAGTAAGATCTTCCTTTGAATTCGCAGGTGAAAACTGACTGTAGAATCTAATTGATGATGAATTGTGCAAAACCCTTAAAAAATAGTAATTTGGACTGTGCCTCTTTAGTCCTTGTTTCTGGATACCTACAAAAACAAGATATGAAAACTTTTTTCTCAAACTGAGAATATCTGATCAAAATTTAACATAAACAAACTTTATGATGCCATTTTTTCAGTCCTTTATTGTAAAGGACCACTACTTGCAAGCCCTCATGTGGTCCTGAAAATTAAGGTCAGACTCATTGCTCAAAATACTACAGAAAGAGAAGGGATGACTAAAGAGATGAAGTGAAATGGGATTTCTCATTTGAGGGGCCAGCAGTATTCCCCCTGCAAGTCTCTGTGAAGACAGTTGGTTAAGGAAAAGCAGAGCTCTCTCTCTCACACTTCTCAGCTGGTGGGTATATTTGTAATGCAGCATTATAAAAAATTGGCATTGGCTCCATATGTTGCATGTGACTAGCAGAGCTTATTCAAATTAGCTGGTACTAAAGTACATAAGTACTAAAACATACAAAGCAGAAGACAAAGTCAGGCAGAGCTCCTTTTATCACTTGCACAGTTTCTGTAAATATCCACTCTTCCATCTCACCCCTATGGCAAGCAATGAAATTCAAATGACAAGAATATTTAACCATAACATTAAAGGTTTCGGGACAGTTTTAGGTACACACCAGCTTTGAAAACATTTTCACTTCTGCTCCATAGATCATTTAAAACCCCTTTTTGCAAAGCCCCATTTAAGACATCAATCTTTGGAGAAGAGGACTACTGGAAGTAGCCCTTTGGCATTTAATATTTAATGTTTTGCAACTGTAATCAATCTCATTCAGAACTCAGCACGCATTTGGATTGTTACATATTGGCTTTCTGCATGCAAGTTAAAAAATGAAAGGAAGCACAGGGGGGAAAATATACCTATATATTCTTGGTTATAATGATTTTACAGTGCCATGAAAATGGAGGACAACAACAGTTACTTAATTGATTTTGCAAGTACAACAGGATAAACTCAATGTGGTCCTGAATTACCTTTTAAGAGGTTGTTACTCTTTGATGAATGTCCCACTCTTCATTGTCTTCACTGTTCATAATCTTCTGTGCCCATGTGTGTCAAACAACCTGCTACCCCTTAAAAAAAAAAGGTGTTTCTTGTTAGTGGCAAAGAATAAAAGTGAGAGGTTTACTTACTTTTACTTCATGTGAGAACGCTACATTTTAATGCAGCTATGTCAGAAAAGCCCCAAAGTGTGTTTTCTATCACTATCAAAGAGTCCTCCTGAGGGTGGGGTGGGAAGAGTTTGCTTCTGCCATATGAGGAAAAGGCTACAGAGAATATTTTATGGAAGACAAGAGGAAATGAGAGGCGTGCTTTCTCTCTGGAGTAATCCTTGAAGAAATGGTCTACATCCTTCTCTAATAAGTATGTGTATCTGCTCCTGTATGGAACAAGAATGGATGCAAAGGTTACAGTAGGTATTTCTGCCTCACTGCTCAACATCTCCCTGTGGGAGTCAGATGCCAGGAAACACATTCAAGATCCATTTAGTTCTTCCCAAACTACTTTTGTGGGTTTTATATTTGTTTGTGGGGTTTTTTCTTGCTTTTTTTTTTGTAGAGGGTTTTGATTTTTTTTTTAATCTCTATCCCATCTCTGCTTCCCTAAATAAAGAATAAAACCTGACCCCACAGAGCATTGAGCTGTGTCCTTCAGCTGGATTTGCAGAGCCACCAGCCTGTCTCCTCTCCCTCATGTGACAGCTCAAGCTGATATATGCTGCATTTGATGAACAGGTAAAGCCACCTCCACAATTCAAGAAAACCACCAGCTCAAAAGTCTTCATCCTTTTCCTCATATAGAAAAACTACTCTCTAAGAATCAAGGCTTACCAAATGCCAGTTACAATCCCTGTGCAGACTCCTCCTTCAGACTAACCCTCCTTATCCTCCCTGTCACCTGCAGCTAACAGGATCAGTCCCAGATCATTTCTCCTGTACTCATCAGTGTTATTTCCCTAATTCTTTGTACACCTCTATCTGACCTTTCATTTCCTCTGGCTGCAAATTTTTAGTGAAAGGCCCCCTTATCTCAGCTGAGCACTGCAATAATATAATAAACAATAAAACCATTAAATATTTAATTGTACAGCTGATCACACAAACCCAACTGTGACTTGTTTCTTCTGTAAATGAGTTGCACAGAAGAGTTACATGAACTGTGCAGCTTTTAGCTTAAGTTGAAGTTTCTGCCACTTAATGCAATATAAAATCATGCTTTCTGAATGATAGCTCAAAGAGGAGGATGAAAAAAGCCCTTTTCATCCCTCTTATGCACATTTTCCAAGAGCTTTGCTTCCCAAGATAAAGCATACAAGGTCTTCAGATATGCTTACAGCCCTGCACAAAACTGCACTGCCATGACCTAATTTGATCACATTTCTAGCCTTGTTTTTCTGCATAGATGATCAGTCGTTCACCTTTTTTTTTTAATTTTTGCATGATTTTCACTTTAAAACCCACACATTTTTTATTAGCTGATGCAAATTAGAATTGCACTGACTTCACAGACTACAGACAAGGTAACAGATTGCTCCACTAAAAAAGTAACAAGCTTTTTCCCCCCAAAGGAAAATTAGCTGCATATGGCAAGAGTAAGATCTGCAACTTTATTAAAAATAAGTCATATTTAGTGAAAGTAAAGCTCCCTCACTCAATGACTTAACTTTAATTAAAACACTAATAATTATAGTAGAAGCAGCAGTAAATAAAAATAATAAGACAAACATCTTCATTATCTATTGATAATGTCTCGTGTTGTCAAAGAGATCTTAGCCTTTTCCATATCAATGTGTCACTTCTTGAAAGTCACTGCAAACATCATGTGGAAAATTAATTCCAACATATGCATACAGTTACTTTAAAGAAAGTTAAAGGTTGGTACAAAAAGCAAGACCTCAACATTCAGTATTTTTCTAGTTCACATGGCCTGACAGATAGACCTGATTCCTAAACTCTGAGATTACACATCCAAGAGCAGAAAAAAGACCATAATTTACTGATGCCACCCTAACTCTGTAGAACAAGAAAAGTGTATCATTGCACATGACATTTAGTATCTGGCATAGACCTAATCAGTGTAGGTCCGAGTTGCCTGTGGTTGAAGTATTCCAAAACATTTAAACCAAATAAACAATAGAAAAAAAGGAAAGTCCTGTGAAAAAAAGAATAATCACATCAGTCTTCATTAGTCTCACAACTCACTACTCCTACCTCTTTCAAAACTTAACAAACTAAATGTGTTCTCACTCAAATGGCATTTTAAAAATGGTCAATGTATTTTTGACAAACTAAACACAACCATCATCTTCAGCTGTCACTCAGGTTCCTATTCCAGGAGCTCTTCAGACAAGAGAGTAGGGCAAACAATTGTGTTGTCATTTGCATTCTCACATCATAGTCGCGAAGTTTGCAAGTAATGTGAAATATCAAAATTGCATAGAGCCTTATAATTCTGAATATTTTTTCTGCTGAATGTTCCATGCTACAGCCCAGACAGACATCAAGTGACGTATCCCTGTGGCTGAGATGAAAATCACCAAGCAACACATGCGAGTTGCTGGGTCTGAAAGCAATGAGTTAACCGTGTACAAATCCAAAACATCACAGAGGAGCTGCTGCTTCAAAAAAACCCAAGCCTTCACTCCTCACATTAAAAGTTACACATTTCTCATGAGAGCTCCAGTAAGGCCAGCTCGTAGCTCGGACTAAATTTAAAATAACCAGAAGAGTTAACCTACAAGTGCCCCACCAATTTCAGGTGTTCACAGAGCTAGAGATGGTGCTGTTACACGCTAATAAGCAGCTGTCGTCTTATTACATTCTGCAGGTGGGTGAAACTGAAGCACAAAGGTGTCATTTTACTACAATTACCCATCTCACAGAGAGGTTGTGAGGTCTGACTTTGGGCCTGATGGAGAACCAGAGAAATCACCCAGCTGAGACAACTTCAGGTCTGCAAACCTGAGGGAAACTTCACCTTCACAAAGCACATCAACTATTAGCCATCCTCAGCGTCCTCACCCAAACACTGGCAACCCTAAGCACAAGCAGAGCCCCATGAATAAAATCCTGCAATTACTTCCAAATGAAGGACCTCAGTGCTGATGCTAAAACAAGGCCTTACAGCTTTTTTGAGTAGAGAATGCTGCATCAGGTTCACACAGCCAGAACCTCCTCCCTCAAGATGTGCACTGACAAACTGCAGGGAGCCTGTGCTCTGCAGCATGCTTGGAGATCCTCATGTACTAAGCAAAAAATACCAATTCTCCTCCAACTTACAGCAGAGCTGCTACTAAGTTTTAAACGGCAAAAATCAGATGGAAGCTCAGCCTAAAAAGTAATTAATTTGCAGCAAGTGTTAATTGCTAAGATTTATGTATTTTCACATGACTTACTATCATTAGAGAACCCAAACACCAACGCTGCATGGAATGACAGAAGCAGGAACCAATGGCGAGTTCAAACCACATTAAAGCAGTCACTTAGCACTAATTCTCACAGCAAAGCTGATGAACCAACTGAGTGATGCTTACAGAGTTCATGTCATTCAACAATCTCTAGAAGCATATTTGATACATATTTCTATTTAATACAGTCTAAAATAATCCAAGTGGACAAAATTTGTTGGATGTCTTTACTGGACAAAGCAAGATTTTCGCTGTGATAATATCACTCTGTAAGCACCGCTGGAACAAAACAAAACCATCCCTCAGACAGCACATCTCCTTTAAGGGTTTAGAATTCACAATAAGGAAAAACAAACCCAAAATGAGTATACAGCCTGAAGACTAAAGCTTTCTCTAAAGGGCTGCTATACTTGCAACTAGCTGCATTTCTGCCAGGGATCAAGAGCAGGACTTCAACATACCAGTAGTCTCTGTGCCTTGTTTCAAACATGTGCAAATTTCTGCCAGAAGTTAATTCCCTGACTCCTAGGAACTCAACTCCAGTCTCTGCATCCAAATCAAACTTTGCACTGGCATATCACACTAGGAAGGAACTTCAATCAAATGAAAAACTTACGTCTCCTGTTGAGAATAAATCCCAAAGATCTCGTGAATTGTCAGCACCAAGAGGTGTCCTGTTGGAGCAACTACAACCCTGATGTGAGAGGCACTGGGTGGGTTGGGAAAAGGGAATTATAATAAACTAAATTCAGATGAAACAGCTGTGCCATAACTGCATTGGTAAGTTTGTACTGATACACATCTGCCTCACCTATTAGCAGGAAAATCCCTCCTGGAATCACATTGGGCATGTCCACATGTTCTGCTATTACTTGTGGGTTATCAAAATAACATGGAAAATTTATTTCCTGCACTTCCAAAGTGTATCTCAGAATTTGCTGTACTTGTGTTATGGAAGGATTTTCTATTTAATCTTCAATACATAGCAACCACTTTTTGTCTTAATCTAAAGACATCTGTATTGGAAAAATGATCCAGCCTTGACCAAGGCTATTGGCAACAAAAACTCCTCTTTCTCCTGCAAGCTAATGCTCAAAAACAACTGATTGCCAACAATGAACAGCGTGTTGGTACAGTCAGTGATATCTCCGAAAACAGGACGTGGACCAGAGGGACCTCTATGGAGGGCATCTTTGCCAAAAAAACAAACTCACCTACATTTGAAACAGATTAAAATGGCTTCAAGACAGACTCTGTGTTAAAAGAACGCACAGAAACTCCATCATTTGGAGCACGCTAGCAGTAGGATGCAGAAAAAGACTGACTGACATCATTCACCCCCCACTCTCTCTCCTAGGATCCATCTCCCCATCTCACCACATAAAACACGCAATTCTCCCTACGAACAGCTCTCCCCCTGAAACAGAACCTCCCTCCTACCAGCAGGATTGGTTTCGATGACTCCTTTCATTTTTTCCCCTTAAGCATCCAACAGCATCATCTTCTTCTACGATTTCAGCCCAAAAAGTAAGTACTTGTAAACAGACACCATCCAATTAAATTAACTACAATTTTTGCAGCTCCGTTACAACGCATACACACAAAAAAGTGACCCACGCAGGAGTGAAGTATGACTAAACCAACATAATGCAATTACCATGACCTAACCCAATAAAGATTTTAGAATCAAAACAGAAACCGAAGCAGCGTTGAACCCATAAATTTATGGGAAGACTTTAAGAAAAGATCCTTTTAACGACCTAGAGCAAAGTAATTTTAAGTAACATTCCTGAGATGGAGACACAAAAACCTCATTAAGTAGCAATTCATAATCAAAATAACATTCGCAGAACAATTTTAGAAAATTATAAAGTGTTACAAGAGGAATTGTACTTCAAATGGGTTCAGAGCCTTCAAACTTTAAAAGGTCAACAGCAAGTAGGTTTTAAGAGAACAAAGAAATCTAATGCTACCTATTCAAATCCATAAAAACACAAGAGGCCCCAATCCCATGTGTCTAGGATGACTCTGAGAATCTAAATGAATCATCACCTTTCTGGGGGTTTTTTGAGTGCTGTTTTCTCTCCTCTGTGTTAATTTGTTCTTTGGAGTCACTATTTTTAATTTTCATTTAAGGCAGCTTAAACCTAAAAAAAAAAAATAAATAAAAGTAGAACTGAGCCACACAATGACATAAAAGAGAGAAATGAAGAACAAAATTGGTTAATACAAAAGCAATAGGTGGGTAAAATAGGAAGAGCCTTCAAAAATTTGGAAGGAAAGGGGTTAGTCATCAAAATAGGGATCTCTCCTGGAAAAGGAGGACACTCTCTCGGAATACTAAGGAGTTGAAGGGATAATAACGGCAGGACCGCTGCCCTGTCAAGGCAGCTCCTCCAGGGAATGGAAGTAAAGATAAGTGCTAAAGAATGGGACAGGAAGTAACCCAGAAAGCTCAGCTGCTGGGAAACCAAACCTCTCCCTCGCAGGAGTTCACGCTCCAGGAGCCGTCAGCCGCGCACACACACACACACACGCACACACACAAAAAGCCGGCCAAGCCCCGGCGCACAGCTCCAAGGCCCGGCGGCCGCCAAGGCACCCGGGGCGCCGCCGGGGGCTGGGAACGGGGTCCCCCTCCGCGGGCAGCCCCGGGGGCGGCCCGGAGCCCGCCGGGGGAGGGGGCAGGGGCGGCGGAGAGCTGCGCACCCCTTCCCAGAGGGGACGGCGGGGGCGTCCCTCACAGCCCCGCAACCGCCGGAGGGGCTGCCCGGTGTGGGCGAGGGGAGGCCACGGGGTCGCGCCCCCCCCTCCCCGCGCCGCGAGAGACCCCGGGGCAGCCGGGGTTACCTGCGTGACCCGTG
>JACBWW010000021.1:8771085-8837840 GCA_020086605.1 Lanius collurio
CCGGGGCTGAGGGGAGGGCCCGGCAAGGGCTGAGGGGCGGCGGGTCGGTGGACGGAGGGTCGCTGGGTGCGTCCGGCGGGCTGGGGGTCTCTGCGCCGTGCGGCTGCCGGGGCGGGAATCCGCGCTGGTGTAGGGGCGAGAGGGCTCGGCTGCTCTCGGTCCGGTAGGATGGGGCTGTGGAGGCTCTGGAGGTGCCTTCGTGCTCGCTGTGTCGGCCCCGGGTGTCCCGTGTGCTGAGGGCTCCGGTGCGCACCCAGCGCTGGCAGTGCTGAGGCTGCGGCCGGTGAGGCGGCCCCGGGCGGGCTCCGGCCAGCAGTGACTGAAGGCGCTCGGCAGAACTGCGGCCAAAGCGTCTGGCGTACTTAGGGTCTCAGTTAACAGGGATTGCACGGCTCGGGTTATTTACAGACTCTGGAAGGAAATTACACTAATTTAGAGGCATTTACAGTATTTCAGCACTGTGAAAAAGTTTATTGAAAGATGAGCCTACCCATGTCACTGTAGGTACGAGGAGTCCAAAGTGTATTTTATTTCTTTAATGCTACTATCATTTCATTGTAAGGAGATCCACAGCCTTCAGATTCACACCCAAAAGTCATGGACTGATGTTTCATTTTGCTTTATCAGATTTAATTTTTAATGAAAATAAGGTGGAGTTTTGGATATTTTTTCTCCCAAAAAGGGCCTTAAAGCTCGTCTCATTCCAGCCCCTGCCATGGGCAGGGACACCTTCCACTATCTCGGGTTTCTCTGAGCCCCATCCAACCTGGCCTTGGACACTCCCAGGAACGGGGCAGCCACAGCTTCTCTGGGCAACCTTAGCCAAGGCCTCCCCACCCTCACAGGGAAGAATTTCTTTGTAATTTGACTGTACTAATGTAATCATGGTTTGGTTTTTTGTTTGGTTTTTTTTTTTTTTTTAACTAACACAATGGCTTATAATGGTATGCAATAACTAAGACGTGTAAGTGAAGATCCGTAAATTTGACTTTGATTTTGAAGCATTATTAATCATGAAAATAACATATAACCCCCCATTTTTTTTTGTTTCTTACCTTCTGCGTAGTTTTCCTTCCTGTCTTTTGCCTTATCAGTCTATATATAAGGTTTTTAGAACTGTTTCCTGTTGTTTATGCAGGAGTCTGGCTCTGTGAGATGTTGCCTTAATTGGTTTTTAGATGCTGTCATGAATAACTCAGATAAATAATACAAATAAGGGTTGGAGTTTGTCACTTCTCTACTCTTCAGCTTTGAGCTTTCCACTCTCATGCTGTGTCTGAAACAAATTTAGTCCTTGTCTCATATTTTCTCCCTCTTTGAAGTAAATGTCTTCAAAATAAACCTCCTAACTTTTCATTTCCTTCAGTGACTTTTGTTTGTGATCTGTTGTCACGTGTGAGTGAGACATATCTTAGAGATGCTTTTGTAAGGTGTTCTGCAAATTAATGATGGAACATAAAAGTGTTATGGGAGGATCCAGGAAAGCACAGCCACTATTGTGTGGTGAAGGTGAAATCTCGCAGTGGATGTCATAGAAAAGTTCTGAATCCCTTCTATCTTAACCACCTTGCTGGATCATGTGAATTTGTGCATGAGATCTGTTCATTTACCACAGAAGGTGATAATTCAAGTTAATCTCAAACACAGAACTAAATGTGTTGAGATAATTTTACTTTATTAGGTCTTCATTTGGAAGAAATAAAACTCAAAGATGGGAACAATAGCTATATAAAGTATTCAGAGTGATTTCTGAAGAAATTTTATAAGGTTTCAGGTAATAAATTTCCACCTCAAATGGAATTCCGAATAGATTCTGCAAATGAAGAGGGAATTTATTGCCTGAAATATCAGATTTATTCTTAACATCCAAAATGTGGAGTATGGGGAAGGATGGGGGAAGGGTTCTTGGCTCTATCAGGTGAGGAACATGCTGTAACATTTTTGAGTTTTCAGGTCAGCCCTTGCTGAATGTGTCTTTAAAAATACCACACCAGAGGGAATTGTAGATCACTCCTGCAAGCAACTTCATGCTCTCAGATTTTAGCTTCTTTTCTGAAGGAAATACTTCCTGATGGTGGGAGAACTGATGAGTCAGGGTAGCATATCTTGGTCTACCTCTAATCCATTGTACCTTTGGGAAGCCATTTTGTCAATACATGCTTCAGTTGCAGTTAAAAAATCAGGTTGTAAAAATGAAGGTGTAATGCTCAATGTTTGATGTTTTAAAAACTTATGAAGATTATAAGGTAGAACAAAAATGCCTCATATACTGACTTGTACAATTTCATTGTTTTTTAATATTCTATTAAAAACAAGTAATAATTTAAAATATTTGGTCTGATGATAAATGCAGGTGGAATTGATACATAGCTGGGAAGATGTTAAGGATTTCTTACTGTTTAGAAGACTGAACTGTTTTCTTCCTATGGTAAGAAAGGGGAAGTGTATGTAAGTAAAACCCAACTACAGGTGGATGCAGGATTCTACCTGGAATTCTACCTGGTTGATTATGCCAGACTTAGAGATAGAAATGCAAAAAGTATGCAAAGTATGAAAAAAAAGTATGAAAATTCCTATAAGGAACTTAAGTTCCACTCCTAACTTCAGCATAGATGCAGGTAATGAGTTTTTGTTGGTTTTAATTAGAAGAGGTCTGGTTACAGAGCGTGTTAAAACTGCTCTAAAAAGATAAATATTACAGGTGACCATCACTCTTAATGTAGGTGAAAAAGAAACTCTGATGTTCTTAAGGTTGGGTTTTGGGGTTTTTTTGGGGTTTTTTTTTTGAGAAGATGGGGTATCTGTCTGGCCATTTACATACTGGATAGAAAATTGTGAGGGTTTAGGTGCTCACAATTCATGCAGAGATTTGAATTCTTAATAGCTCCTAATTTTAGGCTATAGGAAGTATTCCAGTGCTGTGATTGAAAGATATCTTCCAGTGACCTGGGGATAAAGACTTTTTTCCCCCCACTTTTCCTGAATATGTTTAAGTGTTTTTATTGGCTCTTAATAAATTTTACACTCTGTTTTTTAATTATTTTTTAATTTTCAACTTCTGAATCCCTGTGTCCTTGAGGCCAGCCCACCTTGAGTCTGTGTGCAGTAAAATTCAAGACTTGTCCTTTGGCTTCCATTTTTTTGAGAGCTGATGCCAGTTCCAGCCCCAGTGGAGCAATGAATGTTGCCAATTCAGAGGAAAATTTGCAGCTGCAATTTTATGCCTGTTTTTGGAGGTAACTGTCACAAAAGAATTTAGGTTGTAGTAGTTTTAGCAATGCAGAGAAAGACTTGATCCAAGTTCTCATATCTTTAGGAGTAGTCCTTAGTAATAGTCATCTTTAGTTTTGTTAATTCCAGCAAATGAATTTTGGTGTTAGTAATATAATACTGGAACTGTGAACTTCTTCCCAGCATGGTAATTCTTCATTTTAATGTCTCACTGAGACAGTTTTGTGCAGCTGAATTTGCATTTTCAAAATAAGTTTAATAATGATAGCATTAACTCTAAAAATATGTGTTTGTTCTTTTATATTTTCTAGTTGCTTGCAAAGTAACAGCAAAATATTTTATTTATAGGTAACTTAGAAGAGAAATACCCAATGGTGCTTCTGTTTCTCTTACTATGAAAATAACTTGGAAGCTGATTTGCAGTGAATTATCAGTGAAGACACACAGCATTTTCTGGAATATTGCATGATCTCATAATGAAGATCTCTCTCCTGCAGCAGATGTACAAGGACGTCCTGGCAGGCATTCCCCTAGCAAGGGAAAGCCATCATTATTCCTCTTTAATTAATCTGTGTGTTGAGCAGCCACCAGAAGGAGATGAATCCTGTCATCAGAAGCATCTGCCATCTACTGCTGGCAGTGTTAGGAGCCATCAGGACACTGATATGTCAGATGTCCCTGCAACAGATGATTTATCAAACAGCTTTGCAAACATGAGCTCCTCGTTCTGCCCACGAGAGGTGATGCTGCTCCAGTTAACCTTGATCAAGATGATGGTGGCAAAAGCAGAGTCCCAGGAAATTGAACTCCACACGAGACAGAAGTACTGTGAAATCTTTGTTCTTCTGAAGGAGGCAAAAATTGACTCAAAATTGGTAAGCTTTTGTAAACTTCTGAAAGATTTTTTTATGAAAGGAGGAAAAATAAAAAGGAATGTGCCTTAGACATTTTTCCTTTTTTACCTGTCTGCAGATTCACCTGCTTGGTTGTTACGATGGGCTGTTATCTCACATGGCCTCACAAACTTTAGCATCTCTTGTGTATTTCCAGCTGAAGGAAGAGGTGAGTGTGGCATCACTTCACAGCTCAAAAAAATGGCTTAGTGAACTTGTGCCTGCAGGTTGTTCCATTTGATTCTACAGCCAAGTATTTATTGTGTTATATTTTCTGAGAAACTTTGTCAGCTGTGTTAGGAGGAGTGTGAAGTATGGAAAGCAAGAAGATCTGATGTGTAGCAGAAGTGGTTTTTTATATATAAAAATATGGAATTTTTTGAAATTCTTTTAAGGTAAAATATGTGTAGATGACAAGAAATATTCTTTAAGGTTGCAATACAGATATTAAAAAAAAGTCATGATCTAGACTATCACTATTTTTACAGTTCCTTGGTATCTGTTGGGTGATGCAGTAGATAAAAATAAGTAATAACCTCTTGGAAGTTAATCAAATGCTTTGATGTATCTTCTTGTTTGAATATCCCAATTGCTTGATTTTTTTAAAAATTTGCTGTATATTTAGTGAATATATATTACAGTCTCCATAGTAGCATCCTGAACACAGATTTATTTCATAACTATGTTTGTAATATTTCTCGCCAAGTTGTCTGGGAATTATGAATTCAGATCTGGTCTGTCTACAGCACTATCTGATTTTGGGTAGGTCACATGACATTAGGAGGTTTGGTTTTCCCTTTTTGGAACATACAGATAATTTCTATTGCACGCATATGTTGCTTCATGTTTGTAATTAAAGGCCTAGTAATTGGCCCAGGACAGACACTATTTCTACCTGTGTTTTATCTGTGTCTACATTTGAATCTTTTTAATGTACAATTTTAAATCATTGTGTTATGATTTAATGTAATTTGCGTAACAACTGAAAGGATACGTGATTGGTTCTTGAATTATTTTTCTTAGGACACCTTAAATGTCACGTGGCTCCGCTTTAGCCTGAACACGCTGTTGGGGTTCCCCGGGAATGCCCGGGTGGCCGCTTGCCTGTGGACTCTGGCGGCGATTCTCAAGGAGACGCTGAAGGACGCGCTTGTCCCCAGAGCAGGTAGCGGCGGTGGCGGCGGTACCGACACGCGGGTGCCGCCAGGGGGAGCAACTCACCTGGAATTCCTCGGGAATAGTCCGGCTCCAGGACACCTATTCCCTTCCTTTTACAGGGGGTGACGAAGTGCTGCTAAAGTGTAGTGGTTTAAACATATTTATATTCTGAAAGTAGTCACAACATCGGTTTATTTCCTATTTACGGATTTATCTGTGTCACACTGTGAGTCAATAATGTGCCTCTTCTTGCTGTAGGTGTTCTGAAGAAGTTGTTGGCTCCTCTTGATGCGGTGCTTGAGGGATTTTATAATGCCATCCTGCTCCATCATTTTGACAGTCACCACTACACTTCACCTTATTCTGAAGCAACAAACAATCTGATCAGTTTTATAGATCTGCTTGAAGCACTTTTGGCTTCCAGAATTGAAATGGAATTACCTCTCATGTGCCAGAGAGTTTTGTTTTTGAAAGTTTCTTATATCCTCAACCTTATTAGCTCATCAATTCCCTATGTAATCAAGAAGAAATTAATTTTTCTCCTTAAAAGATGTGTCCTTTACAAGTCTAGAGAAGATGCTAAAAGTGGATCACTGTTTTTACAAAGCCCTTCTTTATGTGAGGATGTGCTTGCACTGAGTAACGCTATTCTGCAGCTTGTGAATTTGACTTGGCTTAATCAGATCCCACTCAGTGGAAAGTCCAGCTACTTTGGAAGCAGTGAACCTGCTCCTGGAGATGATTCTCAAGGTGGTTCTGACCAAACTGTTCTCAGAGCCTTAAGTTTGGTTGTGCTTAAAGCACTGGAATTCAAGATTCACAACTCTGCAACAGAAGCAGAAATCAAAGGTAACAGTCCATTTAAATTTTGTTCATTAAGCACCAAGAGTTTTAGAGCTTTCAGATTTTGTAGTCGCACCTCATTAAGTCTGTAAATAGACTTCAGCTGATTTAGTGGTGGTGGGAGGGAGGAAATAGAAGACTCACCCAAGAAACTGCTGTTGCTGTGTCCTGCCCAATTAGTTATCTCCTTGTGTTTTATCAAATCCTTAGCCCTACAGTGTGTTGGGCTTGAAACAGCTGCATTTGGGATTGAAACTTTTTCCTATTAAGAAATTAAGCCATCTTGGGAGCACCAGGCTATTCTCCAGCTGGAAGAGTCCATAGCACAAGCATCTACTCTGTTCAGGATGGGGAACTGAAAGGAGCTGCAGGTAACACCCTTATCTTTTTTAAGGTGGAGGTAGAACTTTAGGCACCATTGTGCATTTATTTTATTGAAGCTACAAGTTATTGTCAGCCAAGTAATGTAATGAGGCAAAACTAGCTATGGTATGGAAAGGTAAATAAAAATAAGGAACTTCCAAAGTAAGGCACAGGGAGATTGTGGGACTTAACACAGAATCAGAGAATGGCTTGGGTTGGAAGGGGCCTCCTTAAAGATCATCTAGTTCCACCCCCCTGCCAAGGCACAGACGCTTTCCATTAGACCAGCTTGCTTTAAGCCCCATCCAACCTGGCCTTGAACACTTCCAAGGATGAGGAAGACATAGGTTCTCTAGGCATCCTGTGCCAGGGCCTCACCACCTTCACAGAAAAGAATTTCTTCCTAGTATCCAATCTAACCCTGCCCTTTGGCAGTGGGAAGCCATTCTCCCTTGTCCTGTTGCTCCAAGCCGTTGTCCAAAGTTCCTCTCCCACTCTTCTGGAGCCCCTTTAGGCACTGGAAGGGGCTCTAAGGTCTCCCCAGAGCCTTCTCCAGGTGAACACCCTGTTCTCCCAGCCTGGCTCCAGAGCTTCTCCATGGCCTCCTCTGGACTTGCTCCAGCAGCTCCACATCCTCCTTATGTAGATGGTTGTGTTCTTCTCCCTGACTGACAGGTCTGGCCCTTCCAGTTACCAGGTGTGAGCGTTCCTCCCATAGCTGCTCCCTTGGGCTGGTTTGTTGTAGTGAGGATCTGGCCTGGGGCAGGAGCAGAGCTGCTGCTGTGCCATGGGCAGCAGTGGGATGGCCGGGAATGCTGCGGGAGTGGCGTCCCTGACGGGAGAGGCCACGCTGCTGTGTCACACTGGGAGCCAGTGAGTGCCTTCTCCCTTGCACCAGGAAGCACCGGGGTGAGGCTTTTTGCCTGAGAGCCCTTCCTGGAATCCCATCTTCCCACCTGCCCTTTTCCCACTGAGAGCACCTCGTGCACATGTGATGCTGTGTGAATGTGGATGTGCAGGTTCTATGAGCAAAGCAGTGTGCTGGCCCTGAATTACAGCCTTCATGGAAAAAAAATGGAAAAGTTCAGAAGCAGCATTTCTAGTCAGACACCAGAGAGAATGGGCATTTCTGTATTTATTGATTATGTGGCCAAAAATGATTTCTATTTCTTTTTAAACAAGGATGAAATTCTACAGCACTTCAAATACATTGAGGCATTTCTGTTCTAGGTGTAAATATTATTTTGCTTTTTATATTTCTGTGCTATGTAGCAAGCCTAAAATCAATTTTTAATTCATCTGCGCAGAAAAGCTACAACTTCCATAAGATAGCTTCTGAAACTTTTCCTGATTTTTGGAAGATGTTACATTTGTGATGTCAGTTGCATTCTTAAAGATTAATAATTAATATAAGTATTTCTAAAGAATATTAAGAGGAATTTCAATTTGGAAGAAATGGTACTTCCTTATTTTAGTGACAATACAGGAAGTGTTTAAAACAAGCACCTAAATGCTTTAATATGCTAACTTCCCTTCCGGGAAGCTGCTTGATCTTCTTGCTATTAACATGGATTAGAGTGGCTTAACTTTAATTAATTTCAATTTTGAGAGTAATTTTCAGATTTATAGGGAAGAGCTTCAGTCTGAAGAGTAACTATTAACAACAAAGATAATTTGATGTTCCTATTATTTGCTAGGAGGAAAAGCAAATCTTAGAGTCACATATTAAGGAAAATCACGTAGTGATGCAGTAAATAAAATTGATTTCAATGTTGCAGGAGAGTTTTTTGTTTTCTAAACATTGAATCTGTGCTGTGTTATATCAAAAACTGCTGTGTAGAACCACACTATCACATAGTATGTCATTAGTATTGAAGATGTAAGTTTTCTGACTTAAGGGAAAGAGTCTCTGTGTCTAATGAATACAAAGTGATTTTTATGAGTAAGCTACTGCACTAAATGGCAAGAACCAATCTATAAAATTTGATGCTGTGATAAATCAGTTGAGCTAAGGAGAGATAACTGCATTTATGAGCTGTTATGTGCTGTTAATTTAAAAAATAGTGTATGTCATTTGGCAACAAAAAATGTATAGCAAAAGTCATGGTTCTTCTTTTCAGGAGACTTTGAGAGTTCCATGTCCCAGCTGTTGATGTTCTGGAGGAGTCATGTAAAGCCTTCCCCACAGTCTCACCCAGTTGTGCATCACTGTGAATGGCTCTCCTTGGTTTTCATGGAGCAAGATGATGACATGTGGGAAGCTGCTAAAGTTTTATTACTCATCTATTTAAAATTTTATAGGTTAGTATAATTTTTTTTTAACAGAACTATGAAGAATTGTACTTTACTGAGGTTACTGTGACATACATGATGTTTCCATTGGTTGTTTTTGTTTGAAGGAAAGGTATTTTTTAATAATTTAAAATCCCCCAAACCTCAGGATGATGCAATAATGAGTGGTGTAAGAGCTGATAATTCAAGTCTTTTTTTGGATGGAAACAGAGGAGTTGTGAAACAGTTTCCTACTAAATACTTTATCATATCCTGTAATTCAGGATAATTGACTTTGTGTTTAAAATAGTGGTTAAACAGATAAAAAGTAAGATTGCTTCCTTACAGTACTGAAGGTTGGGTGAGAATGAGATATCAGAATTAAACTTCAGTAATTCAGGTACTTCTGGCAAAGTTTATAAGGATTGGCCCTATGGGAATTCCAGCTACTTTATAAAAATGGTTATTGCTAACAACTGAAATGTGTTCTTAATGGATTTGTCCTGGACATACAATGCTTCATTGTTGTTTATATTATTATACAAAATATAATCCTAACTTACACAAGGCCCTCAAGCTTCAAATGGGAAGACAGTGCAAGTAATATCTTAGATACACACAATTCTTAGACATTTAACTGCAAGTAGGCTTCTCTTCCAGTGTGTGTAACATTCTGAAAGTTGGTCTGAGTTCAGGTTTACAAAAATATTAAAATAAGATTGTTTCATTTTTGTATTAAAGTACAGTTTATGTGTTATAAGTAACTTCTATTCCAGCAGGAATGTTTCCTAAGGAGTGCCCTTTAAGGCCTGCTCTAAGTGCTTTGGGTTCTTCAGCTGTACAATCTCCTGGCCCCACCTACCTTCATTCTTTCTCACTCTAATATAAAGTCTTTTTTTGGCTCTTACCTTTTCACAAAATTAAAACAGAGCAACAATCCATCTTCTGCATATTGCTGTTTAAAAAAGAAAATTGTAAACTTCCATTGAATTATTTCCTGGCTTACTTTTCAGGTTACGGCATGATGCTGTTGCTAACCTAAGCCAAAAAGAGGACGAGTCCTGGAAGTTCCGTGTGCATACAGGTGGATATAACCCACACTGTATCTTTTTATTCTTTCTGGAAAAGGTTGCATTTGATTCCACAGTGCTTCTAGATTTTTTGATTTCATCAGAAACTTGCTTTCTGGAGTACTTGGTCAGGTACTTAAAGCTTCTTGGGACGGAGTGGCATCAGTTTGTAGATGTCTGTAACCATTTTGATGCCAGCTACATCACTTTCCACTCAGTTTGTTCTGTCAAGCCACCCCACCAAGAAAAGCAAAGCTGTGTGACTGGGGAGAGTTTTCAAAATGCTGGTTGTGAACCAGAACCACAGACTCCAAGGTCTTTGACTGCTTCTCACAATTGCCCGGTGTTTACAGCACAGCAGGGCAATAATGAAGCTGCAGAATGGAACCAGCCTGACTCATTGACAGGCACTGATAGCACGTCCCTGCTCGGTTCTCTTCAAAGCCTGGTTAATTATGACAGCTCAGAGGACTCGGAGGTGGAATCAGATGGAAAAGAGTGCTTGGTAAACACCAAACAATTGCCTACAAGCAATGAGGGTGACGGGAGGAGAAGGGAAACTGGTTGCAGCTGCAGAGATGATGACCAGAATCCATGCATGTCTGAAGTGTTGCCTCTGAAACCAAAGGGATCTCGTACCTCATCCTGTTCGACTTGTATGGCATCTTCAGATAATATTGCTTCCCTAAGAATAATGCTTTACAAATCAACAAAGTGTTTGCAAGAGCTGCAAGAAGCTATTTCTAGGTTGCAGAGAAGAAATCTTTTCCCATATAATCCATCTGCGTTGCTGAAACTGCTGAGCCACATTGAGAAGATGAGTAAATCCATGAATCCACAATAATCCAAAGTGTTCTTGTGGGTATTTATAACAAGTTCACCAGGGAATATTTTCATGAGATGACTTCTAAAGCTCATGCTTCTTGCAGTAGTCAGTTCATTTAACCTCAGGCAGGGTAAACATGGGTTTGGTTGACACCCTAAAACTCTGGAATTGCATCCAGTGATATGATCCATGACCTGAGGGTCCTAGGCTTATTCATGATATGTATGTCAAGGTACAGTGTATAAGGATTAATTGTTGGATATTCAACATTTTGTAATAAATAACTCATGTGAAAGCATTTCAAAAATATGATACCTAAAGTGTTGTCAATTGTACTAATGTCATTCTATTGATGAATTCGCTGCCACATTGGTAGTGGTTTATGGACTACAGGGCAAAGTTAATGCAACACTTGACTGCTTAGAAGTCGGGCTAAATAAAATAATATAGTTGGGGACAGTTTACTGTTTATCCTATGTGTTCTGCATTGGTGCATTGCTCAAAGTGGACCTTCAGGTGTCCATAATCCTTTAATTAAAAGAAAAGGTAGATGAGAAATTAAAGCATATATTGTCTATGGAAAACTTTAGTCAAGAATTGTATTTTAAATTAACCTTAGGTAATGCAGAAGTGAAATTCCAACAGAATTTTTGCATCTATCATGCATTTCATATAAATATAGGATGTATACTTAATAAATCTAAATCAGAAAGATAATTAGAAAGTAAGTGTCTCCAGTGCAGTGAGATGGATATTGAAGATGTTAAATTATTATACTTATATCTTTTATTAGATGTAATTTGAATAACCTGAAAAGTAAGTGTCTGAGTTTGCCTGGGGGAGTGAGTTCAAGAGCAGGATCCAATGCAGCGTGTGCACTTAGCAGGAGAGCACCTGATGCTGCTACGTTTGACTTGCAGCTTGTAGTGATCTGCCCAGGGTTAGGCACTGGGACAGTACTGACAGCAGGAGCACTGGGAAAACCTCAGACCTCTTCACAACGGTGAGAAGCAACTTTTCCTTTTAGGATCTCTTGAAAGTAAGTGCTCTCTTCTGACAGAGAACAAGTAAGGGCTCTCTTCCTTTTGAATAGCTATTTAGTGTTAAATTAAAATAGATACTGAGCTAAGATGAGCAGTTTCTGGAGCAGGTTTCTGACCCTCAAATCTCTGTGGCCATCTTCTACATTAGTCTTTATTTCTGAACTGGTGAATCAACACAACTGGAAGGTGAAGAAAACTGGGTGTTACTTATGGGATCCTTTAGCTGGCAGTTCCAGTGCTCTCCAGTGATTCTGGAATGGGATGAATTCTCAGACAGGAAGGTTTGAACCTCAGTCTTACTCCTTCAGGATGACAGCTGTGTTTTACATAGGAAGGAGTGATCCTCTTCACTGGCATGAAGGGGATTTGAATATTCAAAGTGTTTGTTGTACCTTGGTTTTTTCCTGAGATCAAGACAGCTGTTGTGAAGACGGGTGGTTGGGAAAGTCAAGGAAGGGAAACCTTTCCGTTCATGCCTGGAGTTACTGTAGTTAAGAACTAACCTTGGAGTTGTCTGGGGCAGAAACATGCCTGGCTTCTCTTTGTTTGAGCTCACTTATACTGTAGCTGCTGAGTTGCTCATTTCTGTTGGGACTAAAATCCCTCTGGGTGTGTTCAGAGATGCAGCTCCAGACAACTTGGGTACTTTTCAGTTCAAACACAGGAAGTGCCACGGGCGAGGTGGTTGAGCAAGAGTTTCTCAAGTTCACAATTTTCAAAGTAGGTAGGTACTTATATTTCAGTGGAATCCTTTCCACTATCCTCACTCCTTTTCTAATCTAGCCTTAGCTGACTAGGTTATTTTAATTGAGCAATTCCATTGTTTTCACTGAACTTAGTATTGTTCAGCATTTTTTGATCTACACTTTGCCAGTTGGAAGTCTCTAAATTGTAGCAGTATCTCTGACATGGATATGATAAGCTGAGTGGGAAAGGAGAATGGTGTGGTAATTTTGGGTAAATCCAGATTATTTGTCAGTAGTTGCTGCAACTATATAAGCTCTTTAAATTAAGAGTTCAGACATCTCAGAACAGTGTGTAGAATGTTGCAAGAAATGTAGGAGCCATAACCTGATTTTTTAAATACAGCAAATCCAATTGCACTCCAATTGTATTTAATTCTTACAGGCTTGAGGCTGACTGTGTGACCCCCTGGTTATTAGAAGTCATCATTCCCACATTTCCCTTCTCAGAAAGCCATTGCTTTAATTCTCGGGATGTTTTAGTTGTGGGTAAATACAGCTTGTATCTGGGAACTAGATACCTTAATGTGTTGATATTCTACCATTTATGACCCAAGATGGATTTAAATTGATGAGGCAAAGTTTTTTTTTTATTGCACGCAAAGTGAGGGTGAGCCATGAAAGTGGATTGTAGTTCTTTGGCTGTATTGAGAAAGCCAACCACAAAAAAAGCACCTTACAAAAGACCTTGTATTTTAATCCATTGGTGAGTAGAGAAAGTGGTCTGGTTGGGGTTTGTTAGGTTTTGGTTGGGTTTTTTAAATGGTATAAAGTTTTTAGGCACAGCTATTTCATGTGCTAGAGCAAATTAATTCAGCTGCAGAACCTGTTACCAGAGTTAAGTTAGAACGTGGGAATTAGGTCAGTGATTACCAGAAGATTAATGTGCCTTACCTTTGGATATTGATACCTGTCAACTTTTCTTGTATTATTTCAAAGCAAGACATGGAACAAATCAGGAGACCTGTGTGGAGACAGTTTTCTATCTGAGGACTCCCGAAATGTTCACAGTTCCCATTTATTCAGTTGTTTTGTGTAGTTTACCTTCAATATCAGTTGAAGTTTAATTAAAGTTAAACTTGTTTTATAAACTTTAATGAGGTAAGCAGTTAGCACTAGAAGTTACTTACAGGATGTACTTTTTAAAAAGAACATTTTTAAACTGAATGTTTGTAGAGCTTGATGGCAGCTACAGCTGAATCCAGGTGGTTCCACAATCGTGGTTCTTCAAACTGGATTTTCTCCAGTATTTTTACAGCTGCTTTCCATTCTGCTTTTAAGACTCGTAGTACAAGTTTTAATCCTGTAATACAAGAATAAAAACCAAGCTTGGGAACCTCTATATTTATAGTACCCTTGTAAAGCTGGGAATAGGGAGCCTTGGTTGTTCCCTGGTTTATCACTGTAGGATAAGCTTTGTTTGTACTTCTTCCAGAGTCAGTCTGGGATGATGTCTGAAGTCAGTATCAGGGATTTATCACAGTGTCAGTAGGAGTGAAAATATTGTGGTCATTGCAGTGTTACTACTGTGTATTTTCCCTTAGAGTTGTCCTAATGAGTTTGTTAATTTTTGCTGTATTTTGTTCAACTCTTTTGGGCCACCTGGTTCATGCTGAAATCTTGTTAGAAGCCCATGGTGCGTGTCAGAATGGGTGGCAAGGCAGTCTTTTACTGTCACTGCCCCAGTGGCAGGCATGGACTTGGACTTGGTTGAGAAACATGACAGGGATTTAAGCTTTTCTAAGTCATTATCTTCTTAAATGTTGTGTAAATGAGTTTATTGCTAATAACTGTCAGAGATGCTCTTTAATGGACCAGCTGGCTTGGTGCTAGCTTACATCATGAATGGAAGGAACAAAATGTATTTTATTGTAAAAATCTTGCATGGAGAATTACTATATTCTTAGTTATTTCTGATTCCTTCTTTCCCTATACTGTAAAACATGAGTTTTGCCAGTCAGCAGTGTCCTTTCAGGGGGGAAATTTGAAAAAAATGTGAATTGTTGGAAAAAATACCACACAGAACCTCAAAAGTGTGCACTGCTGAATGTTGGCTTCCTTAAAGTTTGTAGGGAAGGTTTGCATGTCCATATTCTGAAATTGTCTGCAATTGTAGCTGCTCATTGGAGTTGTCCAAGCATCTACCCCATCTCATCCTAGTTCTTGAGAGTTAAAAATGGAAGTTTTCTGTGGAACTTCAAAGAAATTCCAAATGCCTATAGCATTTGGAGGAAGTAATAGCCACATGTTAAAGCATGAATAATAATTTGAAGTCTATTTTGCAAAGCACTGTATATTCATTAAGTAAAAAAGACTTGTCAAATGACAAAAGCCTATGTCCTTATTTCTTTCCTTGCTGGAAAGGAAAAAGCTTTATCTTCAAGTGTCACCTTCCAGGGTTTGTCAGCTCTAGTGATTTTGTCTCTAAAGACCTTTCATGGCTCTTTCATGTGGAGATTTAACTGAAATAGAAATTACTGCTTTCTGGACATTTAGCTCCAGTAGTTGGCTTCCTTGACAACATTTCTATCCTTCAAGAAATTTGTGTCTTTCTTCTGACACGAGTACAGCTACTGTGAAAGTTAGATAAAGGTCCATTAAGCAGCAAATACCAAACTCAGCCAAATGTTTTAAAATGTTCTTTATCTCCTCAACGAAGAATCCAGTACTTGGTCATATTCAACAGGGCATTGGTCCCTCTAAAGGAATATTTCTTCAACTCAGCTAAAATTACTGACCAGCATGATGCCACTATTTTCTGTAATTGTCAATTAGGAGCTGATGCAGAAGTGGGAATTGCTGGGTGTGAAGCATCAAAGGAATTGTCTTTCAGTTTCATTTTCTTTCAGGAAATACTCATATTTTATGTTTTCTGTGGGTGGATAAAGATTGATGCTCCAAGAGTCTCCCAGTAATGTAATCAAACAATGTTTGCAGCACTGTCTTACGTGCAAGTGTTACAAATTCCTGAGGTTTATTTTCATACTGTCGTCAAACCAGTGCTTCCAGCTCCAAGGATCAATAAGGCATCTTTTTTTTTTAATCCTATGTTATTTCTATGTTGTTGGAAATGGATTAAGGAACTCTGATTTAGTTGGATTAATTGTTAAATCTCTTAGTCTTGCAGCCAGAAAATTGTGTGAATTAGTCTCCTGCATTTTCAGATAGTGGCAGCGCACAGGAGTGTTGTTTGGGTGAATTGGCAGTGCTGTAAGTGGAAAGGAAAATGTGAATTTTGCCTTTTCAAATGTATTGGAACAAAATTAGTGGAAGTTCCTTATATAGATAAGCAGTTATATTTGACTTTTCTGGTGTTTCTGGTTAACAGAAAAGGGGTTTTGATAAGTATAGATAAGTTGATGCTAAATTGAGGGGGAAGCAAAAAAAACTTCTCACCAAAGGTAATTTAAAGATAAGACAGATTAGGATTTTGCATAAAGATTGTGTCATGACCAAATTGTGAACAGATGAACTCTTCAGCAAATCACATGTACATCTCTGTGCCCCTGGATATGAGAGGATTTTAAACTCCTGTCTGGGGGGCTTATTGATACATGGTGTGTTCAGTATTTAAATGGAATACAGCCAGGGGTTTGTAACTTGAGAGAGAGCATGATTGTGAGGTTCCTGGCCCTCTGTGGTTGAGTGTGAGAGAAATTGGTTGGAAGGCAGTCCCCAGGTAATACCTTTTCCTGGAGCCTTTTTTCCTGAGGCATATCCAAAGCCTGTGGCAGATTAGATCAGCAGTAGAGTGTGTTCCTTCCCTTCACTGACTTTATCCTTCCAGTATTGCTTCTAACATCCTCTCATCACCCACTTCACCCAAGTCATCTTCCTTCTTATTATTAAAGCCCAGATTTTCAAAGTAATGAATTTTCTTTCTGGCTAAAATTCATAGGAATGAAGTCCTGAAACAAAAATTTCAAAAGATTTAAGTGAGTTGAAGATTTCACCTTGTGTGTTCAAATTTTCCTCGTTTAGTCTGCAGTGGCATTCATGGATGCTAAATACTTACTGCCTTAATGGTTGCTGCATTCAAAGTCAGGTATCTAGTCTTTATTTGTGACAGATTGCATTACTAGTTAATTAGTAACGAGCCTCTCCTTAGTGAACCTCTCCCTGTGAGGATATGGATAATGAATCAGGTCACACTAGGAAGAAATGTCTTGAGGAAAAAGCTTTTTGAGAGATTGTAAATAGACTTTTTCATCCCTTTTATGTAAGGGAAGGCTGGCATATTAGGAGAAGGTGTGAATTCTGTGAAGAGGAGGATCTTAGCTTTTAAACTACAGATTGCAAAGTTTTGAGTTATATTATGACATGTGACATAGAATGATTCATTCTCAGGCTTTTGTTGGTTCTTGAGGAGCAGAAAGTGTAGGAATGTCAAGGTTTTTTACTTTAATCTTGAAGGAATTCCTGGTGGCAAGGAGATGGGTTTCACTGGTGGTGAAGAGAGAATTCAGAGTCCAAATCATTATTAGATCAAATGGATTCCTACTTTTCCTCCCTGTATACCTATGACTGAAGCTTGATTAATGGTCTCCTGTTGAGATAATCAGTTAGCATAACTGGTTAGGTACTAACAGGCAGAATATCTAGAACATGTATTTTTGGCTTTCCAAAAAACAGAAGAAACCCTTAGGGGTTTTTGGAATGGTTTTGATGAGTTTCTTTTCTCCCTCTGCAGGTGCCACCACACACAACAGCTCTGATTCTAGAAGTTTGAGGTTTAATACAGTCTCAAAGATTTGCCAGGAGGATTTTCTCTACTGAGAAAGTTTACTAATAGTATGAACTCTTATGTAACTGCTTGGAAGCTCTCTTGAATGCTCACACCCACTGTATGGATTCAGTGTAATTTATTATATTAATTCAGCTGGCTGGAAAAGAAAGAGGTACATTTTGTGACATTTTCTGAAAGAAGTGAATTTATCTTACTTTGATGGAATACTTCTTTTAATGAGCACTTATACACAATTTCCAGTGATATGTAAAATAATTGAAATACTTGTCTCCATCATCCAGTTATATTTAGTTATATTATTATATTTAGCTGTATTTAATTGTCCAGTGAATGAATAGATATCATGCTGCAAGTAAGGAATAGTAACACTTAGATTTTTAAATTTTTATTTTCTCAGTGAGACATACAGACTCAAGTATTTTTTGGTTTGATTTTTTTTTTTTTTTTTTTGGCTAGCATTCAAATTTATGACATTTAATGGATAAGCACTATGGAGGTGCAGAGATAATTGTAAGGTCAGTGGGCACTTTGATCAAGGGAGTATGATTAGCTTGTTATTCACCATGGAATATCTTTAATCTTGTAATACTATCCTATGTAGGTGGTGCCAGCCTAAAAAATGCTGCTCAAAAAGGATGTAAAAACATGTGTTCCCTTTTTTTTTTTTTTTTTTTTGGTAGCAGTCCCACATTTACTCCAATCAAACAAATTTGTTTTTTGCAATTTACTGTAACAGTGAAGAAATTGTGGTTTTAGGCATAAGAAAAGTTTTGCTGCCAATTACCCCTTTCATTCCTGGCCCAGTAATGGCCAAGTGATGTATGAATCAACTTGCTCTAGGCTTTCCTAACTGGCAGAGTGCTGCTAAATCTTCTACTTGGTTCACAGCAGTGGTTCGTTCAGATGTGGGAAAGTTTGGAGATCATTTAAAGCAGCAGCCAAGCCATAATTCCTTCTGAAATAACCTTTAATGTTTCTCTGGTGCATCAGGTTACTGAATACTGCTCCCAGCTTTATGGAAGGACCAAAGACTTGCAATATCTGCAAGATATAATACCTAAAATTTTAAAAAGAGCTATGTGAAGAAACCCACACTTTTCTTTTGAGAGGAAATAAATGAAGAGGTTCCAAATATTGCCCGAGTCACATCTTCTTTCATGGCAGGCTTCTAGATTAAGATGAAAGTTTCAGTATGCTCAAAAGGAGTTATGGAAAGGAAGGGCCTGCAGGAGGGAACCTCTCCAGTGTCATTCCTACCAACACCTTCTGTGGTTCAGGAAGTCTTGGAGCCCCAAACTACTGATGGCTGGGGCCCTTATCAGTTACTATTTCTTCCATTCTTGTGCTCTTCCACAGCCATCTGCTCCTGGCTTCCCTCTGACAGTTCTGGGGGAGATGGAGCTTTGGCTCGACTCTGACAAGTCTGTTCCCATTTCCTGGGTTGCTGTTTGCTGACTGCAAGCAGGAAGAAAAGACTAATAAAAGGTTCTCTGCTCCTGGCTCCTCTGTGAGGTTCTCTTCCCACTTTCCAACAACATTACTGTGTTCGCCAGAATGCAAAGTAATGCCAACACTTCTGAAAGCTGTTATTTGAAACTGAGGAGAGCTGCTGAGGAATGACTTTCAGCTTGATTCCATAGTCATGGAACTAGAAAAGAAATTAAACAATCAGGAAGGTTAGGTAAAACTGACATGTTTATATGGTATCTCTAACCGAACACACACTCAGTGTGTGCTTTCTTCTGCTTAGGAATTTCAGAAATTCCATTTTTAGATCTTCTGAGGAACTGGAACACTTGCTGTAAAGCATTCAGCATTCAGAGGCTGGAAGTATTGCTGTGAGTGGTCAATAAGAGTAGAAACCTTTCTCCAACTTTATTTAAAACCCCACACTTCATCTAAAACCTGTCAGAGTAAAGTGATGTGTTTGGTGTTCCCTTTTCTGCACCCTCAGCAGGCTCAGCATCCTCCCATGTGTGAGTGCGGAGCAATGTACGGTGAGACCAATTCTCATCGTGCAGCAAAAACCACGTGACTTCAAACATTTCTTCATCTGCTGTGTTGAAACGAGCAGAGAAGGCTCCCGAGTTTCACAGAGTGATGTGGATGACATCAGGATTGCCTTCAGTCAGAAATCTTGAAGTGCAGCTTTGCTGGGTGGGTCTCGGAAGAATTTGAAAGGGTTCTGGAGATAGGGCGTGTTTACCTCGGTCAGAGTAGTGCCTGTGATGCCTCTTCCCTGCTAATGTGCTTATGGTCTCTTTGCCTGCAACATCAGAAAGGTAAGAATTCCTTTTTCTGTCCTTTATTCCTGCCCTGCTATGTTTTGTTGGGTCTTTTCCCCGCTCCTTACATCAGACCATGTTCTGAATTGTCAGCATGTGCTGGTCTCTAACACTGTTTCATAAGGGAAGAGCAGAGTAACTCTTATGATAGTCTTCAGATGAAGAATGGAATGACATTAATGACATTTTAGATGTTGCCACTAAGTAGTCCACCCTATGAGAACTGCTTTTTGGGGGGAAAAAAAAGGCAATAGAGGTTTACAGTAGTAGCTTTGCTTTTCTTCTTTTTGTACCAATATCCTATAAAGTGCTTGTAAGAGCACTTCTTTCTGAACTGGAAGGGAAGAAATTTTCTTAACAGGAATAAATGTTAACTAATGATATTGACATGATTGTATAAGAGAAAACCCCTTGAATTTAAGTTGCTTGAAAAGGCTAGTTCTGATTTTTTTTTTCTGTAAGATGATAAGTGAGGAAAAAGTCCTTTAAGAAACTCAGTTTAACAGAGTTTTGTTTTGTTTTTAATAAGACTTGTCTTTTGAAGCTCTGAAGAAGCTTGGGCTACAAACAACACACCTAAACAAGCTGCCAAAAAGGGTTAATTCAGAGTAATGCTACAACATTTAGATGGAAGAACCCCAATCGTATTTTTGCAATATCTATTTCTCACTACTTCCTTAGCTCAGCCCTTCAGCTGATGAAGAGACTGTGCTGGCTCACATTTGGCTGAAAATTTCCCTTGCATTTGTTAGGACATGAAAAGGATGTCAAAGTGGCTGAAATAATGAAAGACCAGTTCTGTTCTGGCTCCTCCTCCACTTGGCTTTTTGGGTGGGGAATGTCTGGGCAAGTTGAACTGCAAAGCAGGGGATAACCAGGAGAGAGCTTGGAGCAGGGATGCACAGCAGGCTTGGTTCAGCTGCTAGCTCAGGGTGGGGTGGAGAACATCAATAGATGGCCAGATGTGAGCCCCTGGTGCACACTGTGGCTGAATATCCTGTTCAGGAAGCTGCAGAGTTCTCCAGAGCACAAATGGGCCTGCCTGGTCCCTTTCATGCCTTCCAAGGGCTAATTTAGAACCTCCACTGAAAAACCAAGGGCCTTTCTCCACCCTCAGCTCTCTCCTCTGGTTCTCACTGTTCTGCTGCCTCCAGGTGTTCTGTGGTACCTCTGTGCTCCCATTGATGTGCTTGTCCTGACCTCTGTGTACCCTGTGCTGCTTGATTCTTCTCTGCCCTTAACTCCCACCTTAAATAAGTGACACAACTCTGGTAAAATCTCTGTTATGTAGCTTAGCATTTTAAGTTAAAGTTTCTATTTCAAACAATGTTTTGGTTAAAAAAATTATCCTTTTTGCATCTTTCCCCAACAGTAAAAATTTGAAGAAAAATCTGATAAAGATTTTTCTTTACATTCTGACAAATGTTACCAAGTTCTCAAAGCAAGAAGTATTGTTTCTTTAGGTTCGTTCAACTTTTCATGAATTAAGCATCTGTTAAGAACCTCTAGTTTGGATAGGTTTTGAGTTTTTTCCAACAACTACTTTTTATCTTAGAATTATTGCAGTTATTTGAGTTATTTCATAGGTCCTTATTCCACTATGTTCATGTTAGGGATTTTTAAAGCTTAAAACTGGACATCGTTTGCACTGTAACTCTACAGTGAGAGAACTGTATTTCTCTTTCCTCAGAAGCTTGCCATCACCTAAAACCATTTTAGCTGCTCAAAAATTATTTACCTTTAAGTAGAGAGAGAGCATGGTGACTTTCACCCAGAAAATGAATTATTTCAAAGAAGTCTGGTTCACTTTTTTGTGTTTTTTTTGTGGGAACAGGGAAAAATCAAAACTCACTTGCCACCTTAATTGAGATTTATTCAAAATGCTATTTTTGCCTGCTCAATATAGTACCCAAGTTACAAGGTAATGTGAAAGAACAGTAAAACAAGTAAAATGCTGTAATTGCCCTGTAACGAGCCACTTAAAGTGTTTACAGTTGAGATTTGTACAAGCCAAGGAGTAAATGTGAAGTTAAAGGTCTCACAGCAATCTTAATTCGGCTATTTTAATTCAGTATTTCAGGGTTTCATTGTAAGAAGTTCTGAGTCCAGCAGCTCCTTTATTCGATGCTGCCACTGCTGCTGTGTGTGGGCTGGGAGAGGTGTCAGTCACTCTGTGCCTCAGGTTGTGCAGAATTCAACTGGAATCATGTTTTCCCACTTGCACAAACAAGATGAGGAAAGACAAGATGCAAAGAGGTGGCAGCATCAATCCAGCATCCTTCCTCCAGTCCTTTCCTCCACAAACCACAGTTCAATGTGCAGGAACCATCTCTCTTCACCTATTTCGTGGTGGTAGATGCAGTTGGGATTCTTCACACATTGTCAAAAAAAAAAAAAAAAAAAGTCTGATTGTAGTAGAACACAAACCTGCACCTGAAACTGGTGTGTTAACTCTTGGAAATATTGCTGACTCTTAAGCAGATCCAAAGCCTGAGATATGGTGGATCTGATCTTTATTTACTCTTTGAAACCACTTTTGTTTCATGTTGAGTATGAACAGCCTGGAATAGCTTTGCTATCTGTTTTGATATCTGAGACTTGATTTTTCCCAACAGTCACTGCACCAGCTTTACCAGTTCTGCCAAATTATGAGGGGAATAGAATTATGTTCTTCTTGCTTTTTGCTGATTTCAGTTGTTCCCTGTTACGCCTCTGGAGCCACACTAAGTAGACTAAGGAGATGCTTAGGAGAATTAAGGTTACTTTCACTTGCATGTTTGTGTTGTTGATCCATTGGGTTTTGTAATTTATTCAGTAAATAAGGACAGGAAATCCTCCTAATACACCCTGCAAACCTGGATAGTGCCTTCTCTTAGTCCTGGCTTTGGAAACACAGTTTTTGCAAGCAAGAGCTTTTGTGCAGAGAATACAATCAAAGCTTTGGCTCAGTTTCTTTTTATTAATTCCTCAGACTGCAGCAGCCAGAAATTCCACTTCAAAGCAGCTCCTGAATTTGTTTTGCAAAATGCAGCCACATAGCTTTTGTCAAACCCAAATTTGCCCTTTATAGCATTAAAAATATGAGAACTTTCTTTAATTGAATATATCTAGGATCCAATAAACAGAGCTTTGAAAGAAACTTCACATTGGTACTTCCCAACTGTGTGGGCTTTCCTTTAATTATAAAGGATGCAGCTCCTGAAGTAATCATTCCTGATTTTCCTGTTTTGCACTAGCCCATTAAAACTAGATTAAGCTACAGAGGTGATCCTTCCGTAGCAGGGAGGTGATCTGGTTTCTTTACTGGAAGTATTTAATCCCTGAGATGCCAAGGAACTTCAGTTTTCTAAACTATCTTTATTGACTGACTTTTAGCCCCTTCCAGAGCAATGACTGGAGTTTTTCAATGAAAATGCTCCTGGCAGCCCTGGTGTATGGACAGGGATCTGGGAAGAGGCAGAGGTTTTTCACCCTAGGCTGGGCAGAGTGAGTCACTCAATGTTGGATTTCTCATTCCTGCTTGTTTGGTGCTGCCACAGGCTGTGAGAAGAAGCTCTGAGCTCAGCACTCACTCAGCAATAGGAGGTTTAGGCTGGATAGGATTTAAAGTTTTAAGTTAGAGCTGGTCCCAAATCAGGCCAAGCTTGACCTTTGCATCCACTGTCCATTCTTTGAAAGCAGCATTTCCAGGAGAGAAGAACAACTTGTGACAGTTTGTGCAGGTAAAAAACCATCTACTTCTGAAATCCAGTATCCTCAGCCTGATCCCAGCACTGGGACTGGTGGCCATGGCTGCCCCCTTGCTCCTGCTCAGGTCAGTGTTTGTAAGGACTTCCTCACCTTCCAGGTGCTCCAGGAACCTCGTGATGAGAGCTGAAGGGAGGCAGGAAAGCAGCCCTACTATTTCACTGCTGCTATTATGAAGATGGAAATCTTCAAGATTTCCCAGGGAATGGCCTGATTTGCTGCAGTGAAAACATCCAATTTAACCATAATGAAACTTAAGAATAGGCTGCAGACAGATTTGGAATCTCATCATTGGTTTTTTCAGAATCACTTGGGCAATGTTCATCAAGGATGGTCTAACCCCCATGTGCCCAGCCAGTCCTGGTACAAATACAGGGATTACAGAAGGCAGAGTTTCAGAGAACCCACCTTTTGATGAAGCTCTTTAATGTTTCTGAGGAAAGATTTTCCCTGAAATATGTGAACTCTGAAACAGCCACAAATCCCAGAATTCCCATGTATTTTAAGATTAAGCATGTACTTAAGAGCTTAGTTTAATAGTGCTATATTAATTAGTTTAAGGGGTAATCATATGATGAGGCATCTGTGTGTGGAAGAAAACCATCAATTAGTGAGATCCCAGGAATCCAATAAGAAAATATGCACTGCTGGACTTTTCTAAGGTTTAAATGTTTTGGGTGCATGTTCAGTCCCAACCCATCTCACCACAAGGCAACTGTGAGTGCTCCTTCCACTGTGCTATAACAGACTGGCCTATTTTTATTATAGAGCGTGATAGTTTGCAGGGCACAGTCTAGTTAAAAAATATAGATATATTAGGAAGCAGAACTGTGTAACGAGGCTCTCCCCTGGTCTTCTATTGTCTGCAAGCCTTTCTGTCTGACCCAGAATGTCATGTTTCAAAGCCCTGCTTCATTAGGATGGCGCCTGCAAGCTGCTATTTAGGGTCTGTTAGCAGCCCCGGTATAAATCCCCACTTCCAGGAGTTTATAATTCAGCAGTAAAACATTGCTCTAGGCTGAAACTTGGCATATAAATTCTCAGTGCGGGAACAATTGCGATTTCTCCCTCCTTTATTTTTGCGTTTGCTTATACACAAATGATTCATTCAGGAGGTTTTTACTGTCCCCTTCCTGCATTTAAAAAGATTAAATGGCCAGGTTATTAATAGTTCAATTCTGACTACTGTGCTCAGCCAGTAAATGGATCTGCAGTGCTGTTAACCAGCTCTGTTTGATGGGTACCAGTCACTGTTTCACAAGCTTAGTGGAAACAGCCGAGTGTGGACCAGCAGTAGTTGTTTGGCTGTTAATTAGTGTGGGCTCCACTGTTAATTAAAGCCGGGTCCAGGTCTGGAATGCTGGTGGGATGTTCTGGGCATGGTGTCCTGACCCAGCTGCAGGCACAAGTAAAGTCCTGTGTTCCCTGCTCAGATATGGAAGAACATGGAAAGGTCTGAAGTGCTGCCTGACCTCAGCATGATCTTACCTTGTGACCTTGTACAGAGGTATCACTGGGAGATCTGATGAGATTCAAATTTAGTTGAAATCATCTTCCCAGCTCAACTGTTTCCTCAGCAAAGCTATGTTTCAATGAAATCAGTTATTTCCCTGTGTTTTTCCTGGTTTACAGAAAATTTTAGCATGGAAAAAGTAATTCAAATTTACTATTCCTAGAAATCATGGAAAAATTATGTGTTTCAGCCTTATGGAAAACGTTACAGTAACTTTTATTTTTCTTCTTTATATGGGATATTTTTATAGGATATATAGAACATGCTTGTACTATAAAGTCCTTACAAATAAATGAGTGAGAATGGCAATTTCTAAATTTTTAATAGAGACTGCTAAGGTTAAAAAGGAGGATTTTACAAGAATGAAATACTTTAGTCAAAGTGATTTTTTTTTTTTCCTTCCAGAATAGATTTTAGACATTTTTTCCTGATCTAGGTTTTGGTCACAGTTAAATCATAGTATTTCCTACAATTCCCAGAAAAAGCTTGCTATACACTGTATTTTTTTTCCCCACTTGTTCCTATGCACAGGTGTTTGCAAATTCAGGGTATATTTCCATTAGCATATTAAACAGCAGTAATTCATCAGTGAAATGTTCTCATTACTATGGAATTGAGACACTCCCTGGACTTTCTCATTTCTTTTCCACTCTTCCTCCCACTTATATTTAATTTATAAAGGTAACCCTGGGAAGATGAGTTCTCATTAGTATTAATATGATAGACAATACATGAGTATTGCAGGAGGTTTGACCAGGTATGAAGCAGTGTAGTGTGGGTGACTGAAAGGAGACAGCAGGTACCTCCCTGTGCAGATTTCAAAGGCCTTGTATTGGTTTATATTAGATCAAAATTTGGCTCTATTATTTTATTTTCTCCTGGGTTATAATCCCACCTGCTTGTTCTAAACCCAAGAGGGTTTTAACTTCCTGTATGGTTTTTTTTTTCCCCTCCTGAGAACACTGACTTCACTGGCTTTACACAACAAGACTCAATATGGGTTTTTTCATGCATTTTCTCTTTAATACATGAGGAATACATTTATTCTCTTTTTATTTTCTTAGCATGGCGTACATCCTAAAGACACTCAACAGCTGGTTCTGGTGGGAGAATATCTGGATGCCCATCAATTGCACGTGGGCAGATTTTGTAGACCGTGATGGACTCGTCTTTCCCAAACCACATCAGTTATATGCCACAATCCCATATGCTTTCGTATTGCTGATCATCCGATTCTTCAGTGAAAGGTAAGAAATGGAAATGCAATATGATGCTAATGTTAATCCTCATTAATGCTGAAAATGAGATATCTGTAGATCAATGTTATGTTTTATAGAAGAGGATTAGTTGGTGGTTTACTAGGAAGATCTAGCACAGATAACATGGCGGGTGAAAAATCGGGAAATATTTTCATTATTAGGTTCGTGTGGCCGGGGTCCAATCCAGAAGGAAAATATTTCTATCCAGCTTTTCTGGAACAGCATTTGGATACTTCTAATTATCTCCCTTCACTAGAGATACTATTAATTCTAAACCATTGGGGTTTCCTTTTCCTCCTTCAATGGAAGGATGGAGATATTTGTCCTCCCAACCATACCTCTCATTTGGTCCTGCACCAGAACATTCATGTGAGGCTGATAGATCCCAGATCTTTGTGGCCAAACTAAGCAGACTGAAGGGATCTCAAAATTTTGTGTGAACATTTTATGCAGATCTAGTAAAGCTGATTCCTTTTTTCCCCTCACTTTGGCACTGAAAAATGGATTGCTTCTGCAGCTGGAATCTTAGGGGACAGGCAGAGGTTGGCTCCACAGAAGAAAGCTACAATTATGTTAAGATTTGCAATGTTTTGACTTACTTATTTGTATGTTTTTTGCTTTACTTTCTTTCCTTTTTCCTCTAAAAAATGTGATTATTAGGTTTTTATAATTATTTCAGGGCAGAATGAGGAAATTTGGAATGTCGTAAGTTGGACAGACTTAAAACAGAAGCAGATAAGATCATTCATGCTGAAAATCAAAAGTAATTTGGATCATATGTTCATAACCATTCCCAGTGTCTCTCGAGCAAACGCTTGCCCAAGCGTGTCTCACTGCAGTGCTGTTGGAAGGGGCTGCTGTGGGTAATTAGCCCACACATCTGGCTGCAGGGAACCTGAGGGAAGCTGACCACTGCTATGAGTAATGAGGAATCAATGGCTGATAGCAGCAGCAGGGAGGGGGCTTTTCAGAACACCCTGCCCAAGCAGAAGGGCAAAACCTTTGGCATGTTCTGCAGTGATTTGGGTTGGAAAAGGGAAGGGAAAGAGACTCCTTCAGTCTCAGGAAATGGCTGTGTGTCATTCCCAGGTTGGATCCAGAGTAGGTGGTGGTGGCCCAGTGAAGAAGGTGCCAAGTGACTCTGCCGCTGGGAGGAAGTGGCCCAGTATCAGTTCCTGAGCTCAAATGGAGAGACCATCCTGTCTCCAACTCCAACATGCCTCTGATGGACACAAAAGTCAGGATGTTTGCTTTAGTTTTATAGCATTTCATGGCCACAAACTGCAGTCCTTGGGTCTTCTTTGTTGCATAACTGCTGATAAGCTGTGGTTCCCTCTTAGGATTAGCTAGAGGGATATCCCTTTTTCTCAGTGCCCTGGCACATTCTGTGGCAGATTAAATTGCATGAGATTTATTTTCTTCATATCCTGGCATGAGAACAGCCAAGATCTTGTAAATGTGTTGTATTTCTAAAGCTTTTCGTGGTGTGTCTTTTCAGATATGTTGCTATACCTCTAGCAAAAGCCTTGGGTATAAAGAATGTAAGACGTGTGAAGCCACAGCCTAATCCTGTGCTAGAGAGTTATTTCCGGGAGTGCTCAAGACACCCATCCCAAGTAAGGATTCTCATTCTTTTAAATTTGCTTTTGGAAAATCCCACTCTTACTGTTTCAATTGGCTCTCAGCAATGACATCATGGGATGAGTTCCAGCTGATTGACAGATGACTTAATTTGTTTGGATTTTTGTTGCTGTTCTGCTGACAAGGGTAGTTGGCATCCAAAACAGAAAATAAGTTTAAGATATTTAATTTTCTGGCATGCTGTTCTAGGTTAGGCTGTTAATAATATTTCCAGTGAACATCAGTGCTCCATCTTTAACTTATTCTGCTTGGAGAAAATTTCAGCTGATGTCTGTTGTTGGAAAGCAGGATCATATTTATTGCAGGCAATAATATTGGAATGCTGGCATGGAAGCCTTTTGATCCATTATGTTGCTGCATACTTAATCCTGGCTTATGTGAGAAAGAAAAGCAATCCTTCTATTACCTTGCTGTTTGTTTTTAAAATTGAACAAGGAAAAAAGACTAGCCAATGCTTGTCGCCTCCAAAAATGAGGCAACTTGATTGTTGATGGGAGGCAGGTACTTAGCTGTGAGTGCAGCCTCAGGAACTTTATTTACCTGACTATAGTTCCCAAACAATTGCAGTTTTCCTACACTGATTTTGTAAAGAAATATGTGCTTTCTAGTAATGAGGGATTTTGATAATTATTGGTAGTGGAACTTGGCATTCTATCCCTAACCCTGCTATTCTTTTACTGTGTCTTTTGCCTGATAACATCAGGAAATAGATGTATAGGTGTTAACACATGAGCTCTTCTCTCCCTGGGCAAGCATCCTGGTCTCAGTTTTGTTCCTTCCTTCTGCATGAGTACAGTTTGACATTTGATTTCTCAAAGGAAGCACAGCATTTTTAGACTTCTCAGAGAATGGGAAGGATTCAGGCTGCCTCCTTTACTGTCCAGCTTGGGGACCAGTGTGCCTGGGAAAGCCTGGCTGGCAGCTGAGGGCATATGGGTGGAAACAGTCACTATTCCTGCGTGGCAAGCAGAGAGCTTGGAACCAGCAATGTGGGCTGGACACGGCGACTGTTTGCACTCCTGCCCTTCCTGGCAGCTGAGGTGCCTTTTCTCACATTCCAGAGGTTTCCCTGAGGGTAGGAGACTAACTGGACTGGCCTCACCTCGGTGGAGGCAGCGCTGCTGCCACCCACTATTTGCATACTGCCCTTGGGAGGAAAGAACTTCCCCAAGGATGAGCCAAAAACTCTCCCTGCTCCTGCGGCAGCCCTGGGGAAGTCATCCCACGCCTTCTGCACTTGAGGATGGAGGAGCAGGAAGAAGCCCACAGGCTGCACATGGGGCACAGAGCACCCTGAAATGCAGGAGTCTCACTGTCTTGTGCAGACCACTTGCTGGTCTGGTCACCTTGGGAGCACAGAGCATACAGAGACCCCTGGGTGTGGCACCCCAATGTGCAGCTCTAGGCTTTGCTCCATCCCCAGTTTAGTGCTGGTGTTGGAGGGGGGCAGTCTGGACCTTGCTCAGGATGTTGACTTGCATTGGATTTGATAACAGCACTCAGGTCACCTTAATTCCAGGCTATGTCTCATCTGTGAGACTCATTTAAATATAAACAAATTATTTTTTATGATTATGTGAGATATTAGGTGCAATGTCTATGTGTGTTCATACATGGCACTTCCCCCTCCAGCCTAAGCTCTCATCTAACAGTAAAAGTTGCACCCCTGAAACTCCCAGGAGCCACCAGAAAGACAATAGAATAGTTTGTGGATCTGTTCACTTTGTGCCTGCTTTATTTATATAAATAAAAATCCAGGGTTTCTGTGAGCATTACTCAAAAATACCCCCACCTGCAAATTTAATATTGGTAATATTTTTAAATTAAGATCTTACAACAGTGGGAAGCTGCTCTGTGAACTACAAAATAAATGAAAGTGACATTGGAGCACATCTACTGCTAACACTGCTTCATTTCTTGCAGTCAGAGATCCAAGGCCTTGCCAAAAAGTGCAACTGCACCGTCCATTTGGTGGAGAAATGGTTCAGGAGACGGCGAAACCTTGAGATCCCAACGGTGCTCCGGAAATTCCAGGAAGCTTTGTAAGGAAAGACAATGCTTTTGGTTATCATGTGCTTTACTCTTTTGGTAAAAAAATGAGTGAGGTCTTCCCTTTCCAGAAGGCTGGGTCTGCCTGGTGAAGGTTTTGGTTTCTGAACGCATAAACAAGTTGAAAAAATGTAGTAGCATCCTCCAAATGATGGTTAAAATATTAGGTTAAGTGTTTCTCCTGGAAAAAAAAATACCTTAAAAATATTCCACAGTTTTCTTCTTTGTGGAATAATAGATTTGTAGGCTCCTGGTATGAAGTGTAAGATGAAAGCATGCAGAGAAGAGGAAAATATTTTCTTGTCTGCCAGTAATTATAGGGGAACAAAAATGTTTACCCTGGTTTATATTTGTACCCATGCTGTCATTTTGGGGATGCTGTCGTGTATGAAGTCAGTTCAGGAGCAGTAATTTTGGCATCCAGACTAAAGGACAGGTACCACAGCTTGATCATGGGATACTGTGTGAAACAGAAACTCAAACTCTCTGCTGAGAGTGGGCAGCTTTGAGTGATAGCAATGAATATGTAAAAAAAGTTTCAAAACCTCCTGCATATGATTTTTCACTTCTGTGTGAGAATTTCCTCATACCTAAACACTTGAAGTGTGATCTAAAATCCCATACAAATTGCACATCCCCAAATGGGCATGGCTTTACTTACAAGCCTCATCCCTTTTGGGTACTGACATTAACTGTATGAATGTAAAGCACTTTCAAATGCTCTGTGTATCTGGCTTTTCATTAGCATAATTACTTTGGCAAAAATTCACCTGATTGTAATATTGAACCTCTGTTACTGTAGGTTAGCTTAAGGAATGAGGGTTAAACATACAGCACAGAGCTCAAAGTTGAGTACTCTATCAAGATTATTTTCAGCATGAATCAATGTGTTGATGATTTAGTGGTGTCCTCTGGAGGACATAAATCCAGTTGATAGACAGAGGTGTGTCTCTTTGAAGTCTGAGTTGAATAAACTCTCCTGACATGGTTTATATCTGCTGTTGTTTTGGGGATCAGCTAATTTTGTTTCACAAGTGGCAATAAGATTTCCTGCTATTGCTAAAAGACCTGCCTGCCATGGATTCATGTCTCCAGTAACACACAGCTAAAGACTGAAATTCAAACTTGCTTGGCAGCTTGAGTGAGAATGAAGCAAACAGGTTTCTCTTGTGCAATTTTGTGAACCTTGCTCTGCTCTTTGTCAGTGAATTTAATTGAATATAATTCTCTAGGCAAAATAAAAAATGAACAGAGTTATTCCACGCTAGTAGTTAGTGTTATGAGCATTATGAAATTTTTTGAAAGCTTGCAATCTCCAGGATCTTTTTTCTGAATCACAAGGTAAATCTGATGAGCCAGATCTAAACCATACTTAAGTTATTAGTGCTCCCAGTTAAGCAATGCTGGGGTTTGGAATGCCCTTTGCATGAAACCTTCACTGCCTTGTAAGACTTACCAGCCTTTAACTCCCTCTACTAAATTCTTTTTTGCTACATTCAGTTCAAGAGAAAAGATTCCTGAAGTTAAACCAGAAAATCCTCTTGCATAGCTGTTGTTCAGTGCTCTCCCTGGTGGCCAGGACCAGAGTTTAAAAGGCACTTGAGTAAAATTTGGTGAATTTGGATGAATTTTGCTTCAGGTTTTATTCACCAAATTCATGAAGAAGCTTGGCTAAATGCAAAATGAGGTAGTCCTCTGGCAGTCTTGCACATATGAGTTCATCTGAAGTGCTGTTTATTGCCAAGTGTATTCAATATATATTTGTAGGGCTGGGGACTAATGGCACAGTCTTGTAGGTGCTCTGTACTTTGGATCTGATTCAGAAAACTACTTGCACTTTACAATCAACATGGAAGGAATCAGTCCTGCCATATCCACTGGACCACTCACACCTCCCTGTTTGGAATGGGAGGCATGAGGGCAGAACCAGCCCCTGTGTAAAGTCTGCCCCATGCCCACAGTGTTGTGTTTTCCAGCATCTCTTGGTTAACTCTGAGCCAGGTATTACTTGTGGGTTCCACTCCCCCCTTCCATTTGGTCTCCTAATTTCCACCATGTACCTCTAAATTCTTCCTGTCCATGCAGTGGTTGTTGTGTAGTGTTACTTTGAAATCATCGGAGGACAGATGGTTTAAGGTTGAGAAGTAATACTGTTGTTTATCATGTGTATCAAGTGGCAATTTTATAATTATTTTCATGACTTCTTTCTCAAGTGTGAGACACGTTATCTTGTCTCGCCTCCAACATTCCACGTCCTCATATCTTGTTTGTTGTTTTTCTCATGAAACATTGTCTCAGTCTTTGAACATCTCATTCTTTGTCCTGGGTTATCAACCTCCAGGGGATGTGGGGCTCAGAAAGGAGGGGCTGCTTTTACCACACAGGTTCTCCACCTCTTCTCTCATTTGGCACTCCATTAACACTTGCCAAAGACCATCATCTCATTTTACACGTCTCTCAATCCATTGGTACAGTATTCTTGTGGTGCTTTCTCCTTTTCAGTGGGTTTAGGTGTTCTGGGAGCTGCTTGCTGCTCTCCTTTGAGATACCTCTTGTTCTAGAAAAGGTTCTCACCCGGTCTAGGGCCATGTGCCTGTCCCTGTGGTCACAAGCTTTCTTTGAATGTGAAGTCCTGTAGTGTTTTCTTACTGATCTTGCAGAGCTGCATAGGCAAAAGGTCAGGCTTGTTCCTGCCGAGAAGAGTGGAAAGGAAGGAGTTTTTCCATCACCTGTAGAAGTGGGAGTGGGAATGGTTGGGCTGAGGCTCCAGCCACACCCAGTCCCAGGGACAATACCTCCCACACAGGCTCCAGAGTCATTACAGGCCAATTGCTGGCTCCAATCACAGCATCCTGCTCTGGCACCCAAAAGCAGCAACACAGTTCACTGACATGCATAGGGGCTTTTCCCCTTTGCTGACTTAGCAGGCCGATGATGCAAACCTGGAGGGTTTATCTGCCTTGTTGGATATCCATTCAATCCACAAAAAGCTTAGATCAGGCTAAATTTTGGCACACCTAGTCAAAGATGAGGTTTATAGTTAATTGAGGCCTTGTAGTAAGATGTAATCTAACCCAGTAGATGCTAATAATTCATAAGGCTCCCCTGTTGTCAGCAACTGGTGTTGAGAGAGATGAAGAGAATGAACACAGGAAAAGATCTGTGTTCTCAAACATTAATTTTCAGGGGATTTATTACACTTGCTGTGGTCATTCTCTTGATCTGTTCAAGCCTGACTGGAAAATTACTGCTGTCATGACAATTGAAATATCTGTATTGTGATAATGTAAAAGAATTTCCTACTTTAGCAATTAGTCAAAGCTTAAATATTTAAATAATAATAATGCATATACAATTAATATGTGGCAATCCTTAATGTAGAGTGAGTGTGAGGCCATGTTTATGTGAAGATTGTCTGTGATATATAATGATTTGCAGTAATTCTGGCTTAGGACAATATCTTTACAAAATATAATGTTTTGTTCCTATTTTTTCATTTCAATTTTGCAGCTGGCGATTTTCATTTTATCTGACATCGTCCATTGTTGGATTTCTATTTCTGTATGATGTAAGTGAACTTTTTGAAAGAATGATACTCTATTTTCAACAAAATAATTTCTAGATTTTCTTGAATCCCATTGAAAGCCTCAGTGGTTTCAATGACTCTGTGGGTCTACCTCTTTGGTGTATGTAATCTAGATGATGGGCTGCAATATGCAGTGAGATTTAATTTTTAAGTTAACTTTTGGCCTTCTATGATAAAGGAATTTATGAGTAATCAGTATTTTTAAAGGCAAGCTTGAAGAAGTCACGCAGATGGTTTTACAATGTGCCTTTTTAACACCTACAAATGCATCACATGGCCGTGTTTTTCTCAGAGGAGGCCATAAGCCTTTTTTTGGCAGCATTTTTGGGGGTCACAGCTATTTATTGAGGTGTTGCTGCTGAGTCAGAAGTTGGGAATAACATAAAGAGTGGTGCTTGTAACTCTGTGAGTGTCCTGGGTTGCAATGTAAAATGTACCCAAAAGTCTGTATTCTGTCACCATCTTCANTCATGAGGCTATCTTCTGTTAATGGGCCAGCTGTTGACACCAGGTGGGGCAGAGTCCTTTATCTCTCCTATACTATCTCCTGTTAATGGGCCATCACCGCATGACTGATAAGACTATACCACCCATTGTGAGATGCTCCGCCCAGAGGGAGGAACCAAGCCTTCCAGCCTGGATATAAGGGAAGATTTTGAACACCACAGGCAGCCTTTCCACTGGATTCTCAGAGGAAGACCAGACCCTTCTACATCACCACTGGACCTTCAGAGGAAGACGAGACCTTCTCTACAGAGCCACTGCTTCAGCGGAACTCGAGACTTGGTGTGGAGACGGGAGAGACTCTCTCGTCAGCACTGCGGGTTTTCCTGCCGTTTTTCCTCTCTGCTGGAAGAACCCCAGGATCCAGAGCCTGTCCTTTCCCTGCCTCGCTGAGAGCTCAGCTCAGATTCTGCTGCCTCGGCCTTCGCTGCTCTGCAGCCCTGCCCGTCCTGACAGCCGAGAGAGGCTGCACTGGGTTTGTGCTTCTGTTTGTTGTCACCACTATAGTTATTGTTGTTTGTTTGCCTGTTTATACATCTGTATTTTAGTAAAGAACTGTTATTCCTATTCCTTATATCTTTGCCTGAAAGCCCCTTAATTCCAAATTTATAATAATTCAGAAAAAAGGGGGTTGCATCCTTCACCTCAAGGGAGGCTCCTGTCTTCCTTAACAGACATCTGTCTTTTCAAACCAAGACAGTGAGCCCTGCCTGGGGTGTCATTAATGCTTCCCCAGAGCAGCGGAACAGATCCCGGCGTGTCTCTGCTCATCTGGCCCTCCTCCCCAAACACTGTTTATCATCCTGAGCCACTGGTGTGTGTGACTGGTAAACACAGCAAATTTAATCACTGTGGCAACATATCTTGAGTAATTTCAGTAATAAAACACACACCCACTGCTTTGGATGATGAAATTATGAACTGGAACGTTTCAGGTGTCCTGAAAAGAAGCCAGAAAGCTGGGAACAATATAATAAGTCTGAGATGTAAATTCCCTTTAGAAATTGGTGGAGAACAGTTATCAAGATTACAGCTTCTTAGCCTGCTCCACTTAGAGAGATTTGAAGTAGTGAAGATTTTGAGTTAAGATGATTATTGTTGCTGAGCTGAGCAGTGTCTGACTGATGTGTCTTCCCCAGAAACCCTGGTTTTACGACATATGGCAGACGTGGGTTGGTTATCCCTTTCAGGTGAGCTCTTTGGCATTGGGCCAGTGGCCTCCAGGCATTCCAGGTATTTCCCCACTGGAAGGGGTAATCCACAGCAGCCTTTTCCCCCACACTGGCACCACCTAAAGAGGTGTGGCATCAGAGCCTCCTGCCTTTTTTTGGGAAGTGCTGCTGACTGTTGCAGGACTTCCCTAGGATCTGCCTGTGCTGCAACTCCCCCCTCCAGCCAGACCACTGTTATTTCCACCCACCTCGGGACAAAGTTACTCACTGCAGATCTTATCAGTGTTCCTAGTTTCAGTGCAGAACCCCTGCACTGCTCCAGGCCCCATGGTGCTTCAAGGCACTCTTATTTTAGTAACCCTGCCCCATCCCACTGCCTTCTTAGTCCTGTCCTAGGCAGGGGCCAGGAATACAAATAATCCTGCCTCCTAGCTGAGCTTTCCCAGTGCCTGATAATACCTGCCACCTGGGAAGTGGATTGACCCAAGGGAGCAGCCACGCTCAGCTCTCCCCTAGGCAGATCCATAGGATTTCATCATAAATAACTGACATTTCAGTCACAGGATGTGTGAATGTTTGTTATGCTAATTGTTGACCAAAATGGAGGGGGTTTGTTTGCAGTTGTTTGTAATTAAATGCAGAAGGACTCTGCACGTAGTTCTCTGACAAAAACATGGAGAAAAGCATGCTAAAATCCAGAGATGGGGGAGGAACTGAGGGAATTGAGTGTTCGGGCTGAGCAAAGGTTAAAATACTTGGCTCTCTGAACATCCTTCTTAATGAAGCCCAGGACAAGAATTTAATTTAGCTTAATTTTTTAAGCAAGACTCAGCAGAAGAGCAGAAGTCAGGAAGGAAAAAAATAATCTCACTTGACTTTTACTTTTCCCTGTTCTCAGAGTTAACTGTGATTTTCTTCATCACAGACCCTGCTGCCATCCCAGTACTGGTACTACATGGCCGAGATCGGGTTTTACTGGTCTCTTTTATTCACCCTTGGGATTGACATCAAACGGAAGGCAAGTGGTCGTGCTTGTTTGTAGCTTGAACCTCTGTCGCTGTGAGCGGGGAGGTGTTGGTGAGGAAAAGCACCGCCTGCAGCCGGGATTTGGTGCAGCCACTTGAGGGCAGCATCAGCCTGCGCCTGGCATCCCGCACTGCTCCGTGAGCTCCACGGCAGCGCTGGGGGACTGACAAGTCAGAGACCCTCAGGGTCTGTGCTTCATCGGCTTTGCCTTTGTTTTCTTCTGTCCTTCCCAGGATTTTATGGCTCATGTTGTTCATCACCTGGCAGCCATCGGGTTGATGAGTGGCTCTTGGTGTGGCAATTATGTGCGGCTTGGAACCCTGGTGATCTTTGTGCACGACACTGCAGATTTCTGGCTCGAGGTAACCCTGCTGTCCAGCTTGCTTTTTTTTTTTTTCGGTCCTGAGTTTTTTGGTTGTTGGGGTTTTGGTTTTGGTGCCAGTGACATTTTAATCTTTTTGCCACGAGTTTCATATAATCCCTTCCTATCCCTACAGGGACGCAGCTTTGCAGATTTGTTACTTGTAAGATAAAGAAGAGCTTCTAGATAATTTAATTATAATTTAATACTTTGTTACAGAATCAATTATGAGAAAAGAGCAGACAAGAACTTCTGTACAGAACAGGGACTGGAAATAAAGCTGCGTCCCTGGGTTATTCTTGTTTCACTGATAAAATTAGACCAGGTTGTCCACAGCATCAGAGTCACCGAGGTTGGAAAAGACCTCTAACATGGAGTCCAACCTGTATCAGGTATCTTCTGGGAGAAAAAAAGTTTCTTCTCTTGGACTGAAGGGAAAGTCCCTTCCCTGCACTAAATATCAGCAGAAGTGTTTAAAAAGTGTCCTGCTCTGCACGGAGCACTGTAGTCACAGAGTTGCTGCTGGGCTTCTTGGCAGACAAACACAGTGTTTCCTTCACTAGAATTACCCTGAGTTTATAACACCAGGTTTGAGAGCACAGTGTCATCACCTCTTTTGGTGGCAGTGCCAGTGTAAGCAGCCCTTGTAGGCTGTTATCTATCACTGTCCATTTCTGTTCCTGATACTCTCTCTTTTTGTATCAGAACTAACAACTGTGGAGTTGTGCATTTGAGATTGGTCCAGATTAAACATGTTTTCTTGCTGGGTTACTTTTAATCCTGAACTGCTCCTAGGTCCAATTAACTGTGTGGACTTACAAACAGTTGGGTTGACTGCTGGTAGGACAGCACCTACGGATGGAAACTGGAGTTGAATACCAGAATAACTGAATCCAGCCCTGCCACTCAAAAGAAGGAGAAGAAAAGATGCTAATCAAGCTGCTGTTTAAAACTTAGGCTTGGCACCTGCAGCATTGCCCACACTTGAAAACAGCTGCTTTGCTCACCAGTACCCAGGGTGGTTTCTAAAGGAGCCCAGAGAGAGGGACAGTTCATTTAGGGGAGAAGTAGCAATTACAGCCTTTATTAGTGGGATAGAAACCAGCACTGAGATCTCCTGCTCTCAAAAAGGAGAAGACAGGAGCTGAATTAGGTGCAGAGGAGGGTCAGTAACAGGTATGTCCCAGAACACTTGCATTTAAGGGGTCACTGCCATTCCTGAGTGTGCAGGTGTAAGCCACCAGCTTCTCCTGGAATTCAGCCTGTTTAGAATCTGGTAGAAAAATGAGAAATTATCTCTGTTCTAAAGAGCACTTTGTGTTTCAACGACACTTTATATTCTGGTTGGAGAGCTGTTCTTTAGGCCTTTGATGCAGAGCCCTTTCCTTCAAGACAAAAGGAGAAATTAAACAAAGAATCTGGCCTGATGCTGCTTTATTAGGTATCAGTAAAATGATTGCTTTACATGTCAAACTGGGAGGAAATATTCTTCCTGCTTAGGTGGAAGATGAGTCTTTATTTATGAAAATGCAGAATTTATTTCAGAGAATATTTACAGTACGTTTGGGGGTTTCTATCCACTGCAGGCAGCCAAAATGTTTAATTATGCTCGCTGGGAGAAAACCTGCAACATGCTGTTTATCATCTTTTCTATCGCATTCTTCATCACCAGAATCATCCTATTCCCCTTCTGGTAAGCAATATTTAATCTAGTCACAGGCTTTTACTTCATTCCCACTCCCCCTGAAAGTTTAGTGTTGGTTGTGATGGAAAAAGGAAAGGAGTGGACTGGACTTGAAAATTCTGCTAGCAAGAAAATTGACAAAAACTGTAATTTTCTTTAAAAAATCTTAAGTAAAAATAGTCTTAAATGAGCCTCTTGAACATAAATAAAGGCTTTTGTGTATTATTTAACTTGGTTTTGTAAATAGCAGTTTAAATGCTATTAAATCCCCTGCATTTTCAAGGGGATTGAGCTTCTTAACTAAGAGAAATAATTTCCCTTTCATTCCATCGCTTCTGCAGCAGCTGCACAGTCAGAGTACATGACTGCAGTTAATTTTTTGTAGCACCTTCTTTCTGCTACCCAGTCTGTGGGTAGTGCCTCACCTCGCTCACGTGAAGAGCACTCAGAGAAGTTTAGGTGAACCAACTAATTTATGGAGTCAGCACAAATAAATCTTAACTTGCTAAGTACTTGCATGCCTTTGGAGTGCTATGATTTAATCTGCTTGGAGTATCCACATGGGTGCTTAACATGTTTATCTTTTTAAAAGTGTTTAATGTGTTTCACGTTCACAGCTCTAATTTGCCCCTCCCTGCACATGGACAAACCCTTAGAGACTCAAGCTGGTTAAATTAATAGTTCCGAACATTGATCAACATAAGGCTTTAATTTCCTGTAGTGTTTTCTTTCAGAAATGCTGATGTCTTTTACTTTATTGTCGTTTTTTTAATTAACTGTACAAGTGATCTGCAATCATTTTGCTTCACTGAGTTTCTTGTTCTTCCGTTTCTGAGCTTGGAAGCAAAACATGATGAGATTAAAGGGACTCAAAAAGCCCCAAATAATGTAGAAGTAGTGAAGTCTGAAGATGGACAAAACATATGTTAATTAACAAAAAGCCCAGTTGCAAAGCCTGTAGGATTTTCTCTGGAGTGTGGATTTCAGATTAGAGAGAAATTACACTAAAAAAAGGCATAGACAAGCCCTGAGTTGCACAGCATCTAGACCACACAGAGATGAAGATCTGAAAAATGAAGAGTTTTTCTAACCTCACTTAGAATACTTTCATGCCAGACACGAATTTCTCATCTTCTGAAGTCTATATTTCAACAGAGATGCAGAATCTAGTGAAGGCAGGGCTTGTTAATTAATCTACCATCTTTGCAGAGTTTATTAATATTAATTAATGTGGAATATGAAATTAGAAATAAGTGCAAATAGCATAAAGAAGAGCGCTTGCACCATAACAATGATCTTTATTTTTTAGGATTCTTCGTGCTACACTGTATCAGCCTACCTACTACTCCACAACTCCTGTCATAGCATATTTTTTATTCAATGGGATGCTGCTGATCCTCCAAGGCTTGCATTTATATTGGGGTTACTTAATTTTCAAGATTTTGAAAAGGTTTGTTTTCCTAAAGGTAAGAAATTTCGTTTCCTCAGAAAGGTGTGTGAAGTATCAAACAGATGCCAATACCTCCAATAGATGTACTTGGAATTTTATTGTTTTCCTGACCTTTCAAGTCAGCATTATTGATAGGGATCTGCAAAGCAGAGAGATGTTCAAATGTGCTTTGTACCTCTCACTGTCACACCCAAGGTCTTGGTTGGAATAGAAAATCTTCAGCTAAAACGGGGGGGGGGGTTTGCTTCTATTTTATGTTTTGTACCAATAGTAAATGAGAAATGAGCTTTCCCAAAAACTGGTGCCCTAAGATGGTCTAGAACTCCTAAGGAATTAGAATTCTGTGTTCTGAGTGAAAGCAATCTTTTATCACTGGGCTTTGCAGCAACTTACCAAAAAAGAAATGAGTGATGAGAGTTTTGGCTACAGTTTTTCCTGCAGTATTTAAATTTCTTCAGATTTGCCTAAATCTGAGGTCAAATAAACTTGAACACTGGTTTTGGATCACAAAAACCATATGAAGCATATCTGGTATTATATTATGATTCCATGAAATACTGTCATGTTCAGCTGGAGCAGCGAAAAAGTGCAAGTCTGGTGCTGCCTAATCTGCTTTTACCTTGTAGAGAACTCATATGAGAAAAACCTCTGAAGAAAACTGCCATTTATGTCTCATTTGATTGCCTGAAGTAGTGACATTTTCACAAGGTCTCGTGCTGTGAAGTGTGTAGTGGGGTGCAGGGTAGATAAAATATTTAGCAAAAAGCATTAAGAGAAGGACTTTGGAGAATATCTCTAAGATTTGGCAGAAGTATTGACAGGTATATTTTTCTAGTTATGATGAAATTGACGTTGTGCTGTTGAAAAATGGTATTTCTTCTGAGGCTCAAGAAACTAAAACTCAGTTGGACTGACTGTCCTTTTATCTGAAGCAGTTAAGGCTGTGAAGCATTTTAAGGAAATATATTCCTTTCTCCCTGTATTTAATTGTCATTTGAGTGCTAACAGGATCCATCCTGTAATTATTGGATTTTTGTATTCTGTCAAATCTTATGCAAATAGACAGCTGGGTATCATAGGGAGACCCAACATCTGCCCTAGAAGTTACAAACTCAGACCTCGCTAGACAGCAAACAGCAGCACAGAAGGGACAAATCTGTGGAGGAAATGGTTTGTGCTGCTCTGCCTCTAAAACAAGCTTCTGTGTTCCCTTAGACACTGAGAATCTTGTATTTCTTGTGTGTCATTTATCTCTGTTTGACTAATTACTACGTTATTTCTGGCCTGACTTATTGAGTGGTAAAGTGCTTCTTGTTTTCTTTTGTGATTTTGGCCTTGTCTCTGTGCTGTTCTTGTTCTCTGTGCACAACCCCTCTGATGAATGGAGAGACATCCCTGTGCCTCCTGGCTGAGGAAGAGGAAGGCTCTGGCAGAGCTCTCCATCCTTCCTGGCTGGGGTTCTGAGAGCACAGTGCAAGAAGGTGCTCAGATGCAGTGGTGAAGAGGACACTGCTAGGCCAGCTATACAAGGCCACTGTGCCCTGCCTGCTTATGTGCCTTGTAAGGGGCAGAAATGTTTTGTTTTGAGATAAGAGCTTTGTTGTGTTCATCACTGCTAAAAAATGGGAAAGGACCAAGCCTGCATCCCTACCATGGATTTTGATTCCTTATACAGCTCTCTGAGAAGAGGGTTTCCAAATAACATTTTTACAGTGGTAGCAGCAGCAGCCTGGGCCCTTTTCAGTCTGGATGACTTCAGCTGGCTTACATGTGAGCCTGTTTTCCATAGCAGTGGCAAACTTGGCTGTGAAAGCAGCCAGTGCCTCCAGAGCTGGAAAGGCAATGTTGAAAAGAATGGTGTTGGCAAGGCAGTGTTTTTATACCAACATCTTTGTTATAGACATGCTGCTCACAAATAGCTGCTGCTATTTTAGGGACACACCAGTAGACCATCATCCTGGTGTTAGAAGGGGTTTGTTTCTCTGCCCAAGACTGCCTATTTTCTGAATGAAAACTTAGGAATTTTTGATATTTTTCTTGAAGCAACAGTTAGCTACTTCAGATGGAAAAATGAAGTCATGGTGTAACTGGGAATAGAGACTTCTGTTGTTGTTTAACTGAAGGAAGCTCTGAGCATAGAAGGGTGTAAGGAATTTTTTCAGTGCCCTCTCTGCCTTGAGCCATCCTGGAGTTTTGGGGTCACTGCAGCCTCAAGAGTTGGTGGCTTCTTCCACACTTTGCTCTTCCCCCTGAGGAGATGGCTTTTGACTGAGAGTGACTGGTCAGAAGCTCTTCATCTCAGATGTCACCTCCCCCTGCACCAACAGAGGGGACAACTCTGGGATAACTGCTCAGCCAACTGACTTGCTTCAACAAAAAAGCACTTGGACTAAAAATCTTGCATTTTCCTCCTCCCAAACACTGCAACAAGAAATGGATGAAAATGAAGGAAAAGGAAAGAAGGGAGATGATCTTCTGCTATCCCTGTGTGTCCTGTTTTCTCAGCCATGGGAGTCTCTGGCACAGAGCAGCACTGGTGGTCTCCAGGATCACGAGACTTGTGCCACTTTCCCTTGGTGCTCTGGGAATGCCCTAACAAGGGGGAGTTCTACATCCACAAGCCCAGCTGTACTCAGCTACTTCACATAAAGAAGCCTTTTGTTTTCCATGGGAGTAAACTTGAGGGTATAGAATTAAATTTTTCAAATCCATTATTCTTACTTCTGGAAAATATAAATATTCCCTAAATGTCCTTTCTCATATGACATTTGTCACCTTGTGTGGGGGTAAGGCCTGTAAGAAAAGCTCTTTGAGGTCAGACCTGTAGCCATGTACCAGTTCTGTTTCAAGAGGAAGGAGGACATTCTTCAGTGTAATTTCTTTTCAAGTTAGGTCAGGCAATTGCAATGTTAGCTGCTGGCTGCCATCTTGATGTCCAAGGCCTTTTGTTGCTAGGAAACTCCTTGTGTTTCTGTAATATTGTTCAATTACATGGTTAAATTACCCACTTATATCAAGTTTCAAGAACCACTGAAACATGTCTAGTCATCATGTCTGCACATATGAGAATATTTTAGGAAAATTGAAAAAACATATAGAGAAGTATGTACATATGCACTGATTTAAAACATCTCGCCAGGAAAATCCCATGGAGATTAAACATTTTATTTCCAAGGTCAGAAAAAGGGAGTGAATGACAGCAGCTTATAGCCACATTATTATGGCAAATTAAGATGTAAAATATATGTTAAACCCATTACACACTGAGTTAAGGTTTTGAGACTACAGTGCTTTAAATCTCGAAAAATATGTGTAAGTTGTAGGAAATGGGCATGATGTCCACATGTCTCAGATACTTCAGGGCTGATGCAAAGTCCATCAGTGGAGGGTAATGGCAGGTTTCTAACAGACTGTAGTGTGTCCAAGAATAGGTTTTCCTGCTCTTGTAATTGTTTTGCCACCATCAGACCACCTTCAAGGAAGGCAATGAGCTGCTCGCTAATGGCTGCTCTTATTTAGGAGTCATCAGCCACAATTTTCTTGGATTTACTGTGATTCTTTCCTCTTCCTGAAGCAGAAAGGACCCTGCACTCCCGTAGATCAGGATTTTGGACTTGTCACTCTTTAAAGACCTGTCTATGTTCAATATTCCTTTGGCATTTTGTACTTGGTAAGCTTTCTAGAGACTGGTTGGGCATATCTTTGTCCATTTGTTCATTCTTTATTTGGCCCAAATTCCCAAGGCAACAGTGAGACTTAGTGTTCAAAGAATGACTAAAAACAGAGTAGGGGAAACTGAAAATTATAAGAAAATACTATTTTGGGTTGAAATGAGAGCTGTGAAGTGCTTGTTATGGTACTTCTGCTGTTCCTAGCCATCATTTATCTACTGCAGCATTTTTCCTCTTACTTTTTTTTTTTTTTTATGCTTGATCTGCTTGCATCAAACAAATTGAAATTTAATGAGAATTAGAACATTCAGTGAGAAGTCATTCCCTTCAGAAAAATGCTATATTACAGGATTTAAATAGAGGACAGGGTTTATTTCCAAACCTAGAGGCACATAAGATTTTTGTTTTCTTTTACTTGCATGTTTTGTTAGGCCTGTGCTGCCCAGTGACTGTTGGGGTGCTGGTAAAACAGACCTACAGGTGCACTTGCCTAAATTCCAAGTGGCTGTTTTAAAAGCAGTGATACATTTTAGAAGATAATGATAATCTAGTGATTTATATTTTCACGACTGTGGAACTGGGAAGTTGTGGAAAAGCTTTCTGGATATTTTGTTGTTCCCTTCTAGACTGGGAAGGGCCAGTACACACTGATGTTCTGCTTTGGAGTTTGAGTTCTCTCAGCAGAGGGTTAGCACAAACACAAGACAGGTTGAACTAGGTTAGTAGGGGTTGTTTTTTGTCAATTTTATGGCAGATTTTCCCATGAGGATAGCTTATCAGGGGAACAAAATAGGCCAAATGAAAGCTTTCCCTCTTAGACATAAAAACCAGTCAATCCAGGAGCCTTCCCAGTTGGTTAAAATGATTGTCCTTGGAATGTGAGCTGTTTAATAGCCTGGAGATGCAAGTTAGCCAGCCAGGTCAGCAGCATGGAGGCTCATGCCCTAGTAAAGGGAAATTACTTCCTGTTATGACTTTCTTTCATCTGCATATTTCCCATTATGCTCCAGCAATCCATTTAAACACAAAGCCTGGCTACATGTCTCACTTGATGCTGCCAAGTTCATCCAAGGGAGGGGGGTGGGAGGCAGGCAGAAGGAGCATGGAAGAGTTTGAGGTTTGCTGGCTTGTATTCACAGTGATAGAAGGAGCAGAGAAGCTGGGGAGCCCTGGCGTCCTGCCCTTCCAGGGATTTGGAGTAAAGGCTGCCTCCAGCCATGGATATTGTCAAAGTGTGTAGCCCAGTAGAGCCTGTGAAAGAGGAAAAGCCACCAGTTCTTCTCCACTGTGCCAATCCAAGAGCACTCTTTGGTCTCTGGAGCCTCAACCAGTTTTCCTGGCACTGGGAGTTAAAAGGCAGATGTCTATTTAAATTTTTACATGTACTCCAGATTCTGAAAGGGGTCAGCAGCTGAGCAGTGACTTCCAGGGAGGTGTGTTATATATGCTTAGTGTATTGTATGTTATACCACACACTAAAATATACTTCTCAGGTTTCAATACAACAACAATGTTCTTTGCTGGATTTTTTTATTTTTTAAATTTTTTATGAACTCTCCTTAAAATGCCCATAATTCCACAACATTTTTCACTTGAACATTATATAAAAATCAGGTAAAGCTTTGAAAACCTGAGTTAAAGGCTGTTGTGACCATTGTGGAGGAATGAGCTAATGAGACACTGCAGAAAATAAATTGTGAGCATTTGATTGTAATAGATGGGTGGTGAATAGATGCTGGGGTGGGAGCACTGGGCAAAGTACCCTTCCACAGCCCTGTTGTGTGCACACAGGACTGTGCAGGAGCAGCCTCAGTCCTCTGGCCAGAGTCCAACAAATTGGGGGGTGTGGATGCTCCCTTTGCCTGCCTCATGTTGGCCATGCCATAAACAGCTCTGATGTGCTGCAATAAAAGTCTGCTCTTTCCAAAGTCGCTGAGTTTGACTTCAGTAGGAGCTGCAGATGACCACTGCCTCTAAGAATAGAATCCCAAGCCTCCATGCAATCCTGAAGCTTCCTGGCCTGGCCATTCCCGTGGTGTTGATCCAGGGCCAGGCTCTCAGCTGGTAGGAATGAGCGTGGCTCAGTGGGATTGTGTCAGTTTTCACCAGCAATGGATCTGGCCAAACAAGCACCCCCTCCCCTCTCTGCGAGTTCCCTGGCACAAGGCAACTCCACTTCTAATAAATCCCTGATCCAAATAATTCTTTTGATGTGCAAGTTCCTAACTCAGAGAAAAGACAAATGTTGGTGAAGTTTTTGTTCTAAAATTAATTGCTTTACCTTGCTGTTCACAGAAGGGTATTTGCTGACAGATTTTCTGGCTTCTCGTTTTAACTGCTTGTATCTTTTAATTTTCTAGCAGGATCTTTATGAAATGTTCCATTTCTTGATAGTTTTATATATACACCTATATAAAAATTATATATGTAATAGTGTGCATATGTATTTATTTTTTCAATTGCCAAAAATCAATTCACAGAGCAAGCCCTAAGCCTTTACAGAACTTTTGATGCCTTCATTTACTATTTTTAATACATTCTGCAGAGGTTTGAATTGTGACTTTGTTATGAGGTGAATAATTCTTATACTTTCAGAGGGAGTTACTGAACTGCAATCTGGTGAATCGATTTAAGAAAAGATTGAAATAAAACTAGTTAATGATAGGTTAATATCAATTGAGAAAGAAAGTTGTTCTGTCTTGTATTTAAATAAAATGTTTCCCTAGGAGGACCTAGGAGTGCTCTATAATCATAATTACATGGCAAGAAGGGAGAAAATCCTTTAAAGGAGCAGTTTGTCGGGTGTAACACAATTGTAGTGACTTTTGATCAGGCACAGGACACTGCAGGTTCCCCACAGCAGGAAGCACAGAAGGCAGCCTGAGCAGGCAGGGATGGGTGTGAGGCAGCTCCAGGGTGGGATGTGTCTTGTGTAACTTAGGCTGTGCCCACCACAGTTTCCAGGGTCCCTCTGTAATTGGTGAGGGAAGAGTGGTGTCCCCATCTCTGTATCATTTGGCTCAGTAAGGAAACTGCATAAAACTTTGTTCACTGCGTTCTACTTAAAGTATTCCATATCCAGCCTTGATATCAGGGTGTTTACAAGGACTGTATGGAAATTATTTTAGGTATTGTGATATGAATATAAGAAAAAAACATTACTTGTTAGGTATGCAACTGAAAATTAGATTGATGTTTAAATGTGGATATAAAGTTTAGATGCATCACAACAGGAATGGAATCGTGCCTAAGGGTTTAGAGAAATGTCCCTGTTGGACAGAAGTGCCTGTCACATAGCTGTGCTTTGTGGTCTCAGTCCACAGTGCTACAAGGCTTCTGTAGCAATACTCTTTAGCAGCTGTGTTGTTTCCAAACACTAATTAAGTGCAGTATCATACCTCACCAGGAACAGCACGAGTGTCTGATCAGCTGTTCTGTAGCCAAACCAGCATTTCTAAGGAGTAAAAGTGCATGTTCTGATAAAAGTTCATACCACTGAACTCCTTGGCTTAACGCGAGTTCTGTCCTAGGGTAAAAAAAAGTTCACTATTGAGAACAGCATCAAATGCCTATTATATTGTTCTTTGTTTCTTTGCCAACTGTGGATTTAAAATTGGAATAATTCAAAAAGCAGTGGGACATTATGACTCACTCGGTACCTCCTGGGCTTTTGACATTATCGTAAAGCCCCATACGCTGCAGTGCGAGGTTTAGTCAGTGGATTTCAATAACTCAGCCAGCAGACTCGGCTGAAACCACAGAGAACATGATTAGCTGTAAACAATGGCTTCGTTCTTCAGAACATTCGGGGCATTAGAGCCCCAGTTCCAGGTGTGCTGTGCTGAGTGACACCACCAGTAAGGTTTCCTTGGGGTTAAATTGATCCTGTCAGTCAAAATCAGGGGCATGTTCTGGTAGCAACATCTAGTTTTATAAAGCAATTCTTTTCAATAATTGTGGAATTAGTGTAACTTTTAATTTGTTTTTTACAAGACTTCTTTGAGTTCCCTCTGAAAACTGTCAGTGGAAAGCTTGGGGAATGGGTATTACATAGAAGACATAGACTAAATAAGAGGACTTTTTGCCACAAGATGTCCAATTCAATTAACTTAGAACGTCTGCATCTTCATTTAAAAACTGCAGAAAGCAGAGTCCAAATGTGCATCTTCCATGGAAGATAAACATTATTTATGTTGCCTAGTATGTATGAGCTGAAAAGGGAAATATATTTTCCAATAAAATCTTCCAGGCTGGAAATACAGAAGAGTTTTCTTGAATCCAAATGTATATTGCTTAGTCTCAATAGGAAAGTAAAGACTTATTAAGTCATATGTCAGCTGAGTTGAATTATTGATGTTGAATTCAACATGTTGAACTCGGAGATTCATCAACTTTATAGTATTATTTGTTAGAAAAGTACTCCCTTCTATCTGTTTGGACTGACTTTTTATTATCTCTTGTTTATTATCTCTTTTATTTGGGGTGGTGGTTGCTGACCTGACTAATAGCTTTCATCTTTGTACTTCAAGCTGTTTCCATATGTGCAGGTGCTGTGGAATTTACTGTCCTTACATTGAAAAATCAAGAGCTAGTCAATGTGTTTGTGGCTGTTTAAATGAAAATATTTTTAAGGTAGAAGTAAGGTATAAGAAGATACACTTAAGAGTCCAGAAATTCCAACTAAATGGTAAGAATAAGTATGTGAAAGTCCAAAAATCTGAATTTCACCAGATTAGAAAACAAAATTCTGGAATCAGCTCTGAATTGTTTTGATACATCAGTACTTGGTAGGAGAAATCCAGTTAACTGTGTGGGTGTAAACTATGCTTAACCCAAAAGATTAATCAGTTCTAGTCTTGTCCAGTCACTGGCCAAATTGAAATCTTCTTATGCTGCTGAGAAGCCTGGAGTCAGTGTTGATCCCACCAGATGAGTTAGGTCTGGAACATGTCCCACCACTCACGTGGACACAGTAAGAATCATGGAACCACAGAATTGGTTGGGGTTGGAAGAGACTTTAAAGCTCATCCCATCCCACCCCCTGCCATGGGCAAGGACACCTTCCACTAGAGGAGGCTGCTCCAGTCCCTGCTCCCTATCAGGTCTGGCTTTGGACTGTCTCAGAGATCCATCCACAGCTTCTCTGGGCAATCTGTGCCAGGGCCTCCCCAGCCTCACAGGGAACTGACAGTGCATTTGCTAGCAAGGGCCCTTCCCCTTCAGAGAAACCAGAGGCATATTGCTAAGGCTTCCTCTCTGATTGGAGGATCAGTCCACGTTGCTGCAATATATTTTTGCCTTTTCAATACTGCTTGGCACTGTCTTTCCCTCCACTCTTACACTTTCCACTTGAACTACCCTGCTGTGGCAGATACGGAGCTGTGGCTGCAGTGTGACCTCAGCATGCGCTGGACGAAGGTGCCATGTTCCCAGTAAAGGGGGGCAGGAGGGAAGCCCCACTTCAGCAGTGATATTCCCATGGCGTCACCAGCCCAGGAGACAGGAAACCAACACTTCCATCAGTTATCAGCACAGCCATGTCCTTCTGCTGCTCTCCTCAGCTGTAGCAGTGCAGGGCCAAGGGCTTGTCAAGAGGGAAGTGATTTCTGAGTGCTTTATTGAGAGACAAACTTGTACAATTAGGAGTAAATTCTCTGTTAGTTTGATTTGACCAGTATTTTTCTGCTTACAAGAGGCTGGGAGGTAGCCTATGAATTTTGTTCATGTCACAACTTCAAGAGGTCTTTTTCCATGGTGAAGTTGCTTAGAAGGTCCTTTACTGTTCATGTAGTACTAATGACTTCAATGATACATGTTCTAACAGCAGTGAAATGCAAGAAGCCAAAACTACCTTAACAAATACGGTTCATTTAACTAAAAGAGGCAGACTGAGCAGCAGGTGGAAGGGTTAAACAAAAGGAAAAAAGATTATAAAAGTTTGCGGCTTTGGCTTCACTACAAATGGCTCTCTTGCAGACTTTATAGCATTAGTGTTGCTTCTCATAAACCTTGAAACCATTCATCCATTTAGAAAGATTAAATTGGTTAGTCATCCAGAACAGAAAACCTACACATCCATTTTGTCTGTTACTCTAAACCAGCTGAAGTATAATAAATGCAGTTGATGCCATTAAACTAAAGTATTGAGTATTAATGATGGTCTCAGCTGTGGTATTTACAGTTTGCCAGCTCTTGTGTTCCTGATAGTATATTCATCTGCTGCTGCTCAGGGACAGTCAGAGCAGAGCCTTTGAGTTGGAAAACATGAGTATTATATATGATGTGAGGGGCTCAGAGAAAACATCTTGGTATTAAGGTGGGGAAAATCCTAGAAATGTTACAATTTTTGTTAGTATTAGAAGGTCAAAGTTAAGAGGCACAAACTTCACTTAGGATATCTTAATATATTTATAATGGTCTGTTAAACAGTTTGCAAAGACAGGTTTGTTTGGATTTCCAGTTACAGATGAAGCTATTGCTATTTCAAGTTCTGTCACTTAAACAAACCAGACAAAAATGGCCAGACTCTCCTAAAGCAGGAATTTGTAGGGGCACTTGGTCAGGAAGCAAGTTTATTAGTACGAAATATAGTAAAAATTAGATTTAATTTAGCAGCACTTTTTCTTGATTAGTATCAGGATTTCAGAAGTAACACTCTTTTCCAAATTAAGAAATTTGCAGTGATTACTATAGAATACAAAGAAATTTAATTCTGCTGCTTTGAAATCTGTAAGATGTTCTCTCAAGGGCAGGCATTTACAGTGGGCTGGAAAAAACATGACATGATTTTTAATTACTACATATAGTGCCTTTAATCAGAGCATCCAGCTTGACAGCATTAAAACTGGGAAGCGAACTCTTGAGTTTCCAGTTCCACGCTGGAAATGCCAGCTCATTCCTATAGGAAACAGGAATCAGTATCACATAGTGGCCATTGCTCAAGCAGAGCAGTTTGCCAGCTGTTCTTAAGAACATGCTTGAGCACCAGCAACTTGTGTGCAGCACAGGGAGGGACTCCAGATGAAATACCACAAACTTCCCTGACTCTATTCCCAGTGAGCCCCCAAGTGCTGCTCCCTGTCACTGCCCACAGGGCAGCCTCAGGGAGGTGAGAGCACTTCCAGGGAGTTCAGTGGATTTGGCATCAGACACTGCTTAGGATTAGTTTGCTTTTCTTTCTGAAACATTTCTGGTCGCAGAAAAGCAACAATCCTCCCCCCACCCTCTCAGCATTTGTCTTTTACTGCAAATACAAATGGCAAAAATACCAGGAGGGAGCGAGGTGATCTGAAAGAGCCAGAACCTCATAAATTGTGTGGGAAAGGCTGTCTTGCCTTTTCTCTAACTGATGGCATGCCAAGTTTACTTTACAGTATTTACAGTAAGATTTGTTTGTTTTGATACCCTTTGTAAGTTGTTAGGGAAAAGGCAAAAGAAAATCTCCAGGAAGTTTATAGTTTGTGATGAGCCAGAGATCAGGCTTTAATTTTCTTTCTAGCCCTATACCTTTTACTTGGAGTGTAATATATAAAGGGATATGAGATTGCAATTGGATGAGTTATTACTGGGCTGTTATTTATTTTCTCTGTATGAATTTGGTTCTTAAGAAAGACCTCAGAGCAGCACGCTAAGGAAGTGGAATTGTTAGTTCATTCTGAGAGCAGATACAGGAGGGGCAGGAACAACTCTGGTTTTTCCTCCCTGCATCACCACTCTGACCTTGGCACATCACAGGGAGAGCAAGCAGCCTCTGCCTGTGTAGCTGAGGTCCAGATGGATGACATGAGAACAGATTTATCCACGACAGAGTGTTCCCAGTGTGGCTGTGCAGGCAGGGGATTTCTGTGCTGACATTCCTGCCAGCTCCAGCACATGGCTTGGGAAGCAGCACTCTCTCTGTCATGAGGAAAAGCCCCAGGTTTCCCTCAGGCCAAGCATCCTCCAATACAAAAAGACAAACAAAGTGGTGCCTGCTCTTGGGCACCACTTAGGAATCAGGAAGAAGGAAGTGTTTTTTGAATGTACAACATCTCTAACTAGAGCATTCCTGCCCAAAGTCTATGGAGCAGGTCACCTGTTGGTGTGAAGTCTTCCAGGCCCTTCCTGCTCTTGTGAGCTTGTGCACTGAAGGGAAAGTAGGGGTGTTTGGGTTTAATGCTGAAGCCTTGATTGTTTGAAGCAAACTTCTGAACACATTCCAGTGCCTTGGGTTATGGCAGGAGTTGAGAAATAGGAGAAAAATGGTGTATTTTATGTGCCATGCCAAACAGCACAGTGTGATCTCGCCTCTCCCTGAAACACAAGGGTAGACACGATGACTTTTCTCTGTGTGGCGGAAACATCCACTCATTCTATTTTTGACTGTCTGGGATGAAGCATGTTTGCCAAATGTTAGGAGCTGTCCCTGTGGAGCTGGGGAGGGATTTTCCTAAGGCCAGACTGCCTCGCTGACCCCTTCAGTCCCTGCTCATGGAGCAGCCATTCTCTTGGGCAGTTCCCATAGCAGGGTGATAAACCCAAGATATGCAATAGCTGTACAGACACAGCCTCCCCTGTGCCAGTGTTGATGTGCTGTGTACACCACTGAGCAGGAAAGAGCATTTTAGGGTCAGCAAGGGTCTTTGAGCAAAGCTGGTGCCAGGAGATGCTGACACAACTCATCACTGTTTAGTTTACACCTGTCAGAAGCAGGCAGCCTCTCCGCTCCTGTGTTTGGGTGAGTGTATTCATCATACTTAGCTTTCAAACAGTATTCTTTTCATCTTCCTTGCACTTCACAGCTGTTAATTAATCCCACAGCACCCAGGGATTAATAGTAACACTTTACAGGGAAAAGCAGAAATGAGCAAGAAGGGGTCAAGTGGCTGTGCTGAGGTCATGGAAGCAGTTTTGACTAAAGAACATTTGGTTCTGCAAGATTAAAGTGTTGTTAAATGATCCGTCCTTGGATGTCAGCCTCCATTTTGGGGGCAGGGTGTGTTTCTGGGGACAGTAGAATATATTCACAGTGTTTTCTTCTCCCTAGGACTTGAAAGATGATCGGAGTGATGAAGAGGAGGAAGATTCTCTTACAGATACTGAAGAGGAGTCCACAAAGAATGGCAACAAGAACAGTAGTGGGTCAAGCAAACACCTCCTAAGCAGCAGTCACCACTAGCCTTGTCCTGCCTCACCTCCTGCAGTGACTCCTGCTCTGGTTTTAGCTCAACCTACAGGATAGGATTTAAGTCAAAAGGCTTGTGAGAGACTGTGATTGATTTATTGTTGGCTACTGGACTTGGAAAAAAGCCCAGTTTAGAGGGGAGGGAGAAATTGCATAACATGACAAAATGTGTTAATGACCCACTTTCAGAATTGTTGCAGAGTGTGTGGAAAGATGTTTGGACATGCTGACTGACAGTGCTCCACAAGGGCAAAGCTCAAGAGAGTCAAGTAATTTAGTGTCCCGTTGATTCTGGCATTGTTTTTCAATCTGATTTAAGATATATTTCATCAAACAGTTTAAATCACAGAAGTTTTATGGTAGGTAGGTAGTGTGAACTCCATTAGGGACCAGAATTACTCAATGTGGGAAAAATTTGACAGTGCTGTACAGTGACTGGCATTTTAGTCTTTACTTTTCAGTTTAAACCCTCATCCAAATGGGTATTTTTCTGAGTTATATTTCATTTCCTGGAGGCCAGAGGAAGAGAACATGGAGGAATTAAAATTATTTGTCTGTGAATTGTTGGCTTCAGTGCAGAAATATAGTCTTTTTCTGAAGTGATAGATAGCTGAAATACTGTGTCAAGGAAGTCACTGTTAAAACAGCAAAACTCAGCTCCAGTTCTCCATTGAGCACCAGGCTTCTTAAATGTCTTTCCGTTGTTTTGGCCCAGTGTTAGAACAGAAGGTGCAGAGGGGAGAGAAGAGGGCAAATGGAAATTGGGTCTTTTCACATGTTCTTGTGCACTTATTTGTCTTCAAAACTACCAAACACTCCCTGCTCTGGGCACATCTTCAGAACAGAAAGTTAAAACCAAATCCCATCCATTCCCTTCTCGTGAGCTTGTCTCACAGCTTTGGATACTCCCTTCTCTGGAGCAAGGCCACAATTCTGATCTGTGGTTCTGGGGTGTTTGCTGCAGGTACCCGAGCACTGGGGAGCACGGGACAGGCACAGGATGTCACACTGTCACTGCTGTGTGTTCATTTGATACCAGGATCTGTATTTCCATCTCTGGTCTTTTATAAAATCCAGGAGTCACATCAGCTAGACCCAAACTTGGATGTGACTTCAGCCACATGCTGTTGTTTATGCTGTAACCAGTGAGCAACAGCTCCTCTTACCCAAAGTGCCTCTATCCTAAATTTGCACTTCTGTTCTAACACCAGTGGGGCTGCAGCAGCATTTTCAGTCCCGGGGCTCTCCATGGAGAGTCCAGGCCTTGTAAACAGGGTGGTGCCAGTCCCATTTCCCTCTGCATTAGCTCACAAGGTCATAAAGGATTTGCATCATAGGTTTGGGACGCAAGAGGCTCTGCATGTGGTTCTACAGTAGCTGAGATCATCTGGGGAGCTAAATCCAGTAGCTTGATAGAGGCCAGGGGACCACTCCTAGAACAGCCTCAGTGCAGAGTGTTTGGTTCAGAACGGCTCCGTTCCCCTCCGGCTGCTCCGGCAGGAATTGGTGACCTACGGGAAGCGTTATATGACTGACTTGTTTTCCCAAGATTTCCTTGGCAAGTGGGATCTAATTCAGTGACTGAAGCATTGAAAGAATGGGAAATGTTTGGGATCTCAGATAGGAAGTAAAAAGTGAGTTTCATGCAGTTATAAGAAGCTGTAGGATGGCTTTGTTACAGAGGCTTGATTTTTTTTACGGTGTCTATAATTTTTTACTCATATTTTTGGACCATTTTGGACCCAAATGTGCATGTTTTACCACAAAGGGAATTACACTGAGGAAGGAGCATGGCCTACAGCTTCTGAAAAGGAACGGAGATGTGTGGTGGTGGAATGGGACCCCTGTCTCCATGCTTGTTGTTCAGTGGTGCCACTTGGGGTGAGTGGGCAGAACCCCCTCAGCAGCCTTTGGCCACCAGTCCTCTTCCTGCACAGATGAGGAGAACACCTTGAACACTGCGGGGGAGGGGAGGGGGGAGGAATATGGGAAGTATAAGCACTGGTGCCATCATGTAAAGCAACTGGAGAGTTTGGCAGGGGCAGAGTTCTTATCAGGGCCCATTTATTGCCTCCATGAAAAACACTTTCCTAACAAAACGTGGAAACCTGGCGTCTTGGAAGCTTTACACTCCTTTGGAGAGACAACGGTGCTTTCTTCAAGATGTAACGGAGTTTTGGGAGGTGGCCAGGGCATTATCATTTGATTTTGGTGCCAGAAGCTTTCCTCCTATGACTAGGAAAGGAATTCAGGAAAGGAAACACAAAGAATGATGTTGTCACAGGATTGAGCCTCTGAACAACTACTGATTTTTAAACTGGAATTTATAGTCTCCTTGAGGCCAAAACTTGCTTTTCCTACTCAGGACAAGTCTCCCACTGAAGCCAATTAACTCTATTGGAGTCTTGCCTAGGAAAAATTTTGGATCACAGTTTTCCAACCTAATTGCAAGAACTGTTGTTCTAAGCTGATGTGAAACTGAGATCCTAAAGGAAGAACAAAAGGTAGATAAATACACTCAGATATGAAAATTTGAGGCAAATTTTGGGTGAGTACAGAAGAATATGGAAGAAAATAATATCCCAAAGTTCAAGATTAAGTCTGGGCACAGTAAGCAACCAAATAACATTGCAGTGGGAGGGGATGGAAGGCAGGCAGGCCGTGGAGGGCCCTTTACAGGGATTACTGTCATGGGCAACCAAGGGGATAGACCTAAAAATTCTGAATGTAAACCACTCGGTCCTGCTAATAAATACCTACAGCACAGAAAGATGTGGGAAGGGGCTGTCACAATGTTAACACCAGATTGGTCATTCCTGGAGTTATGTGCATTTAATTTCCCTTTTTTACTGATGGAAACTCAGAAACAAGAAGTTGAGGTCATAGGGGCACAATTTTTGCTAAAGAAATTCATGTCATGGTGCTTCAAGATTTTCAGTCTATTCAATGCAGTGCAATGCAATGCAGATTCAGCATTTTTATAATCTTGTTGTGAAGTCTCAAAGTACGGGTGCAGAACAACTACAGGCCTGTGTGGGAGCACTGATAGACTCTAACATTTTATTTTTACCATTTCACAAAGTGTGTCCTGGTTCAATGAGTTGACACTGTGCATCTGGCTTTGCTGTGTCACTTTGACCATGCCAAAGATAGAGCTAAAGACTGAAAATCAAATCCTAGTCCATAAGACTCAGGGGTAACTCTTCTGTTCCATTTAATTTCTCTGGATTTAGTTCAGGTATTCCTGTCTGTGTGTACTCTGCTTCCTCTGTACTTGTGTCAGATTTACCAGCCTGCTCTGGACTGGGTTTACAAATCTTCTTTACTCCACAGAACTCATTTTTTCAATTCATGTTATTTGGTATAACTACTTTTTTTTTTGTTCTTAATGCCACTGACTTTGTCTGGTCAGTTGAAATACACACTACAAATAAATATTTTTTAAAAACAGGTGTGTCTATGTAAGGATTTCCCTGTTTTCTCTCCCTCAGTGTCCTCCTCTCTGCTTTCCATTCCCTCCAAGCTTTCCAATGAGAGCCTCATTACTTTAGGAACTAATTCCTTACTCTTCCAAGTTTTTCCATTGCCTGGAAAAAGCTGGATAATCCACAACCTTCACAAGACCTAACAGCAATGTCTGTAAATGAACTTGTGTTTTTCTGAACAATTAATGAATGGAGAGGAAACAAAATTAATGGCGGCCTCATCCATCCTTTGTATTATTCAAGATTTATGCTTTGATTGAAGTACTTGTGAGTGTTCCTATGTACACCAGGAGTGTTACACCTGTTTGTATCTCTACCCAGCTGGGTTTTGTGGTGCATATTAGGGCTGCTTATGAAGCTTTGTATGTTAGGACTGAGGTGCTACTGCCCAGCATGTTCTTGTGGGATTTTCATCGGCTCATCACAAGCACCTGTGAGAAAGCTCAAGTGTGGATCTTCGACTGGCAGAAGGAGGAAAGCTCTATGGAAGACAAGGGAGATGTGCTGATTTGTATCAGCTGAAAAGCTGCTCCATATTTCTTCTTTCCACTTCTGCCTCCCTGGTTGGGAAGATTGCAGAGGCTCTGACTTACCATGGCAAACAAGCACAGGGGAAGGTGTTTCAGCCCAAATAATGAACTGTAGCAGAATACTTTGGTTTTATTATTTATTTTTTAAAGCTTATGAGTAAGAATAAAGTAGATGGAAAACAAACGGAGCAGGGCTGTGTGAGTTTTGGCTACAACCAATTTGCTAACTGTGAAGAACAGAAAAAAAAGTTGCTGAATTTGGAAGAAAAACACCATCTCCACAGGCACTTCCCCCAGCCGTGGGTTTGAAGAGCAGCAGATCACCAGGAATGACAGTCCATGCTGAGCACACAGACACAGCCCAGGTGTGAGGGGTCCAGGGCTGTTGGGTGGAATGGAGCTGGGAGCCTTTGGTGCGGAGCAGAATAGGAGCCACAAATGTACCTGGGAGCTGATTTCACTCAGAATCACTGGAAATGATTGTTCCTGGTTCCCTGGCAGTTTGATGGGCTCCCTCCAAGGAAAAGGAGGTGATCAAAGCAGTGTGATCTCCACCCAGGCTGGCTACAGAGAGCTTCAAGTGGGGCTCTGAGAGTTTATTGGAGTGGAGAACCCTCTGGGGCTACCGGAAGTTTCTAGACTTAATAAGACAAAGCTGAAAGCACAAGCCTGAGCTTCAACACGCCTCTGCAAACACAAGGTCATAACAACGCACATAGGATAGTGTTGCTGATGTTCCAATAGTCTGAAGATTTATGAAAATAGCTTCTATTTACTCAGCTGGAATGAGCCCTATTCTTCTGAGTTTTGTTACCCCATAAAGCATTCAGAGGAGACCCCATAATCATTTCAAAGTCAGAAACATTAAGTGGAATAACAAGTATAAACCCTCTCCACTGTGACTTTGAAGTGCAAGAAGCATAGCCTTGTAGCCATGGAATATTATTCTGCTCTGAGTCGAGTTGGAAGAAACAGCTCCCAGGCAGTTGTTTCAGGTGCTGAAAAGTCCGTATTTTTCCTACCACAAAAGAAGCTGGTCTAGAAGAAGTTAAAGCTAAGCAGGGAAATAATTGATTAAATTCCTACTGAAGTTCACAGGAGCTTTTCCCATGATACTGGTGAGAATTAGACCCAGATCTAATGTGGCAAGTTAAAAGAAGGCCAGCATGGCACTTCATTCTCCAGCCATCAGGAGCAGGGCACCACCCTAGGGTTTCCTCCTCCTGTAGCCCAGGGCAAAATCCCAAAATCCTCCCCGGAAAATGAGTCCTTCTGTCCACAGGACACTCACCTGAACACAGCTCTGCCTTTGCCTCTTCCTTCCCGAGCTGGGCATGTATTCTGTGAAAGACATTTCTGGGAAAGCAGTCTGTCCCTTTTCAAGGGAGAAGCCTCACTTCCAGTGAGCACTCTGCCTGCTATCCCCTGCCTGCTCAGGATCATAGCAACACCTGGGCTGCTGATGCTAAAGCCCACAATCCAAGGCCAAATTTAGCAGGAAGAGGCAAATGAGGATCCGTGGTTGTCACAACCGCCTCAGCACGTGGGTGCAGCAGGACAGGGCTGCTGAGCCAGCGGAGAGAAGGGAGCAGAGGGAAAAGCGGGACCGAAATGGCTGGGACAACACAGCAACGGCTTGAACACAGAACTGAGATCACAAAGCAGAGCAGTGACAAGGTTAGGAGGAAATAAGCGCAAGAGAAAGGAGGAGGAAAAAGACAGTAGTTCTGTATCCCGGGGATCAGCGTTCCGAGCAGCAGCAGCCAGCGTTGCCTGGACTCAGAGATGGACTTTGCAGCCAGGACAACTCCTTTTCCCCGAGCCTCAGCGGCTTCGGACTGAGCCCAGCCAAAGAGTTCCCAGGGCAGGAGCGAAGCAGGAGGATCTGGGAAAAGTTCCTTTACAAAGTTCCCAGTACGTGAGTGAGAGGACAGGGAGGGACTGGGCTGGGGCTCGGCCAGGGTGGCCACGAGTGGAGCCCAGCAGACCTGCAGCTGTGGCAACGACCCCACACTTCACCTCCAGTTGCTGGGCGAGCTTGACTCCCCCTTGGATCTCAGAGTTGGTTTTGTGCTTTTCTTGGCTGACTGGAAATCCCAGGAGTCCTAGAAGAGCTCCTGGAAGATTTGTGTATGTGCTTTCTACAACAAAGAGCAGAAGAAAGCTGCTAAAAGGCCTTCCTAGAGCACCTATGGGTAAGTGTTTTGATTGTGTCACGGGCTCTAGACAGAGCAGGAGAAGTCCTAGGATTTCCTAAGAATCTGTGGGAAGCAGGAGCTAAATGTTATCGGGTTGTGCTAAATCTTATCAGGCCTTGCAAATCCTACCTAGTTCCTTTGCTGATTTAAAGGAGTAATAATTCAGCAACCAACATTTCCCCATTGCAAGGGCAGTGAGGTCAGGTAGTAGTTGTGTGTTTGCAGCTTTTTTTATCCCTTTGGGTCCTGGAAAGATGGCACTTGAGCAGGGAACAGGACTCTGTAGCAATGTCCCCTTTGTCCTGAGGTGAGGAGTGTTCTGTAACCCTGACTATTCTGCAGGGCATGCTCAGCATTTGGTGAACTGGGGAATTGCTTCCCTCTGGTTCTGGCTGCAGCTGTCTTTGGAGAGCCCAGCGCTGCAGGACCTGCCGCGATGAGAACGCTCCGGGTCCCCCCCGTGCCACCGCCCTGTTGGTGACCTGGTCATTGCTGCGAGGCCCCACGAGGTGGCAATAGCAGGACACGGCTCCCGTCGGGACACGGCTCCGTGGAGCGTTGCTGTCCATCTTTTTGCCCCTGAAAACAGAGATTGCGTGGAATATTGCGGTGCAAAATTCTTGCAGCTGGTAATTTTCACTTGATCAATCTGACTGTGAAACAAGTGTCGGCTATGTCACCGGTAAAAAAGCACTTAAATTTTACTGAGATTGAGTGTTTGGTGCCATTCCAAAGGCCCGGTGTGCTGGTATCCCAAGGGCCAGCATCTCCCTGAGTGTCATCTGCTTTCTCCCCTGGTACCAGAGCTGTACATGGCATGTCTGGGGTAGGGCTGGGGAAGAAAGGATGTTAAATCTTCTCTGACATTGCTGTACTGCCTGTACTTTTTAATATTGTCTCTTTAAACTACATATTTTTCAAGCCACGGGGTTTGTGGCTTGTGGTAAGTGAAGTCCTGTTCTCACCTAGATCCTTAATGTCTGTAATGCAAATAAGGGTGATAAATCTCTCAGAATAATGAGGGTTACACTGCCATTCCAGTGATGCCATTCCGATGGTGCCATTCCACCTCAGGAGACAGGCTTTTCACCCCAAGCATGAGGTGAACACTCCTACACTCCCCACGAGTGTGAGCAGGAAAAAGGGACCCATTGGTCCAAACAAGCTGCTTTAATCCTACTTGTCACAACCCTGGTGGTCAGGCTGTGCTCAGCTATGAGAGCTGGGATCTGGTTTGCTTTGACAGCAGAATGGAAAATTTCCATGAGCTCTCTCCATGGCTGTGGATGTGTAGGAAGTGTTTGGATGCTGTGGGCTGTGGGTGATAACCTCCATGGCTCCCAGCTGACCCCAGCTCTTCCCTGGAATTCTTGTTTGGAGCCAGGAGACAGCTGGATTTGACTTGCCTGTGCCTGCAGATTGAAGCTTTGGGGATGCCTGCAGGGCTCTCTCCATGCAGGGCTTCCATGGGTTGATGCCCAGCTGTCAGCACAGTTCCCTCCATCCCAGCTCACAGATGGGGCTGGATCCTCCCTGCCAGCAGGTTCACTGACACACATCTCCTCTCCTTTCCTGTGTCCAGCCCAGAATTCCTGACAGCTGGCAGTTTTAACAGTCCTAGAGTGACACTGATATTTTGCAGTTATGAATAAACATTTGCAGCTAAGCTCTGTTGCGAGAGAGGATCCAGCAGCAGAGGAGCATCTCAGTTCTAGTCCTGGTTCACTGCACAACCTTGCAAAAAATGACAATATTGGCCCCAAATGGACTGGGAGGAGGTATTGGTGGCTGTTGCTGATTAGGAGCAGGATGTGTTTCAGATTCCAGGTGCGTTGCTCCCTCTAGACCTCGCACTGACCCTCATATTGGTGACTCTGTGCACTGTGCTGACATGGGAAGTGGGGTTTCCTTGCTGGCTGTGGAGGAGAAGGCAGTCCTTGCCATCCCTTAGCAGACTGTGAGGTGAACAGCATCTGCCCAAGTGTGCAGGGCTACAGGCAGTGGTCACAGCACATCCTGCCTGCTCTGGTCCTTTGACCCCTGAGAACAAGCACACTTTTGCTGCTTCAGGGCAGCCCAAGAGCCCAAAAAGTGGGGCTGTTTTCCTAAATAGGTGTTCCAAGTGACCCCCATTCCAGACAATTAACACAGACAGACAATATCAGTTGACCAAAGCCAGGTTTGATGGGGCCCTAAGCTGCCTGATTCGGTGGGGGGCATTACTGCCCATGGCAGGGCTTCGGAATAAGATGATCCTCAAGGTCTCTTCCAACCCAAACCTTTCTATGATTTTATGATCCTACAACCAAACATCCCAGTTTGCATCTCCAGGCTGAAGAGCACATAGTAAAGGCTCCTGGGACAGCAAAGGGAAATTTGCTGATTCAGCTGGGGATGATGGGAAGGGAATGTAAAGACTGACTGACTCAGAAGAGGGCAACTGCAGAGTAGCCCCAAGAGAAGGAGAAATAAGAGAAGGCTGACAAAACTGTGTTGTGAATTTTTAAAAGCAGTCAGAGATGGTAACTCTGTCAGATGCTGGTAACTCTGCACAGCTTCTCTTGGTGGCATTATGGTAATGCTTCTGCACAGCTCTGCATCCAGAATGGGAGCAACCAAGAAAATCAGCATATACTTGAGTAAAGGATTGGTCGTGTGGGGAAAATAGCTCTGGATGCTGTTGGTGCTATCACTACTCATGGACAAAAGATAGAGGTTTTTGACTGATGAATTTCTGTAAAAGTTGCAATGGTTTGACAAAGCTTTGAGGGCAGCTTGGGAGCAGCTTGAATATTACACAAAAGAAGGGTTAGACTGCAAAAGTCCAGAGCCATGATCACCTGAGCACATGGGCTTGGGGCTGTTTCACTTCCACAAGAGAAAAGAGATGTTTTACAGACCCAGGCTGGGGGTCCAGAGGGGCTTGGCTTTGGGGCACAGCCCTACTCCAGCTCTGTGCCACCATCCAGCAGTGCCTGTGCCTGGATGTCAGCCCTTCCCACCTTGACTTGTCCCCCCACTCAGTGCCTGGCTGGGGCCACCCCTCTCCAGGGATGGGAGAGGACCTTGCTGGCTGCAGGAGAGCTGCTCCTGTGGTGTGACCCACCTTGGAGTCCCCACTGCACCTGATGGGGCCCCTGACTCTGCAATCCCTGCTCCTGGGGATATTGAGTTTTCTGTTTGTTTTGCAAGTCTAATTGGCCAAGACGCTGTGAAGGGAGGAGAGGATGCCCAAGGGAGAGGTGTTAAAGAAATAGGAAAACATTATTAAGAGTGTTTTAAGTTGGCAATTTCCTGTCTGAGTACTTTCATGGTGGAAAGGAGCCTCTTTAGGTCTGTGCAGTTGGATTGGACCACCCGGTCCAGACTCCAGTAGCCATCCATGCAGATGGATGAAGTGCCTTGTGCATCCCCTTGGCATCTCCTCTTTCAAGCCATGCACCACCTTCTTGGCTTACAAATCTCCGCCTCTGGCTTCTTGTGTCCTGCTGCAAGGAATACACAGAGAAGGAGGAGCCTTACATGAAATAATTTGGGGGGATGATCCTCATCCAAGGCAGGTGTTGGATAAAAGGGATTGAGAGATGGGGAACACCAGATGAAGGATATTGCCAGTGCCAGGGAGGTAGCACCTGCATGAAGGGCATTGCCATTGTCAGCTCCAAGCATTCAGAACTTCTGCCTCCACATAGAATCAATATCATTTTTGAGAAAGGACTGTTTTAAACAATCCCAAGGTTGGGAACTTCATTTGCTCCAGGGAAAAAACCCTCTAGGCTTCTCCTAGCTCACTTTCCCAGCCTGACAAGGGGTCAAACATGGAGTTAGATGAGAAAAAAAATCTCATGATTGCAGGAGCCAAGGTCCAGAGAGGAAAAACCCAAACAAACCATAAATCATAACAAAAGAAAGTGCCAGCTATTCCCAGGTTCCTGATAACATCATCAGAGGTGGCAGTGCTGGACTTCATAAAAAGCCTGGCTGAACTTTAGGGTCAAACAACAGCAGCTCTTTGCTTTGTCCATTTGTCCCCGCATGCCTGGGGAGTGACGCGTTGCTGACCATTATGGCCTGGCCAATGACTATCTGTGCACGGCCTCCCGATCCCAAAGTGACCCTGGACTAGCCCTGTCTGTGTCTGAAAATCCCAGCATTGCCTGGCTGGAGGTGCTGGTGCACTTACATTTCTGATTTCTCTGCGCGAATTGCTGCCCGCCCTGAGGGAGCAGATTGTCCCAGCACGCTGCAGTTGTGTTGTTCAGTTGGGAGTATGTTCTTTTATGTTCCTGACTTTTCTTACCCTCTGTGGCCTGGGTGCAATGTTAGTTTCTGGTCCTGACAGTGTTGCAAACTGATCCCTCCAAATCTGCACCAGTTACCCTGGCAGGTTTTGCACAGACAGCAGTGGCACCAGGGTGGGAATGCAGTCAGGCGTGAAGCAACCTGGAATTTCAAGAGTCCATTCCTCAGTCCCAATCCCACAGGAATATTTTTCTTCTCTTTTCTCAGTATTCTATGGAAGGAGGGTGTTTTTCCCCATTGCAGCTGAGTGAAGCTGGAAGTGCCTTGGAGACAGGCGGGGGGAAGTATTTGGAGGGAAGATCATGGAAAACCTCATGTGATGCCCTCACTGTGAGGGAGACACAGCTCAGCCAAAGCAAACTCCCTGTGACAAAAGGGACCCTCTGTCAGCCTGTGAATAAAGTTCCCTGCCAGGAGAAAGACAGGGACAGCTCTCCTGCCATGGGCTTGCCTGAACGGGAACAGGCTTTGTGCTCCCCTGAGGACACAGGTGCTGGTGGCTCAGCTCTGTCCCTCCACAGTCACCATCATTTTTCTTTCTGCTCTTTTATTCCCAGGAGCTCATGAACAGACTGTCCATTTTGAGCTAGACTTGACAAGAGATGTCCCAGAGGGAGTTTTTCTCTCACGGGCTTGGAGTAATTCAGGCTGCTGGAAGGAGAAACCTCCTAAGTGCCTCTGCTGAGGGCTGCATGAACAGCACTAGATGCTGGTGACTCCACTTAGAATCGTTTAGGCTGAAAAGGACCTTAAGGGTCGTTGAGACCACCTGTAAGAAGTGAGTCCGACATGAAGCAGCAAAGCTTGAAACACGCTCTGCCCAGGGAAGAGCTTTAATTGAACCTCTGGCTCAGTGTGTAAAGCCAGTCTGTAAAACCACCGTTGGCACCTCTGAAACTACTTGTATTTATTTGGTTGATGGTTTTAAGTTACAAAAGAGCTTTTGTTGGTCCCTACTTGTCGTTAAACTGTCTCCAGCTTCTTTAGGGGGTCATTTGCACAGGTAACAGGAGCACCTGCCAGGTCTGTGCCCAAGCAGCCCGGCCAAGCCCTGCAGCCTCCGGAGGGGAGGAAATTCCGGATGCCCGAAGGCTGCAGAGAGGGGAGGAGCTGCGGGGAGAGCAGGAAAAGCAGGGGAGTGTGCCGGCAGGAGAGCAGCACCTGTGAGGTCGGGGGAAGGACCAGGACAGGAAGGGTTTGGAGAAGGGTGGCTGGAGAGAAGGGAGAAGGCTGAGCAGTGGCCAAGTTAACCCTTCCCATGCTGGCATTTTCCAGGCAACGAGCCAAGTGACTGCTTGGGAAGATGGATATAACACATGTCTGCAGTCTCCAAAGGGTTATTAACTCTGCAGTAATGGCCGCGAAACTTGGCTTCCTCGACATACATTTAAAATTGAAAAAAACCCACCCCAACACCAGTTTCAGAGGGGGAGAGGGCTTGTTTCCTAGGAACTGTGGGGCCAAATCCACCTCTGTGATGCTGAGAGGAGAACCACCACCCCCCTCCCACGGGCTGGGAGCAGGGGAGCAATGCAGTCACCACAACAGGACCACAGCCCCCTCCTGCCACACACACGTTATCCTTATCAGTAACAATTTCATGGCATTTCTGAAAAGCCCATGGTGTCCAATTAATAGAGTCAGTGTCTCACTGGAACTTTGGGATTTGGATTCAAGAAAACCACCAATGCTGCTCCTAAGACAGATTCCTGTTTGTTGTGTGGGTACCACTGTGGGGCTTGTCCCTCGCTCCTGGCTCCAGCGCTTGGCAACACTGAGGTCTGCCTGGGATGTTGCCCCTGTCCTGGGGTGTTGCAGCCTCTTGAGCTCCTGTCCAAATGCTCTGGAAATCTGGGATGCTCCATAGGGATTATCCCTACCCCACTGTAGTCTGTGCCAGCCAGCCCAGACACTGAGCAAGTCCTTCCATGCAGTAAGTTACAGACTTCTCTTTATTAGTGCCTCTCTTCCCCGACACAATTAAATTTATTATTTCTCTGTATTGTTATTATTTTTTTGGCAGAGGACTTTGGAAGGTGGGAGAAAGGATCTACTAAAAAGTTAAACAAATCTAAGCCCCCTCGTCAAACCCGTTCGAGGCACCAGCTCCAGTCCCTTAACAAATGAAGTCAGATGGTGGTCTGGGTTTAAACGGGGCTGTTGAGGGCTCAGGCCAGGTTTGACAGCTCACAAATCAAATTGCCTCGTGGTTCTCAGGAGAGGAGGATTGCCACAGGTGGAGGAGCTGTGGGGGAGCTCTGCCCCACTCTGTGCCAGCTGGGGCCTTGGCCTTGGAGGGAGGCACTGAAATCATTGGTTCACAACAGGTCAGGAGGGAAATCCAGGCTCTGAGATTTTGTTTTCTGTGTTTTGTTACACTATTGACACAGAGCAAGGCAGCCCCAAACTGAGATTTTGTCTCACTTGAATGAGTCTGGGCCAGTCCCTTTGCTTTGGTAAATTCTTGTTAGAGAGTAGAGTGAGTCTTGAGAGAGTGGGAAACACAGAGATATTAAATCTCACCTGATCTCATGTTAATAAAGAGTTTGAGCCATGGGTCTTGGCTTACTCTGATTTTACCTGCTGGGAGCTGCTTGCAGGTCCTCAGTTTTGCTCTTGCTGCTGACCACAGGTACCATTCTCCAAGTGCCACCACACTGGAGGGACAAGGGGCTTTCCTGAGGCCCCAGCAGGAGGTGGGACATGCTCTTGTGTCCATAAGATGCTGCAGAGGCCCAATGCAGGGCAGGGCTTTCTGAGCCTGCACCATTAGGCTGCACCAGGGCTGCACCAGCCCATGGTGTGCCATGGCATGTCCCTTGATGGCTGGGGAAAGCACAGCCAGCAGGGTGAAGAGCTGGAGGCAGCTGCAGGATTCTGGCTCTCAAACAGCCTCTCTCCAGAAGCAGCTCGCTAAGAAAACATGGCTCTTGCTGCCTGTTCAGTGCCTGGAATAAAGAAAATGGTGTTAACGTGCTCATGTCTCTCACCAGTCCTTTTCCCAGCTCCAAACAGCCCTTTTTTTCTGCACTCCCCCAGTGCCTGCCCTCCTTGGGATGAGCATCCAAACCTAATTCCACTTGCTTGCAACTTAGAGCCATTCCTGCTGTCAGTACAGCTCTGGACAATGCTGGTGGAAGTGGTGCAGGGAGATCTGCCAGAGTCATTCACACTCTTTTATGGGCCTTCCTTTGAATTCTTCTACAATTTCAGGAACAAAGTTGCAGATTTCTGCAGAAGTTTAAACTCTAGGACACTGCTATGCTGGGCCACCACAGTTTAAAGTTGCTAACAGGTTGGGTCTTAACTGCATTCCATGACTCAGCCATGCCAGGAGCACAGGATCCCATCCAAAGCCCACCAAATGCAGCGGAAACCTTTCTGCTCTTGGAAATCACCCTACTTCTTTCAACAGCCTCTGTCCAAACTGAGTTCTCCTGATCCCTGCACAGCTGAGGACATGCAGGACATGGCCCAAATAGGTGGGAAGGAACTCCAGTGGCTGCAGGACCTCAGTGAAAATGGGAAATGATAGAAAAAAAAAATTTATCTCTTAAGCTTTATGCACTTGTTTCTTATTTTCATCCACATGATGAGTGCTTCAGGAGTATTTAGGATCATTGCCCAAAATCTGTGTATGTCCAAACACTGTGCTCTTGGATAATCCCGCTTGAGCAGGACGGTTGGACCAGATGCATCTCTGTGGTGCCTTCCAACCTGACCTATTCTATGATATTGCCAACCTGATTTTTTTCCTGGTCTTCCAAGCCTTGGCACCGATCTGGTGGATGACACTGGGAAAGGAACGGGTGACGTTCTCAAGGGAGCTGCTATAGCAGAGTCTAAACTCACTTAGTGGTGAGGAAGGGGATACGCAGGAACACGACAGGGTGCCCAGCGGTGAGGTGCCCAGCAGTGAGGTGCCCAGCGGCGGGGTGCCC
>JACBWW010000021.1:8842772-9244355 GCA_020086605.1 Lanius collurio
TCGGGACTCCAGCCTTCGTTCCGGAGCCATTTGAGGGCGCTGTGCCTCAGGATTAAAAAAACTTCCAACAGAGATGCTGAGGTCTGAGTGGCACTGGAAGTTGAGCTGAGTTCCACCGAGGGAAGCTTAAAACTGATATCTCTAGTTCAAGTCTTAAATCACGAACAGCTCTACGCTTTTGTCACCAGGCATGTTTTGTTAATCTTGCTGGTCTTCCAAAGCTGGAAAGCACAAACAAGCAGAGGAGGAACCTTTAAAGAAAAGTGGAATGTAGTTGTAGGCACAGTATTAACTGCCTGAGTCAGGGAATGGAGGAGGGGGTGAAAAAGCTTGGCAAAATTCCCAGTAGAAAAGCTGAAAAAGAGACAAGACTAGTTGGTCTTTGCTCACTGCTCTGCAGAAGTGAACAGCAGTTTTTGCAGTACCTGTTTGGATCATGGAAATTCTAAGCAATGACTAAATTGACATAAGTGAGCTGGATCAGTTTGGGATCAATGTCAGAGCTGCTGTTTTGTGCCACCTCTTGGGGAGCAAAGCCCATGTGTTAGTGACAGTGTTGATAAAGTTCTGCTTGCCTTTGCCTGTTCATCTGGGAGTGCTGAGTGTGGTGTGAGCAGATGTGTTGGGAGAGAGGTGTTTCTGCATGTTGGGATACTTGTTTCTGTTCATCCTCTTCATTCAGATAATCACCAGGAATGGGAAAGGGCTAAAAGCAGGTGCATGGTACATTTGGGTGAGTTAAGGTTTATAACACCCTTGTGAGCTCAAAACTAGGGAACAGAAAACTCCAGTGTGTGGAGGATGAGCCTGAACTTAAGATGGATGAAACTAAACTTAAGATGAACCTCATTAATTATTGAAATGGTTTCATTGAAATAATCCACACCACCATGTAGATAAACCTTCTTGTTCTAGCTAAGTGGACCATTTTGATTTCGTAAGTCTGTCTTTAAACATGAAACATCTCACATTTTAGGCTGTTTTCAGTGTTTACACAGCGTTTTGCAGTGGCCACACTAAACAAGCATACCTGTAGTGAAAGCTGTGCAATTTAGTGGTAAGATGTTTTCTGGGATCAGAGGAATCAAAAGTTTGCCCCAAATTGTCTTGGAAGTCTTTAATCTGCCATGAGTTGAATTGAGAACAGGTGTCTCTAGAGCCCCAAAATTTTTGCCTTCTAGTCTGGCAATTTAAAATACTAAGACTGTCACTTAAAAAAATATTTTCCCATTGCTTCCTTGAGCCTTGTTTCCTACAGAAAGAATTAAGGCTTTGCCCTCAGCAGCACCTTTACAGGTGGGACATGGGCCAGACCTGCTGGGCTAGAAGAAAGACCTTGGTAGTGGAAACCTTGCAGCCTATTTGTCCTGGCATTTGTCTTCTGAGCAGTTTTAGTGCTGCAGTGCTGGAATTTCTGAAAATTCCAGCATGGGAGTGCTCATTGGACTCTTAACTGGGTGATCAGGGCATCTCCTTCAAAAAAGCTGGTGCTAAGAAGTAGAGTGGGCAGTAATACTATGTCCTGATCTCCAGCTGGCTCAGGCTTTGCTGTAATCATATTCTCAGCCATGCCATAAATCATACCAAAAGTGATACAAAATGATCAGGGCAAGTGGAGTTCTAGTAAAAACAAAATCCCTGACACAGTGGCTTGAAAACTGATCTGCAGCCAGACTGAGTAATTGCTTCCTGGTGATGATATCAGATTCCCAGTGTGGCATCTGAAGGTTGGGGTATGGTTTTAAGCTCTGCTTGCAGATGCTGCTGTTAACCAATGTGTGGCTGCTGCAGTTTCCTGCTTTGGCTGTGCTCTTGGAGCTGTGTGAGGTCACAGTGAGGTAAGGACTGGTGTACCCAGGTTCTCATCATTTAGACACAACTAAAATACCTCCTGTGAGGATGCTCCAACCCTCCTGTTCTGACAGCCTGGGAGTTCAGCACCAGCAGGAGACACCGTGTTCCTCGAAGGTGCTGCTGCCTACCCCTTGGCAGCGCTGTCCTCTGGGGAGTGCAGTTGTGCCAACACTTGGATTCTGGCCACAGCTCAGGACTGCACTTTCCTTCCCTGGTGCTGGGCACTCAAAGGCAGTTCTGCAGCCCCTGGGACCAACACTGGAAGACAGCAGCCAGTACAGCAACTTTAGTTTTTGGGAAGTTCCAGCTTTGTAAGGCCTCAGTAGAGTCACTGTCACATGCTGAAGTGCTGGACTGCTGCATCAGCCCCTTACAGCAGTTGTAGGCTTGTCATATTTCTTTTACCTGCATTTTGGAAATGGTTACAGTTTTAAGAGGGTCATGAGTCCCTGTCAAAAATAAGCATTAGACTTAGACATGAACTTGAAAACTCTGTTCAGGAACCGTATCTGAAAGATGAAAGTCATTGAGATGCATTTAGAGACAGAGGTTTGATGCTAAGTAACTTCTCCTCCTTTTTAAAATCCAGAATCTTTGATTTTGGTTTCAGGATTGCTCTTTGGCTTGTCTCTGAATAAAGTGGATTGTCCTTCTCAGCTGAGATAAGACAAGAGTTTGTGCCTCCCTCCTGTTCAGGCTAGTTCATATAACATTTTCACACCCTGGTTTTGTCTCCTTTGAACTTCCTTGTGCAGACTGGATTGGTAGAAGTGGATGATGCACATTACAAAGGTTCATGGAGTGAGAAGAGTGATTTTTCTCTTTGTAGGATGGAATGGACTAATTGAAACTACACCTTAAGAAATGCACACTGAAAGTTGGGAAACACTAAATGTTTTGCAGTAATTTCTCATACAATCTACTCAGAGAGGAAGAGGGATTCTTTCCTTCCAAGCTCTGTGTACATTTGCCTTTGTTAAACTTCCTGCATCTCCTGGTGGACAAATCTTTCAGCTTGTTAAAATATTTCTGAATGATGGCTCTTCGTTCTTGTGTGTCCTGTTCACTTGGGACCATCCATAAACTTTGTGAAGGTGTAGATGTAGATGAGGACAGATGATAAGAGCATCTATCTGGATTTCTTCCTCTAAGGTCTCTGAAGTCCCACTGATTTCCAGGTAGGTGTAAGTACCTTGCAGGACCTGGGTTTGGATCCTGTCTGGAAGGCCAGTGAGGGCAAAGAGAATTGAGTACCTTGTACTGCAGCCTCCAGGCAATGAGCAGTAACTCCAAGGACTCCTGGTAAAACAGTAAATCTGCTCTGTCCTTGGGAAAAAGAGGAACAAGGATGCAGAAGAGGCCGCAGTGTGTCAGGTTTAGGTTGTCCAGGGGCAAGTGAGTGGTAAAGGTGAGCATTTCCCTGATGGTTCATCCTATGCCATAGGGACCTTAGATTGGTGAATTGTCCCTCGAGAGGAGTTTGCCTTCCTTCATTCACTGCAGAGGGAGGTGATGCCTGGTTCAGAGCAGATGCTGCAGCTTGGTGAGCTCCATCCCTGGCCAGTGAAGAGTTTTCTGTGTGCACCAGGGCAGTGCTGCCCTTCAGGTGACTCAGGAGCCTCTGCTGCTGTGGGAAGCAGGGCAGAGCAGGCATGTGGGGATTATAAAATGATACAATCTCCCCTGAGGAAACCTTCAGCTCTGCTGAACTCTCCTGTCTGGGAGAGGAGCTGCCTGGCATTCATCCATAGCTGGGCCATGAGCTGAAAAGTTAAATCTCTTAAAATTGCTGTGCTGGGTTTCCTTGTGCTGGGATTTTCTTTCCTCTTCCACAGTGGACAAGAGGGAGAACATGTTGGGGTTTCCTTGTTCAGCAGAGTTGGAGGCCAGGGCAGATATTCCTGGGTATGGTCTGCTCTCAGAACTGAGTGTAAACCTGAAATGACTCTGGAACAAGACTTAAAGCTCTTCTTTTCAATTTGCTTGAATTGCACTTTTAACTAATAACCAGCCAAAGCTGAAACATGATTAATAAGGGCAGGACTAAAACCCACATGAAGTTTATTAAACTGTATTTGTGGGTTGTTTTGTTCTTCACTTTAAACATTAACTTTCTTTTAACTTTGAGGAAATGGTTAAACAACGATTTACAGCGTAACAGTTGAGAAATTGAGAAGGGGATGGAATTTGTCAGATGTTTAAATCTGTTCCCTTTTCAGCATGTTCATATGTATGTAACTAATGAATACTTAGGAGCAAGAGAAAAATCTGTTAAAGATTCAGCATTTCACAGATCTCCTTCAAAGATGTTGTGAAAATAAAAAGGGCTGGAAAAACAGTGTAACTGTTGGAGAGTATTAACATGTGGGAAGGTCGAGAACCATGTGCTGAGAACACTGAGGATTTGGGTCCCTGTTCTGAGCAAGCCCTGGAGCTGCAGTAGCTCCACCTGCACTACCAGGGCACAGAGACAGAGCAGTGAAGCCAAGGAGGCAGGATGGGGTCATACAAAGGCTGTGTTACCACTGTCATTTCAGTATTTCAGTGACATTGTATAAGGACCTTTCTCCTTTCCCTGCTGTCATTTAGCCCAAGAAAAGCTCCAGTGGAAGATGATGTGTAGCAGAGGAGTGAACTACTGGTAGTACAAGAGTAGATCTCACAAGAGAGTGAGCAGGTTACTGCAGTGACCACTGTGTGTGTGAAACTCTGGATAAGAGCATGTGGGAACGTTTTGGTGGTGAGCAATGTTAATCAGACTCCTAAAACAAGGATATGAAATATCTTTAATGTGAAAGATCTTGCCACTGTTAAGCACAGTGGTGAGTGGGGCTGTAGTGGGAAGTGTGGATTACTGTTTGTTTTAATCAACTTGTCAGTTTGCCTGCCTTTGGAGGCTGAAATCATTCCAGCCTTTCCCATTAGCAGAGCTGCAGGGTTCCATCAGCTACATGATCTGGCCATACCAACTGTAAAATTAATGCAGATGATGGTGAACTCCTACACTCCTCTGAATCTTCGGGCTCCTGATGACTCCTGTGTCTCCAGGATGGTGGGGTTGGGCAGCAGCTGCTTTTCCCAGCATTCAGCAATCCCAGATCCTGGGCTCCCACAGAGAGAGTAGGGTGGGAGGCAGTATCCCAGCTTTTGATATGCATCTCCCCAAGCATAATTGCAAGTGAATTGGCAGATCTAAAGCATTTCACTTCACTGGAATGATTTCCAGAGATGTGGGAAAAGTAGCTCCGAGAGTTACCGGGTCTTTTGTTTTACTTCCTTGTTTTCAAAATCCAGAGCTTTCTCCAGTCCCTGAACTCATATAGACAAGAGAAGAAAAACACAGAGGCTTTGTCCAGTGCTGATGTCTGGTATCTCATGCTGGGATTAGCACAGGGCAGGATCTGGAGGACTTCAGAATGAGGAATGCATTTCTTATGGAAAAATCAAAATAATGACCAGACTATTCAAGTTACAGGGTCCAAAAGATCTCCTCTGGGGCAGCAGGTTTGGGGACTCTTCAGAACCCAAATGCCAAGTTTGGGGAAATTTTTGACTCCCTAGGAATACTTCATAGGCACAATCCTATAAACCTTTCCTGCTTGAAACTCTTGTTTGCCTTGTCAGATTGATCTTGAGATGCTTCCCAGTGTATTCCAGGGTGAAGATGCATGGCTCTTACCCTCCATAGGTTTCACAATTCCACAGCAAATGTGAAACATAAGTCTTTTTCAATGGTTTAAATTATTTTCACTCATGATGCCAGAAAGTTGGGATAATGTCGGGTAGTGATGAAACTGACTTCTTCTTACATATTTTTGGCACCAGCTGAAATGGTTGGCAGTCTGTCAGGAGCTCTGGTGTGGCTTTTAGTACCATGGCACCAGATTTACAACCCTTCTTCTAAATAATTAAAACCTATATTAAAAAAGGGGGCTGGGGCTACCTCCCAGCTGGAAGATTGGAACAAGGAGGGGAAGTAGTGGAGAACATATAAAGGAGGCTGAAAGAACAAGTCACCAGAGCTTTTGCTGTCTGAAGTAATTCTGACAAAACCCAGCTTGTGATTTAAATGACAAGGCAGCCCTCTGGACACTCCAGGGCAGAGTGGGTCTTATAAACTGGTGAGCATTCCATAGGGCCAAGGAATAATGTCCGGTTTTCTCTGTGAATGGGAGGTGCCAAGGCATTTTATCCTTAAGCAACTCCCCTGCCCCACGAGCAATGTCTTTTGAAAGGCCCCCAAAGAGGTGTCTCTTGTTTCTTTAGAGACAGGGGACTGATTGTCTCTGCTGTGCTTTGCAGCCATGGCCAGTGGAGACACCAACTTTTACAGTTTTATTTTTGTCCAGGTGCTCTTTGGAAGTCAGTGACCCTTTCTGAGACACCCTAGTTTCCCCTGGATGTTGTTCAGTTGGTGTGGCTGTCAAAGGAGGAGAGCTCTCATTTCTGCTAACAGAAATTCCTCTTGCAGGAAATACTTGGCCAAAGGGATTTCCTGGGTGTACGTGAGGACTGAATTTGGCAGGGAGGTGTGGAAATGTACAATATACAGTATGTATGTAATGTATATTATAAATCATATTAGTACAGTCAGCTGTTGAACACACAGCGTTTGCATGTACGTGCAGAGCATTTCTTTGGAGAGTTGCCTGGCTGGCACAGATCATGAGGAGGGGGGGACCAGAAAGGCCTGGTCTCTCTTTTTATGTTTAGGATGAGTGTTGGACCTCTCTGGAAGCACCTTTACCTCTCAGGTCCACAGTACTGGCAGGCCAGGTGAGCCCTTCTGTTGTTAACAGAAGTTAAATCAGAACTAGAAACTTCTTCTAAGGAGGGGTACACGGCAGAGCTGTGTTTTGAGATTTTTAATTGCAATATAAATAATCACTGGATTAGTACAATGAAAAGTAAGAACCCCTCATTGTAAATACTCACTTTGTGCAAAGTGTTACAATTTCAGTGTTGAGTACTAAACCTGGAGGCTTTGTTAAGTTTTAAGGTGATAACTTTGCATTCACTCTTGTTTTCATGCCAGAAAAGGAGTGGAAAAAGCATAAAAGAACCTTAAAAGCTCTGAGTTGTGAGCAGAGGAGGGCTCTCCTGGGGCAGAAGCTGGCTTCCAAAGGCGTTCTTGCCAGCCCTGGTGTAAGGTCTGGACTTGGTGCAGGGAAGGCAGGGATTTAGTGCTCCAGCCCGGACCCTGTGGAGTTACTTAGGCAGGGTCTTTGCCTTCCTTGTGTCACTTATTCCAGGGATGGTGGAAAATCCTGTAACTGGGACAGTGCAACAGTCCATTCCTGACTTCACCTCTGAAATCCAGCCCCTGGCTTGCAGGGAGAGCCGTGCTGACTATGAGGCCCTTAATGTAGTTGGGAAGAGATATTTGGTCCCAAAAAACACGTGTGGCTCTTGAAATCACTTGCATCAGTTCACTCAGTGCTCCTGGTGAGGGTGGTATGCACAGGGGCCTCCTGTGTGCAGGCAGTGTCACCTCCGTGCTCTCTGAGAGAGTAAATGCCATTTTATGGCAGTGCAATCCTGGCAGTTGGAAAGGTGATTTTGAAGGGATTTCTGTTAACAGGATTTATTTGTCCTCGTATGAGCTGAGCATCTTGTAAAACACACATATTTGTGGGGCTGTGCATGGAGGGAGAGAAAGAAGGGGAACCAAAGGTGTTGACAGGAATCTCCGCCTTTTCTTTGTACATGCACAGTGCATTGTTTCTAAATTGTTCTCAGTGATATAAAAATAAATACGATAAGCAGTTGAAGTTCTTTAGTCTGTATTGCACAGGCTGAACACAACCATAATCACATCATTTCCTCACAATAAAAAATGGTTGCAGTGAAATGACCTGGGTTCAGACTGGGCTGATAGACAAGGTTTGGGTACCAAACTAATGGTTTTTTTTGTTCTGTTTTGTGGGCAGGTTGGCTACATCCAGCTTGGATCAGAGCAGCTGCTGATCCAACCTGTGAATGCATCTGAGACCTCATTTAGTGGGAAGGAACATTTCATCAGGCGGAGACGATCCCCCAAAGCCAGCCATCCCACCAAGACCCCCGGTCCTGAGGAGCACTGCAAGGTTGTAGCAGGTGAGCTTGGAGCAGCTCCAGAGAGCAGCCATGGGAATTCTGTTTGTATTTTGTAATTCTGGTGGTTGGGTAGCTGGAACTGGGGAAGGATGGCAAGTGTGAGGGAATCCTGATGCTGTTTCAGGCAGCAGTCACATTGCAGACATGGAGTTGTCAGGGCATGAGCTGTATCACTGAACTTGTGAGATGATAATTTCTGCTTTAGCCTTGCACTGCTCAGGGAGGGATTCACTGGGTTTTTAGCCAAGGTCCAGGTTTGTTTAAGTGAAGTCAGTGGTTGGGGGGCTCTTCCATCTCAACTTTCCACTGGAGTTGTGCCAAGCAGGTGGGGATAGAATGGTGATCCTCACATTTCAGAAAGTGGAAAACATCACTTCAGCTACTTTGATATATTTTAATCAGCAATATCATCTATGGAGTCCAACTCCAGGGATCCAGCTCATAATAGGATAAAGAGATATCTGGAGATGGAAGCAATGCAGTGTCTTTCAATCTGTTTTCACCTTCTCATCATTCTTATTTCTGTCTAGCAGAGCACATGATCCATATCAGAGTCAACTGTGCAGACTTTGTATTATTTTATGGATTTTATTTGCTTTTGTAAGGCCTTGTGTGCATTTGAAACTACCAGATGTAGGTCAGCAAGGTGACTTTTTTAACTAGGAGCTTGATTTTGCTTTTTCTGTCTGATGTTTGACTCATCAAACTTAAGCTCTATCTGATAAAACAGCTGTTATATCATATATTATAATTTGCTATCATTTTTCGAGAGAAAATGTCTAAATCTGTTCTTTGATCATATCTTGTCTTCTCCCACTTTCAAAGCAACACAGTCAAATTGCTAGCTGGTATAAATTGGTCTAGTTTTTAGCTTCTTTGGAGCAATTGAATTTTATCCTTTCTGGAATTCTCTCTGGGTGGGTTGCATAGGGGGAATTTTTTATGAACTTTGTGAAATATCTTCATTAGGTTGCAGTGTCCCTGTATTTTCTGTTCCTTTTGTTTCCTTCCTGCCCCACTACACAATATTCCAGCTCCTGCCCTCTCCTGGATGCGCTGCATAAATGGAGCAGTGGCTTGTGCTGCTGGGCTGCCAAGAGGCAAAATGGGGAGCAGGACTGGGAGGTTTTCTGGGTACAGGAGTGAGACTCACTGGTGTGGGAACAGCAGAGTGCTCAGGGACAGGGGCTGCTGTTGGGCATTGAAGGATGTGGCAGCAGCAGGAAGCACAGAAAAGCTTCCTTGTTGGAGCAGCAGTGGAAGAGGCCTGAAGGAGCTCACTGGAATAGGCAGCCAGGAACCTGAAGTTTGCCTGTAAGGCTTTGTATCTCAGTTTTTCTGTTTAACCAGACCTGTGCACCAGCAGGGGTGACCTGTGCCTTCTCCTAAGCCGTGTCCTTCCTGGCACTGCTGCTGGTAAATCCTGCAGCCAGGGCCTTTGTTTTCTCCTGTGTGGAGCTGAGCTCTTAACAGTTCAGCAGGTTTATCATTCTCAGGAGTTCAGACTAAGCCAATCTTCTTTCTGATTCTCTGAGAATGAAATCTTGGATCTGGTTACAGTTACAGTTCCCTTATGTCTCTTTTCAGAGAAAACATCAGAATTCAGCACCACTCTGATTTCCCAGCCAAGTTCTGTAGGTGCTGCAGCCCTGTGGTCACAGAAAATGCATTTCAGAATTCTTACACTGTAAAATAAGGCCATTAGTTAAAAGCTGAACTGAACCAAAATCAGTCCAGGAAATCAGCCTCATCCTTTTGCCACTGAACCTTTTGACCTTTTTTCTAGGGGCAGGATGCTCCCTGCTGTTGGTAGAACTGAAATTCCCTCCTTCAGAAGAGGGACTAAAGGAAGGAAATTGGGGAGACACTGGGTAATAATTATATGGGATCACAAAGAGAAAGAGGAGCTGAGTGAGTATGAAGTTACTAAAGGAAGACAGTGAAAAAAAGAGTATTTCCAGTGGCACCTTCTGCTTCCTGAAGGCTTCTGGGGACCCACTGCTACAGTTGGGAACAGAATTCCCATCCCCTGGGTGCTGATTCCTTCTGCTGTGCTAAGAAGGGAGCCAGGCCCCTGCAGTGCTGCTCCTGCAAACAGCCACTGCTCCAAGTAGCCCTGTCCTAAAATAATGCAATTGCTCGTGGGCTTTGCCACTTAAAGGCAGACCACTGAATGTTTGTCATTGTTGAGGGAGAGAAATGTAAGTCATGGCTGTTAATAGGCTTAGCACGTTAACGACCTAATTGACTCCTGTCTGCTTTGGATTAACTTTCGTGCACAAGGAGTTTAGAAACAAAAAAAATTAATCCTGTCTGACATACAAAAGGTCCATTTCTAATGAAACTGTGTGGAAGTGGCCACCTAGGGATGAGTTTCCAGAGTTTCACCTGGGAAGAGGTCTCTTCACTGTGGTACTCACCAACATGGACTGGTCAGATTTGTACTAGAGGTTGTTTTCCATTGGCTTAAAATTTGGCTCCCCTAGGCTAAAACTTGGCAGGAAAGATTGGAGGTTGTAAATACATGGGAGTATTTTAGTTACAAACCATGTATTGTGGAATGACAGAATAGACAGAAAAGTACAGGTCTGTGTAAATACAGTATAAAATGAATATTTTTCAAGGGCACAGAAGCGCCATGCTTGGGCATTTTCCAATCCTTTACTACTGTTCTTGTGTTTTCTGAATACAGAAGAACCACCTCTATATGTATTTTCTTCTTAAAATTTTGTAGTTCAGAGGTAGCTGGCATAATCTGGGATTATTTGGGAAATAAAATACAAAACATCAGCTGAATTTTTAATGTTAATTATTGATCATGTTAGGAAAATTTAAACAGGGCTAAATTGCCCTGTGACAAATTTCCTGTGATATATGAACTTAATTACTCATAAAAAAAAAAGTGCTTGGTGATGTAATGACTTCTGGGAGTATTTGGAGGAGGAGCAGGAAAGCACTTTAAGAAAGCAAAATGAACTTAATTAGGAAGTGCTACTGAGGGGCAGAGAGCACAGCTTTCCAAGGGCATTGCCCTTGTGTTCCACCCAAAAATGTGGTGCTCTCCCTGCAGACTCCAGCCTTGGGAGAGGGAGAGTGGCTTGGGGCCAGGTAATGCCATCAGACTGGTTTGATAAGGGGTGGTTAAAATCTCTAAAACAACTCCTTTAGTCTAAGTGGTGTAACATGTCTTGCAGCACTCAAAATTATTTTTAGGTCTGCAGGAGAACTTCGTGGGAGCCAAATTTCTCCTGGAATAATCTGTGTAAGAGGATTAATCTGGCTGTAGTCAAGAATGGGAAAGTACTTAAGGTTTTGCATGACTGAATCCTTGAGATTTGAACCTGAAAGTGTCTACTAATGGGTTAAAAAAAAATCCCAGGGCTGATGTTTTAATTCCAAAGTGCTCCAGCAGCAAAGGAGGGATCCCATCACCATGGGCCAGGTGCTATTGTTAGACATATGATATGTGAATATGTTTTATTTTTATCACCTGTCATCCAGCAAGAGAAAGAGTTCAAGTCACAATGCACATTTCTGCTCAGGCATGAACATGAGCCCCTGTGAGGCAAACAGAAAACCTATTAAAAGGTTTCCAGGTGCACATGCAGTGAGGGGGAAGGAAGGGAAGGTTGGATTTCACTTGCTCTGGAGCATGGAGTGGTGAGGAACATGGGAAATAGCTTCACACCAGTGATGTGAAACACTTCTCATCTCTGGACACTGGGCAGCATCTGTACAAACCTCCTGTCACACTCTACTCTGACAACTTTCTTGTCAAAGGTCCTGGAGAAGTGTTTTTACTATGGAGAGAGTGGAGTCAAAGGAGTTTTGTTTGCAGGTTTTAATACATAGAAGTCAGAATTTCCCCGCAGAAGAGCCAGACAGGAGAGAAAAATCTCTTTTAATGCATCATACCTGATTTTTGCAGTGCCCAGCTCCTGAGACAGAGCTTCTTTCATTGTCCTGTCTCTGTGACCTTGTGACATACAATGAAGCTGTTTCCATGTGACAGCATCCACCACAACCTCAGCTACAGTAAATGGATTATTTATGTTAACTATCATGGAACAACACTAGTTTAACTATTTACTGAGATTTGGACACATATTTTGCATGTTTTCTTTGCCATCAGAGTCTGTGGGTGGGAAAATTTTTCTGTTTTTCTTGATTCTGAGAAAATATCATGTTCAAGACAGAATCAAACCATGTTGTGAAAGCATAGGAATCTCCTCTAACCATGTCATTAAACTTTCTGTTTCTTTGGGAAAAGTAAATTCTGTTATAACTTTTCCAAAAGTCTCCAGTGATGTATGAAAGTCTCCTTACATATAAAGGGTTTGATATAAAATACAGTCCAGGAGCATGAGAGAGAGCAGCTTGTCTTTGGAGGCAAGGTTGTTATTTCATGTTTATGATAAAGACCTCATAAATTACTCTTAGATGTGGGTTTGCTTTAAACCCTTTTGTCAGTTTAAATGAACCAGTTTTCCTTTAATGCAAATGTGCTGCACACCCAGTGAAATAACAGGAAGGTCAATATTTTAATTCACAAAATAACAACGTGTTGCTTCTCTGCATAGTTACTTTGCAACCTGTTTTAACAATTTATCAAAGCTGGTAATAATTTAAGTAAGTGCTGGTGTGCAGGTATCAAATGTAGGGAATGCTTTCCCCGAACAGGTATAAATCTTAAACACATGTTACTGCTATGTTGCATTTCCCCATCTTTAATCATTGTCTCTTAGCTGGGTTTTCTCTGCAGGTTTGACTTGGCCTGAAAGAGCAGTTGTTATGGCCAAAAACGTGCACTAAAAATAGAGAGATGTAATGCAACCTGTATTAGTCCATATTAGGAAGCTGCTGTTGGAGAATTAAAGCAGGATTTCAACAATGGGCTCCACAGAAGATGTAATGTGATTAAGTGTTTGCAAGCCCAGAAGGATTCCCTGTATCAGGAACTTAGCACTTTACCCATGGGAGTGTGCCCCACTTCTGTGGATAAATCCCTTGGTTTTTCCAGGTCCCTGGTCTTCCAAAAAGGGAGTCTGGGTTTTCCCTGCAAGCCTGTGATTGTTTCCTCATGGCTGATAAACAGCAGCCTCCTGGAGCAGTCTTACACTCAGAAGTGTCCTTTTCCATCACATGTGGCAAGGGAGGTTTTATTGCAAGTCTGTTCTGGATGATTCCTCAGTGGCGATCCGGAGGAGTGTGAGGGACTCCAGGTTCTTCTTCCACTGCTGTCAAGGTGAAAAAGAGACACAAAAAGGAAGTGTAAATAGAGGTAGTGGATGGATTTCTTCCCCTTCCAGAGCAGCTGTGCTGGTCCTTTGCTTAGCTCCTGATAAAGCTGAGTGCTGGTTTCCATTGGAACCCAGTGAAATCCAGCCTGGCAGGTGGTGATGAGCTCAATTGTCAGTGTCCACTGTCCTTGTCTCAGGATCTTCATGGATATTCTTTGGTCATTCTGTCTAGAAAACCAGAGAGGTGGTTCCTGGACCAAGGTATATTGCTCATCTTTTAGGTGTCTTTGCTTCTTCCATGTTATCACTGTCCATAGTTCAAGCCATGCTCACTGTGCCTGCTCCTGTACCACTAAATTGTCTTATTTATCTGCCATGAGTTCTTGTTTGTGCTACCAGGAAAGTGTCCTTTTCATGGGAGATGAGTGCACATAGTCCAAGAGGTGAGAATCTTTGATAATCTGGTGACAAACTGAACCATTGAGCAGAGATCACAGTGCTTATCCTGTCCTGTCTCACAGACCTGCCATTAAAACAAAGTCCTGATGTGTTAATGACTGAGTTTGTTTTGCAGAAGAATAAGGTTTTAAGTGATGTGTCCAAGCCACAGACGGACTTGGATAACAATCCTTGCAGTAAGATCTCTGTGGTGTTTTTGAGATTCAGCTCGGAGTTCATTACTTCTGTCTCGAGTTCTTGTTTGCTGCTGTGCCAGAGAAATAGTCATGAACTTGTGATCTGGTATGAAAGTGGCTGTTTGTGGAAAAAAAAAATAAACAAAGAAGCCCCAAAGCAAAACAAAACCATTTTTGGAAGGTGAATTAGGGAATAATAGATCATTCTGCTGTGCAATAATTTTTCCTAGCAGTTGATGCCTGATTTTTTCTGCCATTCCAGTAAGAGAGAAATTGGAGATGCACTTCTGTAGGACAGAGCATTAAAAATGAGAGGACAGCTCTCAGTCTGTTATCAGCTGTTCTTTCAATGAACCACCATTTGTAATTCCTGAACGTCAGGCAACCCACGGGCATCAGCTGGCTGTGGTAAATCTGAAATTCCAAGGTTTTGGTGGAGGTATAACGGGGCAGGGCACAGGGATGTGCTGCATCCTGGCAGAGGTGAAGGGGGCTCCATGTCTCCATGTCTGGGATTAGTCCCCTCTTGAGAGGTTTTCCTATCCTGCTGCTGGTACCAGAGAACTTTTGTGGCATCTTGTCCCTCTGATAATTCAGCATTGACATATGTTTTTAGGTTAAGCAGTAAGAATATAACTCAAGGACTTCCTTTTTTAATTTCTAGGCTTGGCTTGTATGCAGGATCTCCCTTTTCTTTCTGTTTTGCTTTGGAAAGGTGATGAATTTTACTTTCAGGTGAAGCTAATAAAACCTGCCTAATGTGAGTACCAGTCAGAGGTTCTCTGGAAACTCCTGGAGCTTGGGGAGAATGAATTTTAGTTGTTTGCCCCACTTGGATACCCTCTCTTCCTTTTTATGCTGCTGAAGTAACGGGACATGGTAAAACAGAGCTTGCCCTCCATGAAGGGTATAGGGACATGTTAATGGGGTCATGGGAGGAGGAAAGGGAGCAAAGGGCTCCTGAGGAAGAGCTGGAGAGGGTTTTTAAGGCAGCAATAGAAAAGAGCTTCTAAGGAAAAATCTGGCCTTGCAGAAAAGACCCTGCAGTTTAACTTTTATTTGTGGCTTTTGTTGAACAGCATCCAGAAGCTGTCAGTAGGTTTAACAAGAATGAGGTAGCTAAAATTACAAAGGGAAAGATTAGGCAGGAAAAAATAGTGGAAGGCTGTAGGAGAAGTAGTTGCTTTTAGATGAGTCTGGGAAATACAGTTGGAAGGGAGGTAGGAGGATCAAGAAGGGCCTCTGCACTTACAGCAAGAATCTGCCAAAAGCCAGACAGTTAAAATCTCTAAAACAACTCCTTTAGACAGTGCTAGACAGTGCTTTTGGTGTGTAATAGGAAAAGGTCATTTGGGGCGGTTGCTCTGGAATTGCACATCTGTTGAGCTGCCATAGAAAGCACTGAACATAAGGAGTTTTCTGCAGAGGCCTCAGTAGAGCCTTGTGCTGATCACAGTGGGGATTCTGGGTCTTCCCATTCTCAGGGAGATTTCAAGGACTGCAGGACGTGGTATGATCATGGGGCTTTGCAGGTGATGAGCCAGGGAAAGGTAAATGAAAGCCACCTACAGAGCTTGTGCAGTGTCACAGCCATTTTGTCCTGAGCATCTGGGGGTGTTTCTTGTCCCTTCACCTCACAGTCCTGAATTTTGTGGAATTTTTGGCCCAGTAGACTGTGTAACACTCTGTCAGAGTGACTGGCCAAAGAGTAATGTCCCTTGTGCCCAGTCACCTGCAGCATGTATGTGCTGTGTTGTAGATTGACTGTTTCAGCTCATATTTCATATTAAATTCTCTGACCTCTTAAGCAGGGAACACTTGACTCCTAAAATCATGTGCTGTGTGCTCCCTGCAATGTAAACTCCTCTGACAGGTCCTGCCCATGGTTTATGGCCTCTTATGCCTTCACACAAACACTTAACATCTGCACCACAAAATTTGTAGCATCAGTTTGTTCAAATAAAGAATCCACCAAGCATTTAATCCTTGTTTTAATGGCTGGTGTTTATTTGAGTTTGGGGTTTCATGTACTCATGGAGAGATTTTCTGCCCATGGTCCGTAAATCTTGCAGGGCAGGAGTGAGACTTCTTTGTGCTGCCTTGTTTCTGAAGTGAGGCTCTAGAGATGGGGTATTTTTATTTTTTGGATGCTTCCATAAAATCAACTCACTTTCAGGCATGAGCTGCAAATGCACTTCAGGAGGATTTTTCTGTTGATTTTGGGTCTTTCTCTTCATCAAACATCTGTGATACGGGATATATGCATTTCCTTTCTCTTTGTGATGGTTCATCCATGCAAATGCCTTGTTTTCTCCTTGTCTTTGATTGTTCTGGAAAACTGTTTGCCTTTGTGGTAGGCAGGAGGATGCAGAGAGAGACCACTGTGAAAGTGGACAGGATAAAATAGTTTACCCTATGGAGGAGCTACAGACTTGAAAAACCTCTCCTTTTTTAAGTAGCTGGTGTTGCTCTGCCTATTCTGGAGGGTTCAGCAGTGATCTCCTGAGCTCTTTGTGGGCTCCCTCGAGTCTTGTTGCCTGTTTTAAGGGAAGGTAAATTTACACCTGGACAATGTGAGGGTGAGGGGAACAGCAAGAGCCTGGATTCTCCCCATCAAGTCACTCTGGATGTGTTTCCAGGCAGCCTGTGGGGTGGTGGTTCTCCACACACATCCTCTAATCCCAACCCCTCTGTGGAAAGCAGCCAGTCCATGGGAGGAATGGGGGCCAGAGGCTGTGTGTGAACCAAGACTGCCCAGCCTTTGCCAGGAGTCCCTTTAGGCTGCTGCTCTCCAAAAGTCACACCTTGCAGAGTTTTGTTCAGCTGCAAAGAGATGCCAATTCCTTCATCTGCCTCTGGATGAGGGACCACACTGGCAAATGACCATGGCATGACCTCTTCTCCCTGCAGTGCAAGCTCCACTCTAGCAGACTGAGTTGCTCCTCTGACGCAAGTGTCGTCTTTTCCATGAAAAAAAGAGATGTTTAAGTGAAAACCCAGAGAACTTTAATTTTTTTCCTTCCACTTAAACCTTTTTACACTTAAACCTTTTTACACAGCTCATTCAATGTCAGGCCTAGATTCAGTTGAATCTAGGTTTAGCCCCCCATAAGAACAAATGTGCCATAGATAAGAGATTTATACTGCTTGAAAACATTTATTAGGGCATTGCCAAAATAAGAATTTGATAGGGAAGTGCTGTTCTTTTCAGGAAGGTTCTGATTGATAGCAGCAAGACCCAAAATGTCAATGTTTTTACTGAAATAATTCACCTTCTTTTCTTTTTTCTTTTATTCCTCCTTGGTATTTAAATGATAATGTTGAGGACCTGTAGCTAAAGATGTGCTGCTGTGCAGAAGAAGGGATGGGAAATGAATGGAACTAAAGGAATAAAATAACACACAAACATGTGAGCTGTTGCACAGGAGTTTGGGGAAGTCATCTCCATCTCATAGTTGGCAAGTCAAGGTGCAATTAGCTCTCCTTCTTTCTTGTATGGAAAATTTTTAAACTTTATTTTATTGTTATTACAGAGATTCTCTGCTCTGTGGCAGCTTTGCTATGATTGTGCACTTTGCTGTAGTTGTCCTGCAGCCCATGTAAAAACAGGCTTGAAACTTGGTTATTTTCATTTTGCTGCTGACATGCAGCTTCCATTATTTATGATCACCCCACGTTTTCATTTTTTTTTCTTCTCCATAGACTCCTGTCTGTATCTTTAGACCCAGGGGGATATTTCCAAACTCTCTTTAAAAAAAAAAAAGTCAAATCAAATTTCATGGTTGTTTTCTCAGTTTAAAATGTGTACCAAGTGTTGACAGTTGATGCCTTGGGCAGAAAAGCACGTGCAGAGCTGTACTGGATGACTGCGAGAAAACCGGGAATGAGGAGATGGGATGGATGTGTGGGAATGTGCATATTGACAAGGCAGAAAATGCATGAAGGTGAAGGCAGGGAGTCCATTTCAGGTGGGCTTTGAGGGGCTTGCAGCTGATGGAGTTTGTCACCCTGAATGCAGAAGGGTCTGGGAAAAATGATCATCTGGGAAAGAAGGGAAATTCAAGCTGAATTATGTAAGGGAGCTGGTAAACAGGCTGTGGAAAATCAGGATCAGTGAACACCAGCTCAGCTTTGGCTGCTTTGTTCAAAGAGGGTCTCAGGTTAAATCTAGAGAAAATTAAAAAGTGATTCTCTGCTCTGGGGAATGAGCAGCATGTGTTGTGTGACATAAGAGGGACCTGTCTGATCATCCATTAGGGTCTGTCCTGTGTCAGTTTTGCACTGAATGTCGTATTTGTGCTGTTGCAGGATTTGTGTATTTTGTTCTCTTTTCTACAGGGAAAAATCAGCATTAACAGCAGTGTCAGTGTTTTATCCATAATATATCACACTAAGCAGAGAGAATTTCAGTGAATCTTGGCAGTTGATTTCTTACTGCAAGAATAAATTTGTTTTAATGATTTCATTTGCTTCTCTTTCATTTTACAATTGAAAGCATGAATGCATTTTTTTGTGGCTGCAGTGAAGCAAGCATGTTCAGTTTCATATCTGAACTTAACGTCTCCTTTGGTCATGCCTCAGCTGCTTTGCACATCTGCCTGTGAAACACAGTTCACCTTTCAGCTTAGAAGAAGACAAATTATTAATACATTTTGTTTGGAGTAAGGGAGGTTTAACTTCTGTGGTTTCATTTTTTATATCAATGCTAGCTTCACCACTGTTTCATTTTCTAGTCCTTAAATTGGGTCCTTGTCATGGGTTTTTGCCACAGGTCCTTGTAACCGAAGTTCATAAATTAGCTGGTGCAGGGGGTCCCCTGGTTTTGGGTCACAGCCGCAGGAAAGAGGCTCGTGAGCTCTGCATGTCGGTGGCCACCAGCTGCTGGTGCTGCTGCTCAGGCCAACAGCAATAAATGAGCAGACAAAGCCTGAGAAGGTCTTATCTGGCCTGACCGTCTGCTTTTCTGGGTTTCAGCCAGAGACTTCTGCAGTTGGGTGGTAATGAGTGTTCCAAAATGATCTGATTTAATTTGAAAATTTTGAGACTATCTTATGCTCTGTTGCATTGCTCTAGTACTGCTAGTAGTAAGGCAGAATGCAACTGATGAGAATGTTAGCTCCAGGAATATCTGCCAACTCCCCTGGAGAACCTGGAGAGTTTGTTGTCTACATTGCATCCCAAAGAAAGGTTTCCTATCCTAAATTTTATTTCAACCAGCTTTTCCTTAATTAGCTCTTGTTCCATTATAGTGGAATGTTATTCCTTTCACAAGCAGTATTTCCAATTTCTGACATTTTTTTTGCAAGAGCATGACTTCTTGATTTGAATTATAGTTAATTTTTTGCTTTTTTTGAACTTTTCCCATCCTTTTCCCTCTTTGCCCATCATCTGTGCACCCAGAGGCACAGGTGTACCTGCAACAGAACCTCTTGGTGGCTTCTTTAAATTAAAGGTTGTTACAACCAGAATATGCACGAGAATGTTTGTTGAAAAGGCTGGGAGTGTTTTATTATGATCTGCCAGCCTTAAAAGGTATTTTGACTTTTCAGAAAAGAAGAGACAGAAGAAACTGAAGTCCATGAGTGACTGGCGGGAGAGGAGGAACGCGATTCGCCTCACCAGCGAGTACACGGTGGAGACCTTGGTGGTGGCAGACGCTGACATGGTCCAGTACCACGGAGCAGAGGCTGCCCAAAGGTTCATCCTCACAGTTATGAATATGGTAAGTAGCTACCTGACTCTCAAAAGAAGAAACAAGTTAAAATGGTCATATCCAGGTTGGATAAAGCTGACTTGACAGCAGAAATCAAGACCTGTTTTGACCTTCAGGTACAAGAAAAGGTTTTGGTTTTCTTGTGTTGTGTGCCTCTTTTCCATTTGTGTGATTCCTGGAGTTTGCCACAATAAAAACCCATTTTTAAAAACTGAAAGTGCAAATTTTCACTTGGGGGAAAGAATTGTTCAGGAGTGGTATTTTCTGCAATGTTTTTGGTGCTGCTGTGTTTTACTTTGGAGTAGGGTAATCCACAGTGGATAGATGGTCTTGTCTGACACGTTTCTTAGGTTCCTAAAGATTCCTATGGCACACCTGTTTCACAAGAGATATGGGTAATTGTTAAAGGCAGTTGAAGTCAGCAGTCCTTTGATTTCCAGCAGAAAACCTGGCTTTAAGTCCAAAATTATTTTTATCTCTGATTTTTTCACAATGAAAATGTCTGCTTCCCTTGATGTAGAAAATGTGGCAAACTTATCACCAAACTGCTGGCTGATCCCACTCTTGTTACCTCAGGACCTCTGGGGCTGCATGAAGTGGTGCTGATCATACGTGTGAGTAGTTGATGGAGATGGGCTTGAAAATCATTCTAGAAATCCTAAGGCTATCTTTTGGGAGTGAGGGGAAACTTTGGAAATTGCAGGCTTATGTGAACTGTGGGTGTTAATTTGTGAGCTGTCCTTGTAGTGGGGCCTTCTGTCTCAGCTGATAAGGGAACACAAAGCCTCCCACAGGGAATGCTCACTCAGTTGTTGGCAGTGCCACTGAGGAGGTAATGGCTAAATTGGATGTGGACATGGAAAACTCTGCTCAGAGGCTGCAGGAGTCTTTCCAGAGGCATTTGAAAGTCTTGGAGGAAGCTCATATTCCTTTGCTCATGCTATTGTAATATCTAGGAACAGCTCATTCTCCTCACTGTGCCTCTGTTGGTGTTTATGAGCAGCAAATTGGCTTGGGAAAAAAATAACAGTTCAGAACAGTAATTGCCTGGTCATGCTTCCCAGTGAAGAGATGGATGCTCAGCATAAACGAGCTATGGAACAACTGCTTTTTAAGAGGTCTTGTGTTCTTTCACCAAGCACTGGTGTGAGGGAGCCCTCCTGGAGAGACATGATTTGCTGATTGAGTAGAGAGTTTGATTAGTCTTTTCCATTAACGAGCTGCTTTTCTGTGTCCCTTCCTCTACCTTTTATTTTGCATTCCAGTGTGCTCTGGCAGTTGTCACTTGATGGGGCTCCACTGTGGCTCTGCAGTTACTTTTGATGATCCTCATGCCCATGGGTCAATGATTTCATTGTGGCCATTGGGAATCTCTGTGTTGTGTAGCCTTTTCAGCCTGTGAAGGTTGTTAGGGATGAACACACTGAGGGACCAAGTCTTAAATAAAAGATGGCTGTGGGTCTTTGAGCCCTGTTGTCTGTCAGGGCTGAGGTACTGCAGAACATCTCAGCAACATCAGCTTGCCAGGTGTGAATAAATGTGTGTGGGGAGGTGCTGATAGATGGGTTGGGTTCTCCAAACCCATTTATTAAACAAATATTGAAGCTTAGTTTCCAATGGATTAGGCTGATGGGCTTTTAAGCTTGGTTCTGATGCTGTAGTGTGAGCTCACCCCTTTACTAGACACTGGAGAGAGCAGATGGAAGAGGACTCTTGGATGAGGAATACATTCATGTGACATCTCCTCAGGTACAAGGTCCAGCTGAAATGTTTCCCACTGTTAAGTCATTGCTCCTGGGGGCTCACTCGTGTGAGTTTTCTTTGATGTCTGATAGGATTTGAATTCATGTTTCAGCTTTTGAGCCTTCAGAGAGGCAATGGAAGGGTCTCTCCCTTGACCACCTACATTCCCACGCCCTTAGGAACATTTTTCAGGCCCCTGAAGGAAACTGCTTGTGAGTGACTGGCGAGACCAAAAGACAGTGAGGAGTAATAATCGGCAAACAAAATCCTTTATTCTGTGGTTATAAAACCAGGTGAAAGTCAGGGAAATCAAAGGGGATTTCAATATAGGTAATTAAAGCTGACCTTCACCCCAGGAAAAGAAGCTGAAGAGAAATTCAGAAAGATATGTTTCAGAGAGGTAGTCCTGTGGTTTGAGTAGGCCTGAGCCAAGCTCTTGACTGCTTGGGATCTTTGTTTCCTGCCTCCCTCTCAGCCTTAGGTGACTGTTAGCTGGGGGACAAGATCTGCCCCGTGATATTAGGCAGTGCTTATTCAGCTATACTGCAGGATGGCAGGCTGCCTCTAAAAGAAACCAGAATGTTAATTTTGGCTTGGATGCTTGCATTTAAGCAAATAGAACATTACTGGTCAGGGGTATATTAACTCCTCTCTGTAAGCCATTACATTTACTGTCAAACCACAAAACAAGCATTAAGAGGTCTTATTAATGCATTTTATATTTATAGACATTTTAAATAGAGTGATCTGCCTTAAAGTATTTAATATCTATTTATGTTATAAGAATTTCTGAAAGGGAAAAAAGTCAGCATTGCAAAATACAGGTTTATTGCTCCCTTGGTGAATGAGAATCTTAAGAGAAAAAACCCCACCACCCTCCTCTAGAATAACAGCTAAAAAGCACAGCAACCCCTTTTGGAACCCAGAAATAACAGGTAGTAGTTCATGTAGCAAATGCTGCATTTTTAGTGATATTCTGTAGTTCCATCCCCCTGAACAGAGATGTACTTGTACATTAGATGTACTTGTTTTTTGTGAATGTCACTGTAGAGGTGCAGGCTCTTCCATTTACTAAACTAATATTTGAAATTATAGGACAGATTTTTCCAAGATCATGGAAGAATTTCCCTCTGAGATACTCTGTAGCATATGAATAGGAACAAGCACAGCTCCAGGGATTTGAGCTGGCTTTTTTTAAGTCACCACTGCTAAAAGTAAATCTTTCCTTGTTTTCTGGCAAGGTATTTGATTCCACACGATTTTCCAAACAGGTGATAAAGTTGTTGTCAAATGCCACCACACACAGCTGCAACCTTAGCAAGGCAGTGAGACTGTGGGCATGAGGAATGGAAGAACATGGACAGGGAGAGATACCAGCAGAGCTGTGGAAATGCAAACCAGCTGCTTAAATATAGGTGCTGATCTCTTTTTCTAAGTTAAACTCCCTTGTTATTGAGCTTTGTTGCAGTGTTTGCACTCCAGTTCTTGTCTTACCTTGGGTGAGAGCATCTCCTCTTCATGCTCTTCTTCTGTAGTCACCAGTGTTTAGAGCTTCCTCTGAATTCCAAACCCAAGTGCCTTTGTGGTAAAACTAGCTTAAAAACATGCTTATTTTGCTCACTCATTCTCTTTGTCTGCATCTGGCAGCTATAATTTCTCACTGCATTTCATCCATGTGGAGCTGTTAGCATGGATGTTCTGTTCTTGCAGGAGTCTTATGCTTTTATTTGCTCTTGGGTTTGCTTTTCATCTGAAAGAAGTGACCAGTAAAGGAAAAAGGAGATTTTAGGAGCTGCCCTGGCCTCTGCTGCGGCTGGTCTTCATGGTTTAGGTTTTCAGCTTTCTGGAAAAAGCTGATTCAAGTGGTTCTGGAGATAACTGGTTCAAATGGTGATAAATGAGGATGATGTGCTTTGGAAAGTCCTGTCCATGGCTGTTGTGTTGTTAAGGATGTGACTGTTTTCAGCCAGTCCCTGAACAGTGAGTTGTGGGTGTTGGCTCTTTGAAGTTGTGCAGAGCTGACTTTGCAAGCCAATTCCCACCCAGACTGACCCTCTGAGCACTTAGGGACAGAGATGTCTGAATTTCTGAATTTCCAAGACCACAACACAGTAGTTTAACAGCTGCTCTCTATGGGTTTGAAAACCTGAAAAAAAGGAGTTGGGTTGGTTTAGGGTTTTTTTTGTCCCCTAAGTGCATTTTTTTGGGTTTTGGAATAAATTACAACTGTGGCTTGGTTTGGAGCTTGCCTTTTTCTCAGAGAAGGCAGCATGGAGAGTGGGTTTCTGCAGTGTCGGTTCTCCTGCAGCTGTTGCTAAGCCATGCAGTTACTGTGGAAGCTCTTCGCAGCAGCAGGCAGGAACTTGAAGTTAGTGATCCTTTGGATGTCATTAAGAGGGAAAATTCTTATGTTGTTCTTTAGGAATGATAATGTTTTACTCTCTGAAGCCTGATGTTTGCACTCCACAGATTCTTTTTCATTTTGGATTTCCCCTGTGAGGTTTTTTTTTTAATGTTAAAAAAGCAGCTAAAATAATTTTTATCATGCTTGCATTGATGGATTTATATGTCTGTGATCTTGGGGGCTGGCACATAAGGGCTCCAGAGCTGCCACTGATAATCAGCTTCCTTACCCTGGTCTGGAATTTTCATGATGGTAACAGGGACATAAGAGAACATAAGGGAAAAGGATCTGAGTGTCTGATCACTGTCTACAGACTTCTCTTTTTGCTCCAGCAGCCTCAGGAGAAAGAGTTATGTCAACTGTATCTTATAAAGAACTGTGAATTTGCTCTTTTTCATAATGTTTAAAGGAGTAATTTGAAAGCTTGGCTTTAGAGGGGTGTTAGAAATCCTATAGCACTTTTCAAAACGAGAGAAAGACAACCTCAGTAACCTGACTAAGGCTTCTGCTGTCCAAACCTCATCCAGGAGCCAAGGCAATGGGAAGGCTCCTGCTTGTATGCAGTGCTTAGGGAAGAAAAAAGAAAAAAAAAAAAGTCAATTTACCCTCAGGGTTGCTGTTCTGAACTCCAGAACATCTGAAACACACACGTTTCCCTCCCACCGTCCACCTGCAGAGGAAGCTCTTGAGAATTAAAAAAAAAAATCAAAATGATGTCGTTTAGTTCCTCTTTCAGCCCAATTCCTTATGTCTGCGTTTGCTTTGTGCGTGCTGGGGCAGGCCTGGACAGCTTATGCCAAAGCTGCATTTGTTCTGCCCCTTCCATGTCAGGGCTGTAAGGAGAAAGAAAGGCAGGAGGAATGCAAACAGAGGAGGATGGTCCAGCCTTCAAGCTTTCCTGTTTTCTTTATGGCATTCTTTACGGTAAAGCTCTGTCAGAGAAATGCAGATGAAGGGGGGAGATGCCAGAGACAGGCTTTATTCTTCTTGTTGTTCTACTGCACTTCCCCTTCCATTTTTTTCTGTCTGTTTTGTATGGCTTTTTACCATATTTCCAGTTTCCAGATTCAGTCTCTACTTTTGATGACTCCTTATGGAGAGGTCAATTCAGTGTAGAAGTTCATGTGCTGCAGGCCACCCACACCACTTTGTCACACTGACCACTTTTCCCATTCCTTCTTTTCAGCCCAGTGATCCAGAACCTCCATTTCTCTTCCAGCCAAGCTGCTTTCTGCCACTTGTGATGGTGTCCTAAACCAGCAACCTTTGCATTTGGTTCCACGGCAGGTTCTAACACTTCTGTTCCCAGCTGCCTTATTTTATTAAAAGGTTCTAAGCCACCCCAAATATTTTTACTTTTCCCCTGTTGGAAGTAGTCGCAGCAGCCTGAGGGATGTGATGCAATTTCAGGCTTGAGGAAGGGTGGCCCATGGTGTTGGGAGTGGGCAGGGAGGCGTCTGTGAGTCAGTCTCTCTGTCCATGCAGCAGGAAATCTTGAGAACATCTGCAGTGGGAAATCCCATTCCTCATCCCCTGGTACCACTTATCCCAGCCACCTCACTTGGTGCGTGCTGGGGATGGACACTTGGATGTGGTGTTGAACTGCTTGGACATGCTGAGTCTGTAGGGTTTGGTTTCCTTGTTGGCTGGGTGAGAAAGCAGAACGTTGTTGCTGCTGTGATGGAATTTCATTCTTAGCAGGAAAGGCCTATGTATTTGAATTCTTTTATTTTAAATTCAGCTGAATTCTGTGGTAATTCTTCCTTTGGGCACGGCCTTTTTTAATTTTGGCTGTGAACAACCTGAGCTGCATCAGACTCATGCTTTTTTAATCAAACCATTTAAAAGTCTGTTTGCCTTCTCCTTGGGATTCCTTCTAGCCTTAAAGCCCATGATTCCAGAGAAGTTTCCCTCTGAAAGGACAGTGTGTGTGTGCAGCTGGCAGTGGGGCTGAGACCTGGAGCTGCCCCTTGCTGGATGCAGATGGTCCCAGCCCTAAATACAGGGCACAGCAGAGCCTGTCAGAAGGGCTGGGGGTGCTTCTGTGAAAACATCTTCAGAAGAGGGGGAAAAACCTTCATAGTGGAAAAAAGTGGGGAAAAAAATCCATGTAAGCACCTAGGTCAGAGCAGGAGGATGAGGAGCTCCAGATGCTGGAGCAGAGGTTGCCCTCCAGCCTGTGGGGAGACCATGGTGGGGCAGGTGGGTGTTCCCTGAAGAACACTGTGACCTGAGGAGAGGAGTCTGTGCTGGAGCAGGTTCTCCTGACAGGAATTTCAGCCCAGAGAGGGGATCCATACTGCAACAGGGAAAAGAGTGTGAGGAGGCAGGAGCAGCAGAGAGAGCTGTTACAGGCTGAGGACAGTCCCCATTCCCCATCCACCTGCATGGCTCTGGGTGAGGGAGAAAGTCAGGAATGCAGGAGTAAAGATGAGGTGAGAGGAAGGTGTTGTTTTGATTTATATTTTTTTTTCTCTGTATATAAATTATTTTAATTGGCAAATTAAATTTTCACCAAGTCAAGTGTGTGTTGTCTGTAACTGTTAAGTGATCTCCCTCTCTGAGGGAAAGGTTAATGTTCCTGCTAGGCAGCACAAACTGCCATCAGTCTGGGGCTCCTTTGGGCTTCATTTAAGAAAATAAGCAAACAAAGCTTGAATAAACAAGCAAAGTGGAGCCTTTTGCACTCCCAGTGGCTTTTTTTTTTTTTTTTTTTTTTTTTTGTTTAGTATCAAATTGTTGCTGCTTGAGCTCTTCTGAGATTGCTGGTGGATGGGAATAAAAGTGCAGTCAGAGTTATCCTCAAGACAGAGAGCATAAGAGAAAAGTAGGAAGGACTGACAGCTTTCAAGATTACATCCTGAACTCTCCAGCAGCTGGTGCTTGGTGTGCCAGTTTTGCCAGGGAAACATCCTTTGGAAATCAGTGGTGTTTGGATGTGTCTGGGCCAAGTCTGGAGGCAGCTTGTCTGCTCTGATGGGAAGCCAAGCACCAGCACCACCAGGCTCAGTGATAAGGACCTGTTTGCTGGACTTATCCTCCTTTCATGAGTGGGAACTTCATGGAATGGCCAAAGCTAGTGGAGAGCTGGGACACCAAAGACATCCATCCATCCATCCATCCATCCATCCATCCATCCATCCATCCATCCATCCATCCATCCATCCATCCATCCATGGGAAGTGTTTGTCAGCCTGTGCAGCAGGGATTGGCTCCCTCAGCCTGGTGCCCCAGTGACCCTCCCAGCTGAAGGTCCAGGTCTCCACTTAAAAAGGGGTCATCAGTCAGAGCCCTTCTCTGCAAGTGTCAGGTTTATCCCCCCCAGGTCTGTAGGGAGAGGCCTGAACTGCTCTGCCAACACATCCCCAGGCTAAGCAAAGAGTGCCAGCCCTTGTGTGCACTTGTACACCAGCCCCAGGGAAGATAAATGGCTCATTGTGCTCAGCTGGGGGTCACTGGGTCAAACACTGAGTAGCTCTGTCTTGCAGTCTGTGCCTAAATTGTAGGAAACATTTATGTGTGTGCTTAAATCCAACCCCAAACACTGGAGAGCTTCAGAGCACTCTTCCACTGAGCACATTCCTGAGTATTTGCACAAGTAGGAAAAATACCAAGCGTTGAAAACATAATGTGCAAGATCTGCTCGTGTCTCGGGTTTGCTGTAGGAAGTTACTGAGCCTGGGTGATGCTTGTAGCCAAACGAGCCGTGAGGAAGGAATATTGCTTACCTGGGGCCAAACCTGCCTCCCCTTTGTCAGGAGTCTCTCTTCACTGGGCTTGATTTTGGTTTTTTTTTATTAAGTAGGGGATACAATATTCACCCAAGTCCTTTTATGTGGCATTTGACACCTTTTTAAGATAAACCCTTCCCTCACCTTTTTTGATACTGTCTAGTTAAAATATTTGTACACTGAGAAATGGGTGGAATCAAATTCTGGCATCAATTAAGATCTTACATTCTAACCTGTAAAAATGAGGTGAAGTATCTGAGCTGGAATGCGAAATCTGGAGAAAGTAGTAAGGTAGTTTCCGGTGCTATTTTTGTATTTCCTGAGGCTTGTGTCATTACGTGCTGCCTTATTACTATTCTCTTATATAAGATATGAAAATAACAGAGGGAAATTGCTTTTCCATTCTATTTCCTGAAGTCTAAAACACACCATTATTTCATCTTGCATTCAGATATCTCCTATATTTAAATGCTGAAGATCCATGTTAGTTGGATGCTTTGGAACGTATGTCCATGCTCCTGAGACTTTATGTTTAGAGTTCCTTTGGAATATTTTTCTCCTTTCCACAGTAACTCTTAGGAAGTCTTTATTTTATTGAGTGTAGTAGCACAGTCCTTTTGGGGGAGATTTTTGCATCAGTTTTTAGAAGGACAAGTGTCTAACTTTAGTCACAATTAGTTTCTTCAACTATTACTAGGTCTTGGTATTCCTACTAATACACTCTGGATGTTTTCTTTGCTTTTTCACAGGTGTACAACATGTTCCAGCATCAAAGCCTGGGAATTAAAGTCAACATTCGAGTCACCAAACTAGTCCTGCTTCACAATCGCCCTGTGAGTTCCAGCTCCTTTCTCCCCTGCTCCTGGAATTGCATTGTGGTGTCCCACAGGCTGGGAGGGGGATGTGGGACAGGTCTGTCCTCAGCATCACAAATTGTGAGGAGCTGCCTGTTCCACTTCACCATTAAAGATGGGAAGTACAGGGACTGTGGGAGTGAAAGGAATCAGAATCCTTTTATTTATCCTTCCTGGTAAATCTCTGTTTGCTTGTAGATGCAAACCAGTCTCAGGAGTTAACTGTGACAGAGAGGTCTGATGCTTTATCTAAAGACTGTGGCTGATATTTCTCCTTTTGTATCTCTTTTTTTTTTTTTTCCTCCCTCAAAGGCAAAGTTATCCATTGGGCATCATGGAGAGAGATCTCTGGAGAGCTTCTGTCAGTGGCAAAATGAAGAATATGGTGGGGCAAAATACCTTGGTAACAACCAGGTTCCTGGTGCCAGGGATGACACTCCTCCTGTGGATGCTGCTGTTTTTGTGACCAGGTATGGGAAGGTCTGGTTTATCAGTGTACTTCATCTAATAATGCCCATGGTCAGTGATGGGGTTGTCTGGTCAAGCAGAAATCTACAAAAAAGATGATACATTTGCTGTTCAGATGCCTCAGATGAAAGTGATCGGTCTTTTGTACATTGTTAACAAGGTTGTACAAAAGCATCTTTCCTCTTGAGCCAAAGTATCACAGTCATGTTCCCTGTTCAGTGTCACAGTCAGGATCAGGACATGGCTGTAGCACAGGGGGCTTTCTCACACCAGCTGGTCGGAGTGGAAAAAAATAGGGGAGGTTTTGGAGCCCTCCTTTCTAGGAGGAAGAAGGTATGGAACTAAGAACAACTGAGCTCAGGTGCTCTGTGTGCAATTAGGGATAACTCAACTGAGCAGTCTGAGAGGAGCAGACAGTGTGTCAGCAGTGGGGAGGGAGTTATCTCCTAAAGAAAGGGGGAGAGAAATACCATAAACTAAATTAATTTGCTCTCTCTTTGCCTGAGGAAATAACCACTTTAACACCTCTCCTCTATTACAACTGGGGTAGAGGAGGGGTGTCATTCCTCATTGGTTTGTGTATTTGAAAACTCCTGAATTTATTTCAGATGTGAAATGATCTGTGTAGAAATACTTGAGCAAAATCCTTTGCACCCTGGAGCTCTGAACTTACTGATGTATCAAACACATCAGATAAAGGAAGAAAAAGGGTGTTGTAGGGACAAAAGTGTTTTTTCCTCTAACTACCTGAGCTTAACCTCTCAATACACTGCAAGTTCCGTGTTCCCCACAGTTACCACAAATTTTAATTATCAAATTGGTAGTGTTTTAAGTTTTCTGCATCCTTTAAGATGTAAATGAAGTATTCATTATTACAGAAGTGATCTCTGAATAATTAAAGTGAGCACAAAATTATAGTGTAATGTGGATGCTCATGGGGCTAATAAAACACTACGTCCTACCCTTTCTTCCCCAGTTTGAGACTGGAAATGTCTGTATTGCAGTTCAATATTACTCATCTCTTTCACCTATTTTCCCTGCCAACAATTTAAGTAGAAATACATGTTTTTGCATAAACTGCCATCCTGATTGTAATAATCTTGTGTGTTCGATTTGTGTTAACAGCCCCAATACAAACTATCCATGGCATTTTGGTGAGTGCTCAGTCAAAGAGCTGTTGAGCAGGGCATGAGGCCAGCAGAGTTCCTGAGAAAGCTCCTCCACAGATGTGTGTGCAGCTCCCCCAAACCCTGCTCCCTCCTCTATTCACTGGAGTCCACCAGGCACTTGTGCAGATACTTAACAATTTAGACGGGGGGAATAGTTCCTTTGAAGTCAACGGGCTGCACATCCTGGTTATAGTTAAGCATGTGCTCCACTGGATCAGGGCCTAAGTAAATAACTAACATTTTTGTTAAACTCATCTGGCCATCCAGTTGTCCTGCATGACAAGTGAGGCAGAGAGAATCTCTTCTGATGGGCTCCAAGCACGGGGCAGGGGGGAATGAGCAGAGCATTTCATCTCTGCAGACTCTGCAGCTTTCAAAATTGAATGCATAATGTCAGGCTAACTGAGTTGTACTCAGGCATCTGAGGAAGAACTGTAGAAAGAATTTGTAGGAGGATTGAACATTTGTTCAATGGATTTGCAAGGTTTTGCAGTGGGAATAGCTGGGAAGGTACAGGTTTGGTTGGGTTAGAAACTAGATTCAGCTTTGGTGAGAAAGTTCAGGCCAGGGAGCACGTGGCTGTGCATTGGAGCAGCATTTTTCCTGCTGGAGAGGCCAGCAGTGTGTACTTGGAGTCCTTCCTTCCTTCTTGCTGTGTCCTGTCATCCTTAACCCATCCTGCTTCTGCCACATGGAGGATGCCACATTGTTTGGAAGACTTCTGGCCCAGCAGCCCCATTCCTGTGTCAGAGAAATGAATTTTTCTCCTCTTGGCTTTGGAAGTGTGTGTGTGTGTGTGTGTGTCCCTGGACCCTCCCCAGGCTGTACAGATGGACCAGTGGTAGAGGATGTGGGAGCAACAGCATGTCCAGCACAAGCAATTGTGCCAGAAAAAGCAGAAGCTGTATTTTCAGCAGCTGCAGCTGCTTTAAGGACTAGAAACAAATTCTTTGGGGTCAAGCTCTGAAGAAATCCCTCTGGTTCCAATCTGGCTGAGTTCATTTGAAACACCAAGGCACGCTTGCCTTTTGAAACTTCACCTCTAAATGATGTTTCCCATACCCTCATTTGTATGCAAAAGTAGGTTACTCAGGTGGCAAATATCCCTCCTGTGGGATTTAGTAGTATCCACCTGAGTTCCAGGTGAGAGACACACTATGCCTGTGAAATAAGGTGCACCATTGTCCTGCTCAGTAAATAAATGAGACAGTGGGAATAATCTGCCACAGCCCTGAAGGTTTGAATATAGTGTTGTGGTCTTCAGACTTTTCTCATTCAAATTCTGGTTTTGAACTAGCAGAAATTCAGATCTCTGGCATCTTTGGATAGTGTACTTCATATTTTAACAGGCAGCTGACCAGAATAACTTCTGTCTGCAGAATCTGTATCTTAGTTCTTTCAGAAGCATGTCTCATTTGAAACACATTCCCCCTCTGTCTTCAGGCACGCTGATATTGCCCCAGCTCCTGGCTGGAGGTGTTTGGGTCACGTATTAGACTATAGGTGATGTGATAGCAGAGCAAAGAATATCCCAACACTGACAGGGACAGGATTCAGAGCTGTCTTTAAGCAAAGACTTGTTTTTTCCTGACACAGTGGTGTAGTTGTTCCATTTGCAGCCTGTTCCTCCATTGCACATTACTCCAGCCCTTTGCCTTCCCATTAAATGGGCAAATGGAGGAATTCACTGTGCATCAAGGAAACTGGGCACACAGTGCTACTAAATGCACCTATGGATGTGGAAAGTTTATTTTGGCAGGTTCTGGACTGTACCAGTTTCCTCTGTCCTTTAGCTTTATGACCCTGCAGGGTTAGACTGGTCGAAAGATGTCATTTGAAGGATGCTGGGAAAGGCCATTTAACAGAATGCTTCTTATTCCTGTTGCACAGTTCAACTACTGTCCTTCTTTCTCACAGGAAGGACTTGAATTGCAGAGTTTAGCTTAGCACAGTTAGGCATTTTTTTCCATTTGGTGGGTGCCAGATGGAAGAGTGACTGTAGAGGAGTTCTGAGCTCTTTTGGCTATTTTTATTGAACAAAACAACTGACTTGTAATTTTTTTGAAAATTGTTGTACTCTGCTAATGGAAACCCTCTGCTGGGTACCATACATGATAATGACTGAGAATTTCACAGGTCCCAGGATGAGAACTTATGTCTGGCTTGATTCAGTCAGTGCCTAAAAGTGAAGAGTAAAACTGGTTCACAGCTAGAGCTGTGATTTCAGTATATTATCCAAGACCTCATGTGATAAGGTCAGATGTTGGATTTGAACTGCAGCTCCTGCAGAAAGAGTTTGATTCCAACAAAGCCCTGTAAAAAATTCTGCTAACAGAACTACGTCTCTGTGATAAGAGACCTTTGTGCATGCAATGAATATTAAAATACTGTTTCTGTATTGTTGAGTATCATTATAGTATCAGTCATGTCAAGCTCTCACTTCAAAAATATAGGTGCAATTGAGCTCAAAAATGTGCCAGAGAGACCCCTGTGGCTGAAACTTTTTTAAAAGCAAATCACTTTCAGGTGCCAGGATGGGGCCGTTTAAATCGCTGGTGTGACTGAGCCACAGGTGAGACAGATCATTCTTAACACCTTTCCAGGCTGTAGGACTGTAGGAAGTTCAGTAACAGGTTTTGTGAGGGGTGGTCTCCTTGACTTGGGAAGAAGACCGAGACCCACCAAGCTTGTTTGTGACAAAAGGGCTGGATGTGCTTTTCTGCTTGGCCACGGAGTTTTGGGGTACAGTATTTGCAATGGTCCAGACAGTTTAAATCCTGGAATTTTCATACATATATTTGAATAGAAGATGAGTCTCTTGGACTTGTGTTTATGATAGTTGTAAGGATGCGCTGAACAGGTTTTATACTTGAATTGCCAGTCATGTTCAGTTCTGCTGCTGTTGTGCTTCAAGCCCTTCCCTGACCAAACTGCATCACAGCATTCTTTTCACACACAAGAGTTATTCTACCTCAGTAGGAGAGCTTGGAAGTTGTGCTGGATTGTTTACAGATCCTTTATTTAATGACATTGTGGTAATTCCTCTTGGAGCTGCCAGAAAGTGCCAGCCACCTTTTGTTGTGGGACAGCACAAGGAGCTGAATTTCTGTGCATTATTTGCAGGGCTGGACAGGCTCTGGAGAGAGAGAGGCTTTTCTAGCTGTGGCCTCCTGCCATCCACTAATAGTTCAGCTATCTGTTGTCACAAGAAAAGCATCTGTTTGATTTACCAGTTTATATAACATAATAAGTCCTTAAATAAACCTCTGTCAAGTTGGCTCTGGGAAGTCGAGCAGGCGCTCTGGTGCCAGCTCCGTCAGGAGACTGTCATTAGTCTTCCTTGGAAAGGCTGGAAAGCCAAGGTGTCGAGACACAGTTAGGCTGCAGTGAAAAATGAAAGCTGGGGCTGGTGTGTGGTCGTAGCTTCCGATTTTTGTTTGGTTCCTGTCTGATTTTTTTAACAGTTTGGTTGTTATGGTTTTCCTGCACTGAAGCATGGTTGGTTTTCAATGTCTGCTTAACGAGAGCTGGTAATGGCTGTTTGTGCTCTCCTTCCAAGCCCTTGACAGCTTGATTTGTGACTTTCAAAGGAGTTTGGTGTGGAGGGTCTGGATTCATCAGCCACAGTCCTGGACCTTAAATCCCTTTTCCCATAAACCCTAGTTTCATAACTTTCTTCAAGGAAAGGGCACTTTTAATATTTATCTATTTTTATATTTCTCTTAAATATTTTCTTTTTCTAAGTACTTATCTTTCTGTAAGTATTCTTGATTTTCCTTCTGCCAGACTCCTAAATTCCAAATCCCATGGGGACTCAGGCATTTCAAATGGCACACTCCAAATGCACTAACAGGATTTTCTTGCCTCCTCCCAGGGTGAGGAAAGCCATGGTGACAGAGACTACAGTTCCTCAGCTTCCCTTGGGTTAAGGAACTTTTGAAATGTTTTAGCACATGTGATGTTTCTGTCCAGCTCATCTTTATTGTGGATTACGCTGCAAAGCAGCCCTGGTGCAGAGAGCTCCTAAAAGTTTAGGTCTAAGGGCTTTTTGAAATGTATTCAAGTTATTAATTTAGTTATAAAATACTTCCCCCCACACACTCGTTTATCTGTCATGAGGAATCTCATGTACAAAATGTTCTCACAGCAAGTGTCAGTGCTTTGATGGTGAGCTTCAAGGCTTTTATTCTGTTTCTGTTTAATACAGCTCCATGGGTCCCTCATTGATTTGTGGGTGCTAGTGGCATTTGTAGTGTCTTCTCCTGCCTTGATGAGATGTGGAGAACCAAATGGAGTCTCCTGAACCTCTCTGTGTTGGATTCAAACCATAAAATGGCAAATGTGACTGTAATCAATTTTGCTGAAGCCAATTTACCTGTTACCTGGCAAATCCTGAAATTCTCTTTATTCTTCCATTTCAACATCTGTCTTTCTTTGTTTAGTCCTGCTTCTTTCATGTTTTTTTCTATTCTAGTGGAAGAAGAAGGAAAAACCTGAAGAACTGAGAATTTCTGGGTGCACATTATTAGTTCTGTGTCTTCAGGCTGTGCCTCACACTTCTCCTACTCCCACTATCTTTTAGGGTGCATCACAGCGTGTCTGCTCCTTTTTGTTACAATTCTCTTGTGGAAAGAAGAGCTTCAGTTTTAATCTGGCTATGGAATAAGTGTGACATCACAGACTGAGGCAGGGCTCTTTTAGGTGCTAAATCTTAAGTCTGTTAAGTTGGACTGTGGTATATGGGGCTGATTCACATAATTGCCTGTAATCTCAATAGCAATCAGTGCTGCTATCTGTGTTGTCATCAGGTAGACTGCACAGCAGCCTTAAAAAATCCCCAGACCTCAACACCCATATGAGTCATGCACCACTGCTTTTTCCTAGTCTGGAGGCACAGCATACATTTCACTTCTGTTCTGTTTTTCTTTCTAGGACAGATTTCTGCGTGCACAAAGACGAGCCTTGTGACACTGTGGGTAAGTCCAAGAAGCAGGGGAGGGTATTTTGATAGCCCCCTCTATGCTAAGAGGAGTGTTCTGGGCAATCTTTCACTCTTTGGTTTGCTGTAATGTTGGTTTTGCTGTTCTGTGTACCTCTGTGATGCAAATATGGCTTAGCTGAGCAGAGTATGTACTATAAGTAATCCATTAAATTTTAACCCCTTCTAAGCCCTGGAGGTCTCTGGGTTCAGGAATTATTCTTAAGTATTTCTGCTTTGGAGTGGACATAGAAGAAACTGCCTTGTGGTGTGTCGTGTCTGTATAATGTTCCTTTCAGTTCTCTCTCACCTCAGACAATAATTTGCCAACTAAGGAGTGTATTTCCTGTTGTAAGAACCTGTGTGACATTCCCAAATCAATCTGGCACTCAGACACTGGAGAAGAACACCTCATTGCAGGAAAACCAAGTTAAATCTTCTTTTCATCCTTTTGCTCCTCCGACTTCCTAACTGCCTTTACTTGTATCCAAAGCCTGTATACACAGGGTCCTTACATCCTACACATTAAATATTTTATTTATTTCACTCAGATAGCAGTAACCTTGACTGTGTTCTCCTGGGTTGTTTTTCAATCCCCACAGTAGCAGCTGTGTTTGGAGGCACTGCCCAACATCCTCTCTGTGATGATGGCCTGTTTTTTTAGATTTGCCTCAAAGTTAAGTGGTCCCTTATCCTCCATTCTATGTAAATTTGAGATGGATCCTAATTTTCAGCTTTTCTTACACTCCAGTGTTCAGGGAGACACTTGCAGGGGTTATGTTGACAGCGGATGATGCAGAGCAGGGAGGGAAGTGCCTTCAGCAGGAGCCCTGTGCAAGGCTCATCTTGGAATGCAGGTCCTTCCCTCCCTGCTGTGGGGATCAGGTAAAAGGAGGGAATACAGAGCTGGAGGATACGGACACATGAGCAAGGACTGGCCTCTGTGTCCAAGTTTTTTCCATTTGGAATCCCTCACAATGCATTTATTCTGTGTCCAATGGAAAACACTTCCACTGAGGAAGGTTTTTGCGCTGTGTACCTGCACCTGGAGGTGGCTGTGGTAAGATACAATAAAGAAATTTTAAAAAAAACAAAAAGAGGCAAGCTGATGGAAGACACATGCTGACTGAAGTCAGAGCTCTTTCCATATTTAAGGAGAGTATTGTTGAAGATCTCTATTCAGGGAATTATATTACCAGAGACAGCATGACTAAGGAAATATTTTTATGACTTCTTCTCTGTTCTTACAATACCCAAGTTATTTCTTGTGCTGCAAATTGCTGCAGGCTGTGGCTGCAGTGGAGAAAGTAGAAGATCACAGCAATGAAGATTAAACTCACTTGTTACTCTTTCCAGCATAGTTTTCCAAGATATTTAGAAGGTGAATGTTCCTGGGACAAAACTAGTCTGGCCTCTTTGCTCTTTTCAATCCTGCTTTTCCTGCCTTCTCCCCTGACAGTTTGATTATGTGGCAAAAAAGCACTTCTATCTTCACTTAAATATTTTCTGTGCCCCATTTGGCCTTCTTGTGCCATTTACATTTTTTTCATGTAGACAGAGGAAGAATAAATTAATGAATGTTGTTTTGTGGCATGCAGCTAGCTTGAGGAAGTGATTAGTGTTGGTAGTACTAAATTTGAACCATGCAAAAGGTTCTCCAATCTTTCTCTTTTGTCAGAATAGCGAAAAACAGGTGTCAGTTGTAGAGAAACAGATTTTTTATAGCCACCATCCTCTGCCCTGTGCACATACCTGGGTGATATGAGCAGCAGTGTAGTGTGGCTGTGATTTGGGCTTAATATGAATACAACATTGAAACAGGTGGATGCCCATTGATCCTCCATATTGGCTTATGAAGGTTTATCTTGGTGTTTCAACCATCTGTGCTGTTGCCAGATTCCTGTTTCTCACTTCAGCTCCCAGATATTCCTTTCCAAATCAGCAGGACTGCCTGTGAAAGCAAGAAGTGACTCCAGTGAGTGACATTGTGTTTGGTCTTGACAGCGATGCTGGGGTTGTTGCACTCCCAAAAGTTCTCTACAACAGCAACTTGCTTTCATTTCTTGCTTTTCACTTGAATGGATGAAGAACATGGTCTCAGCAGATGCATATGTGTTTCTACACCTGCTTATGGCTGAGGTTGGCACTTAACAATGCCAGTGCTGCCATCCTGTTAATTCAGCAAGCAGCTTCTCTCCTAAACCAGGAGACTGAGGCTGCTGCTCTATATAAGGTAGAGAATCTGGACTCTTAGACTCCTGATTTCTATTCCCAGCTCTGGCACTGACTCATTGTGTGACATTTGGCAAGTCACTTGCGTTCTGAATGCTTCTGTCTACCTCTGTGAAATGAGGATTTTGAGTGCAAAGCTACAGCAGATTGCATGGCTTAGGGAGGTCTCCTATAAAGTGTATGGTGTTCTTGGGGTGTGATGCAATACAAGAGCAGAATCTAATGTTGCTTAGTCATGTTCAAGAGACTGTAAGAAATCTGTTGGATTTTATGTACTGAAATAAGAGGACTCAGAGTGCTGTAGGTAATGTTATTTTCAGTGACAGTGCCTTGATTTTCTTTACATTGTGAGAAATAAGGAAGCAAAGCTTCCCCTGGTGGAAGCCTTGAGGCCCAGCTATTGTTCGGAAGTGGGATTACGAAGTTTAAATGGCTCCTAAGAGGTGCTCATTTGTGCTCTGAAAGAGCCATATTGAAAAACCTGTCTGGAATCTTTGCCTGCCATGCAGACACAGCGAGAAAACAGCAGCAGGAGGTTTGTATTTGCATTCTGGCAGGGGCCCCTTACTGAAACCAGTTGCTCTGGGGACTTGGTTCAAATTTTCTTGGCCCAGCTGCCAGGGTAGTGTGGAAGGTTACATAATTGCAGAAACAAGCTCAAAAATGGGGAAAACGTGTGGGTGTGTCTTGGTGGGGTGATACCCCACTGTCTGCACCATGGAACAGAACCACATTTGTGTAAGAAATAGTTTGTTAATGCTCATTGCCCCACTTGGTTGGGTAAGTTAGGCCTGGGAATGGATGAATTCCAAAGGAAGTGGACATAAGGAAAACAATATTCCTGTGTGGAACAATCGTGTTCCAACAACTTCCGCTGTGAGACCTCTGGTACACTCTGCAGTTTGAGCAGAAAGGTTCTTTTTGTGTGACACAGCCTCATCACACACCAGTCAAAATTCCAGAGCCTGCTTCGGGCTCATCCCTTGTGCTGTGACTCCAACCAGAGCTGCCATTTCCTGCAGAAAAATCTGTGTTCCAAGGGAGCTGCCTCAGAGCCAGCCAAATTGCGAGTTTAATGTCTCACTATTAATATCAGGCTGCAGCTTGGAGCCTTGCACACTGTCAGAATCCAACCTTTCTGTGACATAAGCAGATTGAGAATGCCCCTTTCGTTCAATATTTCCACTGCCAGAGCCAAATAAGCAGCTTTACGGTTAGTTAGGAATGATCCTGCATATTTCAGGGCAAAGCTTGGCCTTCATTCCTCGATGTACATGTTACCCCAGATCCAAGCTGAAGCTTCCCTGTATTCAGCTAATAATAAAATTGGGGGCAGTGTGGAATTGGGAAATGGAAAATGAGAATGTGTCTTAAATATCCTTAAATTGCCCTGGTTAAAAATTACTTTACTTCTGCTGCAGTCACATGTGCTCCTCTGTGGCTTGATGTTGGGGAAAAGAAAGCAGACTCAGTGTGTGTACTGCAGAGGGGCAGGCTGAGCTGAAGGAATAGCTGCCTGGAGAAAAACAAGCGCAGAGTGAGGTGATTGAGAAACATAGTTTTCCAGACTCTTTCCACAAGTGAAGCAGTGTTTTGAGAAAAACGTTCCCATCTCCTGGCTGTTTATCGCAGTAAAGCATTTCCAAATATGCCCAGGTTTGGCAAATGAGGGTCTGTGTCTCCATGTAGGCTTTTTTATTTTATGTAAAACACCTGAATAAGGGACATTTTTACCTTTTCCTTGGCCATTTGCCACCTCTTGGTGGCCTGGCCACAGCAGGGGACAATTCTGGTCATCCTGCCTGTACTGTTCATTTAAATCTTCCTCCCTGTGTCATATTGATTCCAGTCCCCTACCAGTGTCACAACAGAGAATTCATCCCCAAGGAAAAGGCAAAGACTAGCTGGTTTGCTGTGAGTGGAAAAGGAATTCTCACAGTAAAAACATTTTCCATAGTGGTTCATGTTGAATGTTTCTGTATATTCCAGGGCGGGTTTTTATTTGATGCCAGAATAAATAGAAATACCTGCTGCTTAAAACAATTCATTAGAGCAGCAGTGCCTGGCTTTAGCAAAAGCCTTGCTGGGACTGTCTGTCGGACCAAACCCAAATACAGCTTAATACATTAAAATGAACATACTGGAGGTTAAAATGTCCCTTAAAGAAACACCATTGAGTTGATGAGAGGAGCCTCACAGCACTGCAAATTTCTGTCACTTGTGGCTCTGCAGGGCAGTGGAGTCAGGCTGTTGGCTTTAGGAAGCCAAAGGGAGCTGTGATCCAGTGCAGTGGAAGAGTTTTTCCCTTGCCCTTCAGTTGCTAGGGAATAAATGCTGGGCTGCACAACCCTGCTGAACTGTGCTACTGGGCATATTCCTCACTACCATCTCCCAGGCTCCACCTTACCCACCACAGCCTTCCAATTTCTTTTCACTAGCTAGCAATCCCTCCTCTTCCAGATTCCCACAAAAAAAATTCTGTGCCAAATGAGTGTAATATGAGATTGCATAAATCTCAATAGGAGCCCTGGGATAAGTACAGCTCCTCAGGTAATCGGGAATTCCTGCTGTTGTAACCCTTGCTCTGCCTCATTCAGTGTCCTGCATGTGCTTTTCCTTTTCTTGTTTTGGGGATGTGGCTTCAGCCAGGCTGCCTCACTGTGCACTAAAGACCAGAGAAAAATCCTGCTTACACCAGACTCAGAATCTTGATGGTGGTTTCGTTGGGGTCAGGATCCTGGTCCTGTTCCTAGACATTGTCTGAGACATGCAACCTTCCTGTCATCTTATAAAGGCTTACATTCTGGTTTTATTGTTAAGGAAAGTAGAGCATTTGGATTTCATTGCCTTTGGGTTTGTTTTGCAGCTCAGGAGTCTTGTTTACGTTTGTCTTTATTCATTCCATGTACTGAGGGCACTGGTGGATTCTTGATCTCCTTGGCTGAAAAATGTTCATCTATCTGGAACAGCCAAACATGAGGAGGTGTCCTTAGTTGGGAGCTCGTATTGTCCTGTTGCAAGGACTTTTTGTAGAAAATAGGTGGTTGATCAGTCTTCTCTTTGGGAATTTATCAATCTGTGATTGTTGTCAACTCACAGTAACCTCAACTTTTTTCATTTTCTCTCTGATATCCTGGGTGAAAGAATTAACTTGGGTAATTAAAACAAATGCAAGTGTTTAGTGGAGGGAGGACTCAATACAGGTTTTCTCCATGTTTGTCATTGTTTCCTCTCCCATGTGTTTCCAGTTCCCAGCTCTGAGGTCTTGTAGACCCTCAGTTGCTCTCATGATTGACTCCCTTCCCTTTCCTTTTTCCCTGTTTCTCTGTGGGGTTAGTTCAGAGCTCATAGGAGCTCTTGCTCAGTTTTGTTCCTTCATGCTCTCTTTGTTCAGCTGGTCCTGGACACTCAGAGGCTGCTGTTCCCAGAGGCCCTGGAGAGTCTGTTTTCTGTCACTCAGACCACAGGACGTGCCCACCAAGGTCACGGAATTTCCCTACATTTACTCCACTTTAGTATTCTTAAACCTCCAGCAGTTCCTCATTAGTTCTCCTCCATACATCATTCTCCTTTTGCAGCCTCAAAATGTGTTTCAGGCCCTTGTATTTTACTATTTTTTATCTGTCTGTCTGTCATCCTCACCCATCCCAGCAGATAAAACAGTGGCCTCGCAGTGTGGTGTGTGTTTGAAGCTTGTTCTCAGGGAGCTGGAACTAAACACTTTCAGCAGGGAGGAATAACACACTTCCTGCTCTGTATCTGGCCTTTTGTGTCCTCCATCAAACTGCTGTTGGTAATGAATGCTCATAGATATTTAACCTGGCGTGCAGAAATGTGTTCGTAGTAATTTTCAGCTGTAGGGCAGCGTGTCCAAAATGTTCCCATCAACGTCCCACCCTGCTTGTGTACACTAGTGTGTCTGTGCCCATCCTAAATTTCGCTTTTCTTGTTGATTGCTCCCTCCTGACCCTTAGACTTTGACAGAGCTTTTGTCTTTGTTGTGGCTCACCCCAAAGCTGGTGCAGGATGTTTAAGCTGATTTTAGCTTGGAAGCTTTACCTTCTCCCATGGTTTTATTAATGGTTCATGGGTATGTGTTTTGATACATGCTGGTGAACAACTGTCTAAAATGCTGTGGAAAAAGCCCATAGTACTTTACCAGGCAAGTTATTACTGAGTAAATATTCTCCAGGCCATCACATCTCAGCATTATACAGGGTGGTGGTGATTATTGTTTGAATGAAACATATCTTCATAGAGTTATCAGAGAATTCTAAAATGGTTTGGCCCATTAAAGCCCAGCTCACTCCAACCCTCTGCCATGGGACATTTTCCACTAGACTGGGTTGCTCCAGCCCCATCTGGCCTGGCTTTCTCAGGAAACTCACTGGCTACCAGAATTATGGTCCTTTCCCATCAGGAATCCAGGACTCCAGCCCAAATCCTAGCCTCGTTTCTAACTGGTGGGTAAATAATCTCCCTTCTGCTGCCTTTGTTAAAAGTCATGACGGAAAATATTTGCCATGACTTTGTTGATATTTATTCTGATGCTCTGATTTTATTCTTTCATTTCAACTCCATCTCATAAATCCCTTTATGTGCTAAATCATTGTGCAGCTTGACTGGTGCAGGTGCAAACATGTCCTGTACTCCACTCCAGGGCCATTTCTGTCTGTGTGAAATTATACAGGCATGTACGCAAAGCACCTGGGAATTTTGGTCTCATAGCTTAAAGGGCAGATACCTGCATGAGATGTTCCTTTCCCATCTTTTTACCCCTCACCTCCTTCCTGTGTCTGAGACTTTGACATGCAGTCACTTTTCTAGGGGAAAAGGACTTGTTATGATTGTTTTAACTAACAATTCCCAGTGAATTTACAGGATAGTGTCCCTCAGAAGCAATTCAGTACATTTTCATGCTGGCTTGGAGGAAAAACAATCAGAAGTATAATATTTTAATATTTCCTTTTGTGTGACAGGCAGTTCTTAGAGGTTTGGTTCTCCTGAATATACTTTGCTAGAACTTCAGAATTATAGTTTTCTGTTCTAGACAGCTTTGTGCCTCAATTGTTTTCTAAATTAGAAATGATCTGTGGGACACTGCTTGAGAACCAAGGCTTTGCTTATGGCTAAGCAACATTTAATGATGATTTAAAGAAATCTCTGCTGTTTATCTCGGAAAGGGGTCATTGTGTTTGCAAATAGAGAAACAGGAGCCTAATTGATGTCCAGCTAAGCCCACACTGCCAAACAACTGTCAGGAAAAGCTCTGGAACTGCTCCTGGCTACTGTGTGTGTGAGGCTGAGAAGCCTTTGAGGCAGACACGAGCAGAACAAGCTCATTATATTTGGTCTGTGGATAGACCATTAGTGTCTTTTGGGGTTTGTAGTATTTCTGCTGTTGTCTCTTGCCTCATCCATGTAAATGGAGATTTTCCATGCTTGCTGCACTGCTTCACACTCCAGCTCCATCACTTCCCCTTGCTGAGGATTTGTTTCTCTGGGGGATTCTCACCAGAATGATCATAAAACTAATAAAATCATCAATTCTGCTTTCATAGCTCACCCTGCTTATTTCTTCCCCTTTTATTATGGAAGATTATGGAAAGATAAATAGTGTTTGTTTTCCACAGTGTCAGACCTGCTGTCAGTGCTCTATAAATAACCCCTCTGGGCTGGGAATGCCAATCCCAGGCTCTCTGCAGCAGAAAGCAGGATTTTCTGCTATGACACGCTTCAGGCCAGGTGGACCGGGGAAAATGGGACTCATAAAAACCATTTCTCACTGGTTCTCCTCCAAGAACATGGAATGATTTTGCACAACCTGATTTCCAGCCCGGTGCCTTACCCGTTAATTCCCAGTCCCTCCCTGACAGACCCGTGTCATGAAACAATGCACTGAGTGGTTTCTGCATTGTATTTTATTTGTAAAAGAAGAATGTACTGAGAGGAAAAAGAAATGAATTTGTAAACAGGGCTTTTCCTCCATAAAATCTGAAGCTCTTTACCAAAGAGATCAGACCTCTGATGCCCATGGTGCCTGGGGATGGGAAGGGCCAAGCCCAAGGACAGAGCTGGCTGCAGGCTGAATCTCAGCACAACCCCTAGCTACAAGCAAGGCTACCAGAGGCAGCTCCACTTCCTTGGGCACCAGCCAGTTTTTCAGGTCAGTAAAATAGTGGTTAAACCCTTCAACAGGCCAGAGGTTTGTGTTCCTTCTTTCTGCTGCCTGGGTCCTTATTTTCCCCTCTGTTTACACATTCCTGTTTGCTGCAGACTGCAGCACTTGCAGAAAACTGACGTGTTTATAATTGAGAAACCTCTGAGGTTTTTCTTCTCCTGTCAGAGATGGCTTTTATCCAGTTGACTGCTTTACAGTGCCTTTATCCTTTGCTGGCTTGAAAACATTTCAGATAGTTCCTATTGTTTTATAGACCCTGTAGCTAAAAAACCAAGCTGTGTAAAAACATCTGTACATAGCTGTGCAATAGGCTGCAGACATGTAGGGTAATAAGGCATGATTGCATTCATTGTAGCATTTGCTCCACTGGATAATCAAAAAGAAGCATTCCAGTTGCACACAGGATATGTAAGAGTAAAGGAAGGAAATGAAGGACAGTTGCCTACTGTACTTTTACATTTGTTTTGTCTTGCAGCTGCCAAGACTAAATGCAATTTCGAGAGTGAGTTTTAAATAATGTAGAGATGAGATTTTACTGTTGATAACCAAGAAAACCACACTGAGACATGTGCATGAAACTTTTCCTCCCCCCCCACACAAGAAGGGAGTTTGACCTGTGCTGATTTTTTTTTTTTTCATTTGAACTGTTTTTTTTCCCAGCTTTGGTTAATCATCTGGTAACGTGACCTGGTACTATACCTAACCCATTTTGCAGTGTGTCTGGTCCTGGCAGGATTTTGCTACACCAAATGCACTCCAACACTGACAGTGACTTTAAATCCTTGGAATGTTGTTGGGTTTTATTTAACATTTCTCCCACTGCCTCAGCACAATCTCCAAGCTTTTCAGCTGGGATTGTACTCTGCATAATGCAAGTAGGAATTGGGTATGTAACAGTACTTTGCACTACTGAAAATGTTCCGTGTGTTTACCAGACACTGAAAATGTTTTATGTTTACCAGTGTGCTGAAGATGCAGTAGGGAGTGTGCTCCAGCCAGCTGTGATCCACTACAAGCCTCATTCCATGGCTGGAAATACTAATAGCAGGTGCTGTGGGGAAGGTGATGAAATTTTGAGCTGACCCAAAAATGCACAGACACATTCTGCAAATAAATGACTGTCTCTAAATGCATGGCAGGGTACTTTGAATTTTACATGTGAGGATTTGACCAGATCTTCCTTGTAGAAAATACTGGGGTTTCTTCATCAAGTTCTTGCCAATTTAGATAGGAAGGTAGCCACAGATAGTGAAATTTTAGTGTAATTATCTCTGAGGAGTGTATATACCTACATTTGTGTGCGTGTATTTGTGTATAAACTGTCCCTAGAAGGGACGTGGAATTCCTTGGAATTTTATTTAGACACAAGGGTTCTGCTATATAGGTTTTTAAATTTCAGGTTCATAATCCTATAATCTGCAAGGTTTTTGTCTGGATTAGTTTGACAACTCTTTTTTCCTTTTAGATCAGCTGATAAAAATACATTGAACTTGGCAAAATAATAATAGTAAAACCCCTAAACTCAACCCATCAGATAGCTTTCTCCTCCTGTACTCTTTGGGCATGATTGTAGAATGTGAAGGATTTCTGTGTTTGCTTAGCTTGGTATTAGCCTTGTATTCCTACTTTGGTTGGTGGTCATGAGCAGTCAGCAGGTTGGAGGCATTTGTTGGTTTTGTGTGGTTGTGTCATACATTTCTGTGTGACTGCTTTGCCTGAGCTGTTTGCACTGAGGCTCTGCCTGGCCATAACTGGACTGCTGGGTACACATGAATGTTCTGCTGAGGATCTGCTTGTTGGTTTTAGTAATATCATCCATCAAGCTCCAGCATGTACAGCAGTATTTGTGCTGTAGCAGACAAATAGTGTAAACATTGCAGTTATTTGTAAGAAGACTGGCCAGTGAGTTAGGAAACTCTGTGTTTATGTTTTTATTTATTGAAAACTAGTCCATCAGTCTAATCAGACTTTGTTGTTCTTGAAATGACAGGAAAATAGAAGACTGAAGTTAGATTTCTATATAGAATTTATATTTTATACCTCTGTTTAAGAAACCTGTGCACTCCTGTTTCTTATCTTGCGTGTTCCAGTGTGTTTGCTTTTCTGGCTCTGTCAGTCAGAAGGAGAATGTTGTCTCCAGCTTGGTCTTGTCTGCATCCAAGAGTGGATGAAATTCCTGACTACAGCTCTCTCAACCTGTGTTCTGACTCCTGGGGAAGTATTGGGGCTCCTTCTAATCCCTTTGGTGACTCTTCCAAGTGTCTGTTGACTCAGAGTTCAGAAGAGCAGCATTGTTCACTGGAGCTGCTCTGTCCTTCCAGATGGTTTTCCCTGGGATCCCTGCCTGACTGCCTGCACCACATACTTCAGCAGCATATGAAGTGGAGATGTTTTCCTGAGGGAATCCTCGGATCCTGCAACACGAAAGTGCTGCTTAAGGACTACTGAAGTTCTAAGCTTTGTAGTTTCCTTTCAGCAATGTCTCTTGCCTCAGCACAGTCCGATAATTATGTTTCAGTTTCATCCTCCTGGTATCTTATTCCTTCTTCCATGATTTGCCCCAGCTTTCTTTCTAAGGATTATCTGTCTCACTTGGATCTTCTCATTTCCCTTCTTGCTCTGTGGAGCCAAGTGAGGGGCAGAACTTCCTGGCGCAGCCTTCTTATGTTGGCATTCTCTGGGATGTCTCTCTGCAGCTGAGGAACTGGGAAAGGTGTGATGCTCCTGGCTCAGAGAAAATATCTGGATTCTTAGAGCATCTGGTTCTTTCCGTGGTGAAGAACCTCAGCTCTTGACTGCTGTAGCCAGGATTTTGTTCAATGCACTGATATGTTTACAGAGGTGCAGGAGGTGCACCCATGCACTGGTGTCTGTGAGCCACAGCATAATCTGAACACTGAGATAAATAAAGCTTTCTGGCTTTACACTTCAGAAGAAAAGACAATTGTCAACCTTCTGGGAGTGGAAACTGAGTAAAAGATCATTTCATGCACCTTTTCCAAAGCTAAAGGTAATAATCTTATGGTTCCAGTGAGACTTTGATCAAGCCTGTGGTGATTTTGGTAGCTGGTACTGTTAGAGCAGTTGTGATACCCATCCAGCTTGTTCTGTGGGGATGCCACGAAGCTGATTATGTTATCATTAATCAGGTGGCTTTGTTGGGAAATGCTTCTCATTACATGGCAGTTGCCAGGAGGCCACTGCCACTGGGCTCCCAGGCAGGCTGGTTCAAAAATACCCAACCTGCATAGCTGGGAAGTGCAGCTGTTCCTGCTGCAAATTCCCTCCAGGAGCCATGTCCTGTGTGGGGTTTGACAGCGAGGAAAGCCTGCAAACTGTGCTGCAGAGTGTTCTCAGTCAGGGAGACACTGATTTGGCTCAGAACTGGAAGTGTCACCCAGGCAGGTATTGAGGAGCTCCTGCATGTCCTGGGGGTGTTTTATTCAGAAACACATGGGACTAGAAGAGGCAGTTCTGTCCTTGTTGGGAGAACTTCAGCACAAAGCCCTGGAGCAGTAACGTGAACACACGTGCATAAAAATGTCTCCTGGCTCCTGCAGGATCCTGTGACACTTCAGTGCTGTCCCTGTGAGCCTTTTGGGTTGTCACTTCTGAGTTCAGTCCATAAAGGCCTCAGGACTGGGACTGTGCCTTGACTTGTGTCTGTGAGGCACCAGGGACTCTCTGGCTGCTGTCAGTCATCACAAGGAGCTCAGTGATTTTCATCCAAATTTGTGTTTTCTTTCACAGAAGCTCAAGTTTGAACATGAGAGATTTCTTTTTATTAAGTGTGAGAAAAGCTCGGGCTGGTCTTTTTCATAGCGAGAATTTCTCTGTAGCTGATGTGGCTTTAAAGGTGACATTTTATTTTTGAGTAGTCTAGAGAAGGACATTCTTAAAAAACTACATTCGGGACATACTAAAGATATCTCCAGTCACATTACCTCTGAAATTAGCCATTGCTTCTCTTCAGTCAGGCCGATGCTGTGATTGTTTATGTCTACATAAACTACCCTGTGGGCCATTCCCTTCCTGGGGATTGGAAGCCAGGATGGACAGCTCTGTTTGGGAGCCCAGAGGAGAGGCCCTTGGTGTTAATAGTAACCCAAAGAGTTCGCCTGGTTTGGCAAGTGTGTCTGTGCCTTGTGTGTGCTTTATGCTTGTGTCTGTCTCCCCCAGTGATGGTTGTTCCCTAATATTTTTAAAACCCATCACCAATTTGAATCTAATTTGAGGATATTGAGCTCAGAAATATTAGGCTTTTGGAAGTTTTCTGAAAATTAGGAAACTAAGTAGAGGGAGGAGCCCTCTCCCTCTGATACTGCCACTGAGGGAAAGATTGTATCACCCACATTTACATCAGGAGCCCTCAGTGGAAGTGGTAATCTCTAGGAAATCAAGCCATTAATTTGGCAGTAAGTTTAGGGATTTTTAAATTTATTTACACCTCCCTTTCCACCATGCTGTTGTGCTCTGCCAAAACAAGTGTGCTGACTGTTGGTAGAGAGTGAGGAGAGGAGCAAAGCCATGGCACTGCCCACTGACATGGAAGGATCATTTTCACTCCCCACCCTTGGCAGCAGAAGTATCAGCCAGGGTGGAGGTGCTGAGGACGAGCTTTTCAACCCAAGTTCTGATTTAACAGAGTAACTCAACCCCATTGACCGTATCAGGCACAGCCCCTGGGTTTGTCAGCCTTGTCAAGTCAGGCCACGGGGCTAAATCAGCACTCAGCAAAGAATTAAAAAAGAAGGGCTGAACCAAGAATTGCTAAATGAGTTTATCAGTGCTGGCTGGCAGCTTGCCAAAGTGAAGGCAGGAGCTTCAGCAGCTCTGGAAGTCAGGATGTGGGGGCTGCAGATGAGAAGTACCACAGGAGCAATTTGGAAAAGCATCTGTTTGGAGTTTGATTACTGTGCATCATCCCATTTGCTGGCCTGCCTTCCCTGCAGGTCACCTGAGCTGCTCTGATGTTGCCAGGAGAACAGCTTTGACACGCAAACAGCACCTAAAAATAAAATACACTTTAAATATTAACATGTTTCAAAAGTATAGATTCATTCAGGTTTTGAGAATAACAATTGCTTAGTCATTCTGTAAGAACATGGAAAGAATTCAGTGGGGAGCTGTGGAAGAATGCCATTCATCAGCAGCACAGGTGTTCAGCCATCTCCAAAATGTCCAGCAGACTGGGCTGACACTCTCCAGACACTGAAATATTGTTCACTGTACTTTACTGAATGTTGTTTAACCATTGCAGGACTGATCCTTGCTCATGAACCCACCCCTGACCAACACCACAGCAGGGTGAGATAGGCATAACTCGGGAAAGCTCTTGGAACTGTTAAAAGAATCTTTTAATTTATTTGCAGCGCTTCATGAGATTCTTAAGTGTTTGCAACTACAGGAAGGGAAAAACTGGAACTGAATGCTGAACCCTGACTGCTCGCTCTTAAAGCAGATGCTGTTTGGTATAGAGACTCCAAATATTTCTTCTGATTTATTGCCAAGTCTGACCTTGTGCCTTCATTCTGGAAGGGAGATAGTGAGGGATTTAAAGTCTCCAGGATCCCTGCTGCTGAATTTCATGTTCTTCTTTGTTTAGCAGTCTCATTAAAAGCTCTGATTTGATATTTTTCCTTCTCTCTGAATTCAGGCCCTCTGTTGAAGCAGGTGGCTCAGATGAGTTGCAGAAACAAACTGACAAATCCAAAAATGGAAGTTGCAGAACTTATTTGAAAAAGAAAGATGAAAATAGCTGGTTTGGGAGCCTTACACAGTTTTCAAAGCTGCAGCTATTGCAGGCAGTGCCAGGGTTGCTTTTCCATTTCTTGGAAGATGGTAACATGCAGGTGGGAATCCATCCTGAGGACAGGTGTTGGCAGACTAACATAGGCATGTGGCAGAGTGGTGGGAATGGGGCATGGGAGCCCTCAAGCACTTTCCTTTCTGATGGTGAAGTTGTTACATTTTTCTCTTTTTTTAGTGAGGTATTTATTTCCTGCAAGATGCAGCTTAGGGGACTCTGGTGCAACTTGAATTCAGGCCTTTTCCACCAGACAGGACAGGTCAAAATGAAGATACTGAAATACTGATTTTTAATAATATCTGGGAAAGGGAAGAGAAAGAGTCATAAAGATTGTTTAGAGCAGGAGGAGGTGGAGCTCTCTCCTCTTGTCGAGCCATCCAGAGTTGAGAGATGTGGAGTCATTTTTTACCCTATGTCTCTGTGCTGCAGCCACTGCAGCGAAAGGCAGTTACTCACACAGCTCCACAAGCCCTGAATCCAGTGCTGAGTCTGGCTGCTGCCTTGATAGGTTGCCTGCCTTTTGGGCATTGTCACGCTGGTGTTTCCATGCATGTGGGAAGGGAAGATCCTGCTTAACTCTACAGTAGTCTGTAGAAAGGACTGGCAGGTTCACCCACTGAACACCATGAGTCCAACACAAGATATTCAAATCCAAATGCCTTTGAGCCCCAGGCAGAGATGACTTTCGAGGGCCAGGATCCAAATCCTGATTTGCAGCTTGGTTTCTCAGTTGTTGGTAATGTTTTCTTTGAGTTCTCAGTCACATGTTCCCGTAGCCTTTCAAAAGCATCAGATCTCTGCTGACTTCTGCCAGATCTGATTCCTTTCTGGTGTGAACAACCTTGTCCCCTGTAACTGGGTATTTTCCTCTCACTATCTTGTATCTCACCGATTTCTATCCCTTGTTTCTATACCAATTCCAACAGCTGTCCCTCCATTATGCTCAGTGCCAGGTTTTGCCCACACATCCCTGCCTGAATTATTCCATGCCCTCAGACTTGTTCAGTAATTCCTTGACTGAACCCATGATGCCAGAGACTTATGACCCAGGGCTGTAGATCCATTTTTCTCTAGCAGTAAGTACACACAGACATTCTCAGGGAGCTCATCTTCCCTTCTGATCTTATCTCCTGCCCTCCTTGACCCCTGCCTCCCTCAGAAGTGACTCCCCGCTGCCAATGAGATCAAAGTCACCTTTCCTGAAGCCTTCTGGAAAACCCATATTATCTCCATTTGCTATTTTTCTGTCTCTTCTCATTCCGTAATCTCTTCCCATTTCTCCTTCTGCCTTGTTCACTAAATTTGAATTATGTCAGGCTTCTGTATTCTTCCCATCACTGTGTGTTAACTCATCCAGTCAAATCCCCAACTGGAATCCCTCTCTCAGATCCACCTGGCCAGCTCTTCCCCTGCCTTTCCTCTTAACAGCTGTCCTAATATATCTTGATTACTCAAGCCCATGTAATTCCATGTGTGTGTGTGAGCATGGAGACTTTCAGCACCAGGCAGTGATGTCTATAAACAGATGATGAATTAGCTGCCTGGATTTGGGAATCAGCATTCAGGAATGGTGGTCTGATTTGGACTGAATATCCCAAACTCCATATTTAACTAGAGAAACAGGATTGCAGGAAAGAGCTGTGTTTGAGATCTGCATTCAGCAGCGACCTGGGCTCCGGGGAATGTTGGGGAGAAGCTCTCTGGAATGTGGCTGTTAGCATATCAAAGTAGAGTAAACATGGAGATGATACCCTGCTTCCTCTGCTCCAGTTAATTAGGGCACTTCTCATATCTCGTTGGATGGAGAGGATTTATTAATGTGCTGTCATCCAGGGAAGTGATGGTTTGCTGAAAGGGAGGAGTCATTAATGGCATGGAGGATGTCACGCTGAACAAAGAGCAGATGTCAAAGAGACAGGGAATTTCTTTTATCTCGTGCTTTGCTGAGATCTTAGATCCTGGTGTTTTATCATAAAACCTTAGGAAAACAGGGCTGGAAAGAACTGCAGGTGGGCTTTTACTGCATTTCCCTGCTCCAAGGCAAGATCACCGGTACCTGTGTCGCTCCTGATAGATATCTGCTCCATGAGGCTGAGCAATGTGACTGTTTCCAGCTTTCTCTGAAATCCGGTGAACACCATACCTCTCCTCAGGTATGGTCAGTGTGGTGAATATTTATGTTTGTGATCACAGATCCTGGTGAATGGCATTGGAAAGGAATGTGATTTCAGAGATGCCCGTGCCAAACCTCTGAGGGTTTCCAAAGGTTGTCTGCTCTTACAATGCAGCATGAATAATGTTTTTGAAGGCCTTGGTTAAAGCGTCTTCTCAGCCAAAAAAATGTGTTAGAACATCTCTCAGCTTTCTTATCTCACTTGCATTTGGTATCTGAAGCAGCTTTTGCTGGTGTGGGTGAGGACAGTTATCCCTAAATCCAGGAGAGGTCTCAGTCTCTAGGGTTTTTCCACTGTCTGGGCAGCCCCCTCTGCCTGAATCAGTGAATTGGCAGAGAGTAAACCCAATGCAAATAACACTAGAATAAAGCTCTTGCCATCTTGGGGAATGTCTGTGTATGGGCAGGTTGTTAAAGGAGCAGATAAATGATTCATCCATTAAACTTGGAAAATCACAGGAGGGTTCCCAAGAAACATGAAAGCACTGCAGAAAGGCTGAAAGGTAAAGCTGAGGGTTGGCTGTGCTGAGGAGGGGAGTCCACATGTTCCATTAATTGCTGTCCTGCAGGGTAATCAAACAAAGAAAAGGAAGATAGCAAAAGCACTCCTTTAAGCTCTGATGATTAAATCTTGCTGCCTCTGCAGGTTTACAGACATGAAGAGGTCTTGCCTCATAAAGGCATTTTTATCAGGAAGGTACTGAGGAGGGCAGCTAGTTTAGGTATCAGGTAATTTGTTTGGAAAGGGGGCACTGCACTCCTGCCTGGGCTCCAGTGTGGGATGGAAGGATTGACTGAGAAGTTCTGTTGAGCTGCAGTGGTGCCATAGCTAAAATTGGAATGTTTCTGCCTGAATCACAGTCCTTTCACAAAGATTAAGGCACATGGTTGGATCTGGCTCATTCAACTAATGCCCTGGTCTTGTGAAATGTCATCCAGGGCTGCTCATTAGACCTGTGGGTGTCGTATCAATATTCAATGCCAAGTACCTCTAGTTATTCCCAATAATCAGAAAAGTATCTCCTTCCAAAGGTATTGAGCATTTCACTCATTTGTGCTATGAGGACCTTGTGTTCTGAGTTTTATCACTGTGAGCTCCAGAAACATCAGCTGGTGCTGTGAATATCAGGGAGAGGTTTGGTTTGTTAGTCCTGCAGGTTGAGTGTAACAAAAATCAAGAGATTCAGAAAATAACTACACTTTGTGTTTCAGCTGTTTGTTTTTCTTGCTGGACTTTTGAGATTCTGATAGCAGTTGTGTACACTGGAATAACAGTATTTTCAGAGGAAGAAGTTATTTTATTGGGCACTACAGGACAGCAGTCTGAGTTCTGGGAAAGTTGTGCTGCATCCCTGCAGGTCACAGTGAACAGAATTTTATGGGGGTCATGTTGAAATTCAGGACAGGCAACATTCTCCAAACGGAGAAGAGGATTCTGGGGTGATGGGCACATTTGCAACGAGTTGGCCAGGTACAGAAAGTTGGGATCTGGTGGGTCTTCTCAGGAGTCATGGTGGCTTCCTTCAGCTGGTTTGAGACATCAGAAGCTCTTCCTGTATAAATACTTGAGTTCAAAATATTGTGACTTGCACGGGTGTGATTATTAACTTGTTTTCCTACCTGATCATAGCTGTGTCTCGTGCACTGGATGGTTGCACTGTAATTTCTGTACTTGTGGTTCATGACAAGTTGTTGTTTCCAGTGTGGTTTTCGTTAAATGCAGTAACAATGAAAATTATTGCTAAGGAAAACAGTTTCCATCCATGAATATTAAACTCCAATGGAAACTATGTTGTTACTGCAAGATTAACAGAAATTGGCATCTTGGATGACTATCCAGCATTAAGCCAAATTAATCTGTGCCACTAAAATTGCATGCCCAGCTTTGATTTAATACATTCTCATAAAATGAAGGAACAGCTCACCCTGTTCGCTTTTCTGGATGATCCCTATAAACCAAACTTGGACCTGGAGGCTCAGTGGTGACAGCCTTAGCCTGTCTGTGTTGTACATGCTGGAGAGGGCCCTTCCATGGATACAGTTCTTTTTCACCTGGATACCACTGACTCTTGAGACCTCTGTTTATTCAGCTGTAGAACAGTGTTAGTACCTACCTTGGAGGCAGTTTAGTGGGTTTCTTCTTCTTTAATGTTTCTTAAATTTTGGAACCCTTTCTATGTAGGCTTTATAGAAAGGGAAAAGTATTTTTCATTTTAAGTATCACAAGCACTGAAAGATTCCCTTGGTGACTGACTTGATGTGTAAATACAGGCAGGGCATCTCTGTCAAACATATCATTGCCAGTGAATGGAAAGGCAGAGCATGAATCACTTCAGGGTTTCCTGATTTTACTCATGTAGGATGTTAAGAGAGGCTACAGGAATGTAATTGATGGCAATGTGCGAGCTGCACAAATTGAAAATCATGGGAGGATGAGAAAAACATCAGCTCAACACCAAACTGGTAATGATGGGGAATGGGAGGTTTGCTCTGAGCATGCGGATATGCAGGGAGTCTCTGTCTGTGCCAAGCAGACTTCAGGACTTAGAGTTTGGCTCCCTTCCCAACAGCAAATACATTGAGCAGGAGGAGAGCCAGCCAAGTTTTAATCAAGTAAAAGTTCTGTATCCAGAGGTGGTTGGCAAAAGAAGAGATTAAAGTATTAGGAGTGCAATGAAAACAAGACATTAGAGAGTTGAAAGCTGGAGTACCTGGACAAACCACTTGATGAGTGAATGCTCCAGAGTCGTCAGGAGGAAGCCCCAGGTGTTTGGAGTAGGACAGAAAGGGAACCCATGCACCAAGACTTGTCTGTTCCCAGATTTGGCCATCCATGTGGCAAGTGTGTAATATCCTTATGCCTTGCTGGGCTGGTGGGATAGATGGGATCATTCCCCTTGGAGATACTGCTGGTGGAGGGCTCATTAGCTGGCACGAAGGCCAACAGCTGCAAACTGTTTATGTATGACAAGTTTTTGGATAAATGTGAGTTTACACAGTTGCTTGTGTCCCAGGGTTTGCTGTGGAAGTGCAGATAGCTCTGCATGTTCAAGCCCAAGCACAGAAGTTATGGGCTGTAATTATGTAATTTCTCAGGAGAGAACGGAAAAAACCCTCGTGCTTGGTAATAGTAAAAAGAGTAATTGGCTCTCCGTTCCCTCTTCCACTGATGCTCCTGCTTGACCTTTTTTATTTATTAAAAATAGATTTGTGGTAATTGCTGACAGTGTATCTGAAAGATAAGAAATTTTTCCCCTAAAGAAATCCACCGTCTGTGTATTTGCAGAGGCACATGAGAAGTGTGGGTTTTTTTAAAAAATAAACAAACAAAAATTCCCCTTCAGCTTCCTTCCCTATTTTTCATTTTCACACGCACACACCTGTCTCACAGACAGGGCCAGAAGCACAATTACCAAATAAAAGCATTTCCTTTATATTATTCCCTGCCTGGTAGAACCACGTCACACCAGGATTTTCACAAATGTGTGAGTTCATGAAGTTTTATTCCAGTTCTGTAGACTTGAAAGGCTCAGATAAAAATCTGGAAATTTAAGAGGCAAACAACAGTTTCCATTCATCCCAATGAAGAAATCAATCATGTTTATGCATTGTGCTACTATTGTTGTTGGTTAAAGGTGTATTTTCCTCTGCATATCAGTTATGTGGATCATTGTACTGGGTTACAAAAAAGTTGCATTTATGTTAATGTTTCAGATATATTTACTAAAGAACTGGAGAATGTTTGCAGATCAATAATTTATTTGTTGTTGATATTCTGATGAAAGGAATTAATAATAAAATGTATTGGTCCAAAAGAAAATTACAGTCTTAGGAAATAGTTCAGTATAAAATAAGTGTTTCAAAAATGTTTTTAAGGAAGGCTTTTTCAGGCTTAAAATGTGATACCAATTTGTTATAACTGGCTTGCTGCTCCAGAATGACTCTTATTAAAAAGCACTCAGCAGTTCGCAAGCTGGACTTCTTACTGAGTTCATTCCATGTACTCCAAAGGTTTCTGCTCTTCCAAGATTATGAGTTTCTCTGCCCATTCCATTTCTGTAATAATAAACTAATTTTAAATGGCTACATTTTTTAATTGATCTTTGCAGATATTATAAAAAGGCCACACAGGATTCACATTAAGCACTGAAAATAGCTAATTAAAATAGATGACTAAGAGTCTGTAACTGAGCCACAGTCACTACTTCTTTGACCAGTGGTGGATGTACAGGTCCTTAATCATTAATTTTCCACCTTTGAATAATAAGGGTTTTAGCACAGAGCAAAAGCCAAAAAAATGATGGGGATATACATTACCAGGTTCAGTGGGGATTAGAGCCACTAAACAAAGACTTCAGAAGAATTATTATTTGGTATAATGTATTTGACATTTTAATTGGTATTTGACATATTGTAATATATTGGCAGAATTCTAGACTGTTTTACTGCGCCACACCTCCCAAAAATAGGAATGTTGCCCCCTTCCATCTCTATGATGGTAAACATAGACCCAACCTCATTTTGTGGCATCTCTCAGAAGGAATTTGGCATGAATAATTTCAAGCAAAACTGACTTGCCTGATTGATCCCTGAGCCTGAAATGCAACTGTTGCTCCTCAATTAAAACGTCATGTGTCAGATGCAACTGAGAGAGATACTGGCAAGGGCTAATGGATGATAAAGGTGGAATAAACAGGTTTAGTAGTAGGAATAAAACACTTTTGGTGGAAATCGTGCTCTGGTCATTGCTGCCTGAAAACTGCTGAAAGGGAACCAAAATATCTCTCCCTATTTCATAGAAGTGTCTTTCAGCTGACCCAAATACTTGATTTTTGCTTCCCTTTAACCAAAAAATGGCACATTCATTGGACCACCAGGTGTGGACTGAGTTTGCACTCAGTCTTTCTCAAACATCTTTCTCAAAGAAGGTTGTGACTTCCTGAGCAATTCTTTGGCATCCTTTGGACTATTCTGCATGTAAAATGCAAGTCAGTCCAAGAACAGTGCTGAAATCCAGCCTTTTATGACCACTGATTTTAAATCTTGTTCTCTTTTTTTTTTTTTTTTTACATGTGATATGAATCTGCCCTTTCACAGTCAGCATTTTTAAAGTAAGCAAGTGCTACTGCCTGATTTCTGCCTTCACTCTTTGCTGCATGTGCTGGAGTAAAAGGCTGTTGCCCATCCCTTCATTCCATCCAGAATACCCCTGGCTGGCAACAAATATCCACATCCTTATTGTTGTCAAGACTCATAAAAAACAGAGCTGGACTTCTTCCAGGTCTAAAGTTTTACATTTGCACCTTGACAAATACAGCTTTGTCAACTCTGAGAGGAAAAAGAAAAGAAAAACAGGGATCATGATTCCCTTGCATGGTCATGGTCTGCTCCTTAAAGGCAGCTCCATGCAGCTACCCCTCCATGGAAATGGTACTGCAGTGAGGAAATGCATTCCTTGGTGCTGTTAAATACAAGTACAAGCAGGTATGTCCACTGTGATATCCTGAGCTGGCCTGTGATGCCATCACAGCCTTCCCAAGTGCAGTGGCACTTTCAGCAGGGGACAGTCTGGCTGCAGGCAGGGCTGATGAGGACTATTGTTTTTCCATAGCAGAGATTTCAGGCTGTAACTTTGGAATTCCTTTTTGGCCTCAGCATCAAACCATTCGTGGTGCCCACACAAACAGGAGAATACTGTGCATGGATCAAATCCTAAATTCCACTCAGTCATAGGAGACTTGTGCCACCTACATTGGCTTTGTGACTCACCATCAGCACTTTGCCAGCTCTCCTGGCTCTGATGCTCTCACTTTCTTTTAAGCACGAAAATAAGGGAATATGTAAGATTTTTTTCAGAGTCTCTGCTTTATTGTTTTATTTTTTTCCCTGACTTCAGTCTGAAAATCAGGAGAACTCCATTTAAATGCTTGTTCAGGCTCCTTCACTGCATCTTCTAATGCTGTAGTAGAGGGTATTAGTAGACAAGTTTAGATGAATATTTTGGGTCAGTAAAATATATTTTTGAGACAGTGATATATATTTTCCAATGAAAGCAGTGAAGGTGAATGTGTTTTACTTATTTCCTGTCTGACAAAACTCTGGACTGATTCTCCACTAGGATGATGAAGAAACTACTCAGATGATTTTGTATGGAAACTACTCTAATATTTTTCATTCTGGTTGCATTTTTCATCACTTTGGGTGTTACTGCTCTATGTTTTGGGTGAATGAGCTGTTTCACTGGTTTTCATGGGAACATTCTCTCTGGTTTTGTTGCAGGAATTGCTTACCTAGGAGGTGTCTGCAGTGCCAAGAGAAAGTGTGTTCTTGCAGAAGACAACGGTCTCAATCTGGCATTCACAATTGCACATGAACTTGGGCACAAGTAAGAACTTGTCCTTCTGTTTCCTTCTTTACTTATGCCACTGTAGGATACTTCTGTTTAATGCCAGACAAGTGCAATTACTAGTGTGGTGTGTTTGTTATGATTTCATAAGTGTAGCACGTTGATACATAACTTAATTTTCCGGAGGCTTATGTAAATACCCGTTTTAGCACACATAAATCTTTTGAGTTGATCTTCCCCTGTTTTGAGCTCTCTGTTCTGATTCTGAGTAGCACAAAGAGGCCTCATTCTCTTAAATGAGGGACAGTAATAGAGACAAATTCCACTTTTCTTTACTGTGTCCACAAAACTAACATCTGCTTCAAAATCTTTGAACTTGCTAAGTTTTCTCTGAAGTTCAGGTGTCTGTGTCAAGGACTTTAATAGTTAAATAGTTTGGTAGTGGTTTCATCTCTGCATATGAAGTAATCTGCTGTGACTGAAAGGGTAAACATCAGTATTTTGGAAATACCCTTAAGCAGAATTACTTGATCAACAGAAAGAAATCCTATAACTTGATTTATCAGCTCAATCACACCTAAGTAACATACTTTGAAAACACTGGAAAAAGCAGGAAAGAACGTGATAAGTCCTAGTCAGACAGAAATTTGCACAAGGAGATTACTGGGTACTTTCTGCAGGTGACTTTGAAGACTCTTTAAAGCTGCCTATAAATATCCTGTGGGCAGAAGAAGACAAAATTGGCTGGAAGAGTCAGCTGCATCCTCTTAGTGCAGATAATGAGTTAACCAAAGGTCAGCCCCACATTCCCTGCTCTCCAGACCCAGTGTCACATGCACTTACTCATAATCCTTATGAGCTTTTTCCCCTTTCCATTGACATCACTCTGGTTGCAGTGTCACAGACTGTGGAAGGTACAGAATTAGACCAGGCATAAATTGTATAGGGGGCAGGACTGTGCCTGTGGGATTTTCAAGCACTCCTTCCTTCAGCCTTAGAAGGAAATCCCATCTTTGTTCCTGTAGTAAGAAGTTGTGCCTGAGTTTTGTCTGCACCCTTCCTACAGCTCATGTGTCTGGTGTATCTTCCTTTCCTACAGTAAGAAGTATTTCACAGCTAAGTCAGAGTCAATGGAGCGTGTTGAGGTGCTGGCCAATCTCATTCCATGACAAATAATTGCTTTATAGCAATGTATTTCAAAGTTACATGGAGGATATTTAGGTTACCTACCAAAAATGAATCTCCTGTTCACCCTCCAGTGACACCAAAGGCAGCTGAGCCAAACTGAGGGTGGTTTCAGCAGAAATGAAGGACATTTGGTTTTGGTTTTATTTAAATTGCATGCCAAGATGTTAAACTGAGCCTAAACTTAATAACAAATTAACCTGTGGATAATGCTAAGGGAAATTCAGCACTCATCTTTGGATGGGCCAAGGGCAAGAGGGAAAAATACTTGAGCTGCAGAAAATCCAGCTGTGTGAAAGAGTGAGACTTGCCCTGATGTTTGCCAAGTTTCTCAGCAGAGCTGACAAGCTTCCTTCTAATAATGCCTTGCAAAAAAAATCCCCATCATAAATAGGGGATGTAATGCCCTTGGATACAGCTCCCCATCTGTGCAGAAAATTGTGAACTCCATTTCCTTTTCTGAGGGCAGTTTTGCTGGTAAGACCATAATGTCTTTCCTCTGCTGGTTTTCTTTCTTTGCCTTCATCTTGGAAAACCACTTGAGGAGTACTGAAGGGGTGTGGGGGTCTGTAAAGGCCAGCTTAGGGACCCAAGGTATCTGGGTAATGCTGCTCTCGGAGGGCACAGGAGCCAGGAAGGCTCCAGCTGAAGGTTGTAGGAGCTGTTGGGAGGATTCTGCTGCCACAAGTGTTTGGGGACATGTTCCAGGTTATCCTGTTTCACAAGGAGTTGCAGTTCTCTGTCACACACTGGGGCAAACCCTTCTGCCCCCTCTGCCTCAACCTCCGGTGTTGCCAAATCAAAACAGGAGAAAATGCCATGTCTGTCTGCCCCCCCCCCAGCCTGAGCATCAGAATCATCCCACCAGTGGCCTGGCTGCTCATCTCAACCCCTGGCCAGTTGAATGGTGCCTTTCTGGAGGCCACCAGGAATCTTTTCATTGACCTTACAAGGTGTCAGGCCTTATTCTTCTGGTGTTGAACTGCAGTAAGATGCTCTGAGCAATCCTGTTTCAGCATGTCATGAGCAAATAGAAGAATTCTTTGCAGACTTTACTTAAAAACTCAGAGGTTTTGACTGTAATGTAAGGAAACCCATTGCAGACATGAACACAAAGAATAGCTGACATGGGCTTTAAAAATGAAAACCAAGGAAAACTAGGTGCAAGTTTCTTAATTTAAAACAAAATCCAATCAAAACTTACATCCATATTGGCAAAAATATAAATTTTGGAGAGCCATAATTTTGAGCTTTATTGAAGTCTTATTTCCTTATGAGCGCAGAAAAGCTGAGATTTATTATTCTTTCCTTAAGACTAACAAATGTCTGTGGAGATCACAAGCCCAATTTGGCATTCACAGATAGTTTCTGATGTGGACTTTGGAAAAAGTGAATGGATTACTAATTGATGTGTCAGATTCCTAATCTGCCACTAATGTCGTTTGGACTGACTGCAAAAAAACACCATTCTGGACAGCTGCACTGTGAAAACATGGATACACCATTAAATAGGTCCATTAGGATGAAATAGGTCCTGTGAAAGTTGAAGGATGAAATTTCAAGTTTAACCTGTGGAGTTGTTGCTTGATGATGGGGTGAGTGACATGACTTTTGTATTTAAATCTTCAAGTCTGTATGGATAATTTTGGTCCATGGACACAGAGGGAACATCCATCTGTATTTAGACACAATTTTTTCTACACAAGATCCAGGTGAAGAATCTTTCTATTACAAAAGGGTTACAGGCAGGGAGCTGAGTGAATGTGTATTGAGGCTGCAAATCATAAACTTTTTCTCACACAAGACAGGACCCTGAGCAAGTCTTGTTCCTTCAATCAGCTGGGTCAATAGTGGCTGTCTTTGAAAACAGCACAGTTGAGTGTAACCACAGTTTGTTGAATTTTATCCAGGGTTTGCTGGGTAGAGTCCTGACCTACACAGAAGGGAAGTCCCAGGGATCACAGTGGTTGCTGAAGTCTTAAAATGTACGAGTCTGAGGTCTTCGTATGATAAACATAATATGAACAGTGAGCATTTCTTACTCTCATCTTTCCTCAGACTTGCAGGGCAAGTCCATCCGTAAAAGCTTAAAAATGCCTTATTTTTGTCACCAGGATCCTGACTGGTGCTTTCTTCCTCCTCCATAAACTGCACCAGTGTGAGGTTGATCTGAGATTCGCATCCCAAAGACCACCCTGAACAACCAACTTGGAGAAAAATAGTGCCAATTCCCCCCCTCCTAGTTCTCTTTGCCTACAGCAGTGACTTTGTTACCACTTTCAAGTCCTTTTCCAAAGAAAAAGTCAAATAAGTTTTTGAAACAAAAGCTGGGATTCATCCCTATGTCCGTTATCCCCCGAATGAAGCAGGGTGGGCTGCAGCCAGTGGTTTTTCAGGACAACAATGCCAGCTTTGTTGCCATTCCTGTTTCTTTCAACAGCCTCAGCTTTCCTGTTGTGGGACAGGGGCAGGCTTGGGTGAGGAGGGAAGATTCCCATTCATGAGCCAGCAGAACCTGGCACTGCCTGGATGGGGAGAGAATAGCCTGTGGTGGTGTGGCTGGGAGCCACACTGGGGCAGATGCCCTTAGGAAAGGGGATTAAAATCAATTGACAATAAGCAAGGAACTGGCTCTTGCCAGCAGCCTGAAACTGCATGGCCTCAAACTTGAAGCTGAAACAGATGAGGACAAAAACGAGTCCAAAGGTAAAAAGCCCATAATGCACAAACCAAACAGCTCAGGGCTTGGAATCAGACAAGAGAAGGGTTTGGAACCAGCAGGTTTCTCTCCAGTGTGATTATTTGCTTTAGATGTTAGGTACTGATAGCTGTAGCTTGGTTAAAATTACTCCAGGGTACATAATTATTTGCTGCATGATGAAGTATGGCCTTTGTGCTATGTCTCAAGCCTCGTGGTGTTGCAGGTAAGGGAAAAGCACTCTGGATGTTCTCTTTGTGGCCTGATATTTGTGCTGATGGACTTGTGAATAAACTTGGCCTCCCCGATCCATGCAGTTCAGCACCCAGCAGAGAGATTCATGCATATGTGCCAGAATGTGAAAATATTGTAGGCTGAGGAGGAATGTCCCTGAGTGGATCCCAAAGGTGCAGAATGATGCCTTGTAACAACTTATACCAGCTAAGCCCAATCACTGTCATTCAGCTATTCAAGTTTAATTCCTGAGAACCGAGCAGGAAATTGTCCCACTTCTCCCCTGCCCTGCAGTTTATAAAGAATTGGTCATAATGCATTTTAAAAATGAAAAGTTTCACGTGGAAGCTGAGGATCACCCCAGTAAATGTGACAGATCTTGCACAGAGGTAATGCTGCAGAGGTCTTGACAAAGAGTGCACACTGTGCTGATAGAAACCTGTTTCTTTTTCTGGAACAGCCTGTCCCATGGTTCAAAACAGCTAAATTCATAGTAGTGGTTCTGGAAACCATGGAGAAATGGAGGGACCTCTGCTAAATATTCTCTCCTTTTATCCTGGGATTATAACATTTAGGTGCAGGATGTGGAATCTGAGAAGCTGTTTTAAAAGAAAAAATGCCAACAACCCTGGGACTTTTGTAGAGCTGCTCAGAACTGTCTAACCCTTGAACTTGGGGCTTTACGAGTGGAGGCAGCTGAGTGTAGTTTCTGTCCTAGCTGACTTTAAACATTAACCCTTAAAAAAAAAATGCTCTCACTGGAGCTTCTTTTACTTTTCTGGGTTTCACTGAATTTCTGTGGAACATTTTTCTTTGTTGCTATTGCAGAAATACACCTGTGTGTCCCCAGGTTACTTCTTACCTCCCAAAAGGTATGAAAACCAACATTATTTGAGTTGTAGACTCAAACATGTAGAAGCACCAAAGTCTCAGTTTCAGGCAGCTTTATCCAGACAAAGTTCAGTTACAACTCTGTTCCCTCTGTACTGCAAATGAGGCCAAACTTCTATTCACAGGGTAGGATTTCAGCATGTAGTTAAAGACTTTACTTTAACACATGTCCACAGGCATCTTATTCACTCCTGTGAATTAATGTTTTACTATAAAGAGAGAGCTCTTGCAAAGAGATGCCCATCCTGTGTGTCTGTATCCAGTTAAGGATGGCTCAGAGATGTAGCCTGTGGCTGACAGGATCTGCCCAGTGGCTGGGTAAACCTCTCCAGTGGCACTGCTGGCAGTTTGGATGTAGGTTGTGCCTTGTGTTGGGGAGCTGGGGTTCCTCCATGCCTCCATAAACCCTGTGTGGCCCTTCTGACCGTGCTGTGTGTCAGAACTCACATTTCTGCATTTGGAGTGCTGGAAAATCAAGGTCACTTGGATCCCAAGGAGCACTGGAGCCAGAGGCAATCCCATGCAAGCTTTATTCTAGGAAGCTCAGATATTAATGACTTTGCTGCACCAGGACTTACAGAGTAACCGGAGAGTTGGATTCAGGCAGTGCCTGCCCCAGCTCTATTTTCCTGGTGCCAGAATCCCCGCTTTAAATTAACAGGAGGACGTAGCTGTTCCAGTATATTGCAGTCTCAGGAATACTGGGAGTGACTGGCTGCTGTGTAGACATACCCTGAGGCTGGCCAAAAATGCTGGCAGCGGTCCGTACCCACCCTGGAGTTGCTAATTTTATTTTCTGCCATTTGTGTTGTAAATCTGTTGAGGAATGTCTCTCTCTCTCCGTGTTCCCAGGCTCCCTTTCTGTGCTCCCCTCCTCCCAGGTTTCATTCTTCTTCCACAGATAATTGCAAGCACATTTTCACAGTTAAGTTGCCCTTCTCTGTACAACTCCAAAGGACATAATGGAACACTGCCTATTTCATCATATGTGTCTGCACATCAGAGTGGTGTGGTCTAACCAAAGCAGTTACTTAATTACAGGTTCTGGTCCTGAGAAAGAATAGGTATATGCTAAAATTTCAGGAGATGCTTCTTCCACTTCTGGTAACACACTGAGGGGTCTGTTTTAGATAAAACAAATTATTATCATGTACCTTAATAGCTTGATAGTAACTTTCTGAAAACCATGTCCTAAGTCAGTCAGAAGGAAGCTCAGATCAAAGACTTGTTTAAACATATTAAAAAAAAAATAAATCAGTGGAGACTTCTGCCAGCATGGATTGTTTGACCTGGGGAGGAGATGGCGGTGGAGCAACACTAAACAGAAGGTGTGTTGTCCTACTGTAAGACAGCACAGGATACCTGAGTAAGTTGAGTCCCAGAAAGAGAACATCCCTGTGATATTAATCTTGTTTCGGCAGGTTGTTTTTGCAATGGCAGTGGGATAACACAGGGAAAAAATTTTAAAAAGAGAAAATTATGTATGGAAATCACACAGAAAAAAAAGAAGATTGGGGAAGAGAAATTGAGAGGTTTGGAAGTATCATGTGCTCTGGATAATAGGCCTGGGTTTGGGTGTGGTTTTTTAGTTTTATGTAAAGCTGCAAGATACTTCCAAGTGCATTTACTGAACCTGCTAATCCTGGCATGGTGGCAGAGTACCTTCCCTCTGTCATGATTATCTGTTTCACCTTTGTACCATCCAAATTTGATAGTTTATTTACAGTACTGGAATGTAATAACATTGGAACTGGGCGTGGGAATTTCCATGTCCTGTTGCTTTCTGCACTCTTGTGGCATACATTAATTCTGGGCAAGGCTTTCTATGGTTTTACTCTCTGCTTTGTGAAGGATCTGTGTAACCCCTAGGAAAGCAACGTTCCCTTGCAGCCCCTCTAATTTCTTTGTTTTTGAGCATCTTGTACAGCTTTACATAACATAATAAAACTGCACCAAACAGGCGAACGACAGCCATTTAGAAACACAACTTTTGTTTAATCAATAGCTTTGTAGCCTTGCCAGCTCTGCCTCTCTTTTTGAAGGCTTACTCTGCTGAGTAAGCCAGGGCTGTGTTAAGTAGCTGGGCTGTAATGATTTGGCAAATCTTGCATCTGCTTCCTGCCACAAGGTTCTGGTTTCATACTCCACTGGCTTTGCTGGCAACAGCCTGGTGCACCCAGTGACCCAAAACACGGGGACAGTACAAGTCCCCATTGTGCAGCCTCCCACTATACACCAGCACAGGAAACATTAGGTTTGTAAGTGCCATTTACCAAATAATAATTTGTTTTTATACAAGGGCAGTGATCTAGATGAAATATTTACTTTTCCACTAGCAGTTGGGTTCCAATAGCCTGTAACCCGTGCTGTCAGCCTGGCCTGCTGAGTTCAACAGGTTCCAGGTGAAAATTACTTCCCGAGCTGGGGAAGGTGATAAATCCCAGACTGTCACTTGGAAAAGCCTTTGGTAGTAAGTCAGCAGCAGCAACGCCAGTGGAAATGTTGTTGCCTCTAAAAATGTGGTTCCCTTTAGCTGTTACGTCAGTGCAAGGCTGTGCTGGGGTGGAACAGGGTTGGCTGCCTCTTGGCCAACAGTTGTGTTGGGGAAATAAAATTCAGCAAAAAAGAGTTTACTGGAGAAATGAAATAAATGGGCCTGCTTTGTTCTCAGTGATCCTTTTCCATTTGCAGAATCCTCCTTACGTCGGATGCCAGGCCTCTTTCCATTGCTGGATCCAGCCCAGCAGGGAGTTTGTTGTCTGTCTTTACTTGAACCCCAGTTTCCAAAAAAAGAGAGGAGAATAATGCACAGTTTTCTCAGTTTTCTGCTTTTGCTCTTGCTTAGGTAAAACAAATCAAAGCAGAAGGAATATGATCATAATGGTTTGCTCTGAGTAGCTTGAAAAGTTTCCTTCCTGGTGGGCTCTAATTAGCTCAGGGCCTTAAAAATGTGTATTTTTCACTGTACCTTCTTTCTCTGTTCCAAAGTCCACTGGGATGCTCATCTAATACACCAGATCTTACCCCCATATGGGACAGTTTGACCTCTCAGGAGTTTCTCATGTTTACCCTCTGGTAGCTGTATCTCACGTGCCAGTGACAGTCCAAATCCTGCCGGGCTCTTCTGCCTGCTCCACTCTGTTACTGGCACATTTCCAGTACTAATCCAGTTATGATCCTGAGAGTTTTCTCCAGTCAAAGAAAAAACCAACTTGTTTGCTTAGGAAAATATATTCCTATTTTCTTTTTATACTTCAAGTACTACTCTCCATACTTGCAGCTTCTTCTGAGCTGTTTATGCTGTGTGTTCAAGTGGCCTTACCAGGTTTGCCAAATGTGTGATTGCAGGAATCCCACTGAGCACAATGAACAGAATCACATGAGAAAAGCTCGTAGGCATCTCCAGAAAGCTGTCACCAGAAAAATGACACACACCCTGTACCTCTTACCAGCAAGAGACCCTCTAAAGTAGTATCTTATGAAAATAACAGACTTTCTTCTTTCTCAGCAATTTGTCTTCACATTAACATGTTCAAGCCAAAGTTCTTCAAAGCAAGAGTGTCTTTTCAAGTATTTTTTTACTTTCCTCATGTTGCTTCCTTAGACAATATGAAAGCAAACTTGGCTTTATTAGCCTTGAGGTTTGTAGGCAACCAGGCACACCCACTACCCAAAGAATTTCAGTTCAGTATTGGTCTGAACATATCATTTCCAAATTGCTTTGATACCAAGCCATAATTTGCAACATTCCTGTTTGATATCGAGTCTCTCCCTGCTGATAAAATGAGTGAAACTGAGATAACTTGCTGAACTTCTACAATCATTTACGAACAGCCAAGGCCAGGTGGTTCTGGTACTATAAATTATTTTAGCAGCTGAACTATTATGAAAAATCTTAGGAGTTTAGGGTGCTGGTGTGTGGGAGTACCACTAATGGAAACAAAATTTTTGAATTGGATCATGCATTTCCTGTGCAACTTTTTTGCTAGTTAGTTTTGGTGGGTTTTTTTCATTTTTGGAAGCAAAAGTGAGCCCAGAGGTTTGTTACTGTCCACTGCAGTCACCTGTTGTGTTGATGAATCAGTGCAAAAGGGTCACATAAGGATGGATTTCTTGCACTGAATTTGCGAGCCCACAGTGATTGACAATGTGGACCAAGAAAGGGGATGAAAAATATTTCTGTGACAAGAACTTCTGCTGCTCTGAGAACGATAAAACACATACCCACTGCTTTGTCTGGGGACTGCAGAACACTTGATGCTGGTAGAATTTGTATATTACATTTACTTCTCACCTTTTTGTCTTTTGATGTTGGCCATCTCATTCCCACCTACAGGAATGGGGAATTCATCTCCCAGTGTGGGGAAGGCAGCCAGCATTCCTGACTCCTACAGTGCATTCCCCAGGCTGTCCCACTTCCCCAGCGCTCGGCTGTGGGTGGCTTCCTGATGGGGCAGAGTGTGGGACATCTGGGTTACTTGTGTTGCACGTATTTGGCAAATATTCCACACCATCTCTCCCCTCTCCTTGCTTTTCTTTTAAGGCTGTCTTGTGTTGTAGCTCTGCATTCAGGTTTGGCACTCAGTCATTTAATGCAGTTGACTGGAGGCTTTCAGTGGTTTCACAGGAGTTTTGGAAAAGTGCACACAGAGCATCCCCTGGGGTTTCTGACACTGAGTGACAGGACCATCAGTGCTCACTGAGCTTTTGTCTCTCTTCCCTCATGGGTGGGAAATCCCACCCAGCTATCCCAGGATTTGGTCTTTTTTCCACCCTGCAATTTATATTCCCTTTTCATCTTCTGAGGAAATGCATGTCACATTTTCAGAGGTCTCATTCTCACCCACTTCAGGCAGTGCTGAAAGCAAACAGCTTGTTACCCTTCAGCTTGTTCCTTTTGCTGTGCCCCAGGGTGCTTTCCAAAAACAAGGAGCTACAGATGGAGCACAGCAGCCTCTGTGGAATGAGCAGTCCTCCTCTGCCCACCACTGGTTCATTCATAGTCACTGTGCTCCTTCTGCAGCAGTTCTCTGTGTTCTGAAACCAGATTGAAGCAAGTGCGAAACAAAGAATTTTTNCAGCAGTTCTCTGTGTTCTGAAACCAGATTGAAGCAAGTGCGAAACAAAGAATTTTTTATGTCTAAGAAGTGGATTTTGGAGGGTAAGGATACAGCTTAATGCAAACATTTTCATGGAGACATCCTCAGATGAATTTATTCTTACTTTAGGGTCACAGCTCAGCTGTGATCATGACAAATAGGCAGTGTGAGACAAGTGATTCCCAGTAGAGAGTTGCTGATCCATGTTGTACAGGGGGTGTTTTTGGATGTATCTGTGTTCACCTCTTCAGCAGGGATTGACTGAAGGAATTAAAGCAGTTCTTGACTCCTACTGGTGCTGTTGTGTCAGAAATCTGCTGTATGTTGTTGACAGGTATCAAAGCATTTGAGAGGGTGTAGAAATGCTCAGCATGTGGTGGGATGCCTGCATGGAGTTGGGAAAGTGCTTTAAGGAAGGAGACAGGAAAGATTTGTGTAAGATGCTAAATGGACCTTGGAAAGGAGGGAGTTTTGAGATTAGAAGGAAGAAGGGTCTTTTCCTGAGGTAAAGCTACTTCTTTGATGCTGAGTTTCTGCCAAGTTTATCTGTACATATATTGATCAACTTTAGCATTTTGTAAGACTTTGTATTTGGTGGAGCACTTCTTTTTCTGCCCTTGCCAGCTCTTACCAGAAACTGTGAATTTTTTTCAGGAAAAGGTTGATATGCAGGGGCATCCTATAAATCAGAACCTGTGGAGGGAGGCCATTGGAATGGTGAATGTTCAGTGGTGTTGCAGCTGGATTCCTTCATCTCACCAAAGGGGCTGGAATACATCAGGCAATGCTTGTCCTGCTGTCAGTCACCCACTTGTGAAACAGCAAGGGCTCCTCAGAGAGAATCCCATGAGTAAATGTCTGTTGGAGAAAGGAGGCAGTAATGTGAACATGTGATGTTGCTGGGGAGAAGATCCTAAGGTGATTGAGCCTGTTCTTCATGGCCTTGGTTAGGCTTTGATCAAAACATGTAAAGGTCTGGTGTTTATGCCAGTGGGATTTTAGATAAAATGTTGGAGTGCAGAACCCCAGTGGGTGTGCCTGCTGTGTAACTCATGTGCTGTGTGTCCCTACCATGCCAGTCTCCTGTCCTATCTGTCACTGCCATGCCAGTTTAATGTGCTCTCTGTCCCTGCCATGTCACTCATGTGCTCTCTGTCCCTGCCATGTCACTCATGTGCTCTCTCCCGGCCATGCCACTCTCACGTGTTCTCTCTCCCTGTGGCACAAGCTCATACTTTGCTGCCTTCCAGATTCCAAGGCAAAAGAGCTAATCCTTTTTAAATGAAAACCATATCATAAAGGGCTGGATCTGTCATGCAGCTGAATAAACCACAGCTTTCCACACTGTTATTCACCATAGGCGTTCGTGTGTTCTCACTCGCTGTTGTTGACTTCTTGGCTGCTTGATGAGTAGATAACCATATAAAATATCTGGTTACTTCATTATTGGAGAGTGACATAAACTTGGTTATGAAAACAAGAGTCCAGTAGTCATGGCTCCCTTTAAATGCTGAGTTTCTTGATTAAAAGAACCCAGAAGTACAGCACCCATGCTGAACACCCCTGTTCTAGATAACACTGTGTACACAATAGCCAGCTTCAGTTATTTCAAATGCTTTAACTAGGATCATCTTCCTCTCTTCATCACAGCTCCCCAAAATGCCTCTGACAGTTTCTGGAAGAGTCAAAGCATATTTAAGAAACAGTGTTTACATGTTTGAAAAGCAGAGGGTGAAAAAGCCTGTTTTCCATTAAGCCAACGGCCTCAGTGGCCGCTGGTTTTGTAGGAAGGTTGCACAAGATGTTTCCTTGCCTCCTCCCTCGGTGAGAGCTCAGCTCACCTCAGCATTTTCCCAGGATTTTTTAGTTTGTCCAAGCCTCCCTTGGGCCCCTCTGACCTCTCTGGCTGTCTCTGCCTCTCTTGGAGGCATCACCTCCCTGGGTCTCCCCCTCAAAATTACTGTCCTCACTTTGCACTGCAGCTCCTATTACAATTACAGCTCAAATGAGCACCTCCACTTCACTCCTTCTTCTGTTATGCCTTTATTCTCAACTGGATGGAAACCTCATAACTTGCAAGATGATCAGCATTTTATATTGAAATGTTAAACATGTTGAACCAGTTCAGAAGTAGGCATCCTTCCAGTGATGCAGCTTCAATTTCAAATGTTAATAAAAATTCCTAACATTGAACTCAATTTGGGAGTGGACAGCTCACAGGCTGGATGATGCAGGATGCTCTCTCCCACTCCTGCTTCAAACCCAGCCCAAGGCAGAAGCTGCTGAGAACTGTTGATGTATATCCTCTGCTTAGTGACCTGTTTGGATTTGAGTTTAATGGCCATGTTTAATGTTCTCAGCTGCCAGCCACACACCCTGTGTAACCTCCTTCCATACCAGCATCTTCCTTTGAGGTTGACACTTGGCGGCACTGCAGAGATGGGACTCCCTTCTCAAACCTTCATTGAAACCCAATCAGAGGTGGGAAGGGGAGGAATTTTGTCCTTCATGTGGACATCCTTCATATAGAAAAACAGATGGCATTTGTGCATGTCTAAATAACTGTCCTTCAATGGGACACTGTCATCCTGCCCATGCTGACATGCCAGAGCAGATATATTACAGCTCCCCTTCTCTCTTCCATCTCCCACTCTGCAAGGATGTTGTCCAGTCTGCCCTCCCTTTGCATTTATATTTCTCCAGTGGGCTTTAGAAAGAAATCTTGTGCTTAGTCTTGGCTCTGCGTTTATTGCTGGATTACTTGTGGGCGAGTCATGGCAAGCTGGATCACAGGGAATGACTTCTCTCATATTCTTTTCTGAGAAGGTCAGTGGTGACATGCAATGCTGGTACTGCCTGTAGCTCGTAGCAGTGTTCCCTTGCAGAAACAAAGCCTTTAGGAGAACATCTGCAGGCTAAGGCATGTTACAGGTAGAGAAAACATGCTGTCCAGCAATCAAGTATCAGCCAGAAATGTTAAAACCTTAGTGGTCCCACTGAGCTTTTCTTTTCACTTGGAGCATGAGGTATCACTGCCTTCTCCTGCCCTCCCTGTATTTGGGATACAGCTGTAATGGGCTCTTTGATCAATTCTATGAGTCCATGTAGGTCTTCAGGGCTGGCCCCAAGGAGCTCTTCCTATTTAATGTGTTGCTGAGCTTACACAGTTACAAATCCTTCTGAGTTGGTTCTTTGGAAAGACTCCTTTGGATTTCTGTCTGTGGAAATGAAAGACAGCCTGCTGTCCTCATTTCCTTCTTGGCAGCTAGACGTCCTCCCTGCCCTTTTGAGAAGTGGTGCCTGAGGTAAGTGCAGTTGTGTGGAGAGCAATCAGTTGTTTGTCATGCATGTTTAATAAGTAGCTGGGGTGACAGCCAGGACACCTTGGGTAGCCTTGATAGCCATAAGTTTCTAAAGTGATCCAGCATTTGACTCACCCTGGGTTATTTGCAGGCAAATGGAACGGTTTAACTTTCACAGGGAGGTGATGGAGGTGCTCTTCTTACTTTGTGGCATTTTCACTTTTGGGTGTCTTTTTTTCAGGCTTCCCATTTTCATATTTTTCTTTTGCTTGCTACCCTTTTCCTGAAGGAAAGCTCTTCTGCTGATGCTGATGGTATTTTCTATCAAACTTACCTCTTGTTACTTCATATCTCTTCCTGATAAGGGTGAGTTAATCATAACAGTCCTGGGGATTTCTCCAGTGGTCTCTTACCAGCCACAGAGTTGCAGCTGTTGAAAAGATTTTAAGCATCTCCTAAATCCATTTCCCTCAGCCCTTGGAATTATCCTCTAACTCAGATTTGGGGTTTTTATCGAGGGTCATAGTGGTTCTGTTGAAGATTTGTGTACATGACCTCAAGAACCAGGAGGTGCAGCAGTGCATTGATGGCAGTAGTAGGCTTTCCACAGGCTTTGATGCACTTTGGCTCAGGCTTGTAAAGAATAACAGGAAACACTAGAAAACACACCAAGGGTAAACACAGCAGTTTAGTTACATTAACTGTCTAGAGGAGAAGCTCCACTAATGACCCAAACAAACAAAGCAAGTGCATTCGTTCAGCTTTGCTGTGGGAAAACAGAGGGCTGATAATTGAGTTTAGCTTAAAAGAGTTACACAAGAAATTGGCCAGCTCAGGTCCAGAGTGCAATTCTGGCATCCTGACCCAGTTCTGATTGCTGCACAGGCTTCAGGGAGGCCAGAGCTCCCAGACACTGCAGGCTATTTTTTATTCATAGCAGTGCTACTTTAAAGCCTTGTTCTCCAACAAAACTGCATCAAAGAGATCTGTTGTTGCTGCCTCCCTGTGACTCCTGATCAGATTTGCCTTGCTGTGATTGTGTTAACAGTCAGGACTCAAACGGGTCAGTCAGCTTGTTTCTGGCCTCACACATGATGAACAACAACAGTAAATGTGCTGCAGAACTCCTCCAGTGAGGCCCTGGTGTCTTTGACTGGTAAGCAATGCATTATTTATATTAGGGAAGAAGCTGGAGTGTGAAACCAGAGTCCCAGGGTGCTTACTCTGAGTAAACATTGAATGAAAGGAGTTGAAGAGCTGACAGTCTGTGCTGTCCTTGCTTGCCTTTGTGGAATCTTATTGTCTTTAGGAGGAGAATGTGATGAACTGAAAGGCTGAAGTTTCCCGTGGGGTTAGGATGGAGGAGTGACTGTGGTAGTAACAGCACAAAGGGAAACCGAATCCTGCTCATCGAAAATGGCTCTGCTGGCTTTGTGAAGGGTAACAGGCAGCATCTGTTTGTGGCTCCTGATAAAATGGACATTTATGTCTCTGGGAGCACAGAGGGCAGTGGGTTTGCAGGGCAGTGCAGTGTCATTTTGACATTGCTGCTTCTAATCTAAGAGCTTTTCTTATCAACTCTTTGTTCAAGATCAGTTCATGTAAGAATAGAACTTCCAAGGCAGAATATTTCAAGAGACTGATTCCATGTGAATTCTGAATAGCAGGTAAGATTAGATGGTCACAAAGGAAATGTAAACTGTCGATTCAGTTTGCACTGGTGTTTAGTACAAACACACACTGCTCTGTCTTATTTATTTCTGTTAAAAGGAGGGGGACTATTCATTAGTGAAAAGAATCAGCACAGCATTGCATTTACTACGTGTTTAGGAAAACCTGGTCCCTTTGATGTAGCTAGAGACCCTTGAACTTCAGAAAAGAATGTGTTAGTATGGTAGGGTATGCTTTAGTCCTGAAGGTCATTTAATCATTTTCTCAAGTGAGTCATTGTAAGGTAAAGTAGATGCTGAGAAAAGTTATGCAATGCCAATTAAAACAGGCTCCGAAGGTGATGCTGGTTTCATTCTACTAGAAACTCATCACTGAGTGGCCAGGAGGGGTTGCCTGTGTACCTTGAGGCCAGATCCCAAGCTAATATATACTGGCAAAGTTCCTTTGCTCAATAACAATAAAGGTATTCCTTTCAGGCTCAATTCCTTTATGCTTATGACTTTTAAAAGAATTTCTGTTAAGAAAACAGGAGTGATTCAGAAATGGGTAGATTTCCACACATGTAAGAATTGAATGAATTTCAGAAGAAGCCTGTAAATAACTTGAGGTGTGAGTTCTGATTCAGTCTTTATAGAGAATACTCTTTATCTGCCTCAAACTCCCTGCAAAAGCAAAGCTGAGTAAGGTCTGGCAGCCTCAGCATTTGTCCTAGGCAAGACATCTTTCAGGAGGTCAGGTTTAAAATAAAGTTAAGGACAGGAATCTACTAATTAGTAACTGCTACCCTTGTTTTTTGCCAATAAAATCTCACTTTCAACACACTTGACAAAAAATAATTGAAGTTAACCAGAAAGCTAAAGCATTTCTTAATTAACAACCCTAGACCAAAGACCAGTCTTTTCTGGAAGGGATAAAATCAGGGAGCTTAAAGCACTTGGGAAGTCAGGAAGATGATTTGTTTTCACCCTTTTGAGGTGGAGCAGCTGATGTGCTGACCAGGAGGCTGTTCAGGAAGCTGCCAGAACAGGAGGGCTGCCAGATCCCATCCCACAGAAACAGAGTAGGAACCCAAAAAGGGCCCAGCTTTGAGTCTCAGCAGTGTGGCACTCACAGGGCAGACAAGCTGCAAGAAACCTTGAAAACCTTCCTGGTCTCCCTTAGAAAAGTTAACAGAATTGCTGCATGCCCACTAGTCTTCTAAACTGGCATTTTAGGGTGAACTTTGTTCTGGAAGGTTCCTGACAAGCTCACATCCCTTGCTTCAAGGTACCAAGCCCTTCCTTTCTGACTTTTAGGAACACAATCTTTAGATGGGCTGTTTGCATTGGAGAAATACGGCTGGAACTTTCCTCCTAGCATGTGAGGAGTTTTCTCTGTGTGTAGAAACAACATGGGTAAAATATTCAGAGTGAAACCCCGGCTCTCTTGAAGTCAACAACAAAACTCCCATTCACTTCAGTGTAGCAGGAATTTTACTCTTTACTGTTTTGAAGTCAGAGCTACTAATAGACTGTTAGATTATTTCTGCGTGCATCAAACAAAATGTGCTTGATATTAATGTTTCTGCAGTATTCAAAAACCACAAAGGTTTAAAAACAAGAATAACTATGAACTTCTGAGTCTAAAAATTATGTTAAATGTAGTTTTGCTAGAAATAATAATGTCCCTGGAGATAAACCTAAAATAATAGACTCCACCATATAATCTTCACTGTAAGCTAAAAATAGCAGAGATGATGGTTTAACCTAAACCATAATTATCAAACTGCTGAAGGGGGTTTTGGTTCATTGCAACTAGAAATGGACGTCGTGTTTGGGTTCTGAACAGTCAAGTCCCACATGTTGTATGTGCAGCCTGTTGTCGAGTCGTTAATTGCTAAGAGCATCATTGCTAAGGGCAGTGGGAAATGAGAAACCCACACCATAACTTGATAGATTTTTTATCTTGTTTTGTTCTAATCCAACAGCATGGGAATGAGTCACGACGATGATCATCAGCCCTGTGCTGGGAGGTCTCACATTATGTCTGGAGAATGGGTGAAGGGCAGGAACCCAAGTGACCTTTCCTGGTCTTCGTGCAGCCGAGATGACCTTGAAAACTTCCTAAAGTAAGGATTGTACTGAGTGTCAAAAATTCTATCAGGCAAGAATCCACTCTGTTGCTTTAAGGTGAAAGTATTAGGAATTTTCCTTTTACAAAAGTGTACATGTGTCATCAGGGCGTGCAAGTTTGAATCTGTCTCCATTGCAATAGCCCCTTGAAACTGAGGATTGAAGACAGAAGAACGATGTGCAGTTGTCAATGTTTGTCATCTTTTTAAAAAATCTCTTGCTTTTTACAGAAAATGCCTTTCAGTTTTTCAATGGCAGAAATCTGTGTGTAGGTGGCCTGCAGAAATCTCTGCTGAAGGATGCTGCAGATTTGTGCTGAAGCTTTTACTGTCTTGTTATTAAATAGCTTTTATTTTATTGAAACTTGACTTTGCCTGGAGGTAATTCTGATATGTTTTCTCACTCCTCAGTGAGTGTTGATCTAAAATGGTTCACTGTAAACTTCTTTCCTACTGCATCCATGTTTCAGCTCATCATATTCAATTGTTCAGGAAGGATTTCTGTCCTTCTGCTTGTTAAATCTTGTGTGCTACAGCAAGCACTGGAATTTTCAGAACTCTGCAGTTCTGGTCTTAACCCTCCAGTGCAGCTCTGACAAACAGTGCCTGACACAGTGCTTTGTGCTAGGAGGGGGTTCAGCATGGAAAATTTCCCACTCTGGGGGTTAGAAGTGAGAAAGAAAGGAAAATAATGAAAGGAAATGAGATATTTACTGCTACATTAAGGCATGAATTAGAAAAAGAAGTTGTATCTGAAGTTGTCTGGTTGCGTCTGGCCCCAGAGGTGACGATGATATTCCAATTTGTAAAAGACTGTTGTGAAGGCAAGGAGAAAAATCTTCCCTTTATGCCTGTGATGGATAAGAAAAAAAGTCAAGGGCTCAGAATTCAGCTGGAGGGATTGAGGTGAGACATGATGGAAGACTTTCCAGCTGTCATTTCAAGGCTGGTGAAGCTTTGGGCTGAATTGCCCGGGGGCAGAATTGAGTCTCCATCAGATTTCTAGGAACACTTTAGACAAATGTTGAACCCCAAATGTTGTGAATGTAGTCTGTCCTGCCTTGAGGCCTGGAGCCATGCGTGAGTTCCCAAGGACCTTTCTATCCATAGTTCTCAATGATTTAGAAGGCTTCCAGGGAAAACCCACTGTTTCACATGAGATTCCCTGTTAAAGAGAGGACAGCGGCTCCTCTGCAGTAGTGATCTAACACTGCAGTTCAGAGGTGCTTTCCCTTAAGGACATCTTTCCTTCCTGCCCTCCCCAGGTCCAAGGTGAGCACCTGTCTGCTGGTGACAGACCCCCGGAGCCAATATTCTGTTCGGCTCCCTCACAAGCTGCCGGGGATGCACTACAGCGCCGATGAGCAGTGCCAGATCCTTTTCGGGACCAACGCCACATTCTGTAAGAATATGGAGGTAAGAGTTCATGGGTTGTAGCTGGAAACAAGATGGGAAGTGGAAATAAAGCTACCAAGCCCTGGGGAAGAGAAAAGGAGCCTGTACTTCCCTCAGTTTCAGCGCTGTTGGTGGAAAATCACACGGCCTTGAGCTCCGTGTCAGCAGCTCCTGCTTAGGCCTCATCCTTCTTTCCCCACACTGCCCTTGGTAATCTCCCAGAGCAGACTCAGAAAAACTGGTGTTTGCACTTTGTTCCTTTTTGACATTGTTTTGCTGAAATGCTCTGTAGAGATTGTTTTCTTGCAAGTTCAGCTGAGGTGAAAGTCTCTCCTCACAAGTGTTTGGCTCCTTTCACAGAGTCAGCTTAGATGGCTGGCTCGGTGTTTCACGGCCTTCACCTTCAGACCACTGCACTGCTCTTTGGAGCTGACTCTTAACTCTGTGCTGAGGAAATACTGAGGTCTGCTGGTTTCGTGAGGCCTTCCTTACAGAATTCTGTGCAGAATCCTGTGAGTTTTCTAAGCAACATGATGTTTAATCAGGATTTGGGTGTGGTGTGGCTTGTATCATGTGGTTGGTTGGCAAAATGGAAACACTGATTGTTGTTGTCTCTAGAAGTAAGTTGTATTTGAGATGAGGCTGTCACACTCATCCTCTGGAATTTAGACAGCTAAACTTTTCATAAGGTCTTACACATAATTAGATCTTTTAATTCTGAGCAGATCTTGTCTGCACCCTGCTTTAGACAGGGAGAGGGGTAGTCACTGCTTCCACTGGGGCCTTGGAAACATCCAGAAGAAAGTCATGAAGCTATGTTGGGTCACCAGCACTTAGCTGGCAGCATCCCCTCCTGTACAGACAGGTTTATTGCTTTTAATAGCTGGCCATTTGTATTTTTTAGTTGTCCCTCATTCCCATTCTGAACAAGCTTGGGATCTTAAATCAGTGTTAAGGAAGAAATAATAATCAGAGATAACTGAGGTTTTGTTTCTAAGTGCCAAATTGCTAAAACTGTGGAACACATGCAAGTCCTGGGAAAATGCTCTTAGTTTCACATTAGCTGTTTTATTTATTTTGGACTTGGAAACTAGCTAATATAAAACAATAGAAAAAGAATCTGGATAGGTTGTATTTCCCAGCTCCATCAAGAAAATGCAGACCACCAGGACTACTGTACTGGAAGCAGAGTATTAGAATATAGGTCTGTAAAGAAAACCTCAGATCTACCCAGCATGACTCAAGTTCTTCCACTTGTGTGGGTGTCACCCAGCTGGGCTGCTCTTGGAATAGATTTTTGCTATTTCCCTTGTTGTGATAAAAACCTATTTTGTTTCTGAATATTCCAGTGCCTAATGAGAATGTCAGGTGGTCAGCATTTCTCACACAGAAGCTGCATGTCCAGTCTGGAATTGCTTCAGGGACATGTTGTTTGCCAGAATAATGTGCCAAGAGGCACCATTCTCTGTGAGATACAGACAGCAGGTGCTTGTGTTTCCCAAGATATTTTCACCAGTCTAATTATCTGTCACCTTTAGAACACAGTGAAAACCATGCTCTTTTTCTCCATCTCTCCTTTCTCCCAAAGAAAAGCATATTTTCTGAGGACATTAGTGCTTTTTAATGAAAAGCCTGGTAGAACTTCAGCAGATTAAAAACAATTTGTAGTCCCTTATTTAAAATTATTTCTGTTGCAGATATACATTAAGAATTTGCATTCACCCTGTGAAGCTCTGGGTCAGTTATGTCACATGCCATTAATTTAAACAAATATTTACATCCTGTTATGATACTCTGAATTAGTGTTTGATGGCAAGGAAAGGAAATTCTTTAGAGGAAACAATCACTTTTGATTTTTAAACCTCTGAAGTTTGTGTTCTTTCCACCTTTGTGTTTCTCAGGCCTCTTCTGCAGAATACTTGTATCATAAGTCTCAAAGCTGTCTACAAAAATATGAACCAAAAAAAAAAAATTGGCACTAGTCACTGGCATTAGCTGTAGAAATTATTGGCAAATACAGCTGTCTCCTCTTTTAGCCAATGGTAATGTGGTATTTTTAATTCAATAAAGTATTAAAGAAATCCAAATGTAAAAGCAATAAACATTTGACAGTAAATATTTGTTACAAAAAGGAAATAAACTTCAGGAAATGAGCCTGCTCAATCTTTTTATGATTACATGTGTCTACTGCCTATTTTCTTATATAATAAAAGAGTTACATTACAGTATTTCTTTGGAGATAGTTGAGCTACATAATTATGTCAGGCAGACTAGAGGCCCTACATTCAGAAATGCCATGCAATTTGGTTTAGAGCAAGTTTCAGAAGTTAGATGATTCCAAAATTTCAACATTTTTGAGAAACTGCAGAAAATTTCTGTGTGGTAAGCTCTCTCCTTTAACAGCACTAAAACCCAGTTTTTCAAAGGAATGTAATCTTTGCCTTCACAAAGAGTCAGGTCCCTCAATGATTGGCAGTGACTGGGCCTCCGACACCAGTCCAACAAGATAGTTAATCCGTGAATATTCACCCTCATCTGAATATTTGAGATTGCATCCCCCAAATTCTTCTTCTGTTTTGTTGTTAATGATAACTCAGATGCATTAGAACAAAATGGTAGCTCTCAGGTTTATATGTTTGCCAAACCAGCTGTCCTGCAGCTATTCTGCTCCAAATTTACAGAACAGAAATTAAAACATATGAGGAAGGCTCAGCTTTACATATACTAAACCTCTTGACATTCCTTTTTCCTTTGCTCCTACATTGTAATGTGCTAAAAATGAGTTTATGATAGTCAGATGATTCATAGTCTCTTATGATCTATGACCTCCAAGATGTTGGGTGAGATTTTCTAGTGCATGTTACCTCTTTAAGGAGCTGTGATTCAGGCTTTTAGCTTGGGTTCTTGTTAGGGCAAGGAGCAAGTGTCCAAGGATGGGGCTTGGAGCAACCTGGAATAATGGAAGGTGTCCCTGTCCATTATCCATGGAACTGGATAATCTTTAAGGCCCCTTCCAACCCAAACCACTCTATGGTTCTATGATTTCACTTATGTTAATGAATCTCTCAGTAGCTCCCCTTCATATCCAAGTTACACAATTTTCTCCTGGAGTATGCAAAAGCATCAAAGTGCTTTCCCATGGTGTTTTCTGTTCATCTTTCCCATTGCAAATGTCAGGCATTGTCTGATCCCTGCAAGTGTTTCTCTGGCTGGGTGTACAAGTGTGCTCGGCCATGCCAGGCATGCTGCCTTTCTCCAGCTGGGAAGCTGTACAGGGTTAGCAGAGATTTGGCCCACCTAAGGGGTTACACAGTGGCCTTTATTTTGAGGCAGACAAGTTGCTTTTAGCAGAAATTAAATAGATGACTGTGTCATTCTTGAGCTCTGAGCAGCATCATGATAATTGCAGGGAAAGCTGAACAGGCGTGCACCTCTGACACCGCACAGGGCATTATCAGGGCACCCCAAGCACAGAGGTCCTGGGGGGCTCTGGCTGCTGAATGCTGACGTGAGTCCAGGGCTAACATGGGAACAGTTGTGCAAATTACAGGCAATTCAACCTGTCTGACCTCTGTCCTTCAGCTCCACACTGGGCTATGAATCAACTATTGTGAGTTCATTTGACCCCTTCGAGAGAGAAAGCAGAAAACTTCAACCCCAGCCAGGCAATGATGCCTCGAGAGCAGGGCTTAACCCTTTGCTCTCTTCTGTTTATTCCAAGAGGAATAGCACTGATGGTTTCTGCTGAACCTCCCATGGAGTGGAGATGGTGTTTCTCCCCCAAAAATGCATCAAAACACATTTGAAATCTCACATGGAAACATTCTGCATGTTTAATCTTTATTTTTCAGACTGGTACACCTACCAACAGAGGCTTTTTTACTGAAATCATATTTATGGGGGAAAATGTGATTTCTATCTCATGTATCTGTTTGGCTTTTTGTTTTATAAGCCTTTTGGCTTATTTATTGTTAACACATTTTTGTGGGTTTTTATGCAACTGTTGTTGTCCAGCATAGTTTTGAGTCAAAACTGAGCTGAGGCTGGACTGGTACTTGGAAGGAGATTAGCATTGCTACAAATAGATTTTTTTCTGACCAGGGACACTGTCAGCTCAGATGTAGCTGGGAATGTGAATTTTGACATAGTACTGTTTTTAGAAATATTAAACCAGCTAGAATTGGCTCCACTGTTTTTCTTAGGTTCAGGTTGGTTTTTAACAAACGTAGGTATTTTCCAATATCTACAAGTTACAGAACAAGAGGGCAAAGTTGATTGCAAGCCAAAGGAGACAAAGTAGATTTCTTGGCTAATATGGAAAATGAGAGGAACCAAAAAACAAAGTAAAGAAAGAGTAGCAATTTCAATGATCAAGTGGATTTTATGAATCTCTTTAGTTTGCATATTTGATGGTGTGGTGGTGAATATAATTCAGCAATTGTGGGTCTGTCTGTGGTCTTGATCTTGCAAAGAAACTGCTGGAGTGGCCTCTTGGGCTCTCTGCATGGGAATCAATGGGCCTCTGTTTGCCTTTTCTCTGCAGGGCTGTTTGTGAGATGCAGACCATGATAGTGAGCCCTATTATTTAGTAACTTATAGAATATTTACAAGAACGTGGTAATTAGATTGAAAACTGGTTTATCCTGAAAATAATAGGTTGCATTGTCACTTTCTGTACAATCAGGGACTTTGTCTACATAATAATACTAATAAATCTGGAAGAGCATGGGTTGGGTTTTCTTGAGGCTTGCAGGATAGAAGCCTGGCAATTGTAAAATAAAATGAGCAGATTTTTTTTATTTTGAGAAGTAAAGGTAATAATTAGCCTAATTGCCATTCTGTAGTTTATAGTTTTCCTCATGTAGGTTGTTAGAATTCAGACTATTTTCACGTTGCCTGTTTCTATGAAGCCGAAGTGTCCTATTTCACTACTGCTGTATGTTGCAAAAATACCTTTTTCTCTTTATTTTCAGTGGAAATACTTTTTTTTAAGAGAGAGGAAGAACAAGAAAGAAGCAGAGTTCTTGCCTGGGCAGCACAGCCCAGTTTACAATTATTGGAATGCTTCAGAAATTTTTGTACGTGTTTCAGTTTGGAAGATGGTCAAAACACATTCTGGTGCAGTGGTTTAAAGAAAAATAAAAAGAGGGGAACCAAAATAAAATTATAAAAATACAACATGGAAATTTAGGAATATAAACATAATAACCTCTTAACAATAAGTAGAGAGAGCCTATTAAGAATTAAACACTCGAGCTTGGCTTAATCCTACATTTCTTATTAAGACAGGGGGAGGAAGAAAGAATTAGTGTAGGCTTGTGATGTGGCATCTACAGCTAAAGTTTGAACTTCACAAAATTAGCCAGAATACGATTGAGTATCAGCCTGAAAATGGTGCGTTAAAAGCTTGAAGGGCATCCAGACTTCTCCCACTGGCCTTCTGGGAACTTCCTATCTGCAAAACACTTCAAGAGAACCCCATAATTTTCACAACCGCATCTGAACAGTGTTTGTACATATCTATATTTATTTTGCTGTCCCTTGCTTCTCTTTTTCCATAGCCGAGAAACACAATCTGTGATTTCATTCTTTTAATTTTCCTTTTTTCTTTTTTTAATAGACAGCTCTGCCTTTTATTCAAAAGAAATCAATATTTTTCATATCCTACAATCAGGTCTTGAGGCCTGAGGAGCTCACTGGAAGCTGTTGAATGAACATTACTCTTAAAAACAGTTCTTTTAAACATTGGTAATAAGTCGCAGTACAAAATGTCGATTATTTAATTCAAAGACTGTTATAGTGCCTTATTCCATGTATCTCTATTTCCAGGTCTGGCCATATAAAGACTTCCATGATTTTTTCAGCTGATGTGACATGTACATATAGAGTTCTCTCATTTAAGATGCTGAAATCTGGGCTCAGCAAAGCTCAAGAGTTCACACAGTGAGAGTTGTGGTAGGAAAGTGCATAAAACTTGTCTCTTTTCCTTGGATTTTTCCATGTCTGTGGATCCCTGGAGCTGGTGACATGAGTGCCCTAGAGGCACTGGAAAGATTTGTATTCAGCATAATGTCTTGCCATAAAATTAGTCTATGCTGTTACGACTGCTGTCTTTCCAATCTCTTTCTTTTGACTATTAATTTAATTCCAGGTACTTGAAAAAATTAAATAAATCTGGTGCTTTGCAAAAAAGTATTTCAGACAGTGAAGGTTTTTAGTTTTCCTTGAGAGCACCAGAGATTGCTGAAACTAGAGACAGTGTTTTCCTGTTTCATTGTTTGCTTCCCAGTGTACAGTGTAAAAAACCAGAAAGTATTTCTATTCCTTTGTGCCTTCCCTGCAGTCTGAGAATCTTCCGCTGTTTGTCTGGCACTACCTTGGAATATCAGCTCTAGACACGTGTCAGCAGCTTGGCCACTGAGATGTGGATCCGAGTTTCAGTTATCTTGTCTGGGACATGTGGCTCCTTTCCAAAAGTGCCTTCCAGTTTTACAGGATTGGAGTCTGAAACACTTCTCACCTCATTTTCAACAGCAAGAAGTTCCATCAAATAATGCTGCTCACTTCCCTTGTGATTGCTGTGGGTCATTTATGCACCCAAAATTAAAGGCAGTGATAGTGTAGAAATTGGGGGCATTGTTTTTGTCACCTTGTATAAAGAATTACAGCTCAGAAGCATCCTGTGAGGCTTTGAGAACGTTTGCATTGTGCTTTGAACAGGAAAGCGAGAGTAAATAGTGTGTTTATTGTATCTAATAGATGTTAATTAGGATCCTGGTTAGCAATATGCTGAGCCAAAACCTTGGCAAAATAAAAGAGCTCTGATACTTCATTGAAAGTCAACCTGTTTATAAGGAAGCCTACATGTTAACGAGGTCTCTTGCTCCTCTTCCTTAAGGATATTTACTCTTCCTATGTTCTTATTCGTAGTCCCCTCATTTTGACAGAAAAAATGGTTTCATGGTAGTTTGATTCTGCTGCTAGAAAGAAGAGCTTCTGCTTTCCAGTAGGCAGCAGAAACAAATTCATCCTCGGGAGAAATGCAGCCAAGGTGAGGGAGTGAATGTGTAAGGAATTAACAAGCTTCTGTAGAGTTGTTCCATGGTACGAAGGACATCTTTATTCATTGGATTCTCTTTATGCTTTGGAGATTTGCAAGCTCCCCTTGTAGGTAAAAATCTGAGGATTTGAGGTGGGGAAGTGTTGTGAGCCCTTTCTTGTGAACCCATGAGAGGTCATGGGGTAGGATCATGCAGATTTTAGCAGCAGTGGTGATGCAGTAGCTACTGCAGGAAGAGCAGGCTCCAGACTCGCTGCCTGTGGGCAAGGGGCTGGCTGGGTTAACTCCAGCTTCTCCTCATTTCCTGCTGCAGCACTGAGCTAAGGAACCTAAATTAGATCCCTTTGCTGAGCCGTGCGTGAGCTCTGCACACTGCGAGTCCATGTAGGCATGCAGGGATGGAGTCCCAGGGAAGGGAAACACTGTCCTGGAAAAGTGTGAAAAACTGGGAAAGATGGGAGGCCCAGAGCCACAGCCTGGCTTTAGCTGGAGCAGGCAGTGACACAGGAGCCTGTGGCAGTGACACTGAGCAGAGAGCTTCGAGCAGCTCTGGTTGAGCTTGTCTCCCAGCAGACTTTCAGTAAGACATTTAATCCCTTTCTGTTCCTCATCTTTCCACCTAGAACGGAGTGATAAAACTTCCTTTATCCCCAAGCTCCCAGAAGTCTGTTTAGATGGTGAGATCTCTGAGGGAGAGAAAACACCTGGCACAGTGAGGCCCCTTTGTCAGATAGATGCCATTATAATCCCTGTAATCGGAAGCGCCGTTCACCTGCCAAGCACATCTCTCCCAGCTTGGGAGTTTCCAGATCGTGACCTCTCCCAGGACTGGTTCCTAACAGCTGTGCACACAAACTTTCCTATCTCCTAGGAGTTCTTGAGAGTCTAAAATTTGCACCTTTATAAAAATTTCATTTTATTTCGGTTTCTAAATTTTATTTTCTTTCTGTATAAACTCCTTAAGGGTTCATTTCAGAAAAAAAAGCTTTTTTTTTTTTTCTAAACAAGTAATTTTAAATTTTTATTGAAACACTACTTTTCAACAGCCATCTCTGCTTTTAAAAATTTATTTTGCTCTTGGAAGTATTTCAAACTGGGAGCTGATCCAAAGATGACCTTTCCCCACAGACAGTTTCAACAAATCAATATTTTTCCAGTGCGAAATATCTATCATTGGAAAATCCTCACTGGCACTTCCTGAACGCTGTAGGGAATGCTTTGCAGGCAGGGACCTGCCATCTGAAAGCTGGTTGCTGAATGCAGAATTAACACTAATATAGTTCTTTTGATGGCTTCTTCTGTATCAGTATAAGCTCTGAGCTGCCACTCACATACAACAACTTCCTTTCAAGTCCTGCCATTTCTCACTTGGATATTTCACCACAAAGCTGGCTGTTTAACCATTAAAAAGTCAGTCACTGCGACTGCTTTACTGTTTAATGGGGACTTTTGTTTGGGTTCCTATTGTAGCTGAGGAGGATACATGATCTCTTTTGAAAAGAGCTATTAACATGATAAAACATCTTGGGAACATACAATCCCAAAGCTGATGGTTTCATCTTTGCTGGGGTATCTGAACACTATTAAATGCAGGGGACTGGGCTAACGAGGGCCTGGGCTTTGTAGTGGTGTGGCACCAGAACACAGAGCTCAGCGCCATTACCAGATTTTTCTGTAACTGTTTCCTGAAATATGCTTTGCATTTAGGATTCCGAATCAAACACAGGGATGCTATAAAAATCCAATGTTTTCCATACCTCAAAAATGGGAGATTTCAGGAAGGTTGGTGTTGCTGAGAGAGATATTTCCTTTATTTATCTACCTACAATTATGTATATGTATCCATGTATATATAGGCATAAACGCACACATGTGTATACACACACCACACCCACATGTATGTGAATATTTGCACCCTCTGTATCCCTAGGCTGGGCCCAGTTTTGCAGGTGCAAACACACATATTTGAAGTGATCTCTGCTCATTGCTTCCCCATGCCATGGCTCATACCTGGGCATGTGACCTGGCTTTATCACCTTCCACGTTCTTGTGGGCTATGGAGGGATTCTGGTTGCCAACCAAAATTGTACAAAAAGCTGTTTCATTTTTATGACTTTATTTCTACCACCACCCCCTCTGTCCTCCCAGTTTTACATCAAAGAGCAGAAATTAATCCTAATTTAGGTCCAGTTTATGATCCAGGGACCTGAAACTGAATAAATACAGGCCTTGCATAATGCACAGATATTTATCAATGGTGCCCATGTGTGTCTAGAACAACTTTTTTAGAGATGTAGTTACTTCCATTGCATATTCAGACACGATGTCTTCCTGACAGAAAGTTGAAGCAGAGGGTTTTCTTCTGGGGCAAAATTTCTGTGTAGGTCATTCAAGAGATCTGGCTGGAGTGTTTCTCCTCACATTGTGCTCTGAAGCTTTGTGGTAATATGTAGGAGCGGGGCTAAAGACTGAAAAAGTGGAAATACTTGCTGTCTGCATCTTTCATTTCCAAAGCTTCCCTTCATTTTACATATCAATATTGTCCCAAACCATAGTTTGGAAGGAGATTTTGCTGGTAATGCTTTCACACTGTGGTTTATTGCCTAGATTTGTATTCTTCCTGTAACACTTATGGAGGGTTAATAGATGTACCTTTTGATTTTAGTCTTCTCCAGAAGGCAGGGGTTTAGGAATCTGGGAGTTATGGGGTGGAACAATGAATTTCTCAGTAAGCTCTGAAATCTCTGCCATGTCAATGCTTCTGCCTCACTATAGCTATCAATAAAACAGTGTGTGATGCCCTCATGGCTAATTGGTGCTTAAGTGCTTTCAGAGCTGTGGGTAAACCACTAATTAGTCAGTAATTTAGTCAAAATTACTAAAGACTGATATTTTCCCATATGCTCTATTTGTTCAGAGAAAATGTCTTGAAAATTCATTGATTTAGGTTTCCCTGGAGTATTTGCTGTTGTTTGTTTGTTTGTTTGACAGTGACTTTCTGCATTGTGGTTAATACGGATGTTCAATTGTGCTGTCTGCTTCCAGTTTTTGTGAATGTTTTTTGTGTTTAAATAGTGCAAAATCCTCTTTCCAGAAAGAAATGTGGAAATGGAGCAGGATGCAGATACTGCTGTGATAACTGTTTTGTTTCAGTATGATCTACATCATCGCCCGGACTGGGATTAATCTCATCTGCACCCTCTCTTGTACAGATCTTTTTTAGAGAGACACGGTCTATTTTATAGAGACATACCAACATGCCTGTACACAAAACACACATGCACCCAGTCTCTTACATTACATTGGGAAAGAACCATGAGGCTGAAGCGTGTTGACTCAACTATTTAATGAGGTGCAATAAATCTTGACAAGACCAGCTGGCACTAGAGTCAGGTTTCTCATCTTTTTACCATTACATTGAAATGTGAACAATAGTGGAAAGAAATGTAACTCTTCTTTTTCTTTCTTTTGGTACTCAGATGTGTAGCACTGTATTGAAATCATCCACTTCCATGGAATGCGAAGCATGGTGGGTGCTGTGGAAAATGTTACTGATGCAAAGGCTCCTTTTCCTGGTGTTTTTTCTTAAATTCTGAAAACATGTTGATCTGGCAGATCACACAGTCGTGGTCCAGCACTGAGATTCCTGCAGCACACGCTGGCTGAGCAGAGCAACAGCACTGGGGACCCTGCCTGCCACCAAGATTCTCCTTTGCTGCACAGCACACCATGATGTCCTTTCCTCTTTCTCATTCCACCTTCTCCCCAGGGGCATTTCTGGCTGGTTATTGCTACCACCAGCTGCAGTTACTTGAGTATCTTTTTTTAAAAATAGGAGTAATTAAGCATCTTGGACATCTAAGCATGTGTGGCATGATCCCAACACACCCAACATGGCCTCCCACATGGGATTCCTTTTTCATGGACCAGATTTATTCTTGTGAAAATAAATCTGTTTGAATAGCATACTTTTTGTTTGGGGTAGGTTTTGTTCCTGTCAGTGGCATCCATCAGTCCCTTTCATGTTTCCAGCCTCACCACTTAATGCCAATCAACCCTTAAAAAATAATTGCTCCCAAACCAACTGGATGCCTCTGGATTTGCTTGAGAAAGACTGCCTGAGCTTTGAAGTATATCCCATAATGATGGCTGGCATCTCCAAAAGTAATAACTGCATCTCCTTGCTTTGTGATTACAGCATTTAATGTGTGCTGGGCTCTGGTGCTTGGTGGAAGGAGACACATCCTGTAAAACCAAATTGGACCCCCCTCTGGATGGCACCGAATGTGGTGCAGACAAGGTAATCAGAATGCTCAGCAGCATCACTTTTTGTTTCCCAGCATTGGGAGTAATGTTTCCAAGATGTTCAGTATTTAGCATAGACCCATACCTTATCGTGTTCTGGGTTGTGTTTGAGGTAGAAAGTGTGCAGAGCATTTAGTTTGACATTTGAAAAGTGTAGGAAGATGGGGAAAGAAAAAAAGGCTACTTAAAAACGTTATCATTTTTACAAGTAGCTGAAAATAATTGAGCTCAAATTCAGTGATTCTCTGTTCTTTTTGAGGTATAATTTGCTGTATATATATATATATATATATATATTTAATTTTTGGAACTTGACTGATTTGGTGACTCTCAGCCCCCTACTTACTGGTTTTGGACTCTAGTATTTTTTGTCTGTTGTATAGCTTGAGAGGTGAGAAAGGGTAAAATTAAAAAGCTATTTGATGAAATCAAGGATTAGGACCTTTTCTTTGCTTGCAAATAAAGATACACCATGACAAGAAAAGCTTTGTCCTGGAATGCATGACAAGGAAATTGAGAGAAAAGGTTTTAAGGCCCGTATTTTTCTAACTGGAGGAATCCTGATGACTCTTTCATAAGGTTTCTTAGCAGTGCTCACTGTGTTGTGTCCTGGACAGGCCGAGTTTGCTGCTTGGTTAGGAGCCAGCACAACCTCTTAGAATCAGAGAGGTTTGGGGCTTTAACCAAGTTAGGTCCAAAATACTTCAGTCATTTTGTACATACTAGGAACGGTGATGATGAAGGCATTGCTTTGGGGTATAATTTCTTGGACTCAGTTTCTGTGAATCGTGGGGCTTTAAGTCTTAGCACTTGGATAATTATCTGCTTTATGAAGTAAGGGGCTCAATTCTGTGATTATTTTCTTAATGACAGAACTCCCTTCAGGGGCTTGTTGAGAGTGACACTCAAATTTCTTTGTTTCATCTTCTCCCTTCCTCCTCCCACCTCCATCTCACCAAAGCCTCAAATCCCTAGAAACTTAAAAGTGGACTTGTTGTAATCCCTCAGACATCCTTTAACGTCCCATGTGCAAGGTCAGGGCTTCTTCTCAGGCTGTGCTAACCTGATTGCCTTGCAGTGGTGCCGAGCTGGGGAGTGTGTCAGTAAAACCCCCATCCCTGAGCACGTGGATGGGGACTGGAGCACGTGGAGCCAGTGGAGCATGTGCAGCCGGACCTGCGGCACCGGGGTGCGCTTCAGGCAGCGGAAATGTGACAACCCGCCGTAAGTCCTCACGCCATCCCGCCTCCTTTACCACACAGGCAGCCTTTTCTCACTTGGGCAACCCTTGCTGTAAGAGTACAGGGGAGAAATGGGCAGCCAAGCTGTGCAGAAGCCCTGAGGAATTTCTCATTCACAAGCAGTGATGACTGGGTCAGAATCCTGGAGTGACTTGAATAGGTTCTGTGGGAGTGGCTTGAAGAGTCACCTTTGGAAGTTTCCCATTGCAGTGATTCTAAGGTAGATACAGTTGAATTAGAAACATGTAGTTTGGCAGAAAAGCTGATGCTTTGTTTCCCTTCTAACACTGCAGTGAATGAGGAGGCGCTGATCTGGATCTACAGACCAGATTGAGCCAATGTGCCTTAGAGATCAGTTTTGCAGGGAGTGCTGGCTTTGGGCTTGGGGAGCAGTGCAGTGGCTGATATTGGACAGAGTGTCCCAGAGCTGTGTTGGCCAAGCCCTTTGAGATGTTCTGTCAGTCAGGATGTGCTGCATAAGAACAGGAAAGTTTTCATGCTCAGAGAGCCCTGGGTGCCGTTTAGCTCCTGCACAGTGACTACAAACAAGCCAATGCTCTCTGCTTGGGCTTGGATGTTTTTCTGATTTAGGATGAAATGTACGTGTTGTCCTTCATCTCTCAGGTCAGTTTAGGCCCATCTGGAAGTCTCTTCATTGTCTTGGAGTCCTGAACAGGTTACAATGGTGCTATTTAACTGACCACCCCAGTTGTGTTTATTGTAACTTCACAGCCTTGGGAGCAGCCCTCCAAGTGGGGTATCTCTGACTTTATTCAGATTTTATGTTTTCTTCTACACACCAAGTACCTGAAGCTTTCCTTTTTAAATTGGGGCTGAAATTTTAGATAACAACAGTCATTTTGAAGCCATGCCTAGATGATGGATAGGCTCACAATTTCCGCTGCTGACCTGTAATCATGTGAAAAGGATATTTTTGTTTATTTCTCTCCTTATCTGAGCTGCAGTTGCATGTGTATAATATCCAGGTTTCATTTTTAACAGCTCCTTTTCCTGAAAAGGAGACTGAGCTGGTTTCTTTGCTGTCAGCTCCAGTGCTGACCAAACCTAAATCCATTCATCATCGTTCCTTAAATTACAGGAAATGCTCCTTCCAACACTGCACACTGATTTTAAAATTCTCTTGCTCATATACATTCTTGGCTGGGGATACACACGTGATCTTCTTTTGCTTCAAATTCCTGGCCTCAGCCCACTTCTGCAGCTGGTTTATTCACTGTCCAAAAATATTGGCTAAGGGATTTATCTTTTATTTTATATATATTTGGTCTTGGGATATTTTTTTTACAGGAATCTCTGCTCCTGCCAGCTGACTCCTGAGCCTGTGGGACTATCAGTATTTTTAAACCAGTTGCTTCACTGTTTGATTTGGTTTTTCCTCTCTGTAATTTCTTTGAGCATTTACATGCATTGCCTCCACATGGTTGTAAGGAGTGTGTCCTGAGCCAGTTTGCATGTGCAGACTTCTGAGTTGTACTGCCTTGTGTTCTTGTCTAGGCTTTGGGCTGTTGTTGTACAGTTGAACTGAGGAGAAAACCATCACCTTAAACAGAGCTCCAGTCCCCTCTTGTCATGTAAAAGGGTCACAGCACATAAATGGGATTTGATTTCCTCAGTTTCATTAGTGGGTGGATTCTCTTGGAAGTGAAAGGTGGCGGTAGAGTTGTCTACCAGGAGATCCCACACAGTCACTGTTTCAGGCATGGGCCAGGGTGGGCTTGGATTGCACTGTTTATTGGAAATCCCAGGCAGTGCTTGAGCTTGTAGTGTACAAGGCTTGAGACCTGGGATTCCAGATTCCATGCTTACTTGTGGGTTTTTTGTTTGTATTTTGTTTTATTTTGCAAAGAAAATATAGGCTGTTGCTGAGAATTTGAGTTTTCCTTCTTCTCTGAGGATTCATAAATAAAAACAAATAGGGTTCATAGGTGCTTAATCCTGATGTTGCATCAGCAGCCTTTCCTGCATGTTGAAAAAACCAATGTGTGGAATGGCATAGATTTAATGGATGGAGGTTATCTGCAGCAGAGGTTTGTTTCTGGATACCCTGCCTACAGTGCAGGTTACAGCTACTTCTGTAGTATTTTAATTGCAAGGAGGACACGTGCTGAAGAGATGTGTGCTGTGTCTCCATCCTCAGGAGTGCTTGAAGCAGGGGGCAGAGCAAGTGTGGGAGGGGAAAGGTGGAACATTCCAGGTGTTTGGTGCTGACCCTGGTTTTGTTTCCCACTTCAGCCCGGGGCCGGGTGGGAAGAACTGCCGGGGGGCCAGCGTGGAGCACACAGTGTGTGAGAACCTGCCCTGCCCCAAAGGGGTGCCCAGCTTCAGGGACCAGCAGTGCCAGGCCCACGACAGGTACACCAACAAGAAGAAAAGCCTCCTGACAGCTGTCATCATGGATGGTGAGTTTTTTTTCATCTCCCTCTGTAATTACTTGCTGTTCTTTCACTGCAGTTTCTCATCTGCAGGGTTTCCATTGTTGGTGAGAAGGCTGCAGTAGATCCCCTTAGCTACAGCTGAAAGACTAATTACAATTAATTGTTCTTGGTGCTGCCCTGCTGTTCCTTTAGCCTTCTTAATAGAACATACAGAGATGTCAATACTTTACTCATCTTTTTGAAATGCTGGGAGAGAAGTGCCTTAACTTGATTCTCAGTCTGAAATAGGGAATTTCAGACTGAGAATCAGAGAGTTGGGAATTTAAACATTAAAAAGTTCCATTTAGTTTGGAACTGAAGAAAAAAAAGTGGCTTGCCTGTGACAGTTTTTAATTTATGTCACTTCAGGGCATCTCAGCATGATTGCCTGTCTCACCTGCATTCCTTTAATGCCTCCTTTGCTGGATCTTGCTGTTTATCTGCTATTCAACCAGATATTGGTGGGATATGAAATGATGTGGAGAACTTGTTCTTCTAAAATCAGTGGCTGTAGCCTGAAGTTTGTGAGACACAATGACTTGATCATTCTTACCAGACTGATGAATGTTCCCTGTAACAAACATCTTCTCTTCACAAACAGATACACAAAAATGTATTGACTGACTGGTTTTCTGTGCTGTTAAAGCCCAGTCTCATCAATGTAGCCTTTTAAGTATTGATATTTTAAAGTGAGACAATGATGGGCCCAAACTGAAAGCTTCATGCTCCTTCAAAGATGAGCTATCCAAATCCATTCATGGATAGAATGCATCACCACTGCCTCAAACACTTGTTTGTGCTGTTCCCAAGGGCAGTTGTCATATTTCTTTTTCCAGATAAGCCATGTGAGCTCTTCTGCTCTCCACTGGGCAAGGATTCTCCTGTGCTGGTGACAGACAGAGTCCTGGATGGAACTCCCTGTGGGCCTTACGAGACTGACCTCTGTGTACATGGCAAGTGCCAGGTGGAGTAACTTTCTCTTGTTCTATTTCTAGTGTAAGGTTCAGTCAGGGGCAGCACCGTGTGGGGGGCTGGGATGCTGTCCCTGAGGGGAGGGGACAACCCTGTTTTATAAGGCCCACTACAAGCGCTCCATGGCACTGTGTCTTGGTCTGAAAATTGTGCTGAATGCCCAAGGTATGATATTATTCCTGAGCAGCTGAGAATGCTCAATAACCGCATTTGCTTGTGTGCATGGCTTGGGTGGGAAGGGAATTCTATGAGGGGAGCAGATTGGAGGGCAAGTCTGGACTGCTTAACTGCTCCTTTTTGGCTGTTAGAGGAATCACTGATAAAAGCACTGAAGCTGCAAGCCAGCTTACAAATTGTCCCTAGCCTGTTACAAGCATTATCTTGCCAGAATCATGATGCTTTTCAGGTCCACCTGTTTCCTTTCTAGAAACATGGAGGGAACTTTTCAGTACCAGTTTCTCCTTGGCTCCTGCAGCTGCATGAGCCACAGTCTTCAGATTTGGTTCCCTTTTCCTTAGAGTGATGGCCTATAACCATTGTAATGATTATTTCTCTCTAACCAAATTACACAGAGACCCAGAATGAGGTGTGGGAGATCTTTGTGATAAAACTCATGGTTTTCTGGGCGGTGAGACAGTTTGTAACACACTGAATACTTGGAGAGGGCAGCTCTTAGAGCTGGTGCTTCAGGTTCCTTGAAAATTTAATGGAGTTGTGTAGACACAATCTCCACATGAACTGGAGATTTAAGGTTTGGACAAGGGAAGGGAGATGAGAAAATGTGTGTTTAAAGATTATAAAAGACATGAAGTTGTTTGGAGTGGATGCTCCTGGTGATGGGTTCAGGTCATTTGTCATGGACACTTTGACAGGGCAGACCTGGGTTTCCTCTCCTGCTCACATAGCACATGTTCGACATGTGCTGTGCACACCACAGTGATGGGAAAGACAGCTCACTTGGCTACAGCAGCCTTGCCAGTGCTGAATTCCTCCTGGCAGTTCTTCCCCTAAGCTTCTCTTCACCTAGATTTGTATCCTGTCGTAGAAGTTGCCCTTCCTGGTATTAAGCAGCCCGTTTTGTCCACCAGAACAGCTTTTTAGCATCACCCTTTATTTCCACTAACTTCACTGGTTTGCCCTGGGGGCACAGGCACACCAGATTTGGCATTGTATCTGATTTCTGTCAGTGGTTAAGAACTGCCAATTTTCATTGCTTTGAGCCTTCCAGGCAGGGAGATAAATGAACACAATACTCACCTGGGTGTGAGAGAGGCTTTGGATGCATAAAGCAGCTTTACTAATAACAGTGCAAAGAGAAAAGAGAAAAAAATCTTTGGACTGAATTTTGCACTGCTACAGGAGACACTTCTCACTTTCTTGATAGATGATGCTGAAGAGGCATTTTTAATTCAGGCTTTCTAATTTATTCCAATGAAGAATATGAACAGTGAGAATCTGGGGAGCCATTACAAGTTTGATTCTTTATAATACAAAGTGCTTTGGATAGAGCAATGTTCATGGTGCATCCCAAGTTACTTAATTTTTCCCTGTTTTTGGCTGTATCTGAAAAAAGGTCAAAAAAAAACCCATTAATAACCTTTTATAGGCAGGCCAGCTGTGCACCTCCAGCTGTGTGCCATTGACCATTACTGTGGGCTGGCCAATTTTACTACTCCAGAACTTCAGATCAGCCACAAATGGTAAATCAGACATCATGGCAATGCACATTTTTTTCATCCAGGGAGGATCAGTAGCCAGCTCCCTCCAAATGAGTTCCTTTATGAGCACAGAGCACTGGAGGTATATCACGAAAAGCAAATTGCACTCTGAGTCAGGGGCAAGTGCCTTTAACTGTGCAGAGAGGTGATGACAGCTGCAGAACATTCAGTCCATTTGCATCTGGCTGAGAAAAAATGTGAAATGATCAGTTCAAGCCGAGCAGATTTGAAAGCCCTGTGAACTCATTTATAATACTCCTCTGCCTTATATGCATTGCAGTGCTGAGAATTGCCATATGTGCCTGTGTACCCCATTTGCCACAGATACTTGTCTAACTAGCTGCCTATTAAACCAATTTAATTGCCATATTCATTTAATTACTCCTCTCCTTGTTTCTTTACCCAGCGTAGACAAAGCCTGGCAATAAGCATTGCAGGGGGCCTGGAGCAGAGAATAAGTGCTGAAATCAGAGGGTGGTATTACTGTTATTTATTTTCTTATGTAATCCTTCTAGTTAGAGGCTCTCAAAGGCAGGAATGACACATTGTCAGTGTAGCAGACAAATTAGCAGTAACCATTGCCTGTGAGCATCTAGCCCAGGAATTGTAATAGATCTTTTCCCTTCATTAGATGCTCCTAAATGCAGCTCATGAATCGTTCTTGGATGATGAATGAATGTAGATGAGCATGGCAGAGAAAAACTGTTGGAAGGAGAGGAGGGTTTTGAGAAGGAAAGCAGGAACAGTTCTTTGAAGCCTCAAAACACTCCAGCTACATTTGGGCACTAAGGGAGGAGAGTTTTCCTTCAGTTGTATTTTGTGACGTTAGTACAGTTTCACTTTAAAGCTGAACTCCAATCTAAAAGGTGTCAATGAAGCCTTTGGTGTCAGTATCGATATCTCTGAAACAAAATCATCAAAAGCAGCAGCATCCCTGTATTTATCCCTTACACTTGGAGGCAGCTGGAGTGAGTAAACTTGGTTATTACTTTGATCATGCATAGAAGCACCAGAGAGCAAAGTAAGCCCTAAATTTAGCATAGAGATTCCTGAATCACCTAGACTTTTTCTAGCCTTACTCCTTGTTTTTGCCATGAACCATAAGGTCGTAATTCAGTTTTGTCCTTGTTTATTTGAGTTGTTTTTGAGGCTGAACATTTCAAATGCACCATTTCTTACCATCCTCTGAGCAAACTGGATCCCCTGTTCAAAGTGTGTGTGGGTCTATGACCTTTTCTTCTCAAAATGCTCTTGGTTTTCCAGCAAGGAGAATTTATTTTCTCCAGAGATTTTTCAGAGATAGAAAATCTGTAGCAGGCTGGAGAACAAGAGCAACCTGATGTGTTTGAGGAGGAGGAGGGTGAGTGCTCAGGGAAAGCAGTTTGCTTTCCCTGTCATGGACACTGCAGCCACAGGGGAGATGGTGTAGGGCACTGCAACCTGCACCTCAGGGTGGGTTCATCTTCTCCTATTTATCTTCAAGTGACAAATGGCTTTCAGGGAGAGGATTCCCTGAGGGTTTTGTTCTTCCCTGAGCCCGGGGGTTGTGTGTTTGTTGAGAGAACATTTGTGAGAGCAGGGCACTTTCTAACCCGTTACAGTGCTTTGCTCTGTGCTGCTGAGGTTAATTCAAAACTGCTGGTAGAAGTGGAGCTAAAAAAAGTGTCAGATATCTGTCACAGAGCAGAGGGCTGAGCAGAAGACAAGCTGCTCAGCTGACTGTTATGATGCACATGACCTTGTGCTGGCTTTCTCAAAGGAGGATTAGTCTGAGACTCAGGACAGCATGAGAACTTTCCAGTGGGGACTACAGATTGTGCTTCAGGATGTAATTTAAGGTCTCTGTGAAAAGAGAGACCTCCTGTATAGCAGAACTGGGCTGGAGATCAAGGGCAGCCTTTGCCGTGATTTAACAATTTAAGAGGTGAAGATGTTCTGGCTTTGTCTGCAGTTTTGTCATGAATGTTTTGTCATATCACACCTACTTTCAGCTGTCTGGTGAATCCACAGTATGTTTAATGATAATAAGCCACATATTAGGCTGTCCTGCCACAACAAAAATGTTACAGAGCTACTTTCTTCTGAAAGTGATTGCCACGCTCTGTGAAAGGGGAGCACAAATTGGAAAATGGACAGATTTTCAAAAAGAGTTTCTGCAAACTGGGCAGGCAGAGTGTCAGGAGAGTCCTACAGGTGGCAGAGGAGAAACTGAAGTTGTTTACTGGATCTGCTGCTGGCAAACAGCTTTTTACATACTTAGTACCCACTTTTTGCCTTTGATTGATGCCTGCAGTTCTGGCTTTGTCTCCTCACTTGAGTATTTTCCATGTATTATTCATATTCCTGCATTACAAACTGTGGTACAAGATGTTCCAGACTGGGTAGCTTGTCTCCATACAACAACTTGGCTTAGCACTGTACTTTGATAAATTATTTAGTGCATGTGCACAAAATCCAGAAGGATTGCCTGAACTACAGAAACCTGTTTTATAATTGCCTTTTTTTTTTCCATGTCTGGATCTGTAGCAATGTCATCTGAGGCAAAAAAGAGTATCAGAGATTTTGGTGAGTAAGGCATAGTGACAAAACCCAACTTTTTGTTGATATTCTACAAAGGTTTTGGTGTACTTTGGTTTCTACACCAAGGTTTTAGTGTACTTTGCAGAGGGGTATAAAAAATAAAACAACATGCTGTTTCCCCAATTTTTCTTCCGTGTTTTCCCATGGAAAGCATAAAATAGAACAGAAGTAAAGAAGTTCCTAGGATGGGAAAGAGCTTTGTATTATTTGCATGTTCTCTCATGAGTACAGAGGTTTGTCACATAACCTTTAATCTCTATATGTGAAAAGTCAAGAATTATTGTGTCTAACACCTCCATGAGCTGCTGAGGGATCTAAGCACAAAGTCAGTGGGCAGGTGACATTGCAGATCTAATGCAGATGAGATAATGCTAAGTTAAAATAGGAGGTGTCTAACTCCTGATCCAGCAGAGCTGCTCTGGTTCAGACCAAATCTGAAGGCCTGGGAAATGACAAGAGGACATTTGCTGAACTGCAATCCATCACACAAAATCTGTTGTGGAGCAGAAATAGGAGTAACTCAGAGATGAACTGCTTGATTAGGGACCCATACTCACCTCACCCAACCCTGACAGCCACCCACAATCCTCCACAGGGGCAGCCGAGTTTAAAACAAAGAAATTAGAATTCTCTTCCCCTCAGAACTGAATGTCACTTGCTCACATCTGTACATTGCTGTTTCATGTGGTCCATCCCTGGAGGTATCAATGGACATTGGATATTATGGACAAAAGGAATTGGCAGTGTAGATGAATCTGTCATAACCAGCCTGCTCTGTACATGATTAATTTGTAAAATGGCACACGTTGCATCAATATTTATATTTGATCCATTGAGACAACCAGTTAGCTCAGCATATGGTAAGCATTACAGTTTTGTGAGCCTACAATGTCATTTCTTGCACAGGGTGGGTGTATATAACAAAAATAATTGTGTTTATGTAGCTAAACATACTCTCACAAGCTGTGTCAATCGAGCTCTTTCACAGCCATTGAAAATACAAATAAAAATATCATTAAAAAATATCCAAGCAATACAGAGAATAGTTCACACAGAATCCAAGTGATATGTATTCAAAAGAGAAGAGGACTTTTCCTATGCTGGAGCCAGCAGTGACTGAAGCTGGAAATACCACCCAACAAGCAGTACTTTCAGATGTTTAATTATAAAAATGAGAAGAAGGGGGAGGGAGGGAAGGAAGGGTGGATGGAGATACCGGCTTAAAGAGAATTAATTTCAGGCCTTTGGCTCAGCAAGCGTGCAGTTACCTGCCAATTTAAAGGTCAGTGGCTGGTGCCAAAATGTGGTGTCAGAGTAGGAGACTGCCTGGATATGGAAGAGCATTAAGAAACCTGTGGACACATTTCTGACTGTCCGTGCTGAGGACTTGAAGCTCTGAAAGACTTATTTTCATGTTTCTTGCCAGCATTCCCATGTTTTAAATCTGCTTCCCTTCTCACCAGTCAATTCAAGACTGATGGAACTGAAAGGATCCAGCAATTGCTGGATGGGCCAGTCCATGGACTCAGTCTGCTCATCTGCAGGATAACTCTTGGGTCAGAAAACACATGGGATGTTATTGTTATTTACAAGGTTTTTCTTTCTTCAGAATGCAAAGCTTCCCTTTCTGCTTCTTAATTAAATAAATCCCCTTGACCAGTACATTGCAGTGGACAGGAAGCAACACAAAGCAAGTGAGAGATGGCAAAGATCAAACAACTCCCTTGAACTATTTAGGTTTTAAGGGATTCTTTCTGCACTGTGAAAACTTGACTTTTGAGAAGTGAATCTTGGGATTTTCCCTTTGCATATCATTAATTAGGCCCTCGCTTTTCGGAAAGCTTTCTGCAGGCTGAGGACAGCTCTGTAGTTAAAAGATGGACACAGTATAATACACAGAGCATACTGTGAGTGGGAAGCTGCTGATGTACAGACTCAACAGTTTTTCCACCCAGTGCTGGAATCTCAGGGGCTCTCACGCCTTGAAGAAACCTGGATGTATCTCTCAATTAGCTGTCCAAGGACTGCTGGCAGGTACTTTGCTCCCAGAAGGGTGATGCCCTTCCAGCCTTGTTTCTCCCTCTTTGATCCACTGATCCACTTGTTTTAAGAGTGGCCATAGTGGCCATGGTTTTAAGAGTGTTTTCCAAGTTGGGAGTTCTCAAAGCATCAGAGTGACCAAGCTGGTCACTGCAGTGTGTTTCTAAATGACTTTGCAGCTTTTGGAATACACTTATCTTACAAAATACCCAAAGCTGTTTCATAATGTACTGTTATTAAATGTACTATTATTAAATGCACTTTCAGTTTGGAAATGATTCGAAGGCTTGAGGAGAGGGAAATGAGCTCTGATGTTTATGTAGACAATACTAAAGTTCTTCCGAGGTATTTTCCCCCATAAAGTGGCAAGAATGCACCAATTTTCATCTTGAAGCCAAGAAAAAAATGTGTTTTATTCTCTTAGAGATATTCCTTTGTAAGAAGCCATTTCCTGGCTCAAATGTGATGGGGGCTTTAAGTCTCAAGGCCTGAATTGAGGGGAAAGTGAGCGGGAGCAAAGGTGCCTTTGAAGAGGAGGGTGCAAGGGCCATTCCCAGTTCCTTCACTCACAGGGAATTAGGGTGAAGATGAAAGGTAAAAGACAGCAAAGATTTTGGGAATTACATTTGTGGATTCAGTAGGTTCCTTGCATGCCTTCAGAGAGGGTCTCTCAAGTCAAAGGGTGTCAGTGACCAAGTAAACGTGTGAGGAAATGGCTTACCCTGGACCCCAGTCTCAGCTGAGGGGGGACTCAGTCTTCCCAAGCTTTGCTGGCTTGTGCTTGTTTCCATTATCTGGGAAACTCCAGCATAAATACAAAGCATGTGATTGCCAACTCCCCATTCTTTCCCTGCCTCTGTTAGAGTCGTACAGACTCCTCATGTAGCTGTGGGAATAAGTGTGGTTCAACACTCATTATGTTCCCTTTATTCATCTGTGTGCTCACATAGTGCTAATAACAATGCAGCACAATAAAAGATAGCACCAGAGCCTTAAATTAAACACAGCCTTTCCAGTATCTCAGCAGGGTGGCAGGCAGGCATTTATTTCCAGCTGCCTTTCAGCAACCCCATTAATAAATCATCCTGATTTTCCTGGAAGGAGAACTGCTGGGACATCCTTCTGTTCTGGGGGCAGAATCACGTTCAATATCCCAAAATTATTTGTTGGACATGGGTGTGAAGTTTAGGCTTGAGAATTGGATCTGCCAGAAACTCCATGATCTTCTTCCTACCTCTTTTAACTCCCGTTTATACATTTATACAGTTTTTTTCCTGCTGTTCCTGTGCACCAGTGTAGGTGCTGTGCCAGTTAATGAGCAGCATTTCCCTGGTATGTGTTTAGGATGATCATCCTCTCTCAGCATGTCTGTCCCTAATGATCTAGCCAGACAAGCTCTGACCCAGCACACGGTGGAATGCTGGCAATCTTTGATCCCTGAAATACATCTGGACTCACGCAGTGGCCAGGGTCTTCTGAAACAAGGGGAATGTTGGAGTTCTGATCCAAACTGCATTGCTTACATGCAGACAGGCTCAGATAAACAGCCCAAGTTCTCTTAATATTTCCCTGCTTCCCCTATTTTTCAAAATGTTTGTTGTTTTGATTGTTCCTTAAGATATGTCTCCAACTTTCCTCTGGCTTCATTATAGGAAGGCAAAGAAGGGAGAGACCCAATAGCCTCATTCAAATAAGTCTTATTAGTGACAGTCCTGCTACACATTTGCCAAGAAACTGTTTATCTATGCAGAAGAAATCTTAAACTCCTTTTTAACAGTGCAATCTCTGCTAATAACTTGCTTAATGACAATGCTTATTTTAGTAGAAATTTATGCTTTAAGAGTAAATTGCTGATTATTTTGAGGACAGAATACAATTCTTATCAATTAATGACAGTCTTGTCAGCCTCAAGATCTATAGATGTGGACTGTTCACCATCATAACCTGTAAATGCTATGGGAATAACAAAGATTATGGTGATAATCCAAATAGCTACAGGGAGAATATTGTGACTCTTCCCATCTGTGGAATCTGAACTGCAGGGTTTTATTGGAAAAAAATTAGGTATGTATAGAAAATGATGAAAACACCATTTATAACAAAGCTTTAGGTGAAACTGTTAAATTTTATCATTTATTTTTCACTTGAATGTTGATTCTTAATACAGTGCAGGAATGTGGAAAATTTCATAGTTGTATAGGCAATCTTGTGGTAGAAATTGGCTAGATATGAACTTGACCTGCTTCCATTGAACTACTCTTGCATTTCAGGTATGTTGAGCCATCTGATTAATGAGGCCTTTTTTCAGGTATTTCAAAAGTGTAATTAAGAATTCAAAGTTTTCTCCCCATTCAGGTTTTCAGTCAGATGTCAATCTTAGTCTTGACCTCACTGTTTAGAGAGAGATGCTCAAACCCTGGAAACAAAGTAATGGGGGCTTCTGGTTGTTGTCATTAGAAAATTGGCTGTGATGGGATCATTGGCTCAGCTGCCAAAGAGGATCGCTGTGGGATCTGCAGTGGCGATGGGAAAACCTGCAAAGTGGTGAAAGGAGACTTCAACCACACCAAGGGCATGGGTGAGTAACACTCAGTGGGGTTCTACTACCTGCTGAAAGAGAATTAGGGTGGCAGTAACAGCTCTTTTTCTTGGATAGGATTGGAGTCATCTAGCAAAAACAGCTCTAGGAAACACCTAAGAAACACAAAACAACCCCCAACTCACTTCAAGCGTGATACCCCATCTGCTTCTTACTCAGTTGCCCAGATACCAGCCACTGCCTCTGTCTGAAATTCAGAGTGAAGTTGTGTTTCTCATTTTGAGGGCTACTGGTGCTGACAATTTTAAGTAGGAGACAAAATCACAGAATCTTTCCCAGTGGAAGGGAAGTTGGATTTCAGCACCATCCTTGAGGTCTCAGAATGATGCATGTTGCATGCTGGAGATGATTCATGTTATAATCAGAATATCTCAGCTAAAGGAAAGAGCACTCCCCTCTGAATATTTTTACTGGTTCTGTGCCAGCAGAAGTATCCAGTATAGGATATAGGAGCTTGGAATTAAGATTCTTCCCTCTGTTGTTAAACATTAATGTATGTACAGCTTGCTGTTTGAATTAGTCTTTGTTCCAGGGTTTCTGTACTACACTTCTGAGAAACGTGTTATCACACATCCTAGATCAGCCAAAGGGAGGGGATGCCATGTCCAGAACTTGGAAGCTGCTCCAGGAGGAAACAGTTGTCCAGAAAACAAATTATTTCCCATTCAGTGAATACGGAATTGCCATTTCTGTATGGAGAAATGCATTCAACGGGTGCTGCTCCACGACTGAGTCCCACAAAGCACATGAAAATCCCCTTTAAGTGCACAGTTCAGTTGAGGCTAAAGCAGTGCTAGTGCTTAGCTGCTCCCTTTAGTCAACTTCACAGCTCTGAAGTCTGAAGCTCTGATTTTGTTCACTGACCTCTTTCTCTGCACCTTCCTCCACCTCACCTGTGGGCCAGCTGGGGTCTGTCAGCTCCTGTGAGATGCAGGTGGGATTTCCCACCTGGACCACATCTCTGGAGCACATTTGTGTGCTTGGCCAACCTGTTGAATGGTTTCCTGCATTAATGCCTTTGACTCTTTTGTCTCAATTATTTTCCACCCACTTACATTAAGTCTTTTGCATTTGATGTAAGTAGTGGGAAAAGCTTTTCATTTCCATTGGAAAAACCCCAGCTATTCTCCATTTTTGTAGCAGATTATACAGCTTTCATGGACTACTTACGTACTGCTGAAGGGCAGCTATCTTTTGTCTTTTCCAATGAGTCTACCAAACATCTTGTGCAGATAAATAAGAAAATTCTGGGTCACTGCCAGGAGGTTGCACCCATTTGCAGCTACACTGACTGCTTGAGGTGGTGACTTTACAAGGTTGTAGGAACAGAGCAGTTTCAGCCTTAACTGGCTGCCAGGACACTGCAGGAGGTTTTCACCCCCAGTGCCCTGGAACCTAATCAGAAAGAATTCCTGATGACTCGTGGACAGTGGTCAAGCATTCAGATTCTTTGCTGATCATCTCAGAAGCACAAACCTGTCAAAGTGTTGCTTTGTCAATGCAATGTTTCCTCCTTTAACCATCTCACATAATCTAGAAGATAATTGTTTTCACCAGTATCCCCTCATAACCATTTATTAGATGTTTTGTTTTAATTTGGAAAGTAATTACGTTTTATGTTTGCTCCCATCCATTTCTACTCACACGCTGCTGATTTGCAGAATCAGGTCCTCAGGTGAACCCACTGAATTTCATGCAGTAGGCAAAGCTCCAGGTTTGGGGTATCACAAGTGAATGTGAGGTTACTCAAGGAAAAAAAATGCTTTTTTTTTTAATTCACAGTTAAGCAAAAAGGTGCAAAAATGATGGAAGCTAGGGCAAAGAAAAATCCACAGTATTCTGGTGATAACAAGTTCAAGGTTTGGGTGTGTAAATGATTGTACAGTTCAGGGGCAAATCCCCATGACCTGGCTGTGATCCAAGTCAGTTCCAAGACCCTGAGTCCAGTGTGCTGATTTATTATTTCAAAAGAGAATAGACTTCAAACATCAAGACATTGACTGTTTTGGAGTGAGATCTGTTTGGGGAATTGCAGCTGCAGCCTTGGGCCCTGGCTGTGCCCTTGGGACTCCTCTAGTTGCAGGATTGGTCCCCTCTATGTCCTGTGATTGCAAATGATGATGTGAAGCCCTGTGAACTGAACTAAATCCCTGCCAACTCCTTTCTGTTTCTTAGTAACCAATAGTCATTGTAAGAAGGTTTCCACTTGTGTGATGGCAAAGGCAAAGGCTGTTCCCAAGTGTTTCTCGTGTAAGATACTTGAATGCTGTTTGCAGTGTCAGTGGGTGTTGGTGAAATCCTTTGGTGTTGGTTCTTTATCTTCTTTTTGTCAGATTAGCTTGGGGAAATTTGGTGTCAAAAGCCATGGATAAACTTCAAGTCTTTTTACTGTTTCACTTGCCTGGTCAGAGATAAAAAGTACAGATCCTTTCCTTTTAGAGAACCTATCTATGTGAAAGGAAGCCAAATTTTCATGCACCAAAAAAAGAACCAGGTCTACTTCTTTTTTTCCCCCAACTTTAATGTCACAAAGGTTCTGCCACTCTGGTGGGGAAGATGGTGGAACATTCAAAGTGCCTCATAGGAAGTCCAGCAGTTCAGCTCTTACCACCGGTGATCCAGCTGGAAATGGACTCCATTTTTCTGCTGGAGAGGAGGTCAAAAGCCTTTCTTTATGACGCTAAACATCACATACACTTGTGTGCAGCTGGCTGTCTTCAGCAGGCCAGCTGAATGCACTGTTTAGACTGAGGTTTCCTTTTGACTGGCAGCATGCCCTGTACCTATTTCTATGAAATAATTTTTCAAAACCAAACACAGAGTTGTTCTTAAGTCTACCTCTGTCACCCTGCCACAATACAGGGGACCTAGAAATTAAGGACAGTTCTTTGACTCCCGTCTGTTGGGGAGCTGATTTATCACTGACACCTTCTCCAAGGCTGTTCCTGTATTGCTCAGAGGCCTACGTCTGTCTCTTGGTTTTTCTCAGCCACATCAAGATTTTCATTTGGTTATGATTCAAAAGAATGACCACAGATATTTGGGGTTTTTTTAATGGCAGAATATAATAAGGTGAGATATGCCAGTTGTTGTAACTATCATTTTAGGAAAAGAAAAATACATCTTTGCTAGGAATTTTTCTTTTTAAGATGGTGGAGGTTTTATTGCATATGCTGTTTGTCCAGCACTTATTAAAAGAAATTTGAACGGTAGTGCTGGCTGGGAGCATCTTTAGCCAACACAAAACCTTTTTTATCAATAGGGTGCACATGTAAATTATGAGAAAATAGAGCTCTACCTAATCTCTATCTCAGAGATCCCTTATAAGGGTTTCATCAGAACATGCAAGTTAGAAATCCCAATAACCAACTTTGCAGCAATGGTAGGAGGCTTTGAAATCTATCCATGGCTCTCCAGAGAAATGACTTGCTTCCAAATGAGCTATCCCATGGATGGAAATGGACAGTTTACAGTAGATTTATTCTCAGGCTAAAAGCAAAGGAGAATCATCACAGCTATTCAGAAAATAGACACATAATTTGCACTCCACTGCAGCAAGTAGCACACAGCAAAAGCTGCAAGGTGGGAAGGAGATGGAGTCTGAGATGCCCAGCTTATGCTTATCCCTGAAATATCACAGAAGCTGTGCTGCCCATGGCTGGGAGGTAGGCAGGCCAGCCTGATCTCCTTGGCTTCTACCCTGAGTTGTTTGTTCAAAGCACTTTTGAGAGGTTTGGTGATGGGCTAAGCACTGTTTACTTTCTCACACCCAATTTTGGTGTGTACAGGGATAAGATATGAACATGCAGTGCCCAGAAATTTGTTCTTTCAGCCATGGGATAATTTTTCCTTCACCTTGGAGTCTGTCTTTGACTGCAATGTGAACCAGAAGAGTTTTGCAGTAGCTCAGTGGCATTCTGAAGTTCACACTAAACTTTCTGTTCTTTCTAAGAATAATAACAATGGCTAACAATGGATTTTTCTGTGTGGGCTGCTTTCCTCTTGCAAATCTCTCCAGCATTTAAATGAAGATACAGTAGCCACTGTTCACATATTAATCTCCTTGATGACAAAGCCACCTCTTTGTTCTGGTGTCTCTCCTAATACGAGTTACACCATAAAATTTGTATCTAGGGTTTGCTTCAATCACAGTCTTACATTCCTGAGACACTGATGTAATGCAGATTGTTCAGAAAGATTGCTGTGTGCCAAAGTAACTGTTCCCAAGGTGGAGTATACTGCATACAGCACTATAAATTATCAAATAATGAAGTTCTCCTGTTGCATTTTCAAAGCTTCATCTTAACAGGCTGATTTGTGGGTGAAATTACTAAAAATACTGCCTGATAGTTACCAAATCTTATCAGTGTTTAACCAGTTCCTTGTTTAAAGCAGAACTTTAAGCCCAGCATTGCAAATCCCAGCCTTGCAGACAATTATCCTAAGACCTAACAGAGTTTTGAGAGTCCTTGACTCAGGGCCAACTCTGAGACTTTTTTTGGTTGTTCTAGCTGACACTTTATAATCTTTCTGGCAATCTGCAGTTACAGTTTGCTTAATAAAATGTGCCTGGAAAACACTTGAAGGTGTTTCCTGGTGCAGTTATCTCAAAGATCAGGAATCTGTGACCAGAAGCCTCACACCACCTCCAGGGACCAGTGTGGAGTGGTGGAGGTGATCCAAGTTTGTACCTGTGGCAAATTTGTGGGATGATATCCAGTCTGCTTGCAGCAGAATTTGACCACTAACTCACACAACATTGCTGGAGATTACGAATGAGAGTGTCCAGATGCTCCTGGTGGAACATGCCCAAGGGTTCTGCTTCACCTCTGAGAGGACAGGTCAGATCCAAACACCTGCAAAGCATTTGGCAGTTCTGTAACTGGAGAGTGAAGGTCAGCAGTCAGGTTTGTGCCACAGTGAGTTAGCACAGTAAGTTTCTTCTTATTCAGGAGCTGTGAATGCAACCCCCCAAAGCCATCAATCAGGATTAGAAATTACACAAGGAGAAAAATCTGGTGTGAGACCAAACCAAACAGTCTCCAGAACTAATACTCTATTAATAGTTTACACTTCACTTTTACTATTGTAAAAAGTAACATAAAAGCATTAAAAAGTAACATATTTCCAGGTGGTGTTTCTCTCATGGCACAGTGATGAAATAAGTGTATTTATGACTTGAGCTGAGTCTCCAGCACAGCCCCAGGATTTGCTCACCTCTGAAGCGGTGTGACACACTCCTGGCTGCTGCTAGGTCAGGGGACAGATCCAGAGTTCACTGAACTTAATGACTGCCTTCCACTAAATTGAGAGTAACTTTGTCTCCAAACCCTGCATGATTTAGCTCTGGGCATTTGTATCTCATTTAAAAACTAAATTAGTAAATAGTCCCCTAGTAGATACATTAAATTACCTGAAACTTGGGCATGTTCCAAACTGGCTTCCTAACAGGGGTGTTCAGGGGGGTCTCAAGAGCTGTTTCCCTGTGGCAGACTGTCACTGGTCACACTTTCGCTGTGTGTTCATGTCTTGAGTAGTTGGTGGTTGGGTTTATAAGCAGCTGCATGGGGTGCAGTGAGGATGTTTGATATCTGAAACACTCTGTATTGACTGTGATTTGGTATCTCTGCTGATGAAAAACCAGCTCCTGGCAATGTCTAGAATAAAGCCCAACATCTGTTTGCTCTGATTTCGTAACAGATTTCAGTATTAGCTTTGAAAAATTGACCCTGGAAGTAATGTTTTTTCCTGGTGAAGCCCAGACGGGAACAGCAGCTGGGAGAGCCCCTGCTCTGGCTTCTGTGCACAGACAAGGTTTGAGCTCTGCTGCCCCTCTCTCTGGTTTTCCTTCAGGGATGAATGAACATTTCTGAGATATCCTGAGTAAAGGAGGAGTGAGGAGGAGCAAATGCAAAGAGGACTGAACTGAAGGGTCAGATGAAAGTGTCATTCAGATACAACAGTCAGTGAAAGAGAAAGCCTGTCCGGCCCAAGTCAGCTGCCCACCCTCTGCACCTGATGAAACCCAAGAGCTCAAGCCTTACTCATGAAATGAATATTCAGGAAATGAATCTACCATCTGAGACCCCAAATCTGTCTGCCTCCATGTCACAGTGGCAGGAGAATCACTTAGTCCTGAGGTGCAAGGGGCTGTCACCATCCTCCTTTGAGTCCTTTCTGTATCAGCACCGCAAAAGCAGGGCTGTTCAGCTGCACTTTTATCCCTAAAATAGCTCCCTGAACACTGCTAAGTGCTAGAGGAATCACTGCTCCTTGTGCCAGCACTTCTCCAATCCATTGCTCTAGACAGCCCACAATTCCCATAAAGGCATCACTGACACAGAACAGCTTCACAGAGCCCTTTAAAGCAAGAAAAGTGGATGAGAGAACATACAGGATAAGCTGCTTAACATCTAAGAGAAAGAGGACAGCAATAACCCCAAAAAGGTGCCAAGTGATAAACTGCAAAGTTTACTGGGTGGCCAATTAGAAGGATTAGAAGCCATGGTTGTGATGAGATTAGTGTCATCTACAGAGGCCTCATTCAAAGTCCAGTGAAGGCAGTGAAAAAACTCTGCCTGGCTCTTTGAAATGGGCCCTAATGTTCCACTGCTTTATTATTTAAAGGCACCACTTCCACCCTATGGAACAAATCTGTAACTCCATGTGTCTCCATGGTGGGGGAAAACAGGCTACATTTCCTTATAGCTCCTGCTTATTCCAGTTGTATTCTATGAGTCAAAATGGCCTTAGAAAAATTGTTTAGAGGTGACCAGTGGTCTGTCCCTGAGAAACTTCCAGCTCTGTTATTGCATTAAATCTCAGCTGTTGAATTCTCAGCAGCTTAGTGCAAGGAGATCATTATCTCCTCCAGTATTTTTGTACAAAACTGAAATGTAAGTGAAAACAAGCTTTTTTCCTTCATTTGTCCCACTAATTCCCTCTGTTCAGTTTTAGCATCATCAAAAATTTTGTGGAAGTGAGTCCTTTTTGACACCACAGCCTTGACAGGGAGGACAAAGCAGGAGCATCTATTGGAAACATCATTTCAAATGTCTGTCTGTGCAGTGTTGCTCCTGACAGTGACACTTTGCAGTATCCTCATCCATCTCTGTCAGTACTGTAGGAAAACCAGGGTAATTTGAAGGGTGCAGATCTAATTAGAGCTAATTAACAAGCCTGAAGTCACAGCTGAGCAGCACGTATGCATTTCTGCTCAAATGTTAGTCATGACCACGCCTGTCACAGCAGTGAAAACTGGCTGCCAGCACAGGGATCTCATTTGGAGTGTTTCTCACTCAATCCCCAGCCTGGAGTTGAGTTTCTCATGGGGAGATATGGGATGGCTGATCTTGGCTGGCCCTGCTCTGCTCTCATTCACCCCTCTTTTGTTGCTGTAGGTTACATCGAAGCCGCTGTGATCCCTGCAGGTGCCCGGCGGATCAGAGTGGTTGAGGATAAACCTGCTCACAGCTTTCTGGGTAAAAAGACAAAAGAAAAAATGTTTTTATTAAAATTCATCTCTGTTTTCTTTTAGAAATAAAACGACCTGTAAGGTTTGTTGCTGCCAGGGAGGGCCTGGTGATTTCAGTCTTGCTGCAATCTCTGCTTTTGTGGCTTGGTTTCATGATGTTTGCTTGATGTGATAGTATGTGACACTTAAAGGCCTGTGCAACCTGGAAGGACCGGAGAGTACTTTTGTATATAGACAGAAGAGTTTAGAACTTGGCAGTGGGTTGTGCAGAGCTGCCAGGAGCACACAGCACTTCAGGAGGGAGTGGGGAAGAGAACAGTGTGTTTAGAGAAGGGAATGGCAGAGGTACTGATAGGAGGGCACCCAGCTCACTCTGAAGCAGGAGGAGGACAGGGCAGCTGAAATCCCTCAGTAACCTGCTGCCATTTCCTGCAGCAGCACATTTTCACTGGATGCTGTCCTCAGGACCTGATCCTGCACTCTGAGATGGGCTTAGCTGCAGCCTCTAGTCCACTTGCCTCTATTTTATCAGGCCAAAACATTTGTTTAATTCTCTTGTTATTTCTACTTCTGCATTCCTTTAGAGGGGAACAGGCTTCCTCTCCCTCCTTTTCCTATTGGGAAAAAAGGTTAAGACATGGCTAATGGGTAAGATTTGCATGCGAAGTTGTTGTAGGGCAAAGTCTGTCAATGAATTTGTTGTTCAGTCGCTCATTGTGTAAATTAAAGGTCAGAATGGCAGTTGTAAAGTGCAGCCAATCAGTTACACAGAGGATCTGTCAGCCTGGTCTTATGCCTCTTCTCTCCAATGTTTGGGTCATTTCCTTCTGTGCAATAAAGGGTTTTACTCTTATCTACTTCTAGGGAGTCCAGGTCACAGAAGTGCTAATGCCCCATGGCCCTGAATTCACACAGGAAGCCTGTGGCAGAGCAAGGGCTTCAAGGAAAATTGTCCAAGAGCCAAAAAAAACCCCAGCATATGAAAGGTCCTTGGCACAATCAGAGCTGCTTGGCCATGGAATTGCTTCCAGAGAGGAAGGAACTCTGAGAGGATCACAAAGCTTGTCACAGGCTGTTTTGTGAAAGAGGAAGCTGAGGTGTTACAGCTTGCTCATGGCTATGCAGGGTGTCAGAGCAAAATTCAGACCTTGATTTCTGATTTCCACATCTTTTGCTTGTAATTCTTCATCTCCAGCCAAAAGGAGATGTTAATATCCAGAACGGAAATATAGGATGCTGCTGAAAACATTTGCATAGTGGTTGTGTCAGGATTTCAAGTCTAGTGCCAAAGTTGGCAGGATCACTGGGAAAGATGCTTGTATTCTCTTTCATTCCAGGTTCAGGGGGAAAAGAAGGGCAAATTGTGTCATTCAGTTGCCCTTTGGTCAAAACCATTGGCATTTGTGCCACTTGTTGGTAGGAAGCAATATCAGCACTGCTTCTATTTCCATAATGCTGTAGCCAGCCTGCCAGAGGATCCTGTCTACATGTGAGATGTTTGACATAGCAGAGCCTGGTGGAACAATGGGAGCCAGTGTTTCTTTGGGTTTTGAAAGTGCTCTGCCTTCTGGAAACCAGGCTTTTTGTTTGTCTTGGTGGGGTTTGCACACGGTATTTGGGCTTTGGCATATAGCAGAGCACTGAGAGTCTTATGTGGAGTAAGAGACTGCCCTTCCTTGAGGCAGCATAACCTTGATTAAAGCAGATGGTTCCCCACTGGGTGGTGAAGATTAGGATTGTGTATTTTTGAGAGCAGGAGTTGGCCCTGTGTGCATCACATAAAGATAGATAAAAATCTAGCTCTTTTAAAGCTTTGAGTGCTTTCAGCTCTTCGGTTCATGGTCAGGAGCCAGGAGAGCCTCTCTAAGCGTTCCAGGGTTTTCTCTTTCAAGGAACACTCAACACTAAGAAAAGGTACCCAATGTCTTGCCGAACTGAGATGAAGAATAGCAGCTGTGAGGTTCCAGTAGGACAATAAAGATGACCAAGAAAAAAACCCCAATCACTCCAATAAGGCTTTTAAATCCAGGTTTGAGTGTGGAAGGATTTTCTATTTCAGTAGCACTGACAAAGCTGAGCCCAATCAGGTCCTACTTCTACTCAGAACCAGGTACAACATTTTGGAAAGAAGCCCAGCATAATTTGGAATCATTATTCCATGTGCTGGGAGCAGTGTCTAAAGAATTTCCCTCCACCTACAGGCAACCCACGCTGGCTGCCTTGGCTGGCTGTAACTCTTAAAAACCACCTTGAACAGGAAATGCCTGGGCAGTTTGTGTCCACAGGCTGGGAAGCAAGCTGGAGGGACCCAAGGTGGAAATAAAGATCTGACTATTTGCCAGGTTTAGAAATTGATTGGTTAGTTCCTGCCTTCCAGCCAACAAGAAAAACAGAAGTTACAGGTTGTTGCCGGGGTTCCTATTCGTTCTGCTCTTCTACTGTACAAGTTTGAGTTTAGTTCTGTCACCTCTGGGGCTGGGCAGAGCCAGCCAGTGGTTGTGTGTGACAAAAGCCATTGGTGTTCTCTGTATCTGAGGCATGGAGGGTTTCGCAGCTGCAGCACTGATCTCTGCTGATGGGGCAACAGAGGCAAACTGTGGTTAAAACACTTTGGCCCAAATGCCCTGCTGACTCCCCAGTGCAATTCCTGCAATTCTCAAGGAGCACCTTTGGGAACAGGTCTGTTTCCAAACTCTCCATCTCCTCAGTCACTAAGGGAGTGGTGCTTGCAGCAATCAAAATCAAACTCTGCCCGCAAAAGAGGTTCACAAAGATGAAACATTGGTTTTCATCAGCAAATTATCTCACTTTGATGGTGAGCTGGAACCAAAGCATGGCTTAAGTCACTCAACCTCTTAGACAATTTTGAGCATGTGCTGGGATATCTTTCCTAGTCAGCCATGCTGCTTGGAGATAGTTTTATCTCATCCACAGCTTTGATTAGTTGTGTCCATGGCTCCTCAGGGCCAGTGTGGTGGCTGCTTTGATCTGCCTGGAAGCCACTAGGCCTTGGCAGAGGAAAGCAGTTGTGCTTCAGAATTGTGTCTGGAGCTTGCAGAAGGTACTTTGTAGATGAGGAACAAAGCAGGAAGAGAAGTGAGCCGCAGGGAGAGGCACACTGCTGCAGCATGCAAATGCCAGGACACCACTGTACCCCTGGGCTATGTGCCAGGGAGAACTTTCCTCAGAAAATACATTCTCACACATACCTCCCACTTCAGTTCCCCTTCACCCTGATTTTGAAACCTCTAATGGGACTGTGAGAGCTGTCAGGAAGGTTGTGTGCAGCAGGACAGATATCCACCTTTTCCAGGAATTCCCAGGGTACAGGTCCTCAAAAAAGGAACACACAGATGCAGAGAACATTGTGACCTCCACTTGCTCCAGACTCCACCAGAGCTTAGACATTAGAAATAGTATATATATCCTAAGCACACCCGGGAGAGTTTGCTAGCTATGGGGGCTTGATCCCAAGGGATGACAATGGGAGATTTCCTATTGACTTCCAAAGGCTTTAAACAGTTTCTGTTACCTTCTTGCAACACACTCAGTTAAGTGAGAGCAAATTTGTGTTCTTTACTGAAAGAAAATAAAATAGGCATGAGATGCTAGAGGTTAAAAAAACATCTTGTTAAAGGCTTAGCCAAAAGACACAGTTAACCTTGAACTAAGGAAGCCCAGTAACACGTGGGATATTCTGTCTGTCTGCTGTCAGGGCAGATTTGATCATGGTGAATGGATCTCCACAAAGGGGCCTGGCACTTTCTGCTGGAACAGGGTCTGCCAATTTTCTCTTCCCTCAGTGCATCACACCAACATCTGGATAACTCTGCTTCCGTTCTAGCACAGAAAACACATCAATCCCTAAATCAGTTTGCACTGATGAGTCAACAGTAATGTGATGCTCTTATGGCTGGAGTTGTCTTTGAGTGTTTGAAGGACATCAGTAATCCTGATGCAATAGTTATGCTGGAAGAAAGGACATACAGCTCCAAGTGTCTTTTCTTCTCAATATTCATCTTCCTTCTGCAGTTGGGCTTTCCGTGTTGGCCTTACTTAGGCACAGAGGCACAGGATGGATGTGACCCTACAGCTCCTGACCTTATGCATTTGTGTCCAGCACCTGGACTCTGAAGAGAAGGTGGCCAAGTTCACGTTTTGCCCACTGACCAGCACCTGCTTTGTAACTTGACTTCTCTTTACAGCTATGCCAGCTGAATGCTAATTTGTTCAATGTTTGGTTACAGAGCACACACAAACTTAGCATCAGTTGTGTTTTGCACTTGCAAATCTTCACGTGTGTATCAACACAGATTTGACTGATCTTTTTCTCAAGGAGAGTTTAGGAAAATGCAGTCTCAAAATCTGGAAACTGAAAGAAAATTCTGCTTGGAAACTAAATTGCAGAGTTATCATGTTGCATTTAAAAGGAGAGTTTAGAGATAAATTATCTATGAATTTTATGTTAATTCTTTGAAATACCTTCATTAACTGAAGTACAGAATATATCCAAGTAAGAAACATTACAATGGGCCATCTAAAAGAGGGGGGTGTCTTATTCTTTTAAACTCACATGCACTACAAGGTTTCTGCATCTTGTGCTTGAGGTAGCTTGAGACAAAGGCTCAGTAGTCTGTGTTGTAATTATAAATTTGCTTGCATTTCATTCTGTGGTGTTTGATTCATTCTAGCTTTAAAAGATTCCAGTAAGAGATCCATTAACAGCGACTGGAAAATTGAGCTTCCTGGTGAGTTTCAGATCGCAGGCACCACTGTCCGGTACGTGCGAAGGGGGCTGTGGGAGAAAATCTCTGCCAAAGGACCAACTAAAATACCACTACACTTGATGGTAACTTTATATCCTTTGTTTGTGTTTCTTAAGTGATGCAACAGAAAGGGTTTATATCCTAGCTGAAAGTTGAATTTTAATTGTTTGCTTCTTCACCACAATATTCTTTTGCAGCATTGCAGGGGCTGGAGAAGCCCTGCTCCCCACTCAAAAAGTGATGCTCTGTTCTGGGAGAACAGGTGGTGTCCCAGTCAGCTTATGTCCAGTGCAGAATACCCCTTTAATGTGTCACAGACAATAGGACAGGTCCATTCTAGAGGATGTAGGTTCCCAAGGACCTTTCTTATTTCTTCGACATACCTGATCACACACATAAAAGCTTATTGGTTGAAATGTCTTTTCACGTTTTGCCAGAATGTATTCTTTAAGTACTCTTTAAGTACTCTGTTCTCTAACAGAAGAAGTGCAGATCTAGTATGCACAGATGATATATGTGAATTGGAATCAAAGTAGTGATGTAATTACACGCAAAAATGTTCTTTGTTTTCTCTATATTGCTTTTTCAGTTGTATGTAGTTTAAGGTGTTTATTGACATTTTTTCCTAATGTTCAGCATAGTCCTTCTGTTAACCCAGATTGGTGTTTTATGGAGAGCCATGTGGCTGAACATGAATGAGAAGTCCATGGGGGTGAGAAGAGCAGGACTGTAGTCCCAGAGCTGTCACTAGTGGGTGATGGGTTGGCCCATGGGCCAGTCCCTTAATGCTGGTGTAACCTTAACATTTGTATCTGTGAGACAGCTGTAATGATGCCTGTCTTCTATATCTGCAGAAAGCTTTACAGGTTCTATAGAGAGCTTTGCATAAAATGATTTTAATTTTTTCATTGTTTCCTGTAACTTTTTTATTCTATTCCATTTTTCTCTGTGCTGTTTCTTTTTCTTGTGAATTTTGCCACGTTTCTTCTCTGAAGGTTATCTGTAAGCACTGCTAAAAATCAGCATTCTCTCCCTTTGCTCACCTGATTTTTTTGGCTTGCTGATGTTCATTGTGCAACACTTCCTGACCCAGTTTGAAAAGCTCCATAGATGCCTGAACTTTTCACATGCACAAAAAGCTGGCAGTAATACTCTGCTTTGTCAGTGCTTTCTTGGTGTCAAAATCTGCTGCAAAGGAACATGAGTTTTGTCTTTGCTTTCTCAAACAGATGAGTGAGTTTTCAGGCTCAAAGACCAGTGTAAAGCTGTATTCCAAGAGGTTACAGCTGGAACAGTCAGAGGTGCAGGGCTGGGGACACCAGCACCTTCCTGGCTCACCCGTGTAATTCAGGGTGTGCCCACTCAAAGGAGGTGGATACAGGCACCTTCTTTACCATCACATCAGCTTCTGCTTGACTTTGGCCTTAACACGAGCCTTCCCTCCTGAAACCAGGACTCTGACAGAATATCTTGTACTGCCAAGGCCTTCCTCACCTCCTGTGAGAAACAGGAGTTGCACAGGTACCGTTTGAGAAGATGCTGTGCAGGGTTCCTTTGGCAGCTCTTGGAACCTTCCAGCACATTACTTGGTTGAGGACCATGCAGTAAAATCTGGTATTGGCATTTTGTGAACCTCAGCATCAGCAGAGCTTTGGTTTTAAAGAAATGCTCATTTCCCCTTTGTTAAGGAGCAAGTAGCTAACATAGAAAGCCAGTGATTATGAGCTTCTCCACGAGCATCCTGTCCAGATACAGACAGGCCCTTTCAGCAGACATAAGCAGAGGAAATGTTTGTTCTTCACCTTCCATCACAAAAATGATTAAAAATGAGGAATGTGAAAATTACCAGACCATTAAAAAACATGTGGTTTTAAATCACTGCCAGTGGTAAACAAAGCACACATGAAGTCTTTGCTTCAAATCAGATACAAATCTTTTCCTTGATACAGGGTGGTGGGTTTCATTCTTTCAGCACAAGAAAGGCAGGATGGTTACCAGTTCCCTCTAAATAGAAAACTGTTGTTCAAACAGTGGTGGAATACACTGGACTGACAAAGAGCCAGAAGCTTCAGTCAATCCATTGTGACCTGCATTTGAAACCAATTATACACACATACACACACCCCCCAATTATATATGGCTACGAAATTGCATGAAATTGGTTTCATATGGGCCTTTATATTCACTAGTCTCGCACCCATATTGAGATAATAAGGATTTCTTTTTAGGAGCTGGTTTTTAATACTTGAGGCATTTCTCCAAGTGCATTGCTGTGTGTGTATTTCTTGGAGAAACTGATGTTTGTGTAACTAGGCCTGTGCTAGTCCTCCTCTTGCAACAGAGGACAACCAAACACTCCCAGAGCAGAAAGAGGCTTTAGACATGGCTGACTGATCAATTCTGTAGAACAGGAGTTTGTATCTCTGCACTTCAAGAAAGCCAGAGTAGGGCTCGAGCTCTCTGCCTCTATCTACCTGGTATTTGAATTGTGTTTTTTAAACCAACATTCATCTTTGAAATTGTAATGATAGCTGGCTGGTTTCAACTCTAGTATTCAGTCCTGGTCATGAGGCTCCCTCTGTAGCTGAAGCAACATCATGTCTTTGTTCCCCACCTCCTCTGGAAGAGGCTGTTCTGCCCAAGGTTCTGCCCTGTGCAGAGCAGCTCATGGGTGCTGTGTGTGGAGCCCCCACCAGTGCTCACAGCACAAGCTGCCAGGACCCCTTCTTTCAGCACATTTGTTTGGTAAACAAGCTCCTGACAACTTTAGTGAGATAATGGTTAAGTAGGAATGATTTGTGCAAATCTGAAGGGGAAACAATTATTGTTGAGAGAAAATAGCATTGGCAAATTTGCCTTTTTTCAAATGGGCAGCTGCTTGCTCCACTTATGAGAGCCCTGCTTAAAATACCTTATTTGATAAAGTATTGCTCCTATTTCAGTATAGGTGGCAAAAGCCAGCAGAATTCACCTGTGTAATGCTGCTCAGATTATGGGATAATAAGTATAAGTAAGTTTAAAGCCATAGCCTGAACATTACAGTAGTACTTCAATGCATTTGTTAATAGTGTGGTAACTCAGATTACATGGACCCCATACTCCATGGGATATCTTCCAGTCAGTTCTGATCAAGCCAGGGAAAGTGAGAGCCAAATGAAGTTCAACATGTAAATCAAAACAGGACCACTACTCTCATCTGCCTACAGTGAAAACATAAATATTTTTCTCTGCTCCTTTGTGAGTAGTCAGTGAATTTTGGAGTAACAACACTGGAGGCATCACAAGTGATTCCATAGGAAATAGCCTGCTGCTGGGAGTAGGTTTCACCTTCCTCTGGTAATATGCTGGGTTGAAAATGTATGTTGCCAGCAGCTGTATGATATGGCTGTTGCTTGTCATCCACAGTTTTCTGAGACATTAAAATCCTGCTGCTACAGCTTGTCAGCAGAAATAGGCACACTTACCTTGAGTGCCACATTTACCAGGAGACATGGGACATCTTTTGCATCAGTTGTTTTTGCTCTGAGAAGCATCACCTTGTTCTTTCAGATGTTTAACTCTAGATGCTCTTTTATATAGTTGTTATATGAAAAGTACTGATTTAATACTTCCTGTTGTTTTTCTCTTTGGATAGCCAGTGGCCTGCTGATCACATGTGAGGCTGAAAGTTATGCCTTGAATCCTAGGTTTATACTCTTCTGTGACTGCTTTAAATATTCACAAATCATAAGGAGTTCTTGCTGCTGCAGTTGCCCTGTTTTACCAGTACCATTGTAATTTAAGTTTTCTAGCTAAAGATTTGGTTGCCTTTCACAAGGTATTTATATTTTAGGATTTTTTTCCCGAGCCAGCATTTCCAGCAGTGCTATCTCCCCAGCCTGTTGGCTCTCCCAGCACAGTATGTTGTAACAGCCTCTCTTTTCCTGCCGAACCAGGTGCTGTTATTCCATGACCAGAATTACGGAATTCATTATGAGTACACCATCCCTGTAAACTATACTGCTGAAAACAGAAGTGAGCCAGAAAAGCAACAGGATTCCTTGTACATCTGGACACACAGCGGATGGGAAGGATGCAGTGTGCAGTGTGGAGGAGGTGGGGACACCGGGAAGCTTGGTGGGAATCCCTGTGTGGTGTTTGCAGGCTCCAGCCACAGGAGAGGTGCCAAGGCACAGTGGAAATTGGCCATGGAAAGGGACGTGTCCATAATGAACTCTAAATGAGAGCTTGTTCTCACCAGCTCTCCCAGCTCTGATCCCCGTCACCGCAGTTAATTTCCAGCCAGCTTTTTGGCAAGGACACTGCTCTGTCACCGAAGGCTGGAGCTGCACCTGGATTCCTGCTGCACGGATGGCTCCGGGCGCTGTGTGCAGCCCCGCGTCTCCGGCCCCCTTCACATTCCTGGAGCAGCGTCTCCGCAGGTGTTCAGGCATGCTCAGGGAAAGGCACTTCCTTCCCCAGGGCTGGAGCAGGGCAGTGCTGCTGTGACAGCTCCTGGAGATTTGCATCGGATGCTCCTGTGCTGGGTGTGTGTGCTGGGAGCCCAGGAGAACATGGCAAAGCTCCCTTCCCAGAGGATCCCTGTGTGTGCCCAGGCAGATCTGCTGAAGCCCTGGGGGGAGTCGATGCTGTGAAAGCAGAGACTGGTTTGTCAGACACTGTCCATTGCATTTTCAGAGCTGGAAGCAGTAGGTTGTTCCCTGAGGAAAACTTACTTGGATCATTTCCAAGCATTCTGGGCAGTCTTTCTTCACCAACAGACCCAGTTATTTATGATGTGACATGGCAGAAGGAAAAAGCTCATCTTCATATTTGCAGGCTCACTGCCCTCAGTGCAATGAAATTACAGATTTTTTTCTGTAAATGGAACTTGTAATAATTTTTAAGCCATTAAACCCTCACATGAGTGAAAAGGAAGTTTGTTTGCAGCTCTTCTGATTTTTATTGTAAGACTGCTACATATTTGAATCAAATCAGTGTCTGCCAGGATGGCTTCCACCAGTAGTAGCTTGATAATTGGTCTTTTAGTTTGGTTGTCCAATTCTTTTACTACTTAATCAAGCTGAGAAGGGACTTTCTCCCTTACATACAATTTTTTTATTAACAGAACATGATATTTTTTTTTTATTATCAGCTGCAGATTGTGAATAAACTCAATTTGATGCAGACTCAAGGTTAGAAAGCAAACCTGAGCAACCAAAATAATCAGCAGTAAGGCAAAGTCACACAATGTAGGAGTGGCACTTTCCTTGTCACATCTGGTCACTGTCATGCTCCCTGTGGCACAGCTTTCCTCATGCCACTCAGTGGAAGGCTGAACCTTGAGGGCCACATTGGGTGAAAGAAACTCCTGATGCACAGCTGATGTGAGAAATGCTGACTCCTCCTGAGATGCCTCCTGCCAGCAAGGGTTTTAATGTATCTGGAGGAGCAGAAGATGAGAAATAATTTATTTTGGTGGCTTTCATTTGTCTTTGTGAAACATGAACAAGCCCAGTTAATGACTCTTGAACCTCGGTCACTGCTTTTCATCCTGACTTCCTGCCTGGGGAGCAGCAGGAGGCAGCTGTCCTGTCATTATCAGTCACTTGGTGTGGGAGGTCGTGTGGCTTCAGCACATCTGCCTGAGGTGATGGCAGGGCACAGCTACCTGTGGAGGAGGAACCAGAAATGTAAACAAATTGTTTTCAAGCTCGTTTCCATGTTAAACACTCGAAAGAGAAAACCCAGCTTTCTGGTCCTGTGAAATAATCAATTGCATGATCATTGAAGAAAGATTTGTGGCTTTTCTGAAAAGAAACCAACCCAAAACATGCCAGTACAAAAGTTAGGCAGAAATGGAGAATAAGATTTCTTGCAGAGATGGTAGAGTACATCTGGTAGAGAAAGCAGGGGGCTCCAAGCTTTTGAATTTTGGTTAATGAGTGGACGTGATTTTGTTCAGAGTTCTTTCTGATTTGGCTTGCAGGTGAGCGGAAAACCATTGTGTCCTGCACTCGGATCGTTAACAAGACCATGACGCTGGTGAATGACAGTGACTGCCAGCGAGTGACCCGCCCCGAGCCCCAGGTCAGGAAATGTAACACACACCCCTGCCAGTCACGGTAAGGAGTTAAAAAACCACTAAAAACCAATATCCTTTTCTTTCAGAAACTGCCCCTTTCCAAAGCCTCCATCTGGTGAACACAGTGAAAATGTCTCAAAGTATTGGGACACATTGTTAGCGGCAGTAAGCAGCTGTAATACTCATTTCCTTTTGTTGAGCAGGTCAGATATTCATTACCTCAGACAAAGCCCATTTAATTTGTGGTCAGTAAGGCCAGATTCCATGCAGGCTGCCTTCATGCATTGTTTGGGGATGGTTTTCTTTTCCCCTTGGCTGCCTCCTGGGAGACAGAACAACTTACAGTATGAAGTTAGACAAGAGTACAGTGACCACATATCTAGACTTTTTTAATCAGCACAGAATGGGGTCTGATTAACTGTCAAACAGTACTACAAAAACCCTGAAGTCAAGAAATTAAATTATGATGAAACACATTTTAGATGCTTTCCTCTGTAAGGGTGTTTTTCTCCTCAGTAGTTATTAGAGACCTCTAAAAATAATAAAAATAATCCCTTTTTAATTTGGCAAGCACTTTTGGCTGAATTAGTTTTGATCTGTGTTATATTAAAAAAAAGACATTTCTGGCCAAAATTACAAAACATAGAAAGGTAAATTAATTTGTTCAGTTTGTTTGCTAACAAAACAGTTCACTTTTGCTCTGCAGTGATGTTTAGCATTGTAGAGAAGTATAGACACTCCAATTTTATAGTAGTTAGAATAACACCAGGATCAGGGGTTTGATCCCTGTATGGGCCATTCACTTCGAAGTTGGACTCAATGATCCTTGTGGGTCCCTTCCAACTCAGAATATTCTGTGATAAAATCAATTTCAGATAAAACTGAACAATACCTTAAAAAGCATCTTCAAACCAACCTGCTGGCTCCTGCATCTTGGATAATCAGACAAGCCAGGGAAGTGCACCTACAAAGCTAATCCTGCTAGCAGGAACAATGGGGGAAACAGCATGCTTCCTTCTCATTAGACCTGCACTCTGATTAAAGTGCCCTGGAGCAGAGAAATGCAGTGTCAGGTCATCCATCAATAAAGCTGGATCAGGTTTCGGTTTGTCTGCACTGCCTGCTATTGCTGCTGCACAATATTGGAGCTGTAGAGCTTTCAGTACTGAAAGGTATAATGAGATACCCTCCTGGTGTGTGAGGAGAGCCAAAATCCCAATGGCTTCAAGGAAACAACTGTCATTTCCATGAGGAAGTTCAGTGAGGCTGGGATTTCTGTCATGTCACTCTCTCAGATAGAAACAAGAAGCACCTGCTTGTGTTGCTGCCCTGGCATGGAGTATTTCTTTCAGACATTTTAGAAAGCTGTTGGGAGGAGACTGGAGTGAGCCCAGTATGGAGGGGTTCCAGGTGGCAGAGATGAAGAAAAGCAACTTAAAAAGTTCTGGAAGACACAGGCAGGTTCTGCCTTTACCGGCTGAGAGCAAGGACGGGAGGGCCTGGCCATGAGGTCTGTCACAGCCCTGAGACCCACAGTGTGCTCAGAGGGATCTCCATGACCCTGGGCCCCTGGGGAAGTCTCTTTGGTGCCATTCCACCATGGCATTGCTGCCTGTCCAGGGCAGTGACAGTGGGTGAGGTTAAATCACACAAAACCTCCTGGAAAGGATTACTCTGCTCCTGTACCCAGCTGGTGTTCCTTTGGGGAATTGGATCCAGCTCTGAATGTTATTCCAAAGTCTCTTTTCTTCTGTGTGGAGTCACCAGGCAGTTTATAGGCACAGTTTAGCACAGTTCTGCTCAGCTGCAATGAGCTCTGGCACAGTGGCACTCTCATTGGCCCATTTTTTTCAGAGCAACAACAGCAGACACTGAATGTGCTTAGAACCCGGAAAGGCCACAGAATCCTTGCTGATGATCTGATAGACCACACTCTCTCACTCCCTCCGTGTAGACTACACTTTCACACTTAACATGCTTTTAACTGGAAACATTTTCAGAAGCACATTCTCTGTGCCTCTGTAGAATTTAAATTTCCACTTGTGTTTGCCCACCCAGACATTAGAAATGCATGCTTAGCATATTCTCTGACCAAGAACATCTTAAAGAAACCATTCTCTTTCACCATGTCAATGCCTTTTTTATGAGCCCTGAATTTGTTTTAGGGTTTCAAGTAAAATTATTGTAGCATCTTGTTACAATGAGGTCCTTTCCCATTTCCACTCAGACCTAAGCCCTTCACCTGAGTTCAGAAGAAGGAACAATGCTCTCCTTTCTCTATTAAACCTGCTCTGTTTTGTGCATTTTGAACTGCATTTGCACTTTCCACTCAAAATTTAAGAGAATCACCTTTCAGAGTATTTATCTCTAGAGAGGGGTCTTCTGGCCTGCACAGGACTGGGTCAGAGGACACTCAGTCTCTGTTTCACTCTTGGATGGGTTGTGGGGTTTTAATTCACTATCTCACACTGTCCCTTTGTTTCCTCTCTCAATCCATGTATAACCTAAATTGCAAACTCTTTGGGATGGGGTGAGATCATATTGTTTCAGAGAAGGAAGAAGCTGTTGCTGTTGAGATTGTTGTAAAAATAAAAAAAAAATAGCCACATTTATAAAGTGATCAGAAGAAAAAAAGGGTATGTTATTAATAACAGTGTCTTTCTTCCAGCACGATCCCGAAGTGCTTTGTAAATTATATATCCCTTTGAACTTCAGCCACCTCTCAGGAGAGCCAAATAATGTAGGGCAGGGGACAGTACTTTCATAAGGCCAAGGAGAAGATTGGAATTCTCCAACTGCAACCTAGCATCTGAGAAAAACAAAGCAGGATTTAAAACTTGATTGGATACACTGACATGTTTTAAAATTAAACGTCAGAGAAGAGAATTTTCTTAAGGGTTTTGTTGAAACTGGCAAAAATAAAAGAATCTTTCATTCTTTATTATTGTTACTCTTTCACCTTTTTTAAAAAAAGACCTCTTTTTCTTATTATTTTATTTTTTATGTTCCTTGACCCTCTTTTTCCATTAAATTCTTTACAGCTTCCTTTCCTGTCCCAACTGCACCCTATTAGCACCTCTTTATTCTAATCCTTTGCCTAGCTCTTTAGATATTTTTTACAAAACCCCGCTGTAACCAGATGGAATCTGGATTCCTGCATGCGGCGCGTATGGGTCGCTTCCAGCACGCCGAGCACCAACCCAAATACACCGGCAGAGCCAGCCCTGGGGCTGGCACCAGACTCAGAAATCACAGATCACATCAGCTGTTTTCACTGAAAACACAGCTCGGCCAGTGGCCACACACTTCTACATGCATGGTTGGGTCTGTGGCTATGAAACTGCTCCCCTCCAATGCAGGAAAGGGACCAAAACCACACAAAATTCCCCAACTGTTGGACTTGTAATGGACTGTGTGCAAATGCTGGTGATTTTTCTCCTCTTTGCTGTAAGAGGTTTTAGGAGAGGTTGAGTCCTTTCAGGGGCCTGCTGAATATTTGGTGTTCTTACATGGATACTGAACGGCAGCATAAATGCCAGAAATCCCTGGCTGCATCTACAGAAAACCACAGGATACCTTGAGCCCTTAGTTTTACTATTTAGGACTTGAAAATATCTCCTGAGCCCAAGGGTTAGTTTTCTGCTACTACTAGCAGCATATCATAGACTCCTTTCTATAAACTGTGTTTTTTCCACTGGCTTCTTCCCTCACTGGAAGGCTCTCATGTGACCTCGGTGTTCATGTGAGTCAGAACCTTTTATTTCCAGCCTAAGTTATTCACTGTAATTTTTCAGTCTTTTTTTTTTGTGCATCAGCTCTGTTCCTTTTCTTACAGAGCCTTTTCCCTCCCTTCTTCTCTCCCTTGGGCTATTTGCCACAGGATGCAACAAACCATTGTATCTCCTCCTTCCATCATTTTTCTGGGCTAAATCCATTACGTTAACTTCTTACTGCTTTCTTCATGGTTGCATCATATTTGTGGCTTACAGTCATTCGAGATGTTCTCTTCCTCATTTGTTTCATTGTATGACCCCCGCTTTAACCCAGAAATACTTGTTATTGGTCCCTGAGCACTCAGCCTTGCACTGTGTGCTGGTTATTTCCATTCTAGCTGTATTATTGCAGTACTCAAGGTTATTCAGTTCTTCCTGTATGACATCCTAATCCTCTGAGGCATTGACACTGCTTCTAGGCTTTGTATTGTCAGCATTTTCCCCAATTTTTCAGCAGTTTTCTTCTTTTTGTGCCAAGGTCATTAATGAGCATACTAAATTAGATCAAATGCAAGACAGACCTTTCAGGAAGCCCACTAGTAACTGGTCTAAATTCCTTTCATAACTGATATTCCTTTGCAGCACTAAAGGTAAGTGAGAGGCCAGCTCTCACCTCTCATATGAATGACACAATTATGTCCACATTTCCCAGCATGTCACCAGTAAGCATTTCCCATGCAGCAAAAGGAGTTCTTCAGCAAACAGATTAAATCTACCACATTTCCTTTGTCTGGAAAACCAGTTATTTTAGTCAGAGAAATGCAGCCAATGAGTTTTCGCCTGGAGGAAGCCTGTCTTGCATCCTTTTACTACTGTGTCCTTGATTATTGTTGCCCTCCAAATCAGCTCTAAAAGCTGGCACACTGCTGAGGTCAGCTCTGTGGTTACATGGATCACTTCCTTCCTTCTTTCTTCTCTTTCACTTTTCATCCATGGGCCGGAATCCAGCACCAAGCTCTCCAAGGGCTCACACACCACAGCAGTGCCCACTGGGGAAAAAGTCAAGCCAGTTCTAAGAGTCAGTCAAGGCCCAGTTGGCTCAGCACCTCAAAAACCTGTCCAAAGGTTGGGGTAGTGCCAAAATAATGGTGCCTCCGTGTGTGATGGTTGATAGTGCCCATTGCTTTGATTCCTAGTCTGATTTAAGCTCATGGTGTGTATCAATATGACCCTGCTGACTGAGAGTCCCTCTAGACTTCACCATATCTTTGTGATAGTGCTCTGTTTAACAGCCCAAGAGTACAGAAATCAGAATAATACAGAAATCAGTCTGTCTCCCTGATTCTGGGCTGTTTGCACCCCATTTCTATGTGTTCTCATCACAGGTAGATGGGGAGTGAAACAAATTCAGATTTATTTTGTGAAGTGGTAGTTTTGCAAGTACTGGAATTTTGGGGGGAACAATATGATGGAAAACTCTTTGAGAATTTCAGCAAATTACTCACAGAGCTGTACAGAAATTGCACTAAACTGGAGGCATGTGGATGTTTGTTAGATGAAGGGGCTGAGCTGAACATTTAATGGCTCCAAATGTGTCAGTCCTTTCATTTATGGAGTCAGGCTCTTTTGGAGCCTGTACAAATGTTTATCGTGCTTAAGGTTCAATGCCAATAGGTTCAAACCCTTGTCTGTGCCTTGTGCTGAGAAGTATCTTCAATGTGCCTTGGATTTGGTTACATGAAAAAAAAAAAAAAAAAAGGAACAGCCGTGGGGAGGGTTTCATTTTACCCTGGAAATCTGGCATAAATAGTAATGTTAGCACCCTCTGATCCAAGGAGGCACCACGTAAGAGCTCATTTTGAAGTACTTCCCAAAGCTGGAGTTGGGATCTCCAGAATCAGCTTGAGCTTAATGAATTTGCCAGGAGTGCGCCGGAGCAGCTGGAGCAGGGAGTGCTGCGCTCTGGTGGCAGCTCCTCAGGGACACTGCCCGCAGCAGGGCTCCCACGGGCCTTGCAGGAGCAAAAGCCAAAATTCTGCAGAGCAGAAAGCCTGACACACTCCTGGGCACCTTTATGAGGGGTGGCTGATGTCCTGCTGTGTCAGATGGTGGTGATCCCCATCCACCAAAGGGAGACAAGAACTCCAGGTTGTAGGCAGGTCTTCAAGTACCAATCAGTGGCTAATTAGCCAATGATCTTCCAGCAAATCCTGCAACTCAGTGGAGCAGTTCTGGGCGAGAAGGCTGGGGAACACAGTGTAGAATGAAGAGTGCTTACTGACTACTGCTAAATGCTTTACATCAGACAATCCAAGATGACTTGCTAGAGCAGGAGTCAGTTTGGCATTAATTTTCACATGGAGTCATGAGACGGGTCCCTTAGCTTTGGTGTAAACACCCAGGCTGGCTTACATCATGTTCTTTCCCAGTGCAGTGTTTGACTAAAAACCTTGTGGTTGACCATTGCCTTGTTTAAAAATGTTAAATGATCTGTGCTGCTTTGTTTTGAGGCTCTTCAGGCCAAGTGCAGTTCTAACACACAGGAGAGGATTAGCAGGATAATCTAGCAAAATATTTAATTGTGAAATCCATTCCTCCTGCTGCCTGCTATAGTTATCTTCACAGTTTGCATCCTGTGGTGGGAGCTGAGAAAAAGGCACTGCTTTTCTGGAAAGGCAGGAAGGGAGCTGAAAACCAGTTACCCCATTAAAGCTACACCAGCCATGAAGGTGGGTAGGGGGAAACTCACTGCAGAGGAGCTGTGAGAGTGCTGGAATTCTGTCTTTTGGTGGAGTGGGGCAGCTGCCAGCAAGCAGGACACCCTCTCACACACCAGCCCCACACTGAGCCCTCCAAAACTGAAGAGATCTGCTCATTTTGGGGAGGAGAAGAGGGAATACAATGGCTTCCATTTAAAAAAAGAATTTCCCAAGGTGTATGTAAGTTCTAAAACATTGTTCCATGGCTAATCTTACTGGTGGGGGAAAAAAATAAGCTGTCAAAATGATAATCACTAAAGAAAAAAAGAAACCTGTGTGAGTGAAAGCTGGCAAGTCTGTTAGCAGAATGACTACTGTACTGGAAAATTACTGAGCACTGTTTATAAAGGCAATCAGACAGGAATGTTAGTCTTGGAGTCCTACTTTCGACATCAGCAGCTGTATTATTCTACTAGATTCCTGGTACTTTTCTCCAAAAAAAAAAAAAAAAAGCCTTCTAGTGACTGGGTGTGGCACAACCTGTTCCCAAAAGACAAGATTCACCTGACTGTTTTGAACCCCGTTTAGCAGAGAGGTGGTGGAGAGCTTCAGGGAGAGGACAATCCAATAGCAGAGTGTGTGTATGTTTCATGGAAAACACAATTCCATTTGTAAAGAGAGTTTTCTTCTACATAGTCGAGTATGAGCTTAGTTTGACAGCTCTAAGCAAAGTATATCTGTCAGTTCCACATGACTGATTCTCAGAAATCTTTTCCAATTCTCTGTGCTAAAATTATCCAATGTGAAATCCTGGCCCTGCTGAAAGCTGGTCTGACTTTTGCCTAAATCAGTAGAGCCACAATTTCAACCAGGTGCCCCAGAAAACTAAGAGTGACTTAGACAGGATTTTGCATCACACACTGGTGCTAAAGACAACCAGGGCTAACTGGGCATCAAGTTATCCTTACCTGTACATTAAACTAAAAGGTATTCAATAAAATCTATTAGAAATAGAACCCTCAGATTACAGGGCTTTAGATATGTTTCTGTCACAAGGACTTTTTCAGACTTGTTTTCTAGGTAATTTCCTCTGATGCTTTACTTGGCAGTAGTACAGGCTCTGGTAGTAGTTAAGTGCCAGCTTTAAAAAAAATAGGTTTAATAACAAAAAAAAATGTGAAACATGTCTTTGGCTATTACTGTGAAAGCAGGGAAATAAATGTCACTGTAGCATTGGGAACAACAGTACCCTGTAGGTAGTGAGGGGATGTGTGAGCAGGGTATGTGTAGTTAGTGGAAGAGAACTCACGGTTCTTCTGCAGGGCTCAAGGCAGAAACAACCAGGTGAAATTTAATGGGCTGCAATATTTGCCCCAGAAGATGTAATGGCTTTATGTTATAAGAGGTTGCAAATCTCTGAAAAATGACCTCATGTCTTTTGATTGCACTCCCTTACCCCCATCCTTCAGCCTTGATCTATTTTATCTTCCTAACATTTTTTTCCCAAATATTTAGCTGCAATCCCTCATTTGGAGACATTAATCTCCCCTGGGTTTATGTATGTAGTGCTGTAGACAACTTTTTTTCCTAGAAAATGTAGGAGTCTTAGGCAAGTAGGTAGAGTGGATAATTCAAGGTTAATGACTAATCCAGTCCATAGAAAGATCAAATGATGAACTGAATCTCCAAAAGATATTTCAAGTTTGCTCCAGGGGCCTGCCAGATGAGTGTTGCCAAAGAAGTTTAGAAGAACTCCCAAATCCTCAGAAGGGATACTGAGAGGTCAGAGGTTGAGGAAGACTCAGAAGACAAAGATTTAGAGCAGCCCTCTCAGGTTGCATGTTCTGCCCATCCCAGCTTTTTGATACTTTTGAAAATCACACCCTTCTGGGCATATTTTAGCTAGAAAGACAGCCACTGACTGGGGTAAAATCTCTGCTTAAAAGCTCATCACTTTCTTCTGAATCTAGCCACCAGCAGGGATCACTTAGCTCTTGAATCTTCTGTAGAGGTAAGATTACAAAAACTAATACCAGGGATAAAGCCATCCCTGTGGTTGTGAGGAGGATGAGTGTGTTTGTCACGTAAATCAGTGCTTGTTGGCAAAATGAGAGGCTCTCCAGGGCCTCCAGCTGGAGCACTCCCATGGCCCCACAGAAGACAGGTTATAACCTGGGAGGGAAAGACCAAACTGAAAAGAACTCTGGTGTCGAGCAATCCCTAAGATCAGTTTACAGGCTTAAAGTGTAACTGGAAGCCAGATGCTTTATATGATATACACAGGGCTTAGTGTACAGCAGTTAATTGGCTTAGTTAATAATACAGAGCCAGCCTGGGGTTTGGAGTTAGAACACTGGAGTTGCTTTTGACATTGTCATAAAAGAAATACTTACGTTTTTTTAAAGAAAATCACCCTTTAAGTAGGTCTTGTTGTTAAACACACTCAGGTGTGTTCAGAAGGTGTAATGACAGTGTAGAGACAAAAATCTGCCTGTGGTGTAATTTAATAGTAACCATAAGGTGATACTATTTGTACATCACATTTTTCTCCCCTGTGTGTATATTAGTTTTAGATAGTAACTCTGCTAGTAATCTTGCTGCAAATTCCTTCCAAAAATTTGAAACTGGCAGGAATTTTCATCTTTAAGCACTTTATCCATAAATCCCTTGTCTTTTCACGTTGGTTGTGAATGTTGTTGAAATACAGTTGCAGTGATCCTGGGTGTTACAGGCACTAAAACAATACTTTCAGCTGCCGGTGGAGGAGAGTTTTGGGGGAGCTGTGGGGATTCCAGGTACTGCCAGGACTGCATGTGAGACTCACCTTTACTTGTTTGCCAGATTGTTTTTACAAGCCATTGATCCAAGCACAGATTTCACTGAGGGAATGAAGTTTTGGGGTCAAAGTGATCATCCCCTTGGTGCCTTTAAAAATAACCTACTTTACTCGTATTATTATTATTCAGACATTTAATGTCACTTGTGTCCTGGATGAGAAAGTAAAACCACCACTTCAAAATAGCCTTTAATTTCTAAGTATTTCAACTATGACAGGCAGGACAGAGTGGGCTGTGAGGTTTCAGAGATCCCTTACAACATTGCCCCACTTGATTTGTTACCACAGGATTGGGAGTGGACATAGTGGATGGTGACTGAAGCTGACCACTCTAAAGAAAAAGCTGGAGATTGTGTTTTCAAACACAACTTTGTACTGGTACCCTGGGTTTCAGCTCTTGCCTGTGCAATCATTCTTCTGATGATGATAACACTTGTTTTTTCTGTGCTAATTTTCTAGTTACACTCTGTCATGTCTGTGCTGGTACTGACTAGAGACCACCAAAAACGGTAGAAACCAGGTGATTCCTCCCCTCCACAAGATCAACAAACAAAAAAAATTAGAAAGTAATTTTCCTTCCTGAAAGGAAAGCCATAACCTTGCTTCTTAAGGCATCTTGGAAATAGTTGGCATGCTGTGTGCTGCCCATCCTAAATGCAAGCTCAGAGACAGCCTCTGCCAAGAATGTATTTTTATCTTTTTTCCTTGCTTTCAGCCCCTTTCCCTTTTTCTTTTGCCAGTAGCTGTAGATCACACTGAGAGCCCAGTGCTGAAGTGAATATTAGCTGAGTGGAGCCTGGACAGAACCCTTTCCCTGCCCTGTGACTCACATTCAGCTCATAAAGCACAGTCATTTCATCCCTTCCAGACCTTTGTCAAGAGCTTCCTTCACTCATATGGAGAATTCCCTCCATGTTTACTCCAACAGGGCAGAGCCCAGCTGATACTAAGGGGCCTGGCTATTAATTTTCATGAACACTGATTTCTGCACTTCAGGGCTATTTTTGTCAGCCTTTCAGCCCAATATTTGATTTCCCAGCTGACATTTTCCCATTCCATAAGAGAAATACCAAGCCCTGCGCCATGGAGATGCACCAAAACTGCAGTCTGAAGAAACAGCTTTGGTGTCTCGCCAGCTGTTTTAGCCAACAGAAATTCACAGATGTGTCAGTCAACTGCTTTAATGCACAGGAGCATTTGAGCAGGGCCCTGTTCCACAAAAGACAGGTGGCCAGTCTGCCCAGTCCTGCTCTGGGCAGGTGTGACAGCACTGATGACTGTGCTGACAGTGAAGGCAGAAGCCATTTGGTTTGTCACACCAGTCATGGCATTTACAAATTCATTCATGACAGTTGCAGCAGGTGAAGATGTTTCTACAAATGGTGCTGAACTGATTTTCCCCCCTTCAGGAATGGGAAGATAGGAAACAGGTGTTTTGATTCATTTCAGAGATGTGACACAATGGCTTCAAAAGAAATGTGGTGAATAAGTTTCTCTACCTGGATTACAGGAGTCTCCAGCAGAATGAAATAGTATTTCTCAGCAGACCTGTTTTTGAGAAGTCTTGTTTGGGCCACTTACCATAGTAGACAGCCATTGGGTGACAAGTAAAAGATTCATGGTATGGGGGTACTAATCTGGATGCCAGTCCTAAATAACAGGCCAGAAGGTCAATTGCCTGGTGAGAAAGGCATGAGAGCCTTCCGGTGCTCAGTGGCTGCACAGCTATTGCTCCAGTCCCTCACTCCATCCAGGAATGCCCATAATTACAGAGAACATGCTCCTCACTGACAGATTGCAGGAAGCTACAGATCGATGCTGCTTGTCTTTTAGAAAAAAATGTCTTTCCCTCCATCCTTCCTCCTTCAGATCCTTCTTAGACACTTTATTCACTGCCTTGTAGCCCTGCTCTGGTGCTTCCAGCAGTTACTGCAGTCAGTAGAGCTGGAAGTCAGAAGGAGATATTCAATTGCATACTTACACACCAGCTTTACCCACTTCAGCTCCCGAAGAGGATCAGTGAGCTCAGGGTGGTGACAACACAGCACCATCAAAGCACCCACAAATCCAGGAAGACCTGCCCATTTCTCACTGGGTTTAAGTGAAGCATAATGTTTTATCCTAACAGTTTGCTAACATTTATCCTCTGGCTCCTTCCCAGGTGGGTGACTGGCCACTGGAGTCCCTGCTCTGCCACTTGTGAGAAGGGTGTCCAGCACCGGGAGGTCACTTGTGTTTACCAGCTGCAGAATGGCACCTACGTCAACACCAGGGATCTTTACTGCCTGGGCAACAAACCAGCCATGGTGCAGAGCTGTGAGGGACGGGACTGCCTGTCCATCTGGGAAGCATCAGAGTGGTCAAAGGTAGGAACTTCACCCAAAAAAGAAGCCGGACTGCACAGAAGTCTGGATTCACTGGCCTTAATCCATGGTTCTCATGGTCAGCATCCTCGCAGCACTGGAGCACTGGGCAGGACTCTCATTTGTTGAGATGACCAGTGAGGAGCTGAGGTTTGGTTTCCAGACTAGATAAATTAGTAAGGCAGAGTTTAGATATTCTCTAGTGACTATCTTTCCATCTGAAAACTCTGACCAAGAAGGAAAAATGTTTCACTGACCTGAGGCCAGAAGTGTAGTAACCCAGTAGGGCTCCATTTAAATGTGGTATGAACAAATACCAGGCTTATCAAGAATCTGCATGTTACAGGGAATGTACAGTCTTTGGGCCCTATCCAGCCTTATTTTGTGTAATTCCAGGAACATGAAAAAGCTGGTTATACTTTGTATAAAAGGTGCATCTCTGAGTAGTTGCAGAGCTAAGAAATTTTTCCCAAGTATTACGAATGCATTTCTGATGTAAATAATGTGTGGTCTAGACAGTTACCCTATGTTTTGTTTAGCAGCAGAGTGATCTGGGAATGTGCCTGCAGTTCATGACTAGGACTCAGCTAGTACAGGGCAACTTTGTCTGAACCCTGTGAGTAACAGTCCTTTCAGGATGCCTGTGCTCACTTTGATATTGTATTTGTTAGGCTCACCTGAGTGATGAGATCCTTTCACTCTGGGTGCAGGGTTGCAGCTCTACCAGCCTCATTCCAGCCTGGCTGTCCAGGAACAGCCCTTTCTGTGGGAAGAATTCCTCATTATTCACCTCTTTTTGAAACAGGGAGCTCCTGTTTAAAATGTTGTCAAAGAGCTTTTGCTAAATATTATTGTTAGAAATGTGCTTAGAAGTCACAGAAGCTCAGGATAGGAGGGATCCTGAGGAACAGTGTCTCCTCACAAACACAATGGGATTTCATTGTGTACCTCCTGGACAGGAAATCTTAGTTTGGCAAGAGAGATGATAGTTAAGTGAGAGCAGTGTTCCCTTTCAGTGGGGTGCTGGATCTGTTCACTGGTGCATGAGTTCTTTCATTGTAAAAGATGTGCAGAAACACATCCAAAGTTTTGGTAAGTTTTCTGATAGGTCTTTTGTGTGTTGTAGCTGTTCCCCTTTCAGATGATGCCCTGTTTATTTCTTATAACTAAACCAGCTGAACTGTTTATAGCTGAGATTAGGGTGCAACTCCTACCTGGTTTACATGTGGATTTTTTACTTGAGTCTTTTGCTAATGATCCCAAGTACTTCTTTCTCCCTTTTATGAGAGTAAGTTACAGATCAATGGAAATCTTCCATATCTGTGACCATGTAACTCCTTTGCAAATACACAGCATTTTTAGATACTTTTTTCTGGTTTACTTTTCCTTTGATACATTTATTTACTTTTGTTGGGTCTGTAACTGTGCACTTGTGATTTTAAATTTGTTGTCCTGGCCCATTTCTGCTGTTATGAAGCACAGTTGACTCTAGGACATGTTTGATGCTCTGCCAGTGTGAACCCTTCTCACACCTAGGACTTTCTTCAGTGGTAATCACTTTATTCCTTAGCATTTTAATCTCATGTTGTGGAATAAATATCCCTGTAATTGTATCATTTTATCAATCAATTTTCTGATATGTTTTTTTTTTCCTTCTTCCTTATACAACACAGTTGACTGCACTGATGTCTGGTCCCTGGTCAAAAATGTGTGTTTTCACAGTAAATTCCAATGCAATCTTCATTGTGGAAAAAATTAAATTCCCCTTGTATTGCCAAACAGTTGAGATTGTTTTGGACAAAGTACTGCTCAACCCATTTTTAATGATAAAAATAGAGGCTGTCAGGAGAAGGTGAATGCTTCTACTGTTAGAGGGCTAGAGTGAAAAAAAATACGGATTTCCTTCAGATAAAGGAGTTGTGTCTTAACTGCAAAGTTGTGTTGCTTCTTTGCAAAGCTTCATTGGATCTGACAAAGTAATTTGTTAATAATATAAGACTTAATGACCTCGAGTCGACACACAGAAAATGGGCATATTAATTTGTGGACTCTCTATAAAATCTATATATTAAGAAATTCTTCATGAAAACAGATGACTTGAGGAAAGGAAAAAAACTCCTAAAGAGGGTGATTTATATGTGACCACCAAAGATCTGTTGGAAACCTTCTTGCTCATGCTGTTTTGTCTAGGAAAGTATATGCAGTATTAATCTGTGAATGACTTAAAAGCTGTGGGAAGAACAAACAGTTGGTGTTTTTCCCAGACTTGCTTGTAAAACCTACCTAGAGATTTCTCCTACTGTGAAAAATACTCCCACTTCAGCTTGATTTACTTTGAGTATCTTGGACTGTTACAAAGATTTTTATATATTGTACTTTGTAGTCTGAGATGAATGAGTGCAACCCAGAGGAGTCCACCCGGGGGCCTGAGGAAAATGATACATAGTTTGGGAAAGTCTACCCAATTTGGGGCAAATTCATGGCTTTATGGTACCATTTAGGGAACTCCAGCCTGGGATCTCTGGCAAGCCATGCACTCTGAGCAGCCCAGCAAAGCATTTTGTGGAATTCTGCAAAGCTGGGAAGAATTCACCCCCGTGTCTTGCACAGCTCTACATTGTGCTCCTTACAAAGATGTTACATCCATAAGGGGGTCACGCCATGAGCAGCCCACAGTAAATTAAGTGGAAGGTTTCCCAGATTTTCAAGAAGTCACTTTGTAGTGCTGTGAAGTATTTAAAGGCATGTCTGTTTGCTTGCCAGCTCATAAACGCTTGTCATTCACGTCCTTAACAAGGCCAGCAGGTCAGAACTGCCTGGATTGTGTTTTTAAGACAGTTAGACAGGCATGCTGAGATTTGTCCATTTGATGTAATTTATATCAAGCTGATGCTTGTTTCCAGCATAGACCCCCTGGATGGAGAAGCTTCTTGGAACATGTTCAAAAGACCTCACAGAATATCTCATATCTTCACTATTTATTCAGTGTCAAATCAACTGTCTTTTCCCTGCTGGCCCCCCGAAGGGGAGAACTTGACATGCCAGAGGAGGTTGGTTTTTATCTCAGCTGGTACATAGATCATTTTTCCACCCACCTGTCCCCAGTGGCTCTGCAAGACAATTTCTCACTCTTAACCACTGCAGTGGCATGAGAATGAGGAGCAGGCAGACTGGCTGTGCTCAGGGCTCATGACAAGAGCTCAGGTCTCTTTGACAGCAGACCTGGTGCTCTACAACCAAACTGGTTATTGAAAGCAGAAATTTGGGTTCAGTTCATGCCAGTATCCTTTTCCCACCTCGTACAGCCAAGAAAATCAAGACAAATTCTCCATTGAACAAGAATTTCCAACCATTGGCAAAGATAAGAAGTGAGTGGCCAGATATCCCTGCTCTTTAGGTGCTAATTCCATAGAGCCCAGGCACAAAACCATTTGTGGATAATTTGTGCTCACACAGGAAAAGTCTGTTAGAGTTTTTCAGAATTAAGATAGAGATGAGCATTTGGCAAATCCAAAAGTGAAGGTGACATAAGTGTTTCACATGAGAACATGTGTGAGAACCATGACTTTGCCATGATATGTATATACTGTGCTACAGAAACATGTTTGTAACAGTGGTCTCATGCTACTGTGATTTAAAATTGCATTTAACACCTCATGCTGAATCTCATGATACATTAAGGGATGTGGCAGTTCTGTGTAGATCTCTGTCCATCTTCAGCATGAATGAGGAGCCCTTCAACACAAGATTTAGTGGTACCAGTTCTAGCAAAAAGCCAGCTGGCCTTTTTCACAGGTTGATTTTCAGAATTGCCATTTTTCTTAAGTAAAATATTTCACAAGCAGTCATCATGCTTTTCAAATTACTCATGTATGAGTGGCTTGGATTACTGTAATAAAATCTTATGGATTACAGTTTTCCTCAGTGTTCATAACCCCAGCTTTTCCTCTGAGCTATGTTACCAACATAAAAGCTAGCATTTCTAAATACCATGTAACAAAAACTAAACCCCTGTTTTCTTGCAGTGCTCAGCAGACTGTGGCAGGGGAATTCAGAAAAGGACAGTGACGTGCACAAACTCCCAGGGCAAATGTGATGCAGCCACCAGGCCGAGAGACGAGGAGGAGTGTGAGGATCACACAGGCTGTTATGAATGGAAAACAGGAGACTGGTCCAAGGTAACAGCGAACACTTCGTGGTGTTTTCTTTCTGAGAGCAAAGATGTTCTGGGTGCTGAGCTCCCATGTGCTGTCTGCATTAATTTGCAGTTTAAATATTTAGGAAGCAAAGGTTTAACTGGTTTTCAAGGTAGTCTGGGACCTACACACATAGTTCAGTCCTACACTCATTCCAGCCACCTGAAATGAAAGAAAGGCTTGAGTTTAAAGGCTGAGCCAAAACCATCAGTCCATTCCTCAGGGCTGGAGCTTACCTTCATTTAGGCCTGTCTGAACTTTGTTTCTCCAGTGACATCACTGGAATTAATTCCTGAATGCAGTGGATTAAACCAGAACAGAGTCTGCTCTGCATTTGCATTCTGATCTTTAAGTAATACAAGGTTTTGCTTGGGAAGGAGGCCTGGCAGTGTGAGAAACTCAGCCCTTGCCTGTGTTGTTCAGAAAGCATCCTTTACATTGATGACTTTGTGTTTGCATAAGGGACTAAAATTTCCCAGCAATATTATATTCAAGTTTGGTTTTATCTTATCTTTCTAACTGTACTGTTCTTTAAACAGAAAATCTACTTTGTGTTCTGGAATGTACGGCATGTGCAGAAACCTCTGGGATACAGTAGTTGCACTTTGCTTTCCAAAAACCCAAACTCCAGCAAGCAAAATCCAGTGAAGCACAGGCCCAGGATGGGCAAATTGGCTTATCTGTGATTGCATTTTTTTTAGGAATTACTATTATGTATATACTCTGTCATAGATACGTGAATTTAATGGTGTCAGTGCTGGAGAATGCAGGAAGAACCTGCCACATACAGAGTGTCTGTATTTGTGCTGAGCCAGGAATTTATGTCACAAGATGTTTACAGTATCGAACATTATTTTATTCATAACCTGGCATTCAGAGTCTGTGCAAGTTGGCCAAAACAAACAGTCCCTGTGTGTTAACAGGTGAAAAAACATTATTTATTTAGTTATTTATTTGTGGAATGCTAAAACATTTTGGCATGCAAACAGGCCTGGATTCTCCTGATAGAGAGGAATATGAAATAATTGTATATTCACCGATTACATGGATTGAAAGTTCAGTGTTGTGTGAACAGTTCCAATCTGATAAAGATGTTGGCTCACTGCTGGGAGGGCTGCAATCCTGCATGGGTCATGGCAAACAGTGTTGTTGATGGGTTTAGTATCTGCATGTGAGCAGGGCAGGATCAATGCAAAATCACTAGTTATTTGTGATTCTTAGCTCAGGAGCAGGATCATCCATGTGCAGGAGGGCACAAAAGCTTGTGTGCTGCATATGTGGCCTGCTTCTGTCTTCAGGGAACTTGTGCCAGTGCTTTGCTTCCCAGGAATTTCACCCTGTGTGAGTCCAGCAGGATGTTCTTGGACTTAGATTTGGTTTATAATGATCATTTAAAATTCTAGACATATTGGTTAATTCTGACTGGACACTTAGATCACACAATTAGATTCTTATTCTCTGAGCAGAGGGGTAGAGATTGCTAGAAAAGAATAGGTACAATTCTTAGAAGAAAATTTATTTTTCCAGAAACCCAGATAGCTGAAATGTTTGGTGTGGAATTCAATTCTTCACAAATCCTGAGTGAAGGATTTTCATCATGAGGATACAGAAGCTCTGATACAGGGCTTGGACTTAGGAGGGGAGCCTTTACAGCTATCAGCAACTCTGGCTTAAAACAGTTCCTCCTTTAAGGAGAAACACAAAGTCTGTAGCCATTAGATTATAGTAAACTCTTGAAAATTCATCCTTCCAGGGCAAAATTCCACTGTAAAACATTTGTTCCCAGCCCTGTAAAAGTCATTGTGAGAGAGCTTTGTGCTGACTAAGACAGAAACTTCTTCTGTTAATACAGATTGATCTCAGAACAAGCAACAACTTTGTGCAATTAATGTGTTGTGTGTTTGTTGCTTATTGTTGAGAACCATCAGGGAAGCACGATTTAATTAACAGTGGTAATTATCACAGATTAAAATAATGGTCTTTGATGCTTTATGTGCAAACAGCTTGCCTGGTGACTTGGCCTCTGATTCTTAATTTCCCAAACCAAGATCCTCTTTGAAGATGCTGGGAAGTCATGTAAGAGAGAGGGAAAACCTCATTTTAAAAGTCAAGTCCAGATACAACTTGTAAACAGAGCAGGCTATTTGGGTGGTTTGGCAGTGTTACTTTTGTGGTAGTAGTGGCAGTATTTGTAGAATACATGGATTCCGTGTCTGAGATGGATCAGCTCCCTAAGGAGCTCCCAGCAGCAGTAAAACCTCCCCACCTACCCCAGATGTGATTTTAAATTCTCAGCCCCAGTGTAGAAGAGGTGAGGGCTGAAGACACGGCCATGCTGGTCTGAGACCTGCACCCACCATCCAAACCTCATCCACTGGCCTTAGCAACAGCTCTGTAGCCATTATCCTTGCTTGAAAGGGAAGGGATTTTATCCTTTTTTCAGTCAGGTTTATTTGCAGCTGGTCCTTACTGTGTGCTGTAGCTGTGGAAAGCATTTGGAGCTAATTGAGCAGATTCAGCAACACTGTCCTGGCTGTCATGTTTTTATATTCTTAATATATTTGCAGCATGTTTCAAGTGTTGCACAAAGAACTGATATATCCAGTTCACTTTGCAAGCAGATAAGTCCAGGTTTGGAAAGTTATTTTAAATGGCTCTGAGTTTGTCTTTGTTATCCCAGTGCTTGATTAACAGACTGTACTGGAAGTCTAAGGACAGACAGTTGTTCTGTTACTAGACCTCCACTACCACTGCTACTAAACTTGCAGCTTCGCTGCACTGCTGCCACTTCTCTTTTAAACCCATTACCTTAAAGGGATATAATTACTATTTTTAGCATTTAACTCAGCATTGGTGTTACAAGTTTCATAACTAAACTGTTCCTGGCCCCAGAGTCTTCAAACCTAATAGAAAGATGAATTGCACAGTGTAAGACCCACTGAAGGTGTTAACTTGAAATAATTTTTTATTTTTGCCTGGATTCTTCAGAGTTGCAATTTATTATATCACCCTTTTTTATTCATGATGCAATATACAAAAGGGAGTCCAAGCCATCTCCCATTCAATCATTTCTTCCAAGAGGAAATTCCACATCCAGTTTGCATTCAGTTAAAGAAACAAACATCTCATACACTCGTTCTACTTTGAAATAGTTCCTCCTTGTTTGAAATCCGAGCTCTTAAATGTTCTAGTGCTGGAAGCATTTTTACATTTTTGTTATAGTTGTGCTGGTCAGAGGAGCAAACACAGGTTGCTCAGTTTCCCAACACTTGCCTCAGACGCCCAGACTGCTGAAAATGTGCCTCTTGATGCTTTAGCAAGACAGTAGTTCATTCTTTCATGATGAATTATATTTTTGCTGACAAACTTTACATCAAGGATTACATTCCTGCGAGGAGCACGGGCAGCCCATGAACAGAGCACGTCTTTATGTGTGTGGCTCTTTGGGGAGCTGAGCAGGACACACAGCCCTGCTCCACACCATTCCCTGCTCCAGGCTGCACTGGAAGGAGCAGCTGCAGGACTCGCACTTGGCATTGGAGTCACCGAAAACGTCCCAGGTGATGCAGGGGAGCTGGAAGTGTTGCTGAGTTGTGGTGGTGACACAGATCTTGTGCTTGAAGGGGAGCAGCACCAGGGGCTGCTTTTTAGACACCCAAGGCTCCCCCCTGTCCTCAGCTCTCTCCCTTTCTGCTCCAGCAGTAATGTGGCAGGAAAAGATGGCCCAGGGCAGACCTTATTGCTCTCCTCAACCACCTCAAAGCAGGTTGTGTTGAGGTAAGGGTCAGGTTCTCCCAGACAACCAGATAGGACAAGGGAGGTTCAGGCTGGATATTAGGAAGATATTAATCACTGAAAGAGTGGTTAAGCATTGGAACAGGCTCCCCAGGGAAGTGGTGGAATCGCCATCCTTGGAAATGTTCAAAAAACAAGTAGATGTGGCACTCAATGCTGTGGTTTAGTGGGCAAGGTGTTGTTTGGTCAAAGGTTAGACTTGACCTTGGAGATCTTTTCCAACCTTAGTAATTCTTTAATTCTGTACAGGCCAAGGATATATTTTTTGAGTTCCTTTTCCTCCAGTTGTCCTTTGGACTCTTCTAAGGTATGATTGAGGAGGCAAGGCTATATAGCAGGAGCAATTCTCCACAAGTTTTTTATGTTATTTTTTTTTTATTTCCAGTTCTACCTAATGTTTCTCTATTTTACATGCCTCAAATTCTGTCCTGACTGAAGATCTGTTATTTGGAGCCAATAGCACAGAATGTTTCAGGGCTCCCAGTTTCATTTTTTTTTGACTATTCTCCATTTCACTGGTGTTATATCAAGGAAGGTGGAATTACAAGCCAGATACATAAGCTCCGTCATTAGCTCTGACTTTCACAAGGGGCATTTTCAGCTCTGTGGGTGGAAGTTTAAATATGCAACTTCTGTCCCTCAGGCAACAATTTAGCTCATTAACCTATTATGTTACCTGGCCCAGTGAAAAAATTTTTAGAAGAAGAAAGACACATAGAAGCCTTGTAGCATGTTGGCTTTGCCATATTTTTTTCTTTGGAGTTACAGTAGGTCCTCTGTAAATACTGAGGCCTGTATTAATCTCAGATAACCCAATGTAAATCCAGGGTAACTGTCTTTCATTCTTCCCTACAAGCCACTGGCCACGGGCCAAGGATCTCACTCAGCACAGTGGGTCAGATATCAGTCTCTCTTACATTAGGGTAAACCCAGATTAATTCAGGCACTTGAGTTAATGCAGGTTTATGCCAATACCATGCAGAACAGGATCTGACCGAAGGGACTGTGCAGAATCTTTGGGTCTTAGGTAGGAACCATCACAGATTCATGCTCTCAGGTGAAAGCAAACACATGACAAGCTGGGCTTCAACTGGCAGGGAAAGCAGAGGAAAAATCAATTTCTGCCACTTCACATCTTGTATAACCACCTGGCACAACTTTCACTGGATTCAGAAAGATTGTACACTCCAAGAACTGGAAAGCACTAGTAAGGACCAGCTTGGCAAAGTGTAATGTTAAACAATATTCTTGTTGCCAAATAGTGTCAATAGTGATAAAGCACATCTGAAAAATCACCTATAGCCACCTGTACTCCCTGAGCATCAAGAGTTGCCAACTCCTTTACAGTATTTGCTGAGCCTGTGAAATGCTGGCAATGGGTTCTCATCCCAGGAGAATATTAACAGTAAGGAGAAAAAAAAAATCTGATTTTCTATAAGAAAAGCACTGGCTTTGTGCCAGACATTGAGGTGCTTCTCACTGAAAATCAGGGGTTATTCATCACAGTGGGTGGTAACAAGGATTTGTAATTGCAAATTAATTGTTTTGGCAGGATTACAGTAGGTCTTATTCTCTGGGAGATTAACCCCCAGCCTTGCAATACACCAAAAAACATGTCAGTTTTGGGGCTTTTTTTCCAAAAATACTCCACGATCTCCCAGTGCCAGGAAGGCATATTTTCCAAGCTCCAAATGATTGGGAACATCAACAAAATCCTCTGTGCGCCTCACTTTTAATGATTAATTCCTATTACATAATAATAAGAGTAAATCAATGACAGCTGTGGTTTGAGAGGTGTATTCAAAGCTATTATAAATAGAGAAGCAAAACTACCCTTTGTTCTAACATTCATTACAAATTCATGGCTTGACCTGACATCTGTTTATGATATGCTATGGACAACTTGTTAATTCTTCATAAAGGTCAGAACTAAGTTCATCTTCTACCTTAGAGAAAATGACTTTTCTTGTTGGATTGGGAGGAAACTCTGCAGAAGGGGTGGTAGCTTAAAAGTGCAGTGGCACGTCAGAGCTGACAGACCCTTCCCTGCCACTGAACAACTTGATGATTTATGGCTGCTCACAAGCCTTCAGCACCACTGGAAGGTTGACCACAGGCCTCACTGATGCACATCAGTTGTTCTCCAGAAGGTGATGAAGCTGGGTGGGACAGGAGAGCATCCAACCAGCTTTAGTAATCAAATTCCCAGCTTCTGTGGTCCTAAACATGGCCAGGAGCCAGAGCATCTGTCCTAAACCTAAGTCCTGCCCCACATACTGCTCTGAATTGTGGTTCTCTGTGGTTTATGGCTCTGGCACACAATCACTGATGTGCAAACCAGAGCCTTTCTTGCCAACAGCTAAATCTCAAAACACCCCTTGCTACAGGAGATGAGAAGAAATGGCCCATAATTGGTTCTACCAGCCAGGGACACTCTTGAATTTGAACAGGGCTGGTTCAGTAAGATGAATCTCACCCTGTTCCTTTTGATTGTCTGTCCCCACATCTGTGGAGTGTCTTCAGCTGTGGGTAGAGGTGTACACGTTGCATAATGGGACTAAAACAAGGTTGAGCCTGTACCTAGACTTGGGCTAAGAGCCAGCCCCAGTGGATGCAGCTCTGGTTGGGAACTAGGCATGGAAAGGGAACAGATGATGACTGCAATGCTGGCCATGTCATTCCCTTGGGCACTGCAGGCTCCAGAGGCCAAGTCCTGCATTGTGCCTTTCAAACTGGTCCCTGTTTGCACAACAAATTGCACAGCTCATCTCTGCTGGAGTTTCTGGGAACATCCATGTTACAAATTATTGTGAGGATTCTGTAGTAAAGGAGAATGTGTTGCAAAAAGATCAGATTAATCAGTGTTTTGTTTGAAGTGGAGCAGGCTCTGCCACAGTGTTATTGTCTCATATTCCAATACAGCCTCCAGTGATCCTATTAACTGGAAGAGTAATTTCTCTTTTTTGATATTTTATTTAAAAGCCTGGTCCATTAAGTGCATTTTTTTGACGAAGAGTTAAAGCCTTCCTCCAAGACCAGTGGTTTAGAAATGAAATTACATTATGAGTATTTTACTCCTGTTTTTTAAAGTGAAAAAGAAAAAAGAGTGAAAGACAAGCCTGTTCAAATATTGGCATTCATTTTCTCTGAGTTACTCTGAGATGTTACAGTGTCCAGGATTGTGTTTTTGAAAATATGGGGAGTAGTAGTTCACCATTTAAAGTCTGTAGTACCTATCTGAAGAGGATTTTCCCCTTGAATCCTTAAAGCACAGAATATGTATTGCTTGCAGGGACTGCTGTATTTTTGCAGTCTTTCCAATAACCTTTTGAGATTTTTAATGACTACTAAGGCATTGAGGTGACAGTCTCCCAGAACAACTTTAAGGAGCAATTAGGACCAGTCTGACTGACTGTGCAAAGAGATGAAACAGTGTTAGTATCACACATGTCAGAGATGAGTAGCTGCATGTCTAGAAAATGCTCAGGCAGGACTGAATGAGAGATGAGCAGCCTCTTGCTCAAAGTAAATAATCCCAAAGGAGTCCTCAGTTTAATTACTTTGTTTAATAAATTGCACTGGGGGAGCATTGATCATTAATTGATGAATAACTAATAGTAACTAATAATGCAAATTCAGTCAGGCTTCAGTTCCCAGGATATTCTCTCAGGATAACATCTGGGGCAGGAGTCATGGTGGGAATAGAGCTCATGTGAGCCCTGAGAGCTTGGCTCAGCAGGAGCAGCACACAATGCTGTAGGAGCAGGGCAGATTCTCCAGCATCCAGGCTGGCCTGAGTTCTGTGATCCCATAGCTGTTCATTACTACTGAGGTTATTTAAAATTACCTTGATAACACCTTTTGCTTTCAGTGTTTTTCACCATCAGGTCCTTGCAGTTTTCCTGTGGAGTGAGCTCTGGAATATTTCCACTTTCTGCCACAGATCCAAACACAGCACAAGTGCTACAGGTGACTTGCTAGAATATGGTCCCCTGTGGGCAGCACTGTATCACTTCACAGCTCTGCTCGAGCCTGTTCTTGAAATCCAGTTTGAAACCTCATGAGAAATAAATTGTGCTTGATTACAATATTGGATTAAATGTCATTTTCTCATCAGCATCCACCTGGGCTCCACTGCACAAATACTTAGGGGCACTGTCATGACCCAGAATATTCATGTGCTCAGCCTTTAATCTCTGAACTCTCTGTGCACAATGGAACTTTTCAGAATAGCAAAGCCAAGCTTAATTATGCAGTGAGACACGCTGGATGTGCTGGTCAAGTCTTGTTCCTTGGGGTCGTGCAGTTTGAAAGTACAGCTGTAGGCAGTTTGCAAAAATTGCTTCTCTTTTCCTGCTAAGATACTGTCACATCAGCCACGAGCATTTGCTGCCATAATTTATTGTTTCTTCCCAGACTGAGTCAGAAGGGTATGCATTTTTTTCTTCTTGGCTAAATTAAACAAATCAGTCATTTCACAAAAGTTTCCAAATGAAAGATTGTTGTAAGCAAGACCAGATATGTTCTTTTGCAGATCTGGGGTTCAAAAAGAAGGGAAAAAAAAAGAAAATAAAATAACAAAGAAGCTTGAAAAACAGCTTACAGTTTGCTTTGGGCTAATTAGATCTTATCAGTGAAAAGACAGATATTTCTTTCTTTAGCGTGATGCCATGGTGAAAGTTGACCTGGTGTTTATGAAAGCATATTGCATGCTGCTTCTCAGCTAGAACTGGGGTTTAAATTAGTGATCCTCATAAAAAGCCTGATGTGAAGGTGTGTGGAGCACTGGCTTTCAGAGCACACATGTGTGTGCTATTAAGGTCCCGGGAAGGGAGCAATTACAGGACCTTTGTCATTCATCTCAGATGCTGTGTTAGAATGTTTTTAATAGAAACTTGTCTTGCTTTCTTTCTGACTTTCATAGAGGCAAGAAATAAGACCCCCGAGGGGAAAAACACTCTACCCTAACGCCTTGAATACTTGAACTCTGAAGTCAGTAAAGCATGACTCTATCTCTCAGTATTGGAGCTTTAGCCATGGTGTTATCCTTGGCTTCAGCAACTTCCAGCAAACTGAGGGCAAACCAGTATCTTTAAACATCAGATGACTGCAGACTGATGAATAAAGAGAAACTCCATCTTGCCTACAGCTTAGTTATGGCAGTCATCTAGAACTGTTTCTCCCTCTGACAGATCAGCCCTCCCCATACTGGAGTATGCTCAGGATTGGCTGGAGGGATGCTGTGACCTTGTGCTGGAAAAGGTCTCTTACCAAAGAGATTTACGCCTATCCCTTGGAGCTTAGAAAAGTGACATTTCTAAAGGTGTCCTGGGGTCTGAAATGTATCCCAGCCTCCCAGGAGCCCTCAGCAATGATCCATTATCCCATTCAGTCCTGAACCTGTCTCTGTGCTGGTAAATCTGTTCCTTTTCTGCCCCCATTAAGCCTCAACACAGGGATTCTTTGGACTCCTTTATGTGTTCCTGATCTGCCCAACAGCAGCCCTGCACTGGCTTAATTCATTCTCATTCCCCTCTCTTTCTCTGGTGTTCTTTTGTAGACCAGGAGTTGATGAAGGCCCTGACAGATCTCAGCACTCTCTGTAAAGTTGTTCTATTTAATTCCTCATATTCTCCTGAGGTATTTGCTTTCAAAGCAATTAGACATCTGTCAGCACCTTTGCTAGATTTCAAGCTTTCATATCAGTATCCTAAGGTGGAAATAGCATTCCAGTTGAAAAATCATAGCTTGCTCCTAAGGTTAGAGTTTTTCAGTGAGTAAATCTTCTTTAAGCTGATGAATGCAGCTGCTGCCTTGACAATTTGAGTTTATTTCCTTCTGGATATCCCCACTGACTTGCATGTTACTGCCAAAGAATGTGAATGGAGGCATTTTTGTCTTCTTTTTGCCTTCCTAAGCAGTGTTTGAACTGGGAGTTACAGGGGCTCTCATTAGGTTCACTAACCCCCTCTATTTTACAGTGCTGAGCAACCCTTTGATCTTTGCATGGGGGTGGATTTACAGTTTACAGTGCCTGTATTGTCAGTTTAGGGCATTATGGTTAAACTGTGAATTTTGCATATGCGTTTTTGTGATAGTGACACCACTGGCAGTGCCTGGTGGAAGGGAAAATCCACTTCTTTGTTTGGCACCAGCATCTCTGCTCAACCCCTTGTCCCAGCCCCAGCTTCCCAGAGGAGGCAGATTGCTGGTGGGTCTTCTCTGGTGAACCCAGCCCTGAAAATTGTTCTGTGGATATGGTTCCTTGCTCCATAAACATTTGGGAACAGAGAGTCCATAGCAGTGCATTTAGCTGTCCAGAGAAGGAGAGAAGGTATTTATGGGAGCTTGCTGTTCAGTTGGAGTTTGATTTTATGCCTCTTTTAATGATGTCCTCTTTTCATAGTGCAGCATGAGTAACAATTCCCCCTTTGTATGTATTTTGTATTCCTATTCCTATTTCCTATTGAAATTCCTAGCAAAGAGACTATCCAAGTACTGAGTTGAAAATTTCATCTTAAAATAAGCCAGATGTCCAACCTTCCTTTAGCTGCCAAGCCCAGAAGAGTTCAAGAAAGATGTTAAAATCTGTCTTCCTGGCTGTGAAAAACTAATTGCATAGCATAGGTGATGATCCCAGTCTCCCAGGAGAAGGAATAAAACTGCTTCGGGCAAAAGCTCTGCTGTTATTTGTCTGAGGATTGGAGTTGGCAGTGTCTGTGGAAAAAAGTTTCATTGCTTGCCCTCCTTGCTGGTTAACAAATGCAGACAGGAGCACAGACAAAGGTAGGTGAGTATTTGTGTGTTGGTATCTGAAAACCTAATTCACCTTATGAGAAAAATGCTGTTTTCTTCCTTCTTTCCCTTTTTCTCCCCAAGTCCTCCCTGTTAAGAGCACAGAGAGTGCTTAAAAGCCAGGGACAGAGGTTTCAGACTCAATGTGTTACAGTCATGTGAAGGAAGCCCGTGGCCTGAGTTATTTAATGCCTGTGTGATAACAGCTATTCTATTTGTAAAATGGATGTACAGTTCCCTTCCTCAAGCAAAGAGTTTGGGGAGGATTAAGATTAGTAAATCACTGTGAAAACTGAAAGTGCCACTGAAATCCTGAGGATTAAAAGTTGCATTTGACTGGTGAAGTGGAAGGGTCTAATAGTTGCATTTATCAGGATAAAAATTGTTCACTTTAAATCCAGTGGCCACCACTGAGTCACTGAGGGTACTTGATGCTGGGAAAGAGCTGAGGGACACACTAAACTAATGAAATGCCCAGATCTCACAGCTTAAGCTCAAATTGTGAAGGGGATTTAATCAGGGACTTTAAGTCCTGATTTTTGGAATAGCTCACTGTAGGGCAAGAGAAGGGTTCATTCAGCATAATCCTAAATGCCATAACCATTGCTGAAGTATTATTTGACAGTGATCAAATTTTTATGTAAATTGAACACCTGAAATAAAAAGGGTAGAAATATCTGTCATAAACTGGTGTGTTGAACCTAAATTGAAATAAGAAGATTGTGAAGGAAAAAAAAAAAAAAAGAACCAAACAGCAGAGGTTTTGTGTGATACTTCCAGACCAGAATGACCATGGCTTTGTGGTACTCACCCCCATGGATGCAGACGTGTGCATCTGTGTGTTCTGCCCTTGGATCCTGGTCTCACAAGCATCCACACCCCACACACATGGTTTGTACCTGGACTTCAGTCCAACCTCAGTGGTGCCCATCTTCTGAGCTTCCTCAGTGTTTGGCATCTCTCTTCTGAGAATTACCTCTCTGAGGTGGTGGTGTTTTTCAGGGAGAAAGCTCCAATGCCCTGACTTTGCTCAGAAGCAGCAGAGGACAGAAAACATGACTTTTTTTACATTATTCTATTGATACTTCTGGGCTTTCCCTCATCTCCTTTCCCCCATCATTTGCTTGTGTGTGGCTTTATCAGAAACAGGAATCTTACCCAAGTCTTGCAACCTATTGTTTCTTTATGTTAAATACAAGGTTCTTTTATTGACTCCAGCTGCTGCACCTCCCTGTGCTCACTGTGTTTGCTTTATTGAAATTGAACAGCGTGCAAGTAGGACATTGTAAATCACAAGTGACTGGGCCAGAGGAAGAGGGAGGGAGAGGGAGGGACTCTGATTGTATGACAACAAAGAGAGCATATGAACAGGCTGGGTCTCCTGGCTAATAGCAGCCAAAACTCATGAGTACAATTTGCAATTGCTCCCAGGAGGACAGGCAAGTGCCAGACAGTTAGCAGGGATGGATGGGAGTGAATATTGGAATACCTGATATGTTCTCCTTCTCAGAGCTCTGGGCACGCAGGAGCTGCCAGCCTCTGCTGTAATCCTGGGATTTAGCTTATGTCAGTGCCTGGCTGTGGTCATCCTGTCTTGTGGAGGAAGCCTTGTTAGACCATCCAAGTCTTGGAGAGGGCTTTTAATCCAAGTACTACTGGGTCCTTCATGGAGAGGGAGGTGGAAGCTGCTGGTCCATGGTTAAGCATTAGACTTTTTTCAGCTTTGCCTCTTCATGACTGAAGGTGGGAGGAATTTCATTTTTACCTGCTTGAACCCCGTGGACATCCACAGGGGACAGTCAGAGTAGGTGAACTCAGGGCAGAAAGACAACAGGTTCCTTCTCTGTGCCAGGGGAGTTCCTCTGCTCACAGCACTCACACCATCGTGGACAACACAGCAGCCACACGGAGGGTCCCTGGCTGCCACGATGACCTTGCTGTTGAGCCCTCAGCACCACAGTAGCTGCACACTCTGCTCTGGCAGTGATTTTTGCTGTGCATGTGACATGGAAACCTCTGTGCTCAGTGTGTTCTCTCCTGCAGTGCTCCTCGACGTGCGGCAAGGGGCTGCAGTCACGTGTGGTGCAGTGCATGCACAAAGTGACCGGGCGCCACGGCAGCGAGTGCCCAGCCCTGGCCAAGCCAGCGGCCTACAGGCAGTGCCACCAGGAGGTCTGCAACGACAAGATCAACGTCAACACCATCACCTCGCCCAGGCTCGGTGAGTCAGGGGCCTGGGGGGAAGGTGCCACCTGCCCAGGGTGCCCAGTGTGATAAAAGTGGGGCTGCAGAGACTGGGGCCAGAAATAGGGAGAGGCTCAGCCAGCCTCCAGGCCAAAGGTCTGGTGTGGGTAGGTCCTGTCCAGCCCCTGCCACAGGCTGTGCCCAAGTGGAGCGCTCAGCAGAGGATGGAGCTGAGAGAGCAACAGGAGCACAGAAGTGGTAGGTCATTGATTGGATTGATTTGATTGATTGATAGACTGATCGATGACAGAGGTGAGGAAGCTGGCAGGTGCTTCTTTCTCCATCACAAACCCCTCCATACCCTGCCTGTGCTGCAGTGAGTGTAAAGTATGATAATTTATTCATCATGCCCCAAGAAAAGTACATGACCTTGACAGGTGGTTTGACAGATTGATTTGCCCAGGGGGCAAGAGAGCATCCAGCCTCTTCCTGTAAACCCTGTGATTTTCTGTCACTGTTCTCCTCCTCACCCTCCCTGCATTCCCTTTGTCCCTGGCTGAGATGGGAATATCGTGATAACCATCTGTTTCCTGAAACACCTTAACACTGTATTTGAGACATGCCACTGGTTAAGAATGCCTCTGTTAATTCAAATTTGTAGGGATCTCATGATTCTCCTCATTGTACTTCCTTGGTTTATAAGGGGATAAAAAGATAAATATACTAAAAATGTATTTTTCCAAACTTCAGCCCTGTGTGCTCAGCCACAGCTCCAAGAAGCTAAATTAAGGCATCAGCTACAGTGACACAGCTTCATGGGTACCTCTTGTCCCATTCTGGTACAAGAGGCTGGATTGTAAACAAGAAGAAGTTACCAGAAAGAGCAGCCTCCTCCCTCACAGCTGAGCTGATCTTACAGGCTAAAAAACCTCTAACACACATGGAAACACAGAGCTGCTAAATAACAGAAAAAGATTTTCTAATAGCGCTGTCCAATATTAAATAACACTTAAACTAGGACTGAACTTGAAGCTTCTGAACTGAAATTTGATCCCCAAAAGTTTACCAGATGGGGATTTTGATTCTTGCAAATGCTGAGGTGTTTCTAACCTCTTGTGTAAAAAACATACGAGAGAACTTCCAAGATATTTTAGCAGTAAGAGCATAGTGAAAGGAAAACATTTCATTTGAGAAGTAAGCCCTTGAAACACTGATGAGACAAGAAATCCATTCTAATTCACATTTTAGGACAAGCAATTAAATGCTCACGTGTTTAGAAGACTGAGGAGGCTCAAGTCCCCACTAAAAGTAATCTGCAAGTAATTTGGGATGCTTTTGTTTCTAAACCAGGATTGGATCACCAGGGCCAGAAACAGTGATATTTGATATTAGCAGAAAGACATATCATGGAGTGTTTTGCTCTTCTTGCTTATAAACAATTCTAATCGGATTATCTTTAACAGAATTTTCTGTTTTCTGCAATGGAAGCAGCAGGAAAAAAAAAAAAAAAAACAACCAGAAAAAAAATCCAGTAGTCTACAGAACCCATGTGGCCTTGTCCCTGCTTCAGAATGTTTTTTTTTGTCCTGGATTACATTTGCAGAAGTATCTAAGTGTGGAGGTCACCTCACCTGACTTTTATGTCTGTGTCCAATGTCTCTCAGTGAAGAAGCATTCAGAGGGCTTTGTTCTGTCACTTCTTTCCTGTCTTCCTTCACAACCTGTGAAGGACATTGGACCTCTAAAATACTAGTCCTAGCCGTATTTGTGGCTCAGCTTCTATTATGTGAACTCTCCCATCTCAGATTCATAAGGTCTGTCTCAGGTGTTCTTGCCAGGTATGTGATTTATTCATCTCCATCCCAGTGTGGAGTTCATGGCCTTAAATCTGGGCTGAATCTTTGGATGTTTTCTTCATCCAGGCCTGTTTGCCTCTGAGACAAAATAGGTGCAACATGAGGAGGTTTGCAGTCCCCATTCATGTCCAGGGGAGGAAGGAAGCACTTCCAAGAGCCTGATATTTTGGTGGAGAGAACATCACCTGCTCTCCAGGGCCGGGTGGCCCTCCCTCCCCTCAGGTGTAGGGATTTTGGTCACACCTGCAGTGCTGTTCCTGGCTAATCTGGTAGTTTCTCCTTTCTTGTCTCCTCCCAAGCTGCCCTCACGTACAAGTGCACAGGGGACCAGTGGACAGTGTACTGCAGGGTGATCCGCGAGAAGAACCTGTGCCAGGACATGCGGTGGTACCAGCGCTGCTGCCAGACTTGCAGAGACTTTTATGCAAACAAGATGCAGCAGAAGAGTTAATGAACCTGTGCCACTCCTTAGAGTCTTCCAGCTGTTTGTATGTAAATCACGGACTAGTAGGTCTGAGTACTGGAACTTCACGAGTTGCTACAGTGTGGTGGATCCCAAAGCATACCTAATGAGCCTTGAAACTAATTCTGCAGACTGGATACCAAAGTCATCCACTCATCCACCTTAAAAACACACAGAAAAGGTCATCTCAAGGAGCCAATCATTTCTGAGTGTTTTGACATCCTCACATTTTTCATTAATGCTTTTTACTTTAATATATTAAATCACCAGCCACTGGATGGCTTGCTACCATTAAAGAAAAGGACAAGAGTTGCAAAGTGAGTACATTGGATAAGGATATGGGTACCTCCATGGAGGAAAGCCTCTGGCAAAATAATTCAGCAAAGGTAGAGGCATTACTTAATCTTTTAATCTTGGCTTTTATCTGTTGTTATCAATTCCCAGCAGTTATCCCATGGCAGAGTGAGCTTGGAGGGACACGAATAAATGAAAGGCTTAGTTTAAAAAGAGAATTTTCTGTAAGAGCTTGTGAAAACTGATAGCAAAAGATGGACATCTCTGAATTTCCTACAGAAAACTCAGTATAATTATATCTAACATTCCAAGTCATATTTTTAGAGCCACTAATAGGGGGTGATTTTCCTTCTAATTAAAAAAAAAATCCTCTCTTTTCCCCAGAATAATAGATTTTCTTTTATGAAACCTAATTTTTTCTCTGAGCTTAATGAAATGGAAGCTTATTAACAGCTGTAGGTAGTTACTTTTAAACAAGAACAATTTACATGAGATGGGAGAAGCCAGAAATCATTTCATCCAGTAGAGCTCACTGAGGGATTGCCTGGCCTAAGCTCTCTCCAATTTTTAGAAGTCAATCAGATAATGAGAGAGTTGGTTCTTGTAAGAGGACTGTGAAACTGGATAGGGTTGGAACAGAAACTGAATTTGGAACAATCTTTATGAAAAGGATGTAGTGGGGAGCAGAACAGGTGTTTCCTATCTCTGGGCTCTTTTATACAGCTGAGGTTATGTAGCCTTTGGAGAAGCCAGAAGTAGTCAGGGATACAAGACATTCAAAGTATAACCTGGAGCTTGTGGAAGCCAAAGGGTTCAGACTTCCATTGCTTTCAGGAGGGGTTGGGAATTCACTTGCTGTGTTTGAATGCTCCCTGTCTCACTTTTGTGGTGCTATCAGGTTTGGTGCTATCAGATTTGCTGCTGTCAGAGCACTTAGAGGTGCTGCACACACAATACTCTCTGCCATGTCTGTGCACTTTAAACCAGACTCCTCTCTGTGACGTGAGACTTGAAACAGGAGCTCTGCCCAGGGCAGGGCTTGTCCCCTCTGTTGTCACACACATCAGTGTCTCCCTATCACATCTTGCTCCAACAAGTATCATTTCCCTTGCCAAGGCCCAAGGCCATGGTTGAGTTTCAGCCCACTCCTCGTGACAGAACAGAGCTCTTTGGATAATTGCAGCTTTGTACTCACTCTAGAGCTTTGTGACTGTTGGACTCCTTGGACCTGAGCACAGAACCAAGCCCAGCTACTCCCCCAGCCCCTGGGCCAGGCTGGATTGCAGCTCACACCAGGCCCCAGGTTGTCTTTGTTGCTGTTGTCTCTTTTTGTCAATGCAAGGACAGATAAAGACTCTTAGTACCTAACATGTCTTTAAAGCAATTTTTTCTTATTACAATTCTTTCCCTATCCAGTACCTCACTGGAATAACCTATTAGCATTTTATTATGGGCTAAATTTTTCAAGCACAGGGAGATAATGTTCATCAACAGACTAATCCTGTGTGGGCTTCACATTTACATCTGTGCTTGCTAGTGCAAATGAGTGTGTCTGCACTAGGGCTGGCCTGATGCACAAGGGCAAATTTGCCCACCATTTTTGTCAAGTGCCTGTCTCAAACAGATCTGCTTTCCAATGCCTCAGATGATTTTCTCTGTCAGAGAAATGATTCCAGCTTGGTTTTTGTTATACTGGATTTTTATTGGCAATTTATAATCAGGATCAGACCTCCTTTTTCTGTTATTCCCACCCTGTCACCCAGCGCAGAGGTTGTGTAAGTGCTTAACAAGTGATCAGTAGAAAATTGCTGGCAGGGGTGACAGGGAAGATTTAGGCAATACCAGGTGATACTCAATTAGGCAAATTAACAGGTAGAAGAACTGCAAATGAGAAAGTTCCGAGAGATCTGACAGAGCCCAGAGGACCTGGTTTATTTTGGTAATTCATGGTCCCCTTTGCCTGTGACACTGGGACTGTCCTTGCTGCCTCCCTGCCCCCACAGCCACCCCTGGGTCCCCCACACTCAGTTTGGAATTTGCTGGTTTTCTTCTCATGGGCAACATTTTCTCTATTACCTTGGCAGAATTGTGTGAATTATCATTGCTGGGAATCAAAGGTGCTTCTCCACAGCAGGGAACATTTTCTTTCTGGTGCTGATCTGTGACCCTCTCTAGGCAAAAGGTATGACACAGGAGAGGAAGGATTTTAGGTTTTGTGTTATTTAGTAATAATTCCCTACTGGCCAGTGTCCACAACAGGGGACTAGGCTGGTTAGACCTGTGGCCTGACCCAATCTGCTGGGTTCTGCACCCAAAGGACACTTGGGTCCAAGTTCTAGGTCCTATGTATGGAAACAGGAATTTGCAAGGATTTTTTTTCAACTGTCTGAGCACTGAGAAAAACCACCTCTCTTGCTCTCACAGATAACCATGCATCAACCTTTTATTTTTTTATAATCAAACCCCCCAACATTAATTCAAAACTGATGCATGGCACAACTCCATTTTATTCAGTTCTCTTACTTCACATGGTGACAACCTTCCCATCTTACAATGGCCAGAAAAATAATAACAAAAAAAATGAATTATCTTTAATATTTCTGCACTTCTGGTTTTTATCACTTTATGGGAGCTTTACAATGAAGTCACAGCTTTGCTCTGCCCTCAAGTTATCACATTCTGATAAAAGAAAAGCTGTTTGTTTCGGTGTATCTATGACAATGCTTTTCTTAGTTGTTCATAAGATGTTGATGCTCTTTTGATTGCAGTGGTGGTATTTCCATATTGTAAACAATACTCTGTACTAAAGTACTGTACATTTCTAGTTGCACAATTGTGTTATTGAGTGTAGATTCTCACTATCTCATGTATGGTGCTATTTTTTGTCCGTGGAAAAGAATCTTAGCAGTCAATTATTGCTTGATATTTTATTATAATACAGGGATATATTCTCCATGGCAATAATATCATTTAAGTTTTCTCATTACAGAGTGAAATGTATATATTTTTCCATTAGCTAATTTGCATATGTACTGTATCCATGGTAATTTTCTTCTTGGTGCTGGTTATAAATAGAAAAGGATAAAAACAGTAAAACTTAATGGAACCAGTTGTAAATGAAAGCCAAAAAAAGAGAAGAAAATAAGAAAAAGAGGATCATTCCATTCTGAACAAATTGACTATGTTGAATAATAAATTTATTTTTTCCATAACAACTTTAATAAGGTTTCTGAACTTGAAACAAAAATACAAAGCAAACCAAACAGCATGAAAATTAAGAGAAAGGAGTGAAGCTGTAAGTGGTACATTATGCATCTCTGTAATACTGGACTGAGACTGGGATTGGGTTAAACACAAGCCAACTGTTTAATTGCTGTGGTTGGTGTAAAAGGTCATTTGACAGTAAAATTCTGGCACTTCAGAGTTCTCCGTGTGCTAACAAACCAAGAAATGATGGGTCTTGTCCTGGTCAGGTTGCAAAATAAAGCACAGGGATGTTACCACCTGAATAATGCCTTGCCAGGTCTGTGATCAGTGACACAACAGTAGAATATTCCTGTCCGGGAAAAGTGCACCAGGCTCCGTTTGGGATATCTCTGTGTGTGCCTGTGAGGAGGGGGAAGCTTCTGCCTGGGGAGAGAGACATTCTGAGAGTGCTTTTGGGGAAGGTTGTTCTTGCTGTGCTGGAGCTGGGAGGGAGCAGCAGCTCGATGTGTGTTCAATGGCAGCAGCCCCATGGGCTGAGCATGTGGAAATTTATATTGGAGCAAAACGATCCCATCCATTGGGAAGGTATCTGCATAACCTAGCTGCACTCTCCCCTGGTGTGAAATAAACAGAATTACTTCAGTGCCAAGTGTTTTGGATGTCTTTGTTGTAGGCACTAGCCAGAATCTTTGTACTGTTTAGCTCCAACCCCGCCCAGTATGGTGAAGGGTTTTTTTGCAGTCAGCTGCACATAGATACACCTGTAGGATCATCTCCCATCCTGTCTTACAAAGATGCCATCATTTGTATCCCACTCCACCTCAGTTCTTGTTAAAAGGACACTTCTTGGAGATCTTTCTAAAGCAGCCTTAAAAACTCAGAAATGTGGTGGGGTGGTGGACTTTGGCAGTGCTGGGTTGGACTTGATGATCTTAAAGGTCTTTTCCAACCCAAACGATTCTATGATTCTATAACAAACCAAAGTAGAGTTGGAGTGAGAGCCCTCCTTCCAAAATGATTTCCAGAAATTAAGTTTATACTTTAATAACAGAGCTCATTTACTGATCTCACACTGGATTCATGGCACAACATTGACGGGCTGCCTGGTCTTCAGGGGCAGCCTTGGGAGATACCAGCCCAGCTGCCACCCTTCACAGGACCATTCACAGCAGCAAAACTGCAGAAACTCCATCCAAGTGGTGCTGTACATTAACACATCATTGTGTTTGTGCCTTGCCTGGAGTCAACATCTGATTGCAATTGTTGACCTGTTTGAACAATAAAATGTAGCTCTAAGCCTGGGGAAGCCAAAGGGCTTTGCATTAAGCTGGGATATGGCAATGGGTGGGAGGGGTGTAAGGAATGCTGTCATACATTTGGCTTGAAACGTTCCTGGTATGTGCCAATATCTCTCCTATAAATCCAGTAGGATTATATACTTAGTTTGCCTATTTTGCATGTAACTGTTTGCTGGTTTTCTCTTATTCCTAATCCTGAATTTTACCTGAACCATTGCCCTTCCCTGTGAGCTCAGTTGGGTTTTTTTATTTAAGACACCTCAGCCAAGGTCACTGGAGGCAGGTGGTCAGATGGCTCTGGTGCTCAGACACAGAAGGATCAGGAGGAAAGTAGAATCCCTCCTCCCCTTCTTGGAGGTCACTTCTGCCTCCACGAACTCCACCTGCTCCCTTCACTCTCCTGGTGTCCATGGCAGCCTCAGCTGTCTCTTGCAGCAAGCTGGCAGCACCTTGCTTGCTCTGGAGGGAAATTTCCTTCCAAAATGTGGAACACTTTATCCCCACATCAGCCCCATGCTCACTTGAGTATCACTGCTGGAGGACTCTGCTCTTTGGTAGAGTGGAAAGCAAATGTTCCTTTGTGCTTTGCCCAACACCACGTGGAGCAGTTCCATGGGGAAAGGAATGTTTTCTCTTGCTGAAGAGTGTCAGTGCAGAAACTAGTGTGATGTGGAGTTCCAGGCAGAGAAGATCTGTGCCAGATGTGCTCCTTTTCCATGCACTCACACTTCTGATGGTGTCAGGAAGAATGGAATGGGATGCTGCTCTCCATGTGGCCTGGAACCGAGGGAAACATTCCTTTTTCACCAGGAAAGCACTCATACCTCCCCAGTCTGCAGGGCTGGGTCTACCACCCCACAAACCATCACCTGCTGAAGGATCAGTGACAGCTTTCTGTAAGGTCACTGCACACTACACCATCACTGGAGCCTTCCTGGAGACAGGGAGTGAAAGTACTCAGACTGCTGAGGGATTGATGAAAAGGGGAATCCTTTTAAAGAGTCTTTCATGTTATACCAAGATCAGTGCAGCCTGTCCAGCAAAACCAGACAAGCCATTCTTGGGTTGGACTTCTTTAATTTTCTTGGAAAAGACATTATTTGAACATTTTTCGGCTTCCATTTATTTCCCCAGCTCTGTACTTTTTCCCTTGATTTTGTCCCTGATGACAAAAGGACCCAACCAGACTGCAGCTTTGTTTGGCACCAAACTTCCCTCCTGAGATGATCACACAAGAAGTCTTTTATCATTTTGGAAGCTCTGAGCCAGAGCTGCTTGTGGTGGAAGTGGCCAGGACTGTAACCCCAGGCTGTGGTGGGATGAGAGTCAAGCTCAGGCTGTCAGCAAGGGGACCTGCAGCAATTCCCTGTCAGGACATAGCAGAACTTCTGAGCCTTCTTCCTCCAGTGCTGCTCTCATTAAGGAAAAGGTATGAAATCCACATCTAGATTGAATTTAAAAATTAGGTGTTGTTTAAAATATAAATCCTGTCCAGAATCATGGTCTGGTTCCTTAGAAAATCACCATAAATTGAACCTCCCTTGCTCCCCATTAATCAATAACAACATTTGGTTTTCTTACAGAGCTGGTGCCATCTGTGCTGCATTGGCTTCAGCACTGTCAGCTCTGTTCCGTGCCCAGGTTTTGTCGAGGAAGGAGGGCCCTGCTGGAATACTGGAATTCTGCTCTCCTCAGGCATCATCACCCTGAAGCTGCCAGCTGCTCTCACTTGTGGCTTCTTCCCCCCATCACTTCACATCACTGGCCAGCTTTGAGGAGGGCACAGTGACACTGAGCCCAAGAAATGCTGTCAGTCACATTTCCCAGAGGGTAAGGAAGATTCCATTTTTTTTTTTTTCTCTAACCATGTTTTGCTGAAGAAACAATTTTAAAGGGGAAAAAGAAAAACCGCTTTATTGTGTAAGCAAGATGGAAAACAACTTTCTATGGGTTCCCAAGTATTCATGTACCATCCTCCCTGCAACAACAACTCTGCCTGTGGCTGCCTGAGTGTTCAGCATGGGTGGTTTTGCAGCAGCTGTGTGCACAGTACCTTCCATCACAAGCCCTGTTCCCTGGCTGTCCCCATGGCTCCGTTTATTTGTGTGCAAGGCAGCTGAGAGGTTATCGAGGCTTCCCATCAGCTGTACAAACTCACAGCAGCATCAGCTCTGTGTGTGTCCCTTTCTGACAGTTGCAGTTTGGGGGTAGTGGGCTCTTGGGCAGCTCCTAGGAAAGATCTGGTCTTTCTGATGTGTCTCTCCAGAGGACTTGCTGCCTGTGCTTATGCCACAAGCTATGGGGATCTAGTGTAAGAAAGAAAAAGCTTATTTACTTGTTTTCAGCCTCATTGTAAAATGGTTCTAAAAGCAGAAGTAGCCTTCACTATGAAAAAAAAAAAAGATAAAATTGACAAAAACACCCTCATATATGTCAAAATTTTTGTAGATATTTTTCAGGGTATCACTAAATCTTGCCAGGCACCTCCCTTTCCTCCCCTGCCTTCCCCAAATGCTTCCATTTTTGGCTAAAAAATCCCAAGTTTGGGATTTTTAGACCAACAATGTCAGCCAAAACCCATACTCTCTTCTCTAATATTTCCACTTAATTTTTCAACTATCTTCTGGCAAAACAGAAACACTGTTTTGATGGAAAGTTTTTCAACCAGCTCTGGTCATTAATTTCTGCCAGCAGTCACAGAACGGTGCATCTTGCAGGAGAGGAGAAGTGTCCGGAGGGCCCAGCGTGAGGCAGGAATAAGTAACACTCCTCTCCCAGCTCTGTGCCCCAACCAGCTCCCTGCTCCTAATGAGAGACATCTTTCTAGACAGGTTTCCAGCCTAAATCTCTCTTGGCAAGTCAGCTCAGTAATTCAGGTACTTTGCCAGGTTAGAGAAAGATGTGGGTGGGCATGGAAGGATCCCCTATGAGCAAAAGACTGCAGGACTCAGAGGAGCCACGTTGTCCATCTCTTATCTACTTGGACTAATTTTGGACTCCTCCAGGCAAGCACCAGTTGGCAGGGAAGGGTGAGGAGGTGGAGCTGGTCCAGCTCCCTTTCAAGGCAAGTTTCAGTGTGCTTTAATGGTGATGCTCAGATACACCAGCAGCTGAGCCAGGCACAGCCATGAAGTGCCTCTGTGTAACCCCAAGATCTCCAGGGACAAGATCCTGAAGTGGCTGCTGGGCTGAAATGACACCAGTACAACCCTGCTGTGTGTCTGTTATCCATCTGTCCATGAAGGAAGGTTTTTTACACTGAGCTCGAGGGAACCACAGCTTCTTTCATTTTGGGGTTCCTGTGATGACAGAAACCTGGGAGGCAAGGAAGGAAGATGTTCTTACAGAGTAGCCAAATTTCAGTGTTTGGCCTTGGCAGCCAAAGGAGCATCTGCCCATTGGCTACATGGACAACCTCCTCAGGGAAAAGCTGTCCCTCAGCAGTCCCTGCCTGACATTTGCAAAGCTCTCTGAGATCTTTCGGTGAAAGACCTTTTAGATATGCAAAAGTTTATGCCCTTCTCCGACTGTTGCTGATTTTAGAGGGTTAAAGTTAGGAATAGGAAATACAGTGACTAAAGGAAAGCCATTAATATTAAATTCTACCCTTTGCCGGATTGTCTTGTGTTATCTTTGCTCTTTCGTGAAATATTTTCCAGTTTTCCTCGCAGGGCATTCTTTACAGGGGCAGCAGCTAAGGAGCTGTAACTTGGCACATCTCCACCTGCTTTTCTGTAGCAGTGCACATTTGTGCTCTGGGATTTGAAGAATTTCCTTTGCCTCTAGAATTGATATGCAAACAGTCAGCTGTACAGACATCAATCTGTCCAGTAGACTTGCCACGTGACCTAAGGAATAATACAGGTGGTCAGCACCATGCTGGTGACTCCTGAATTTCTGGAGCAAGCAGAATCATTTTCCTACGTCAAGAAGACGGGAGGTCCTGTATACACCCTCAAGTAATCTGCTGTGCTTCACTGATCACAAAACACCCACCAAGATTTCCCTAACAAAATCCTTCATTTCTGCCAAGGAAAGCAAAGATTTGCAGGAAATGAGAGATGTGACCTTGCCACCTCACAAACAGCTTGGGGGTCTCTAGATGCTCATCTCAGCAGAGGGATGCTCGTGCCAGAGCAAACGTAGGGCCCTGTGTGGTCAGTGCACAGCTCTTCCAGCATCCCTTTCTTCACCTTCCTTTATCAACTCTGTTGTGATAAAAACAGAAATGGGTAAACTTTAGTTTTCTCCTGCCTGTTTTCTGTGTTGCTCTAAGTCCCACTGTGTCCAGGTGCTGTTGGGTGAGCAGGTGTGGAATGAAAGATGTTAAAACTGGGAGAAATGAGTGTTGATAGGTGCATAACCCAGCTCACACCACTTCTCCCACTTGTGATTTCATCACAGCCAAAAGCTGTGCTTGACCTGCTGGGCACCCTGAGGGAACCTAAAGCCTAAGGGAATTTTTAAAAGAGAAAGAAAAGGCTCTAGAGAGCCCATAATTCTAAGCAAGTTTTTCTCTAGGACAGTCACCACTTCTGTTAAAAATAAGTCATTTCCCATTGATACTTCTCAGGCTGCAAGGAGAGCCATTCTCCTGCTCCTGGAGGCTCTAGCTGCAGACACAGCCTTGGAAGGGAATCTTGCTCTCATGGCTACAGCAAAGGAATGGGAAGCATGAGATCTGGCATGAAGTCCTGCTCCCATTGAAGCCAGTGGGATGTTTGCCATTGGTTTCAGGGGAAGCCAAGATTTCAGTCTGCAGCCAGATTTGCTGGTGTGCTGTGCGATCCTGAGAGCAGGACCAGAGAGGGTTCTTGGTTTTCTGATAAAGCTCTTGCTGCCTCAGCTCCTCTGCTGGGTTCTCACTTTGCACTGGCCACTGCTTGCTTTGGTTCCTTTAAATCTTAGGCCTCTTTCAAATCCTTGATGAAGAGACTGGTGCATGGTTTGTGCCTGTTGTATTGTCCCATGATTGGAGCTCTTGGACATCCTCACCAGCAAAACCATTCTTTCCACTGGGGATTGTGGACAGTGTTAGAGAGGGGCATAAGGCAAATAAAGTAACAGGACAACCTGGGATAAGAGACTTAAATGAAGTAACACATTTGGTATTTTCTGCAGGTAAAAAGCTGTGCCTTTTTCTCCAGGCAGCAACTTGGATCAGCTGTAGAATTAACTCTGAGTGGTTCAAGAGAGCCTGGAGAGATTGTAAAGATGATCCAAGATGGGCTTCCCTGCTTCATGCCTTCACACCAATATGGATTGTTGGGAACCTTGATAGTCTCAGCACCCTTTTTCCTCATATTCCTCTTTCAAGGTTAGGTGAGAGCCAAACTGTGTTAGTGACGAGCTGTGGTGCAGGTACCCATGAGCCTGTTAGTAAACCTTTCCCAAACTGCCCTGTTCCCCCTGCCAACCCAAAGGCTGCTGGGCTGCTGTAGTGACGTAGGTGTTAATCGGTGCATTACATAGAGCTTCACAATGCACACCCAGCCACATGTGGGCAGGGTTGGTGCTCTCCTCTCAAAAGCAGCTGAAGGAAGTGATCACAGAGTTGATCAAGATTGTTCCAAGCAGCTCCAGTTTGGCCTGTATAGGTCCAAGCTGTTTTTATTTGAGTGGACACATGGTGGAGCCTCTGTATGCCAAGGAAAAGAAACATTGCAAATAATTCTTGCTCTTTATTTCTATTTCTCCCTGATCAGGACGACTTTCTGTTCATCGTGTGGGATTGGTCTCTGCTGCCCCTCTCAGGGAACATCTATAAGCGCATCACATATGTCAAAAAAGGCAGAATCTGCTGGACCAAGAAGTCGTCCTGAATTTCCTCACTTCTCCAGATGCCTCGTGTTTGACAGCTTCTGCTCCTGGCCAGCCACAGCTTGTGTTCTTTGGCCACCTGGGACCTGATCTCCTTCCTCTGACACTTCCACCGAGAGCAGCTGGTGGGAGAGACTTTCTGGTAAGTTGAAACCATTGAAACCATGGTAATACATTTTATCTCCACAAACAAGGAGCTGTAAATGTAGGTGTTTAAAGCTGAGGTAATGATCATATAGAGATCCATAGCTAAGAGTTTTACTGTGATTTTCTCCAGCAAGTTGAAGCAAAGCTACCCAGAAGTTCAGCTCTGGTGCAGGAGTACACCCCAGTGTTACTTCTTTTGGCACAAAGATTTTTAACAGGCAAAAATACTCTTTGTTCTAAATAATAAATGGGGAAGAATGGAGAGGAAAACAAAGAAAAACCCAAACAATGCCATATTCTCTGCTGACTGCTTGGGTTAGCTCTGCAGCACAATTTACCATCTCTCTTCCACATCATTTTGAGAGTCTTCCCCAAGAGGATCTTATCAGTAGATCAGTGGCTGCCTTTGAGCCAACTCTTTTCCTCTGGTTGAGTGGCTGGCATGATGTTTGCATGAACTCTAAACCATCAACTTGTTCCTCTCCTATTTTCTTGCTGATATGATCCCCACCAGCTCTCACGTTTCCTAGGGTGAGCACAATCAAACAAAATTAATCAGAATAAACAGAATTAGTGCTCATTCTTTCTTAACATGCCTGTGGGGTTTCTTTTCCCTTAGGAAATTCAATCCAGCTCCTTTCTCTCACGTTAATTCACTGTAGCTGCTTCCACAGACTCTGGGTTAGGTGTATCAATGAGAGGAGAGGGTGGTACTTTGCCTTGAGCAAGAGCTCAGCATTTGTGTGTTTTGCATTTTAAGGAATGGGGCGAGGTGTTACTTGATCCATTCCCACTGATTCTCTGTGGTATTCCCTCTGCTGCTGATGGAATCCCACTTGGGAACACAAAAGAAAGATGACACTTTGGACTTTTCATCTGCTCATGTGTCCCTTTAGTTCTTCTAATGGTTCCTCTTCCCCCCTGATTTTTGTTTTTTGTCTTATATACAGGCTCTGATTTTAGCACTCCAAGCACAGGGTCCTGGAATGGCTTTCCCAGGATCCTGGCAGATTTAAAGGCCAAGCATCATGGCAAACCTGCTCCCATGCCACATACCACATAGGGTGTCCTTTTGGGTGTGACTCTGGAGCCAGCTTCTTATGGAGGAGACCATGGTGAAAATCCCTTCTGGCATCCAGGCCTTGGACCTACAAAGTCTTCCCTGTGTGGCTGGTGTCTTTGACCATGCCCTGGGACTGTTTCCTGAAAAGAAAAAGCAGCACTTGGCCCTTGGCTTTTAGGAGGGTTTCCTAACACCAGCCTCAAAACAAATGGAAACACTTTCCTCCCCCTTCAGACCAGAACCCTGTGCCAGGACAAAGACTGAGGATGAGGTTTTAATGCTAATGAAGCTTTTGGTGTGTCTTTTTTTACCTCCTGTCATCTGAAGAGGCCCCTGGCACTATGATAAAAGCACCCACTGCCCATTGGGCTCCTCTCCTTGTGATGAATGTGGTCCAGAGGGACACAAAGGTTTCCCCAGAAGCACATACCCATTCTGTGGCTCCCATTAGATTTTCTGTGTTTGTTGCTAACAATGTTCTTCCTTGCCTTTGGTTCAGCAGGAGCCCGATTAGTGACTTCCCAGGGTCCTTGAAACCCAGGGGAATTAATTTGTCTTTAATTTTGTCTAAGCTGATACTTAGGGGAACAGCTAGGAATACTGTAAAGCAGCTTCTGGCAGTGAAGAGTCCCAGCAAAGGATTTCACAGACGCCTGGTAGTGATGCTCAGCCTGTCCATCTGAAGCCAGTCCATGCAGGGAGGTACAGCATTAACCAGTAAAAGACATGGCCCTGCTCCTCTTCCTTTTCCTTACAACAGCTGGATTTGGCCAGTTGTGCTTTGGTGGTACCTGGTGATCACACTTTGCTGCTATTCACAGCTTTTTTCAGTGTTTATTGATAGCCAGACACATCCTTCATTTCTTGATGGATACTCATCCCAGCTTCCCAGGATCTGGGCTGTGCTGACATTCCAACATGTTGTGCAGCCTTGGGTGAAGCAGTTCACTGCCCTGTAACTCAGGGAACCACTGTGCAATAGCACAGGAACCATGATAGCACTGCTTGGCTGGGGATTTTTAAAGCACTTTGATGTCCCTGGAAGGATGAGGGTAAGTGCAAACCTGTGGTTAAAGGTTGTCTGAGATGATGGTTTGAAGTGAAGAGAAAACAACAGCCAACAGAGCAGCTCATACATCCTTAGAGGTGGTCACTTTGTAGTTTGGGACATTTTCAGGGGCTGCTTCACATCCCTGGTACTGGAAAGGCCGAGCCAGCTTGGGGCTGGGACCCCTCTGCAGGGCTGTGTGCAGGACACAGGAATTCCATCAGGGCCATGCTTAGCCTTAGCTTTTGCTGTAACAATTACAAGTGATAAAATACCTGTTTTCTCAGTTTGCCTCCCCACAAGTTTGTTTAAAGGGAATGAAGGCAGATCCTGCTATAGCTTAGTGCGTTACAAGCCAACTCAAATGGCTCCCCACTGTCTTTTCATCTCCATGAGACTTTTAATGCCCTAAGTCTTTGCATGTCCTGGCTCACAGCCAAATTGAAGCATGAGCTCCAACAGAAGTTTTACATTTAAAGCTGTTCTTTTGGCTTCAAAATTTTGCAGATTGAGGCTGAGAGAAGCAATTCAGCTGTTTACTTGCAGATCTGTACCAGCCCTGCTGTGCTCTTGCCCTCGCCTCAGTCAGAGTTGTGTTAACAGCATTTTCCAATTAAAGTAGCAGCCTCAGTTACAGAAAATGCTTTTCCTATCTGGGAATTTATCTGATTTTACTCTTTTTTAATTACTCATGGAGCACAGGGCTGTTTTGTTTCCCACCCCTTATAATTAATCCATCATAATTTCTGGTGATTTCTGGCTGGCTTTTGCTGGATTTTTATTTCTTGCTATTTCTATCAGCTTGTGCCACATTACTGATGGTGGGGAGACTGATGTGAGCAATCAGGCAAATACCAAGTGGACAAGCAATTCCTGAAGTTCTGCTCACTCAGCAGGAAAAATGACACCTATTCTGGAGATAGCCCTGCCAGAAAATCTTAGAGCCATACTGTGTAAATTGTAGCCACTTCCTTGTTTGAAATATTCATACTTTGAAAACTTGACTTTTAAGACCTTCACAGCCAAGATCAAGGCTTTTTCCTGTTACCTGAAAATTCCAAATCTGCAAGAGAATAAATGGTAGCAGTTGAAGCCTTCATCTTTCTTCACAGTGATGAGGTAAGGGCTTATTTTTTTCACTTCACCTTGCTGAAAGGGATGTGCTGGGCTCCATCCTGCCCATGGTGCAACAATCTCAGCAAGGCTTGCCCTGTGAGATGCAGTGGGATCTGACTCTGGGATTTTCACTCCAGCCAGTTTTCCATTGTGGACAGCACTCTCATGGTCTTCTGCTTGAAAGTGCTTTGAATGCGAGCATGGAAGTACTTGGGCTGGACCTGCAGGAACTGGGGCAGGACCAGATGCAGTGACAAAATCCCAGGATTCAGTGTTGACATCCTGTCCCAGGAGGCCACAAAGGCCCTCTGTCCTACAACATTCTTCTCCCAGAGTCTGAGCAGCAGCAGCTTGTGCCCACCACAGCACCTCAGTTCTTCAGGACCCTTGCAAGGATGCTCCAACCACAGACTCCCAGACAGGGAAGCAAAGCCTTCTACTGCCCCCACGTGTTACTTGCTCATTATTGTTGGCACAGACCAATAGAGACCTGGGAACCCTGTCGGGAAGCATGAAGAGGAGCCAGCACGGCCACGCAGCTATGGAGGTCAAGGATCTTGCTTTGGAAGACTCTTCTGTTTCTTCTGTTCCCCCTCAAGCTCAGGGTGTTCCTTATACTCAAAAAATTGCAAAATCCGATTGGACCTGTTTGGAAGTGAGACGAGCTGGAGGCAGCAGAGCACAGAGGTATCCTGGTCCCACCCAGGACGTGTGTGAGCCCTGGGAGCCTGCCAGCGATGCCGAGCAATATCAGATACAGCACAGAACATTCAGGAGTCTTGGCTCAGGCCACGAGGAGCACAGAGCAAGAGACAGCTCTTGGCAGGCTCAGCTCACACATTAGGGTCATTGGAAAGACAAGTGATGCTTTCATCAACCTGCCTTTCCCCAGTATCAGCACCAGCTTGAGCAAGGGCTCACTCTGTGCTCCTGTAATATCCCGTGCTCCGTGTAGTGCCAAGGACAAAAGCTTCCTCACAATTACGATGAAGCTGCTTTTTCCAACCAGTGTCCCAGCCCCCAATTCCTATCCTTCCTGGCCCTGTCAGGTTCCAGTTTTGAACCACTGAACAGCACTCGTTGGAAGAGTAATTTTCTCTCTGGATCAGTGGCACCTTTCAAGCTGGAGGGAGAACAGGCTGTAGTTGCTGGCTCTCTACTGCTTCCCAGCAGTTATAATTAGGGATATTGTGGTTTTGTTGGGGTAGCACATGCTAACTATTCTGAAGGGCATCAATACCAAAAGCTGCCTGAAGCCTGGGCTGACAGGTTGGTAGTAGCAGCCAAACTCTCTCATGGAACCAGTTTGTGGCTCGGGGAGGTCCCAGACCACCATTTCAGACCATCCCTAGCGCAGCTCCTTGGAATGGTAGGGATGGCTCTTTGCCATCCTTTCACCGAGAACCCTTTTGGCCTGGCACCATGAACACATGGGCCATGGAGCAGTTCCTCACTCAGCTCAGATGGTCCACAGGCTGCCCTGGACACTGCCTAGAGCTCTCTGAGAACATCTGAAGGAAACAGCACTCGCTGGCAGGGCTTACGTGCTCCAGCAATTGGGGATTGCAAACACATGCTTCAGCTATGCAAGAAATCTTTGACTTGTTCTGAATGCAATTCTGCCTGGGTTTCTTCCCAGGAACATTCCTGTTCTTCGCAGTTTACCAGTTGCAGGGAGAAGTGGGGGGAGGGATTTTAAGAGTAATGGAGAGGAAGGGGAACAAATCTCACGGTGCTTTCCCTCGCCAAATTCCTCCAGAAGGACAGGGTGTGGAGCATGGACTCCAGAGTCTGGGACAATCTGAAAAAAATATGAACTACAGAATTAAAACCACTTTTAATTAGTCATTTGTTTTTATAGAAAGAATTAAGTCTCTGTTTTTCTGAAGTAATTTAGTGCCTGCTATCACACACACCAGGCAGTCCCAAATGGAGCTGTGTGATAGAAGGCAAGCCCAGGACAAGGGCTCTGAGCAGAAACATGTTATCTCCTCCAGGAGACAGCAGTGCCATTCAGATCTGCATTCTGCTTCCCGAGATAAAAGTCCCACTCCTGAGTCACAGCATATGGGAGGGAGTTGCAAATGTAGTCCCTGTAGGTGGGAGTAATTTGATGTCTGAGATGAATGATGCAGCTGAGCCTTTATTATCACACGTGCTCGTTACAGACAGGAGAGTAAGCATACAAGGGTGGAGGCAGGAGCTGTGCTCCTGCCCTGGCAGAAGCCAGAGGTGCAGGGTACCCAGCTGCTCACACCCTGACTCCTGGGTGACAAATTCCTCTTCTCTTGGAGGGACACAGGCCACAGTGTCTGTCACCTGGCAGGGTGGGCTGGGGTCACACTGCAGTGGGTGAAGGCTGTACCCAGCCCGTGTTCCTCCAGGGAAGGTGTGCAGCTGGCTCTCAGCCTGCTCTCAGTGCTGCTGTCACATGGGCTTTGTGCTCCTTTCCCGATGGGACCACCTGAACCATCAGCTCCCTCCTGAGAGTGCTGACCTGCAGCCCGAGATCCTCCCAGAGCAGTCAACGATGGGACTTGGGCTCTGTGGCAAAGTCTGGAACCTGCTGAGCTACACCAGCTCCAAGAGGAGAAACCCTTGAAAGAGACAAGGTGTAACCTGATGCTACCAAACATGCACTCTGAGTAACCTCCATAGCTCAATTAACTATATTAAGTATATAAACCTATAATTAATTCAATTTAGCTGAGGTTTTCTCCCTGGTGTTGGGTGCTTACTGTATCAACCTCTTAAAATTATGGCTGCGTGTATAATTCAATCAAATGGATGTGCAGTACCCACATAAGCTGAGTCACTCCAGGTACCAGGGAGAGGTTTATTTTATTGTATTTGGCTCATGTTTCTGACTTAACACAGGGGTAACTCCACTGAAATTGGTTGTGCTGCATTAATCTAAAGCCAAAGCAAAGCCCAGCTTTTATTCATTATTTGCAATAGAGGCATCATAATTTCTGTAATGTCATGTCGAGTATGGGTGGGGTTTGCTCCAACTGCTTTCCCATCTCCCACTAGGAAACAATGAAATGAAGGTAGAAAGGAATACTTATCTTTTTCTCTTTTTATATGTTTAATTCAGAAATACCAGCAGATTCATATTGCCTCACAGTGCTGTGTAGGAGCCTTTCCCATATATCTGTTAAACTAAACAGGAGTGATTGGTTGATATTAAGGAGATGCTCAAGAAGTTTTTCTTGAATTTGTGCTGTACATGGTGTCAGGATGGGAGTTCAGAGCTTGTGAGGATCCCCTCCCTCATCTTTTATGGACTGCACCTTCTACATTTGTACTGTTAATGTCCTGTGTGGTGGAGGAAACAGGTGGCTGATTTCACTCCACCTTGCTTTATTAATCCCAAATTGTGGATCAGGTCACCAGTAATGATGGCCCTGGTGATCTATGAATGGCAATTGTTATTCCTGCTCCTCCTGAGCAGTTGGGGACTATCAGGTGGCAGCCTGAGCAGCTGCAGCCTGAGCAGCAGATGGCACTGGTGACAAAGTGCACAGGGATGTGTGAAATGCCCCATCTCTGCTCAGGTGAGGTCATTGAACACCCAGGCACGAGGGGTGGGAGCTGCTTTCTGCCACTCATATGTGAAGTTATTGGTTTCCCAAGGGTGGAGAGCAGCCTGTCACTGAGTGATCCGAAATCCAAACAAGAGATTTTATTGCACAGCTTAGAATGCAGCTGAAAGAGAAGCAGAGAATGACACAGGGAATATGTGTCTGACGCTTCTCACACTTCTGAAGTGAGCCTGAAAAAAGAGGGACAAATCCCAAGTGATGAGGGAAACTGCAATTCTGGGTCTGAGCAAGAGCTCCCAGGAATCGCAGGGACATAAGAGTGGAGCCCTGTTCTAGATTATTTGGAAAGCCCCAGCCAAGACCCTTATGAAAGTTTTGATTGTTTATCACAGGGATTAACTCTGGGAAGCAGCTGGCATGGATGTAAATTCCAGCTGGTACTCAGTAGCATGGACACACTTGCTCTTTGGATTGAGAGAAAATGAGCAGACTCTCAGCTCTGTTGCCCTCTGCATTGATCTAAGTCAGGGCAGGAGGATGTCTTCCTGAAATTCAGGGCACGAATGACCCTTATGTTGGCTGAATGTAAGTAATGACTGAACCACTGAGCTCTCAGACAAACTCTGTTTGTTTGGTTGGGGCTCTGTAGCTCTCACAGTCTATCTGCTAGCTACAAAAATATTCCAATTATTTGGAATGATGACATCATCCATGCAATTGACCCAGATCCAACATTAGCACGCCTACAAAACAATTACTTCTTGTTAAACACTATCGAGTACAAGTAGTCCAGCCCAGACTGAGCCCTGTCAGCAAAGCCTAGTTGATTCCCCCATGTTTCCAGCATTTCCTCAGCAGTTTATTTTCCAAGTTTGAGCAGGTTACCCTGAGTAACCTGGATCTGTTTACAAAATGTGATTATTGCTTGTAACCTTTGAACCTCAGTAGTCACAGAGACACTGTAAGTGGCTCAGGAAAGGTATTTAGGTATTTATATTTACCTTTCATTTACTGCCCATGCTTGTAGAGCCCTCTACAGCCCACTAAATCTGTCATCTTTTGGGTCAGAAAACTACCTAAGCAGCCTGAGCCCCAAAGTCATCTACTCCTGGGATAATCTGGCCCAGGGATGGAGGGAAGGAAATCCTGTGACCTGCTGGGAAATAGGGTGCTGGCTCAGGTGCAGCCCTGCCTGGCCACTCTCCCACCACCCTTCCATCTCTGCCGAAATCCCTCAGTCCCACGAAGGTATACGGGCAGGTAAGAGCTGTTAAGAACAGCTGTGGCTTAAAGAAATTGTTGATGCTTGTGGAGCCTTCCTTCCTCTTAGTGGGTCACATTTATCAGCTGATGTTGTATCTAATCCAGTGGTAGCCTGAGTTGGAGTGGAAATACCCTCCCCTCTAGCCTCCAGCACTGGAGTTGCACAGGGCAAGGCAAAGAGATGGCCAGTGACTGCACTCAGCTTTAATTTAACTTAACAGCAGGTTTGTCCATCACCTTTAGGGCACAGAGCAGCCAGCAGCCAAACTCCGGGCTGTCCATCCAGGGTATCTGCACTCCGTGGGCACCTGAAGGAGTGCCTGGCTGATTCTGACAGCTGGCAAGGAGGGCATTATTTCTCCTGTCCCTGCATCCCAGAAAAGCTTCGAATGTGGAACTTGCTAACAGTGTATCCTGAGCTTATTTTTTAAACGTATGCCACGAGTCAGGATGGGCCACGGCGAACAGGGCAGTGTGGAGCACAGCTGGTCAGCTCTGCTGGCTGCTCCGCTGGCCCCACCGAGTGGAGACAATATTGACATAATGTAAAATTGACATCTTGCAATAGTGACATACTGTAATCTGCTACCGCATATTGTCAATGTAATACCCGAAAAGTTACTGTAACACAGGGCTGTGCAGGTGTGTGACGTGTCCCAGGGCAGTGACACCTCACCCAGGGCTATGCAGGTGTGTGGCGTGTCCCACTGTACACGTGTGTGAGTGGCCTCTGTTGAGGAGTGTGACATCGCCCGCTGCTCAGGTGTGTGACCCGGTCCCCCGAGCGCTCCGGGCTCGGTCCCTGCCCGGCCGGGACGGAGGGCGCGGGCCCTTTAATTGAGGCCCCTCCCCCGCCGCCCGGCCCGGCCCCACCCGCTCAGCCCCTTCCGCCCCGCGGCCTTCCCCGGCTCCCATTGGCCGGTTGGCGCTCAAGTCCCGCCCCCCGGCGCCGCTGGCCAATGGGAGGAGCGCTGGGCGAAACCGTGGCGAGGTCGGTGCGGAGCCGATGGCGGCGGGTCCGTGAGGGGGGCGCGGGGAGAGGGGCGGGAACCGGGACGTCCTGAGGGGAGCGGGGCCCTTGGGGGAAGCGGGACCGTGGGGGAGGAGCGGGGTTCCATGAAGCGCTGAGGAGAGCGGGGCCCCAGTGGGGAGCGGGACACTCTGAGGGGATCGGGACCCGTCTCAAGTGCTGAGGGATTTGGGGTTACTTGAAGCGGTGAGGACAGCGAGACCCTCTGAGGGGAGCGGGAGCTGAGGGGATCGGGACCCCCGAGGTGCCGTGGGGAGCGGTGCACTGAGGGGAGCGGGGTTCCTTGAGGGTATGGGGATCCCCCCGAAGTGCTGACGGGGTCGGGGTCCCCAGAGGAGCTTGGGGAAGAGTTCGGCACTCCCTAAGGAAGGAGCTGTGTCCCGGGAGGCCGGAGTGTCCCACAGCAGCGTCCAGCCTGGTCCTGGATGTTGAACTCCCCCGGCACAGCTGAGCCCAGCCCGCAGCTGTGGGTGCCGTGCCCGGGGCCGAGGAAACGCCATTAAATCGTAGTGGTTTCACCTGACGAATCCCTTAGAGGTAGATGAAGAACGTTAAGGTCAAGGTTCCATAACAATGTGGCGTTTCCTTACCTGTGCCTGACCCTGACAACAAATTGTTTGTGGAGCTGAGGATTGAAAAAAAAAAAAAAAACCAAACCTTACAGCTGTAGGGTGAGCAATAATTAAAGTGCTCAGGCAAGTTCTGTTCTTCATGCAGCAAAATGAAGCCTCGTGATTCAGGTTGAACTTAAGTGTAGCTTGAGCTGTGCTTATTAAAAAAAAAAAAGTGCACTTCCAAGAACTTAAAATGTGGAGTCTTAAATTGTAGAGAACTAATGACTTATGAAAAGGGTAACTTTGCTCAGTTTTCACTGTCTCTTGGTAGACCTGATGTATGTTGTGATCATAATTAAAGACAGTTCACTCAGATGATTGTGTTGCTTTTTAAATGAAATTATAGAATATAGCATTTAAAATGTGTAGCAACATAGTGGTATAGGATGGTTTGTCCACAGGTAGACAAAACAAAAAAACCCCACAACTTGGAAAATGATTACTGATTGCTGCAGTTTGAGTACATAACTTTTCTAATATTGCTGTTAGAGTGGCACTTTTGGATTTGTCCCTGGGTACGAGAAACCTGTATGTAAGTGTTCACACCTGCCAGCTTTTTGTGCATTCTCTGAATCTTTCATGCTAAGAACTGGTATCGAGGAAACTGAAAATGTCTGGCTTTTGTTCCAGGTGCTGCTGGTGTAAAAGATGAGGCTGAATGAGAGCCAAACAAGATCCTTCCAGGCTCCTGTCACTGTCCATACCTTCCCAGGCCGGCAGGTGTATGTGTTTCCCAATGGCCGATCCGACTCAGATGAGTCTTCGGAGGAGGAGCTCAACGTGATGGAATTGCGGCCCAGGGGCAAGGAGCAGCAGCGGGGCAGCGCTGCCCGGGACAGGCTGGGGGACGTGGTGCTTCTGGAGCGGGAGATCACCGAGGGAGATAACCTCAACAAGCTGGCCCTGCAGTATGGCTGTAAGGTAAGGGCTGCCTCTGCTTGGGGCTAATCACATCAGAGGGGCTTCGTGTGCAGCGGCTTCCAGTCCTGTGGTCTGGTAGTTTTGAACTGGAAAGTGTTGGCCCTGTCTGTTTTATGAATGATCAGTGTCTAGGTAAAACTGGAGATAGGCAAAAAACCCCAGACAAACATAAAAAAGAGTTGTTCAGCCAACGGCCTAGGAAGATGTCAGCATCACACCCTGCCTGACCTGCTTTCCTGTTTAATTTCAGTGACTAAGTGCAGGTTGTACTAAGTTATTTCAGTGAGGGCAAACATTACAAAGCTGAGTGTAGAAATGAGGGTCAAGTCTCTGCTCTCAAGGAACACTGGGGGTTTTAAGCAAATTTACCAGTAGAAAGAAACACCATGGTTATGGGTGAGGTTTTTTGTTTATTTTTTGAAAGGTATCGGCTAACAGTTTGCAAGGAAGGTCTGAGTCTGACAGGGGTGGATGTGGAGAGGTGCCAGAGTTCAGTCCCAGAGTCCAGGTGGGGGGTGTGTGTGTGTGTGTGTCTTGGTTGTTTGCTGTCATCCCAAAGCGTGCACAGTTCAGGTGCCTGTGGGCAGGAGGAAGGGCGTGTGCACAGTGAGATTTCTCTGAGTTGGAACACACTACACAACACATTTTCTTTGTTCCAAAGCAGAGCAAAACTGCTGAAAAGTTTAATTACCTGATCTGAACATTAGAAGCCCTCTATTGTTTAGCAGTTTGAGCTGTATTTTTAGAGCCTCCTTTTTCTGCAAGCTGGATTGTGATTTCAGAGTTACATGATGCAAACAATTGGCCAGTGACTGCAGTGGGGATAATGATATGTCTCTGGCTCCACTGCTGCAATGCAATTGCAGTCTGTCTTGCTTAACCACACAGCAGCTGTGTGGTGCAGTTGAGGCAACAGGCCTTAGAGGGATTGCAGCAATTCCTCCCCTCCCATGCCCTTAGAAACAAAAACAAAACAAAAAAGGCACCCTGGTAGGTTCTGCTGATGAGCCTGATGTGTGCAGAGAAGCAAGTCTGGTAGGACTTGAATAGGCCTTGATTGGCCTCAGGAGAGCCTGAGAAGGCAGAGCTGAGCTTTGGTTGGGTTTGGAGCTGTGGCTGTGTGCTGCTCTCAGCAGCAGTTGGGTGAATTCAGAGGATAGAGATTCTGGACAGTTCTTTGGACTATGGTGTGAAAAGTCCTGCTGTGCCTCTGCACTGTCACTCAGAGGGCCCAGTCCTGTCCCTGCTGTGGCTGCTTCTCTGCTGCCCCGCTCCTGGAGCCTTTCAGCCCCTCTGAAGGCTGCTGGTCCTGCCCAGGGGAAGAGCAAGCTGATGGAAGGGACCATGTAGTTGTTCTCCTCCCACAGGAAAAGAACTGTCCTGCTGCCTCCCTCAGAGGGCACTTCTGACTTGTTCCAGTTAAATCAAACAGGTACAGAAATCCTTTTTGTAGGAGATTTGTGTATTTGTCTTTTTAAGGGCTGGCATGACAGTTTCATGTAGTTTATTTGCACAATTGAACAGCTCCTGAAAGGTTGCCAGGACAGCAGTGAGAAGAACTGTAATTACAGATGTATAGGCAAATGTGTGTAAAAATCCAGGATGAACTTCTCCTTGAAATCAATGAGAACTTGACATTGGTTTCAGAATCTACTTGGGGAGCGGGTATTAAGGCAGTGCAACAAATAGCTCTCTGTGTGTGCCACAGATAACTTGGCAGGGATGCAAAGCACTTCAAAATTTTCATTTTTACTCTTGACCATTTATAGTCCTGGCTTGCTTTTGGCATTGTTCTTAGCTGGGACAAGAGGAGCTCACTGCAGCCAAAAAAATGAGTACAGAAAATAAGCGTAAATGCTTGTGCATCCCAGTCTCTCACATGCTTCCCATCAGATTTGTTTGTTGTTTCTGTGTGAGTGCTGCTCCACTTTCTGTTTCTAGAGCCTTAGCAGCACACTGCAGTATTTGATTGCAGACACCATGGGGGATATTTACTGTCCCAGTAATTTGTTTTCATTGGAACAAATCCAGAAATTGAAGCAGCACCTCCGTTAGGAGGCTCTGGGTGAGATTGTTATTTCATTACTATGAAATTTTGCAGGGTATAAGTCCAGAGGTTACTGGGACTGGCTGTGAGGAGCCTGAACTAGTGACTGAGGATTCCTTTCTCCTCAGGGTCTCCAGATCAGGTCCTGGGTTAAATGTGCCATTTTCAGACTTCTCAAGTTTTGCAGAGTAAACATGAGATTCAGGCATCCATCTCATCTCTACCTTTGAGCAGAGTGCTTGGGAAGTAAAGTGGATTTTTTATTTTAGCTCCCCAGTTTCCTTGGCAGCCTCAAGTGTGTGAGTGTGCAGTGAATGCAGGTCCTGCTGTAATTTGTGAAAGAGCAAACCACAGTCCCTGTACTGTGTCTCTGCTGTGATGTATGGGAGGTGCTTTACCTGTTTGTGTTGCCTTTCTCTTTGGTTTGGCTCTTGCTGTTTTGTTTTGTGTCCTCCAGCCTTTTCCTCAAGGTTCTTTCTCATCTCCTTGGCTGCTGTGGAGAGCTCCTGGCACACACACTGACATCCTGTTTCTTTTCTTTGACAGAGGGTTTAGTGCAACTGAGGAGTTGCTGTACTTACTGGGTGGCTACGAGTGGCCACTGTATTAAGCATCTTTGCATCTTATTTAATGTTAAATAAAGGACACTGCCTTGCCTTTGTTTTTGCATTGGTACTGCCTGTCTTTGTGTGTGATGCTGCACATATGGCTTGTTCTTCATTGCTCTGGGTGGGTATACAGCTCACAGGCAGGAACCCTACACAGGAACCAACGAAGGTGGTGACAGGAGCACAGAGGTCATTGTTGTTCAGCAGGAGCACTGAGCAGCTCAGGAGGAATGAGCTGGATAAGCTGCTGTCCTGCAGAAGAGTGGTGCTGCTTGAGCAGAGGATGCTCGTGCCTGTGTGGCAGATGCTCTCCTGCTCTCCAGGCTCTGCCCTTGCTTTCAGAACTGTTTTGCTCCCATGGTGGAGCTCTGATCACTCCGAAATCATCTCCTGAGCAGGACAGGAGTTTTGCCTGCTCACACTGGTGTTGTGCACTCACCTTAAGCATTCTTGTGTAAGGTATGAAAACTGTTTTAAAAAAGATCTGTTACAAAGATTCTTCTTGCCTTAACTAAGTGAGAGAAGGGCAAAGAAAGCAAAAGGAAGGAAAAGCAGTATGGAGCAAAATACAGCAGGTACAAGAGCACTAGAGGAGTTTGTAGACTGGTTTAACAGGGGACTGACTCTATCCATAAGGACCTAGAGCACCCCTGGCACAGCTGGGGAATCTCTGCAGAACAGCAAATCACTTGCATCCTGGGCCTGCTTTTATTCCCTGACAGCTCCTTGCACACTGGTTTATAGCTGCTTCCTGCCTCACTCCTGGGTTGTGCTGCAGTCACTGTCTGTGTCCTTTCTGGATGCCGTAGGTTGCGGATATCAAACGCGTCAACAACTTCATCCGGGAGCAGGACCTGTACGCGCTGAAGTCCATCAAGATCCCGGTGCGGCCGTACGGGCTGCTCACGGAGAGCACCGCGGCACTGCGGCTGCCCCCGGCGGAGCCCGCCCAGCCCGGCCCGACGCGCGTGGAGCTGCCAGAGCCCGACCCCGGCGCGGGTGGCTCCGCTGGCGGCCGGCGCCTCAGCGAGTACTTCAGGGGCATCGACCAGAGCATCCAGGATGCTGTGCAGGTGCAGCTGAACGCGGAGTACGGAGTGGAGGTGCTGGAGAGGCCCCTGCCTGAGGCAGGGAAGCAGGAGACTGGTAACGGTGCAGACTGTGGAATCCAGTGGTGGAATGCCGTTTTTATTATGCTCCTGATAGGAATTGTCCTGCCAGTATTTTATATCATCTATTTTAAAACACAAGGCCTGGTGGCCCGCACCTTTAACATAACCTCAAATGTTTCAACAGCTGGATTGGAAGGGAAATTACCACAAGGCTCAGGAAAAAAATCCTAAGGGGCAAGGGCAGCCTACTCCAACCTCTCCAGCAGTGATGCCCATATGCTTATGACTGACTCAAGCATGTATCCAAGGGGATACAATGATACAGATTATTTTTATAAGTAGCTGATGATGTAATCCTGAATTTGACTGAAAATAAGGTGATGTGCTTTTGATGGAAAAATAAGGATGTTTTGTTGCTTACAGAGATCATCACACAGGTGGCTTAAGAGTTGGGAACTCTGTTGAGGGAAAGTGGTTTGTAGCAATTTACTCATTATGGTTGCTTCAGCTGTTTCTTAATGATGTGTCTAGAAGCAACTCCTTTGCTGCTGAGCTAGAGAGTGCAGTATTAATGTGGCTGGAAAGTTGGGGGTTGTTCACATTTTAAGGAAACACTTTATGCTGGAATGGAAGGGCGGGGAGGACACTTTTTCTCGGAAGTGTCATATGTGGCTCTTGCAGACCACGGTGGTTTTGGCCTGCTTGACCCTGGTGATGCCTTCGGGGGCTCTAAGATGGGTGTGCCTGGGCATAAGGATGTTGCCAGCACCCCACCATGTCATCCCCCTGAGCAAACCTTTGAGCCATGTTCCATTAGGATGTGTCAGGCCCACCCCTGGGAAGGGTGAGCCCAGACCTCTTCCCCACAGGGAAACCCTTCAGAGAGGGCTCTTGTGATCTGGAGATCCCAGTGCAGGATCTGCACTGTTCCAGGGTTCTGCTCAGCCCTGCATGGCCCCAGGTGGGCAGAGGGTGTTTGAAGAGGGCAGGAGAGAGGAGTCGCATGCACTTCTCAAGTGCTCATTTGCTGGTAGGTCTAGTCAGTATTATTTGCTAAAAAACTAATAATAGTCTATAGGGGTGCTTCTCAGACACCTGGGCTTGGTCATGGAGTTACTTCCTTGTGTGCAGTCGGGGCAGGAGTGAAGTGCTGAGCTGGGTGCAGGTTGCAAGGTCCAGGACAGAAGTCCAAGAAGAAAGAAGGGTGAAGCCTTTATAGGAGAGGACTGTGAGGAGCTGCTGATTATGACAGGTTTCTGTGAACTGACAATGTGCATTAAAAAGCTTCGCAGGGCAGTGGAGGTGTCGGTCAGTCTGAGGGCTGTGCTCTTCAGGGCCAGTCAGCAACCACTACCTGCTGCAGGGGAGAAGCAAGGCAGCCCTTAGGAGCTTTGCTAAAGTGAAGAATTTGCCTCAGAAGTTTGATTCAGCAAATTCCAGACCTGTGGGCAGAGGTGAAGGCTTTCCTGGAACCAGACACTAAGGGATTTTGTGTGGGCAGGTGCCATTGGTGCTGACAGTGAGGGCAGAGCTGGTGGGCAGGCGCAGGGAGCACTGTTTGTCCTCCCCACCTCGGCCCCACCCCATTTGGAGCTTCTCAGCTGCCAGCAGGACCACAGGGCTTCTCCAGCTTCCCCTGGCAACCTGAGACCTGCTGGGGCAGAGCAGGGGCTGGAGAGGGGCTGTGGTACAAGCACCTGCTGTACAGGTGTAACCTCAGCCTGGCCTGAGGAAGAGCAACCTGGCCATGTCTGCATGGACGGGGAGGACTGAAGCTTCTCCAGCAAGGTGAGGAGCCCCACACCACACAAGCACAACCATGTGCTGTTACAATAAGAACCTGTGTTTCCTGCAGCTCTCAAAAGTGGGAGCCTAATTTTGTAAACGAGCCCTCCAAAGTATCTTATACTGAACAAAAACTTGTCTTTTTCTTCTGTGAAGAGCTGTATCTCTTGATTCTGGGGAGGGGAGGATTCTTACATTTTTAAATAAAGCCACTTGAAATAAAAGCACAAGGGCCACAGCTTGTGTGTTTTTTGCTACCACACAGCTGTGCACCTGCCTTAGAAAGAGGGGCCCCTTGCAGCTTTACCTCAGCCCCTGCAGTGAGAAGCAAGAGTGGGAACAGCAGGAGAAACCAGGAATGGAGAGGCAGGACTGGCCTTGGGCTCTCCACTCTGAATCTGCCAGTTCTCTTAAGTGTTTTGTAAAAAGGTTCTTAGCAAGCATCAGTCCTTGAGTGTAATAACAAGCGTGTGTATTCCTGTTGATAAAAATGTTCATGGCTGCAGTTTCAGACCAACCCTTTGCACCTGAACTGGACACCTGGAGGGGGCGAGGACGCGCCAGACAGGACCACGTGCTCTGCAAACACGAGAGAGGCCGGAGTACACAGTAAAAGCCAGTATCTTTACTTTAGTGAATGCAGGATACAAATATTTTACAACAACCTCTAGCATTTTCTTAACCATTTGATAAAAAGTTCACTAGAATATTTATTGTATATTGAAGAAAAAACAACACATTCAGGGAAAAAAATTGAGATTAACTTATTTTTTTCTTAAAAGATTCGTCTCAAGGATGGCAACAAAGTCCAGCTTGTGCCGCCAAACGGCTTATCAGCATTAAACCGTGAACAGCTTCTTGTGAACTGTTGACTACAAACATTTACCAAATACATAAATCTCTTTTAAAAAAGCCATTTTAAATATAGCAAAGCAGTGTTCTCTTGCACAGCAAAGTGAAGAAAGGTTCTACTAAGATTTAAATGTTTACATTGGTTAAGTCTTTCTTTCACATTCGGATTTAACTTCTGCCCAGGATCAATTGTTAGGAGTTGTTTTGTTCCTTATTTACTATGTATTTCTTGTGCGCGCAGTAACTCGCAAGTTTCTGATGCATTAGTGTCCTTGGAGGGAAGGCAAGGCTAAAGCAGTTCTCTCTGATGAGTCCCTGACACTGTGGCATTCTCAAAACTATCGTGAGAGCTCAAGGATGGAGGTGATTTGTCACAACAGAGATAAAAATCTTAAATCATTCAGACCTGACTGGGTTCAGCCCAGGATTGGATCCACTTGCACTTCAGTCAGCAGACATAATTTTAAAAAGTTTTTTTTTTTTTTTTAAACCTGTTGAAATATCTGTGCTATGTCATTTTTTTTCTAAAAAACATTTTTACAATTTTTAAAAAAGTATGTTTCAAAGTGAGTTGCTAGTTATTAAAAACCAGGATTCCCATGTCCTCGGTGGCAGGAGGTGCTCCCCGAGAGCGGAGGGCTGTGGAAGGATGTTTCTGCCAGGGCTGGGGCAGCACAGGGCCGCTCCCTGGCCCAGCTCTTTAGAACTGATTCTTTTTATTATCTTTTTTAAATTCATTGGTGCAATTTCAATACAAACTCTAACCCTTGTGTAGCTTTATCTTTAAGAAAACAGTAGTTAAGTACTGTTTAAAAACCTGCATAGAAATAAAGACTATTGAGATACAGTCAGCAAAGCCATCTGATAAGGCACACAAGAAAATAGACAGTAAATGTGAATGCAGAACTCCCACTCGGATGTACAGCAAAGTTCATACAGGTGCATAAATCATGGAACTCACATCACTGGTCAGAGCAGCAAAAGGTTCCAGGGAGCAGCAAGTGAATTCGGTCACTGGGGAACACAGCAGCCACTGGAACATGTTGCACCTGCCTCCATGCTCCTGCCAGCCAGGATGAACCCACGGAAATGGGAAACAGTTCCACGGGAACGGCTGGAAGGGACTGGAGCCCCGGCGGGTTCTGACGTTGCCAGGACAACAGCGGACAGGGCTGGAGGCCGCAGGTCCCACACAGGGCAGCCGGCCCACTGCACCGCCCTTCTCACCCCTCCCTTACAGCATCAGGGGATGTCCTTAACTGCAAATGAAAAAAAAAAAAGCCCAAGCAAAAATGTAATAAATATCAGGGCTAACTCTGAAGAGTTTGGGCAATCCCACGGGACTGCAGCTTCCACCCAGAACTAGCACTGCCAGCCTGGAGGGGACTGGGAGCACCTGTGGGATCGCAGCCCCACATCCAACACCAAACCTGCTCCCGGCCCTGTCTCACGGCACAAGAGGGGCTCTGCATTCCTCCCTCTTTCTTGGAAGCAGCAAATTTTTCCCAAACCACTTGCCAACTCACAAAACCTTTTGTGCTCCTCTGATATGTGTCATTTCCCTATCATGAGAAATTAGGTCAAGTTTTTCCGCTGTTTTTTTTTCGTCCTCGGAAGAGGCAGCTTTAAAATGATGCCTTAAAATGTGTTGTAACAGATTTTTTATATTTATGCAGGATGAACTTAACACCGGATTTTTTTTTTGCCACTTTGCTATTTATATACATATATATAAAATGTATAATGAAGCTTAACCATACAGCACAGAGATTACAATTGAACGGCACACATTCACCACCAGTGAGGGGGCCAACCCCTTTATACACCCTCTGAAAAATCTGGATAATAATATTAATAATAATTAAAATCCAAAGAAAGTACAGTATATTTAACAAAATAGTAAATATTAAACAGTGAATACTCTACTTAATAAGGACCTCGCCTTGTTTCAAGTTGGCGTCAATCCACAAAAATATACTTTTTAATCTGGTGACCGTACAATACATAGGTACTTACACCAAAGGTGATAATATATTTAGGATGCTATATACACAAAGAGTTTGGCTCAAATTTAAATTTACATATAAGTGTTCATGGCTTATTTTTCCCCCAAGGTTCCGCCTGCAAGTTTTTCCTTTTCATCTTTGAAAGCAAAAACTAGAAAGTCAAAATAAGATAAAACTATACTCTACAAAAAAGCTACAACATACAGCTTTGGCTTATATAAATAATTCATAGCAGAATGTGTTCAAAAGTACTGTATATAACTTTATATATAGTCTTCAATTCATTAGGGTATTGTTTTCTTTAATATAAAATATACATGAGCTAAAATCCGTTTCTATATTTTTCAAAGGTATGAACGTAAAAACAAATTTGTCAAACATATTCCAATTATAACTTAATATATTAATTTTATTTTGTTAATGTTCTATTTTCTAGGCTAATATTTTCTGAATATTTCATGCGAGTTCTCTATGTCTCTCTTTCACTCATTAAAAAAATCACTTCTTTGACCCAATACGCTTTTTTTTTTTTTTTTGCACGTGCAAAACAGGGTTTTTGTTTTTTTTATTTCTTATAGCATCAGCCCTTCTCCATGCACCCTCTGCAATAGAGACCCATGCCAGGTTGGGTAATAGAAAGGTCAGTTTATGTACAGTATTGCTTTCTTCTTCCTGCTTTTCTACTGCTCTGCTGCTACAAAGCAATTATTTCTTAACTACGAGTAACCATAGAGCTGACTACACACAGGGACGGTACTACAGGCGAGCCCTCGCTCGGGTGGGTGTGGAGGAGGAGGAGACACTGCGGGGACACCGCTCTGCCATGGGGCTGGGCTGGGGTTACACACGAGTCCAGGTAAGTGCCAGACTAGAGATCAAACCTACGGGATTGTTCTGTTACGTTTTACCAAGGGACATCTGCAGCTATACAAGAGTTTGTCGTAAGTGCCTGATGATTGGTGTATGCTACACACACTAGCACATATATATGCATGTGAAGATATATATATGCACGTATGTATATACATATAAATATACTTATTCATGTCCTTATTTATAAATTTAGATATGTCAGGACAGTTCATTTGAGAACACAAAACTGAAAGGGCGACACTGCGGGTTTATGTCACCCACGTGTCCATCCTCATTCGTTTTACCGAGGGACTCTCCCGATCTTCTGTGTTGGGCGGCCGCCCCAGCACGACGGGGGAGTGGAAATCGCTGCGGGGATCCTCACGGTCGCTGCCATCGTAGGAGCTGCTGGAGCTGCTCAGGCTGTCGACCGGGGAGCGCCCCAGCTCCTGGCGCGACGGCGGCGGCGGCGGCTGCGGCTGCTGCGGCGGGAACCCGGAGGGGGTGACGCGGTCCCGGGGAGGGGAGATCGGTTCGGATTTGATGTTGATGTTTTGGTTGGTGTTAATGGAGAGATTGGAACCCTGAGATAGCTGGCTGCCAGTGCTGGGGAAAGAAAACAGAAAGGCGCAAATAAGGAAACACAAAAAGTGAAAACCAAGTGACAATTCACGTGTTTGTGATAGTGAGGCCTTGGGGCTCAGCACATAAATCAGTGCACCTCACTGGGAAGAGCAAAGGAGAAAAAAGCATTAATTAAAGGTCTGAGTTGCATTTACAGAAGTTCAGAACAAACAAATATTTTCTATTGCCAAATATTTCAGTCATCACACAGGTGCCTCCTTGGTAAGAAGCTGAGCCTGCAGGGACACGGCTCGTTAGCTGGAGGTGACTGCAGGAACAAACAGCCTGACACACAAATGCTTTGCAGCACAGACAAGAGGTTAAGATGTGCTCAGTATTCCCTTGGTGCAGCTGATCCAGCAGAAGAGGCAGAAGCCCCCCCAGTGCTGCCCTGGACCAGTACCCCAGGTACTTACACAAGAGAGCTGAGGGCCGCGGGACCAAGGTGGTGCTGCTGCCAGGCAGACACCTGCCCCAAGGACAGCATTCCTGGGGAGTTAAATCCCTGCAGGGCAGACAGGTCTGCACTAGTCAAGGAGTAATCTAAGAGGGAAAAGCAAACAAACAATGAAGTAATGTATAGGGGGTTTATACGTATAACATACATACATAAATAAACGCAAATACAAAGGCTTTCTGCCCAAAACAAAGGCAGCAGATCCAAAGGAATCCGAAAGTGAAAACTCTGAAGTCTGGGAGCAATCCTGCCAACCTCACAGGGAGGTTAACAGTACAGATGCCTCCAAATGAAATCCTTTTTTGCATTTTGCTTTCAGTTGCTCCACATTGCTGTCTTGGAGATTCTTCTGAACCCACCGGTACAACACATTAATGAATTGTATATATATAGGCGTGCCCCTTACAGCAAGACCTGGAATTTTTGAATAGTTTTGCCTACATGGACATTTCAAAATGAAACAAAAAGGCAAGAATCCATATGAATCAGGGTGGATGTTGGCCTGAATTCACTGCAGACACCTGGGCTGTGGCTCAGTCCCAGGTGGGAGGTGGCAGCTTCTCAGACAAGACACAGGTACTATTTGGGTTGCTCACGATGCCGCAGAGCTCCCGGTCCTACAGTCTCCATCCAAACCCAAGCTACAAACAGCACTGGCAGTCAAAGGGACTCTGGAAGGGCAGGGCAGGGGCCGGGTACCCAAACCCCAGTGACCCCTCAGTGCAGTCCCACTGTACCACATCCCATCCTCCCCCTCCCCACAATATCGCTCCTCAATGTCTGATTAAACTGTCATCTCTGTACCACATAAACAAAAGAAACCCCTTTATGTGGAGCAAGAAAACACCATGCTTTAGAAATACAACTTAAATGGAGCCCAGAGAACTCCATCTATTCCGGCCCAGAGCTGCAGCCGACTGGTGGCCCTGGCTGCTGCAGGGCTCCCTCACTTCTCACTTCATTCACAGAATTGAAGTTGTTTCCACTCAATCATTATCACTCATGTTTTCTTTCAGGTTGGAAAACAAAGTCTTCTCTGCTTTTAATTATTTTGTAATAAAGCTCCCTTAAAATAATTTTTAGTCTCTTGAGAATGGGACAAACTCACTCTGTACTGCCAGGAGAGGAACCAAACATTCCACTTCAGCTGGGTTTGGCTTTGATTTTTGTTTGGGGACTTAGGAGGTTTTTTTATAGTATTGTCCTAAAATGCCATCACCATTACAGTCTCTCTCTCTCCTGAGATGAGCCTTCTTGAACGATCTCCCCCTCCCATCCACTGACCTGTCTGCTGTGGATAAATTCTAGATCTCCCTAAAACAACTCATCTTGGGAGGAGAATCCAGGGCCAGCACGACCCTGTGCTGTCACACATCCCTGTCAGAACCTTCCTGAAGGCTTCAGGAGTCCCAGCTGCTCCCAGCAGGTGAAAATTCTTGGGCTGCCTTTTTGTTTCATTTCTTCTCAGTTGACACTTGTCATGAAACTCTGAAACCCCTCACGTGTATTTCTGCACAGCTTCAGAAAGGCCTGTCCCAAGATGACTGACCCAAAAAGCCCCTTCTGCAATACTAAAATTGAATCTAAATAATGAAGAAAAAATAGAAACTCTGCAGCCCCTCCAGTGACCCAGACATGCACTGAGCCTCCAAAGCAGCCAAGGCCTCCAACAACTGCCAAGTGCAGCCCATGCAAGCACTGGGGATGGAAGTACCAGGCCGATGGGATTTGTCAGAGCAGACCTGAAGGAAACCCTAATAGGAATTCAGTTCCCACATCATTTTTTCCATTGCAATTACAGCTTTTATGACCATGGACAATTAACTTCTGACACTTCAGACACATTCTGTCTGGTGACAGGCTTTGAGGAGGCATTTCTCTAAAGAGTACATGTGTCACTACACAATTAGCTGCACTATTAATTCCCTAAATAATCACATACCTGCTGGCAGTGACAGGAGGCCACTCCTGCTGCACGAGTGACCTGATATCAGATGAAGTCATACACACAAGAGCATCTTCTGCACCACAGAAATTGTCACTGCTGTGACTGCCACAAGCAGCACTGGGAAGTTTGTGTCTTTGCAAAACAACTGACCTGAACCCAGGAATTTATTTATGGCTGGGTGTGCTCTGCTCAGGTGTCAATTACTGATTAACTGATTGCTGGGAGTTTTAGTATTTTTTTAAATACCTGGACTGTTTAGAACCAGTAACTCAGTGGATTCTGGCCCTTCCTCCAGCAATCTGCAGAATACCAAAACAGATTATATAAAATAGGATATTTGTGGAAAACTGATATCCAACATTTTAATTAAGGATCCAAGAGCTGCAGCTATCCCTTCCAGCTCTGAAGAAAACAACCCCTATCAATCAAGAAAAACAATTAAGGTATTTAAATTTTATCTTAGTCCTTGAACTACAAAACTGAAATTGTTCTGTAAGTGGCGACTACCCTGAGAATCCCCAGGCGACAATTCGGTTTCAACATCAAATTTCTTCCTGCAAATCCCCTGAAAGGTTCAATCTAATAGAAACAATTCTTAAGTGTGCGAAAACCACTAAAGGCTAAAAGCTTTGCACAAATTATTTGCATTATCAAAGGAAATGGACTGGAGTTTAAAATCACACCCCAGTGATACCAGCATTTGTCCATTGTGTAGGACACCAGTTCCTACTGCCTTTGCTGCTTCTTGAGATTGCCACTGCAGCCCCTCTCAGCTTTTGGATATTTCAGCCACCAGCTTACAGGTTATTCTGGGTGAGGGATGCACCCAGCACTGCTTCCTGAAACAGCATCCAACTGGACAGAAGGGATGTATCAGGTGAAACTCAGCGTGGCTTTTCTGAGCAGGGACCAGGACGGTTTGCTTTGAACAGCCATTGAACACAACAGCTGAACCACCTCTGGGGCAAGAGTCAAACCAAGGTCTGCATGTCCACACCTAACTCACACTTCAGCTGATCACCCACAGCAAGTTACTGCTCTGCCCACGACACTGCTCCTGCAGCCCAACTTCTGCACTCCCTGCTTCAGAACTGAGCCCCTCAGGGCAGCTGTGTGCTGGTGCTGCTGCAGAGCAAATACAGCCCCTGGCTGATGGGTGTGAGGAGTGCAGGGCCCCAGTACAGCCCCCCCAGCTCATGGGTGCACAGTTCCTCTCTCTGCACCTTCCTGGCTGCAGCACTGCCTGGGGCACAAAAAGGGGCTCAGGGCACTGCCAGCTACTGAGCTCTCTAACACAAAAAGATACAAGAGGATGTGAGGTGCTTGGATGGCTAAACTAAAAACTGCAGTGAAAACTTTCAAAGCTAAGAGTGGAGAAAATGTATAAAATCCCATCTTTGGAGGGGTTGGAATTCCACCACTACCCTGGTGGATGTCAGACAACCCTTTGGAGAAGAAATTTTCCTCAATATCCAACCTAAATCTCCCCATGTGCAACTTGAGCTGCCACTGCCTCATGTTATATGTGCCATCACACATTACTGGACTTTCACGAACTACTTTCCCTTCCAGCAAACCACTCGTCACTTTTACATTACCAAATGCCCTACATCACACCCAGCTTGGATAAAAAGTAGCTTTAAGATCCTGCAGACAATCAAAGTATCTGAAGAACAGAATTGCCAAAGGATCAGCTACTGCCTAAGCGTGAGGCACTCATGGAAGGGAGAGCCTCAGTTTTGATGAGTAGGAACTCATTTGAACTGAAGAGGAGAATAAAGCCAGGTGTCACAGAAATGCAAACTTCTGACTCAGGTGGGTCCCAGCCCCAGCCCCCAGCAGGCCTTACCAGTGTTGTAGGCAGTGGGCATGGCCGAGTACACGAGTCCCTGCGGGGGCAGGCTCGGAGTCGTCACCGACACCACGGGGGTGGCCAGGGGCTGCGTGGACTGAGAACTGCTTATCCTTTGGGTGTTCTGCAAGGGATGGAAATAACAAACCTTGTGAGACCACAGAGAACAATGGGAAATGCACATTGCATTCAAATCTGCTGCTTTGCTGTGTCTTTGAGTTAGGAACAATTTCCTTTTTGTCACGATTGGTTTTCTAAACAAGCTAAAATATTTTAAGACAACCAAAACGATCTTGGCAAACTGAAGTGAAAAATTAATTGAAGGCTCATTGGACCACTTCCCAAGCATGCAGATTTCAACTGTGTTAGTGTTGTAGGACACAGAAAAAAATTTCAGTTTCTTAGGGATACACACAACAATTCTCAGAAGTTCTTAAGTGATTTTAAGAGTTTTAAGCCTTATTTTTAAAGAGGTTTTAATGCAGATGGTGAGGTGCAGTTCCACTAGAAGAGATTCTCTCACTTCACAGTTGTTTATCCAATTTTCCAAATTTCAGCTGCCAGTTTTGACACTGTGCTGACTACACCTGTCCTGAAAGGAACATAGAGATCTTCTAAATTTGTGTTGATAAGACTTCAGTGATAAAACAGTCTTGCTGTTCCCATGGTTCCTGAGAAACTGAGAGAGTACTTGTTATAATGCAGATATGTTTCCAAGCAAATGACACTGGAGTTCACAAAGAGCAACTGTGCTTTTCTCAGAGGGAAAACAGCTAAACTAGATTGTCTCAGATAATCTGTGGGCACAATTTAGCTTTTTTATAACAGCCTTTCCTTCCCATATACTGGAATGAACATCTGCAGCAAACATATCATTCAAAATAAGCTCTAACCAAATTTGCTGGTTAGAAAATTAATTAAACACTCTGGTGAACAGCACCAGACAGGAAAGCTGCTGCCACAGAACGTTCTGCTCTCCATGGTGGCAACTGCAAATCTTCAAAATATGAGGTTCAACACCATTTGGCCAGATACTGTCAAGAACAGAAAATTCTAAGTGTTTTTATTTTTAACAACAGCTATTTACTTTTATATGCAGAATTCTTAGAAACAGCAGCAGTCTCTACATCCTGTATTTCTACAAGGAGCTGGATTTCAATGTGCTGGAAATATGTTTTTTAAAGAGAACCTCTATCTCTGAAAAAGTATTTGCTACAAAAGGAGCAGTTTCTCAGCTCTTTGGTAGGGATCCATTTCATAGCTTTACAAGACTGAAGTTTACTCCTTTCCCTTATTTCAGACACAGGTATTTCAGGATCTGCACCAGTTAACTTTTTTCTCCACTCCAATCTTGAGAGAACGAGCAGCATTAAAAATGCATAATTCCCTTAAAAATATCAGAATGAGCAGGTACAGAAATGGGGCTGTATTCAATTTTAAGCTTAAATTCATGAAGATTAATTGAGGGTTATCAATCTTGTATCTTTCCCATTTAAAGAAAGAAATATATATCACAGCATCCATATTAAAATTAGCCACAGCTGGCTGCCAGCTTCTGATCTTTTTTGTGTCTGGCTGCTCTTGCAATTCCCACCTTTGAGCTTCCCTAGGATTATGGGGCTCTTTGGCATTTTTTGCCAAACACATATTGGGAGATGTGCCCTCTCTGCTTCAGAGTTCCCAGGTTTCAAAGCTCCAAGTCCCAGAGAAAGTCCCTCTGATTTGCGGTAATTGATCCCTCTAAATCACTTATGTACTTCTGAAAATCTCCCCTAGACCAAGTTTATCTGGCATAAAGAGATGTTATTAGAGCAGATTTTTGTGTCTGTCAGGAACTGACCTTTCTCCAAAGCCTTCTTGGATGGCTGCCTATAAAGTTGGGATTACTTCATAATGGAAAAGTAAAGAGGAATATACTGGGAAACAATCCAGACCAAAGAATTTCCTCATGGGATTGTTTTTTGGGGGTTTTTTTGAGTGGCTAATAAAGGTATAAAGGTGGTTTTCTGATGTAAATTCTTTCTGAATATAATTCCTGGAACACTCAGCCACACAAAGACATTAAGCAATATTTAGATGTTCCCAATATTTGTTGTCCTTGGAGATTCATGACAAATTTCAGGATTTCTTTTTTTAATCTTTTGAACTGATGCAAATGTAGCAGGAAGAATTCAGGATCTTTATTTCACGCTACGCTACCGTTGGTAGCTGCTTTTCATATCCAGTGCTCAGCTCCAGCCACACGGAGTGTTCACAGACGGGATCTGGAACTGCCTCCCAACACTGCAATCAGCATCAGACAGAATCCTGCAGGTGTAGCTCGTATTTCTTTGCCATGTTTGAGGCAGACACTGCACCTTTCCTTTGTGTGAGTGCTGCTCCTGTCAGGGCTCTTCCCAGTTTTTGGAGCCACTAGATGGCCCACGCCGCACACGGGATCCACGTGCGGCTCCATCCGCCGATCCCACACTGCACGGGGCAGGGGGAACCCCTCTGTCCAAAGGCTTTGGCTTTCATTTCAATTGCAATGATATTTGATTAAGTGCTTTTACACTGAGCTTTCATTCTTGCTCTGAAAACCAGACACTCCCCTAAGGTGAAAGTGCTCGATGAGCAAGATATCCCAATAACGCTCAAAAACTTCAGTACTGACTTTCATTTTCCCTTACTTTTTAAATCTATTTCTCATGTTTAAGGTAAAAATCAACCAGCAGCATGCATTCATCAAGAAATTTATCTAAATCACTACATTTTCCATGCTTTCATGCAATTAGAGCCTCATATTAGCAACAGGTCCATGTTCAACAACAAATCAAGGTCTGCAATAGGTTGATTTATTTCTCTGTGAATCTGACACAGCATCTTCTGCCTGGTTTGTGCCACAGCAGCCAAACAATTTGCAAATCGCTCTAAAAATAAGTTATGAATTATTTTAGCCTTACGCTAATTTTCCAGAGAGAATGCCAAATGTTAAAAACTTTGGGGAAAGAAAAATTGAAGACACACAAATCCCAAGAGTTTCCTTTTAAAAGCAGAATATCCTTCCACTGGAAAAAAGGTAGAATTATTCACTTGCAATTCTCTCCTCCTTTTGGTAAACAGGGAACACCCCTGTGGTTTGATAATCTCACGCAGGATGAAATAATTCTAACCTCCAAAAAGGTGACCTCACCAGCAATGATGTCATCTCCTTGAAAGGAAGAGAAGTAACACAGGGCTGGTGTTACAATCTGAAGAACTTCACAAGTGAAGCCACTTTCTAAAAACATTCCAATAATTTAGGGGATGGGAAGTGATTATTTGTATTCATATAGAAGGCAGTACAAATCCTATACACATGGACAGTTACTTTGTAAGGCTCTTTTCCAATGTTCCCTCCAAGAAAAACAGAAACATTTTCAGGAAAAAAAAAATAGAAGTTTACAAATGGCAAGCACAGACTTTGGATGTGTTTTCAACTTGAATTGGTCTAGTTTTGAGTTTGATAAAACAAATGTATTTTTGTCTGCTACCAAGGGAACACTGGAATTATTTAAAATATGTAATGAAACTACAGTTAAAAAGCTGTAGTGAAAGACATTTCCAACATCTTGCTGTCTCTCAGCAAACAGCAGCCCAAACTCACCAACTCCAATTCATCCTCCTCCGACTGTACTCAGCAAACAAGAGGGATAACACAGTTACTAAAAATAGCATTACTTTCAAATAAAAGAAAAAGTCACGTTTGTGCTTAAGGATTTTGATTCCTTTTAATTAATAATGTGTGTTTGCCACCTGATTCTGTAGATAATACTGCTAGAAATGTAATACTTCATGAAATTCGTGTCACATAAAACCTGCTGGACAGAACACTGGCTTTGGGGAAACTGGGTGCAGCAAGAGCTTGGTGACCCCAAGGACACGGCTGCACAAGTGGATGTGCAGCATGGCAGTCTCTGGCTGCACTGATCCAATAAGCCAGCTCAGCAACAAAATACTTTTCACATACAACCATCATTCCATGCCAGAATCTACTCTGAAATCTCCTAACTCCCCCAAAAACAGACAAGCCCAAAGCTGAATATGATGTTGTTCTTCACAACACAACAGTAAATAGGTGCTGTACACCACTAACATCAGAACTGCATTGCTGTTACTATTTCTAATGAACAGTGCAATTTCCACTGTAATAATCAGCCAGTATACTTCCTATCTCTCCTACACTTCAGTATTCCTAGAAAAACCTTTTTTTTTCCCAATAATCATTACTCTAAAAGCTAATTATAGCTTTTGTTACTTGGATTGATTTGGTATTATTCATCATAAGTACCAGTAACAAATCTAAGGACTTGTGGTAGCTTAAAAGCAAATAGGAATTATACAGAGAGTACTTGTGTTGTTTATATCCTGCTCCTCCTGGTTATGGCCCATCCTTCCATACACAGAAAACATCCACAGAGACACTGACCATTTCTACATGGCAGCAAAAGACTAAGACCAAAGGATTTGGCCAAGTAAATTAAAGGAAAAACAGAGTAATGCTTCCTGCCAGACCTGTTCTGGGCTGGAGGCCGTGGTTGCCTCATGGCTGACACGAAACCCGTGTGCTATTCCCAGCCTGGGTGGACAAATCCTGCTGCCCAGATGCCAAAGTGCAGAGCAGCACTGCAGAGCACCTCAGTGCTCTTTGATGGCCTCACTGAGGACACGGCAGCCCCGCAGGACAGCCAAGGTCACGTTCCACGGTGCCACATCAAACCAGTGCTGCTCTCAGCCCTTCCTCACCACGGAAGCTGCACTTCACATCCCACAGCCATTACGACCCAGGAAATACAGGTACAAAATGTGCTTTAGGGCACGTTAATAGAGTTCACATCACCAATAACATCAGCTGTTCCTCCGCAGAATAATGGATAACCCTTTTTAAAAGCCACATCCTCCAAACCACCGGAGTTCTCAGTAACAAGTCAGAGGGATATCAGATCAAGACACCAAAGATGCTGGCCCTGTCTCTAGTGCTCTTACCACGTTTTGGTCAGGCTGTTATTTTACACCTGTAATAATTCCTTACAAATTGAACTTCTCCCCAGGTCACAATTCACACTTTTGAGTTTCACCTTTTGAGTGGCATTTCAGAATATAAACACCCCTCTATTCCTACACCCTATGTTAAGCAGGTGAGACAGTTTCTCCCTGTACATTGTGAGCAGAACACCCATTTTCACACAGCCAGACCCAGAACAAATGTTTTAACTCACCAGTGGTGGCATCATGCCCTTGCTGGAGGGTGGGATGACGACACGGAGGTCGGGTTTGCGGTTGTTCATGCCAAGATTTCCTCCTCCTGGTGGAGGTGGGGACTTTGTAGGCATGACTTTGCCTAGGCCATTCCCACCACCACTAGTACCAAGTAGACTTGGTGAAGCTCGGGAATTCACAAACCCATTTCCTGAAAGAGGAAAAACAAATGGACCATAAGACAGAGGAGAAGGACAATGCAAAATTTTGGTGCTCATGTACCAGTTATGAAATATTTATTTCGTAAAACTTCCGATAAGAAACTTCCCACAAGGGGCTGTGTATTGAACGAACACAAACCACTCTCACCAGAGGATCAATATGTAAAGGGAGTATCACTTCAAGGGCACGCTGTGGCTGCTTAAACGCTGAGAAGAGCAAATTGCCAAAGAACTATTTCTAATAACATCTGTTGTGTTTATTTTGCCCTTTGAAGCTCCTCCAGGCTGAGCCTGTAGAAAAGTTAGGGTTTTGCACAACCCCACTTGGTCCCCACCCTGACAGAGCATGGACTACACTGAATTGTTGCCTGTGAGAACAAAACATCAGCTCTTAAAATCTGTTTGTAAAATTTACATATTTTTCATATACATCCAAGATCTTTAGGATTCATTTCAGCATCAATATTTACTGTCTGATTATTATATTTGGCAAAAATGAGGGGAACAAATCCTTTCCCTTCAAATTCATTCCAGATATACACATTGCTTATGCCCATAGGTTAATTTACAAAGTCTTTCTCTACCTTACTCCTGGTACTCATTTTAAGTAGAATTAGACAAACTAAAGCCTACAGCTCCAGGATTCAGCACTGAAATCTCCAAAAGCTGAATATGCTCACGGTAGAAGCCTCAGCTTACAATCAGAACCGATGAGAAAACAGTACCAAGGCAGCAAATCAGTGAAGTGCCCAGTATTCTATTTTCCCATCCTGACAGAAGCACCAATCATGTTAACCAAAATATATTTCTCAGAAAAAATGTTAAAGCCACATTCCAATCACAGAATCATATTTATAGCAACAATTCTCAAAATACACAAACCTTATTCAGCTGCAAACAGAAGAAAAGTTGTTAAGGAGAATTTTGCAACAGGGAACCCCATAGTTTACCCTGCAGAACCTGTGTGTGTGTATAAATAAACACAATTCATAGTAAGATTCTGTTTGCACTAACACTGCAGGTCTGAAAGCAGCTTTTATAGGCACAATCAGGGAAAAGTCTATGAGACAAAGTTCACTGTGTGGGAAATTCTCTCCTAATCGCCCGTAGCGCCACGCTGGCATGAATTTTGCATTATTATTCTAATTTGAATAGGCCCCTATGCCCAATCCAATTTTATTGCATTAAATACATATTAATCTAAAGGCAATTAAAATAAGAAAGTTGTCAGTGTCACATTCTACCTTCTTTAGCAACATTTTTAATGCCTTTAATAGCACAGCAAGAGGGAAGAAAGCAACATGTATGAGCAAGGGCACAAAGCTTCATCAAGGTGCCTGGTACTACCAAGATACTCAGCCAGGGCACACTGAGAACCTCGATGGGAATTCACCAGGATCCTGGTGAGGAAGCCTCCTCAGGATTTACTCACTATGTGGATTTCCCACTGTGCCAAAAGCCTGACCATACATGGAGGATCTGATATGTCCCTTGAGTTTTCCAGGGTTAACAGAGCAAGGAGGAGTTATTCTAATTTAGTACTTTCCTGAAGCATTTGTATAGGAGGTATGGGAATATGACTTTTAACTCTGAAGTTATGGGGCAAACATATGAAGGAACACAGAAAGTTTTTAATGTCAGCATTCTTCTTTCTGTATTAAAAACCACAGCAAAAACTCATTTTGTGATTAAAGGAGCCACATTCCTCAGCAGATAACAGCAGAATTTATTCAGATGCTTCTAGGTTAGTGATAAAATTTAGGTGGAGTGGTTGAAAAGTTGGGCTGGAGCTGAGAATACACACTAGAGCTAAATATACTCTTAACTGGTAGGAGAAAACTCTCCACAGCTGGGTCACATGGAAAAACCAACAAGCCAAAAGAAGAAATTAAGTTCTGTGCTACCCTTAAAGTTCCTGAAATGGAGACAGTTTTTGCAGAATCATGATTTTGTTAACACAGTAATGCATCAATTCCTATCCATTATAAATGAGTGCAGTGTGAGGTACAGCCAGCCTGCAGAGCATCAGATTGCCAGAGACATCCTACACAATAGACAGGGAAAAAACTAAATGGATTTGGAAAGAGATGCTAGGGAGGAAAAATATTAGAAAATGGCATCATTTTCAGCAAATTATATCTGAGACTTTGTTATGGTACCTCCCATTTTCAGCAAAAATGCCAGAACATTTAAAGAACTTACTGTTATACCAGAAGTAAAGTCTGGGCTTTAATGTGATAATAAATAGCATTTTATTACGCACTGGGGCTGTCAGTGTTACCTCTCCATGGCAGGGCTGTGGAGTTCTGAGCAGAGTTTAGGCTGCACAAGAATCCCACTCTGAACAAACAATGGGGTTCTGTACAGCACTTTGGGCCATCCTATGATACCATTTCCTGTCCTCTGGTTCAAGTATTTCGGTAGCCCGTGTGTTAAATCTGGACAGTGTCTTTCTTCCACACCCAATCCAGTCATTTCCTGAGCCCTTATTCCAGGGCTCTGCCAATCCTTCAGAAACATTTCATGCTTTTAGTGGTGCTGTCAAAAACAACAAACTCCCTGCCACTGCCTGCTCTGCGCAGCATCAGGCGGCAGCAGAGCAGTCAAAGCATTTCTTCTGACAAAAGGCTGAGCACTTCTTAAAAGGAGTGCTTAAGATATATTAAAAATGGGACAAACAACACAAAATATCTTAAGTGTGCAATACTCTGGGTATGAATCCAACAACAGCCCTTTGTGATAAAGAGCTGGCACTGAACAGTGAGCAAACACTGGAGTGTCTGTATCGATCATCTGAAGGATCATATGCTAGGGCTGTAATAAGAGTGCAGAATATTCATTTTTAGTATGAAACTTCAAGCCTTTTTCCTTTTAATAATCTAATAAGAAAATCAAATTACCAGTTAAGAGTGAAAGGATAACTAAATGTGTGGTATTTCTTAGAGCAAGGTCAGGAGCCAGAAAAAGATAATGAGTACAGGATGATGCAACTACACGGCCCTTTGCCAAACCGAGGCCTTAATAACCCCATAAATTCTACTTACTATTTCATATAATACAGAAGTTGTTTCTACCCTACCCACTATAGATCTTCCTCAAAGACAATACTTTATGTTTAAAAACATTTTCAAACTGAAAATGGAAACAGAATATAAAATCCTACATATGTGTAAAAATACAACTGTTTTTACTCCCAAAGGAAGTTTTATTTAACTCTAATTCCTTAAAACAGACGTGAAAGCATGTTCAAAACAGTCCTTTGGAAAACAGACACCAATGCAAATATAAGCTCTCAATTATATGAATCATAATTTAATTAGATTTGATGATAACAAACCCTGCCAACGTACATTAGACTACTTCTTGTTAGTCAGAAAGTGTTTACTTTTGAAGCAACTTCTTTTCTGAGGGGAAATGTTACAATCCACCCATGATACCAACTGGATATTCTGCCTTCAGAGACATAATACAGCTTAATCTCATTTACTGTCCTGCAGCCCAAGACACGGCATTCAATTACATGAGCCAGACTCATATTTCACTATATAAATCACATCAGCTGAAACAATGAACACACGTGGCTGGAAAGTACTCCATGTACTTATTACTACTCAAGGAATAAATTACAGGCATTGATGCCATTAATTTTTTTTTTTTTTGGTGGTTCCCTTTGGAGAACTGAACCGCCAAAATATAAATATCACTGAAATAACTGAACAGTTATACAGTTTTGGAATAATTGTGGGCAAGCAGCTAAGCCATGTAAGATTAAGCAAAAATCAAGATTGTAGTAAATAAATATTTATGCCTCAAGTGACATAATAAAATGCAACAGACATCACACAATTAGAAGTAAACTGAAAATTGTGTTTGCAACAAGCCATTGATTCATGAGGCTGCAGAAGGCCAGATAAAATCTACTCAAGGAAAACATTCACATTAAGAACCTTGGGCAAGGGGACATATTGCAAGTAAACCCAACAATAGCATTTCTGTGTGCATTAGTTGCTCAATTTGTTTACTTTGGGGTTTAGTATGACAGATTCAAGTGGAAATTAAAAACAGCATATGCCATTCCTACCATTTTCAGCTTTGCACAGCAATCACTGCTGATTCTACCACCATTTCAAAAAGCTCAAGTTCTATATTAGCTCTGGAAAGAATTTACTGTAATATCTCAAGGAATCTGAAATAAATGTATTTTTACTGATCTTTACAGATAAATATGTCAGATAATACTATAATTAGAATTAAAATATACCTTTGATAGTAATATAAGGTCTCGAAACATGACTAACATGTAAGATTTATGCTTCTAAGGCAGTACTTTAGATATTAAAGGCAGCAAAAAAGAAACACACATGACTAAATGGCAAGGGAATGCTTAGTCATGTTACAGAATTTTAAAAAAAAGGCTATTTCCCAGGTTGTTGGAAATTTTCTTTTGCCTACAGCTACATAAAAGGAGAAAGAATTTTCAAGGATATTTAGAATTTAAAGGGGTGGTTATTATTCAGAATGCAACAGCAAACCTAAATAGAGGCATATTGCTCTTGTGTCTGAGTGAAACATCAGCAACAGCAACTGGATGTCTTTTAGGTCTTTTGTCAATTAACAGATTACAGTTTATTACATCGGTTTACTTCCTAAACTTGCCAATTTCTATGTCTCTATACAAAGCCAATGTAAAGAACAGCAAAGAAAGGAGGAGAGAAATGGTTTGTTTTGAACAACTGGAGATGTGGCAGTGTATCCTGGGCCAGGGGACATTATATAAATGCTGAGACTTACTTCAACCCAGCTAGGAGGCTGATAATTTGTTCTCTGTATGGCAAATTCCAGCCAGAATTGTTATGTACCTCTCAGTAAATCAGAAATTATGGTAAGATAACAAACACACATAGCAAGATATGAAATTTCAACTAAAACCTAATGGTAGTTCAGGGGCTGAACTGACCTCATGTCATGCAGATGGGTGGTTTCCAAGGAGAAAGAGCAAACACAAATACTTTCTTTCTTTGACCAGCATGTTTTTATGCTGATTTCAGCCAGTCATTTCTTGTGAGCTGATTTAATCACAGAGCGATGGATGGATCAACCTTTGCTATGGGCTGACAACGTCCAGCAAAGGAAAAGGGTTCAGCTCACAGCCTGTGAAACAGCTGCTCTGCAGCCCACCCCCTGAACTCCTGTACCTTCAGGAGAGCCTGGAAGCTGTAGGAGTGAATAGGCTCTCGCATTCCTCAGGGATCCTTCAGCCCCTTCCTTGGAGAAGGGTGGAACCCTGACTGTTGTATTGACCTGTGTCCTCTCAAAGATCAGAGCAAGGCAAGCCATGATGCCTGGACACTACTGAGAGCACAGAGCAGGAACCTTTGTGAGCTGCATTTTAGCAGCACGTGCACAAACATTCTGAAGTCACACCCCTTCCCATACAGCTGGGAAGTGAGGAGCTCTGACTACTGAAAGACTACCTGGGACAGATCCCACCTGTCTCACTGAAGAGGAAGCACAGACCAGAAATATCATCAGGAGGGCACAGCCTTAAGTAGAAACATGCTCAGTGTTCATTTAAAGCTGCTTCCCTAAGGTGGTCCTCTCCCTCAGGGCCAAGCCTTGTAGCTGATGCACGTGAAACAGGCTGGCAAGGGGACATTATATAAATGTCAGAGTGGGGTAGAGGCAGAAGAAATCTGCATTCTTAAGGAAGAGGCTGATAGCATCATTGCAGAACACTTGCCTGAAACTCCAAGAGGTGTTTCTCAGGAGTTATTCCAATACTCCTCACTGGGGTGTCTCTCATTTCACAAACCAAACATGACCAGAAAGGTGTGCACAGAGTGTGTTTCTGTTACTGAAGCCTCTGGTGCACTCTGGAATTGCAGCATATTCAGACTTGTGCAAGACCAAGCTCAAAGATTCTTTTATCCTCAGACACACACAAAAAGCTTCCCCCACCAGTCAAGCCCTCAAGACAAAGGGAACCATTTACAGGTGTGGCTTTCCTCAGTCCTGTCTCAATCCCTTTCTGGCACCTCCAAGCACTTTACAGGTGTGTGCAAGCTGTCAGTGGCATGTCTGCCAAATCCCTCCTCGGGCCAGGATAAAAGACCACACATGATCTAGACTGACTCTCAGTAGAAATCCAGCAGCTCACAAGACACAGCTTTTTGAGCAGGTATATCCTTCAGTTCTACTCTAAAGAAAATAAGTATTCCTGAGGCTACTTCACATTCTCAGAACCTGAAGATTAGTGAGGACATTAGAGAAGATAAAGCTCTGGAACGAAGAAGTTCAGTACCCAAGTTCAGACCAGGGTATCCATTTATCCATTCTCTTGATGGTAGAAATGTAAGAGGAAAGACAATTTTTCTTTTTTCTTCTTTTCCAAAAGATTAACTGTGTCCATAATCTGCATTACTGACCAGAAAGGCTACTTCAGTGACACAGGAATGTACAGACAGAAAATATTGTGACTTTGAAACCATAAGTAGCCTCCACTTCTCCAAAAGTTCATTAAGAATCACCTGGAACTGGGAAGAACTTAGGTCTCAGGGTTTATGGTTTTCATGCAGCCTCAGCAACAAAAACCAGCTCAGATTCTTGGCATGGTTCTGGCTCAATGCCACGTGTGAAAGGTGTGGAAGAAAAAGACTGAATAACTGTGGTGGTACTTCTGAGATTTTTGATTCTCAGAGTCCTCAAGGATGGGACAAGGTCACTGGAAGTGCATTTCACTGGCAACCTGTGGATGATTCATGGGATTTTATCAATCTACTGGAACACAGCAAAGCAGAATTCATGGCAAACTGGAACATTATCCATGGATCCATCTGCCAAAGAAACTGTCCCCTGTATCTGGGCATGTGAGGCTGTACTGTGCCTGAAGTGTTGCCCACATCCTGGGGACATGAGACTCCTGGGGCACATTTGATGCCCATCACAAACTGAACAGGGTTTAACACTGACGAGGAGCAACAGGATCATCACTGTGTTCTAGCTCAGATTTGATCTAATTAACAGAAAAAATAATTCAGCTCTAGAGCAAATTCTGTTATAATGCTGGACATTTTTCCCCTCTCAAAACTGGTATATTTGCCAAGTAAAAATTTTCAGCAAATGTTTTTTATGTGGTGGGTAGAATTTTAAAAATATTACAAAATGAAAATGCTTTTTCAGAGTTATGACAGCTGCATGTGAAGTAAGCTCTCAGTATTATAAAGTGATCACAAAATTTTCTGTTCTGGATATAAAAAACCACCTACCAATCTTTGCTACAACATGCAGATATTTTTACTCAAAGTTATTTTCCACAGAAAAACTGTTAAGTTGGCAGATTGACTGCTAAAGCAAATCATTTCCATTCCAATCAAGTTACACAGGACTTGAGAAAAAGACTCATGTGAACTCAATATGAGCCATTTTATGCAACATCTTTGTTTGAACTGGGTCCCAAATAAGCAAGATAACCTTTACTTGTTTGTTACTAAGAGATAAAGGCATATAAGTGTCTTTCAAGGAAATGAGAACAAAATCTCAGATGCTCAAGAACTTCATAATACCGAAGAAGATGGGTTTTTCAGTTATTTATTTATAAGAGAATATCTGGGAATATGGATATGCCAGTACTCTATCTTTACCTCTGACATCACTTCTATAAATTGTGAGCTGCAAATCTGGCACGTGACCTTTCACTACATCCATAGGAGAATTCTCCATTCCTGAGAAGTTTAAAAAAAAAACCTGGAAGCTAAAAGAAGAAAATAGATTTTTTAAAAGTGAATTCTACAATAAATGCAGCAAGAAACTAAAACCATTATTGTCTGCAGACATAATTAACACAAGATACATTTCAACAGCAGCTGTCAAGCTCAAGTTGACAGCATTTAGTCAATCTGGTTACGTATGATTTCTTGATTGTGGTTGTAACTGAGAAGGTTCCTGTACACCTGTCAGTAGTTAAAAAGTTTTTATGCCATAACTTACTGCAAGTGGAGCTCTGACAACTCAGGGTACCCCTCAGATTTAGCATTCTGGTGTTAACCAGGTATTTGAATTTCACTAGAGGTACTTAAAGATGTTCCCCTGTTCTTGTACAGTCACAACTCTCACTTGTATGACAAACCTTTCTAGAAGTGAGTGGGTACATGTATAACATCTTGAGTGTGATGTTCTGCAAGTAAGAGATAAGTGATACATTTTGACTTTTTACATAAACTATTAATAAATGCAAGGAGGAAAACATTTTACTGCATTAAATATGTTCCCCAAGCTGCCAAAACTGGGCACTTCTAGAGTCTGATACCCTATAGCAAGCACTGTAACCACTGCTTTATTTACTTATTGAAGGAAGGAGTCTTAAATCTGAAGCTGCTGTTACTAAAGTCTGATTTTGGAAAAGAGGCCTGAAACAGCCTGATAATAAACTTATTTAGTCTGACTCAAAAAATTCCACGGAAATCAACATCTGACCTCTCAAGTTTCTAAAAATAGTCACCTTTTTCAACTGAGGAAGTTTCCTCCATTTAAAATCTTGCTTACCTGATGGAAACCACTCTTTAATATTTCATATCTTTGCTGCACATAGCCAAGAAATGGATAAAGAGTGGAAAGTCAATCCTGTGCTTTCAGCCTTGGAGAGTTGCAGCATTTTTTATTCATCAATTCAAAGAACTTTTTCCCAGCTGCCACACAAAGTAGCCAGTGGGCAAACACTGAAAGGTCAACAGTTGCTTCTCTAATTCCATGCTATGAACACTTCCCAAGGGGAGTTAGGTACATCTGCAGAACTGACCTTCAGCCAGCACGACTTCCAACAGCACACAAGGAACGTGACCAAAGTGGCTGAATTGTCATTTATTTTGTCTGTCTGTGGCATGACACATTTCAGTGGCTGCCTGCCCCTCTATCAGAGTGCTAAATTTTTGTTTAGGGAAGACAAAATATTTTTGAAATGAAAAAGTGCTATCATATATTTTTACTGAAGACCAAAAAATACTGTGGATTTGATTTTTGGCAAGATCTCTAATTTGTTTTCAAAAGAAATTCTGATCATCATCCAATATTACGACAGACCCTAGCTATCAGTTTCCAAGATTTATTGCTTTCTTCATATAACTGCTAGAAAATGAGTATTAAGATACACATGGCAATACAAACAATACAGTCTGTATTTGTTTCATTCTGACTGGCACCACAACCAGCACCAAATATCCAGGTCCTGCAAATACTAAAGTTGAGAACTGAGCTGAGTTGCCTTTAGTGCAATAGTTCAGATTTGGCAAACATAAAATGTTTTTAGAATGCTGTAATTACACGTGTGGAGAAACACAAAAGCAGGAGCAGCACGCTACTACTGAAAACCACTAAAATAAGAAAGGCAAATATTACTGAAATAGAAAGGGCACAGCAGTAAAAAGTTAAATGCCTGATAATAATTTACAGAACTTGACAATAACAGTGCAGCTAAAAAAATTATGACCTTTGTTCTTTCACAGCCACTTTTTCAGAAGAGTCAAAATTAAAAATTGCTTTTGAATAACTGAGAAACTGAAACCACAATACTGTTTTTTACAACGAAGACATGATACTGCACTTACCCACTGGACTGGTACCAGCTCCATTTGGCACTGAGAGATCAGCTGTCCCCAGCATTCCACCTAATCAAAATAAGCCAGAGCATTAAACTGATTTGCCCCATTACAGCATCGTGCAATTCTGTGCATCAGAGCTTAAGCTGTGCAAATGCACTGAAACCACTGAGAACTTGTTACTCGGGAGGGTTTCAGTGGGTTCTGATAAAAACACGCCCGGGGCTGTGGGAGGAAGGCGCAGCAGCAGCAGCAGAGCTCACCTGCGTTGCCGGTGCTGGGCGGTCTCTGCGGGGCCCCGGGGGACACGTTGCGGTGCAGGGCGCTCTGGGGCGGGGACAGCATGGTCGTGTCCGTGAGCGAGGAGCTGGCGGCCAGCGACGGGGACACCAGGGAGCTCCCTGGGTTGCTGTAGGTTAAAGTGTTGGGATTGGACACTGGAACAGTCACCGACATGGAGAAGTTCTGGGCAGGCAAGCCAGGCTGAGGAGAGATGAGGAACACAACACCATTAGCATTAACTGTGTTTGTAGAAACAGCACATTATAAAAATCCACAGTTACATCAGTTTGTTGGTTTTTATTAAAAGAAAGTTAATTCTGTTAGTTTTTAAACTCTACTAAGCATACAATTTTAAAACATCCATTTGTGGTAAAGTACGGTGTTAAATTCTTTTATATCACATAATTACAGTTCCAAAGAATTATTCAAGCTTCTCAAATATGTAACGTTCAAACAGAAAAAACTGAAAATATTAATACGAATTCACAAAATCGTAAATACAACAAATTTAACCGTTAATTTGGATTATTACAAAGCAATGACAATCTAGACACATCTACAAATCGATGAATTGTTGTACCTTCAAAATGTAAGCATAAACATGCACGTTACAAACAGCTATCACACAAAAAAGAAAAAGTTAGTAATAACATTTTCTAGTAATAACTTTGCAAAAATATTGCTACTAATCTCAAAGACTTTGTTTTTCAACAGACTAAAAAATAAACAGATCTTTAGAAAATCACAAAGTTCAATTAATTTGAATTTAAGCATTTCAGGTTCCACAAACCCCTGCTTGAATACCCACTTCATCTTTTTGCAAATCTCGTTTTTTAAATTATAGTTTTTACAGCATTATTTAAAAGGCAACTGTTCTTCTGTAGTATATATGTTTGTTATTCAACGACTATTGAACCAAAAGCTGAACTGCCTGCCATCTATGGTACTCATTTGGTCATGACTAACTTCTTTGGCCTTTGTCTCATTCCTATCCTTTGACAATGATGGGCTTCTGAAACAAAAGGGACTATTTTCTTTCACAACTCTCATAATTACTGGAAACAAAACCATGACAGGTACAATTTAAGGGTAAAAACCCAGTAGTATTTATTGACAGAATAGAGAGATGACAGTTGTGATTAAGAGGTCAAAGGCAGATGACAAACACACATGACCTAGCAAGTACACTTAAAGAATGCAATTTCATCATGTGTAGCTTAAAAATCACTTAGATTGATATTTCTGCATGAAAAGTTAGATAATACAAGAAATGTAACAATAATTATACTAATTAGAAGAGCAGAATATATGCTCTACAAGAAACAAAATCTCTTACTAACGAGAGCCAACAACAATGTCCCTACTGAAGCATTCTAAGAATAATCATAATCATGGCATAGATAGAAGGAAAAAGTAATGAAGTAGAACAAGGTAATGCTAGCAAATCATTCACAGTATCTAACAAATGACAAGCCCTACCGGTGCTTGTTTTCAGGGGAAACTACTTGAAAAGTTCTCAGTATCTACCAAAACCAGGGTGTTTTTATACAGCATGCTGTCAAGCAGCTCAAACTAAACTGGAAATACCTGAAGCATGCTGAACACACTGCTAGGAGGTAACAGCTAGAACATTTTTTCTGTAGGTCTCTCAATACAGAACCAATAAGTGACAGCCTCCCCCCACACCTAACAATAAAGGCTGCCTGCCCATCTATGGTGCTCATTTGGTTACGACTGAATTCTTACCACTTTGCCTCATTCCTATCCTTTGACAGGAATGAGTGCACAAGAACAAGAGAAACTGTGTTCTTAAACAGCCCCAGAAGTACTGGTAACAGAAACATAATTGGTCAAATTTAAGTTACAAATACAGAGCTGTAGTGCTAAAAAATAATGTTGCCTTTCTTATTTACACTGATGTCCACACAGACATTTAGGTTCTTCACCAAAAACCCATTTAGCTGTAACATACTGAGAGATGAGGCCTGAAGGTGTCTCAACACAAAAGTGTTGGATACTAAAATCTTCAAAACAAAGCAAAACCCAAAAGATATTGGGTTTATTCAAGCATAAGGTGCTAACAGAAGTGATGCTGGGTGTCATGACTGTCAGTTTGCTGCTCAGTCCCCAGAGATCTCTTAAGCTCTGAACAATGAAATGATTTCCAATATCAGCAAGTCATCTGGAGACACTACTCAAGTGCCCCAGGGTCTGTGCAGATTACTCCACCCAGTCCATTTCTTTTAATTGCTACAAGATTTGCCATCTTAAAATATTCAAAGGCTGTGGCAGAGCTCTGTATTAGTTTTCTTAAAATACTTAGTAATACTCAACACTAACAGGGTTTTGTAGGTGGAAATTAAATGTCATCATCAACACCTCCACAAAAAACACGCAACATTTCCACTCATTTATCTCCAAACTGAAGTTCTGGAGCCAAGTGACTTAAAGCTGCACACTGGATTGGCACTTGGGAGAAAATTTTCAAATATCTTTCAGTGGTCAAGGAAGTATCTGTTAGAATTTCGGCAGGAGCAACCAGCAATCTTTTGAGGCTCTCATTGTGCAGCAGTCTTGATTTTAAATATCTAAATAACTTTCTACATCCAGATTCCAGCAAAATAAATTCTACTAGTTAGATGACAAAATTAATCCAATTCTATTTGCCTGCTTGTCACATACTGTAAAGTCCTGATCAACAGACAGATGAAGACCTACAAGATGTAAATAAATGATCCTACATCCCACAACAAAAATCTATCTTGGCAAATATATTTTAGGTAGGATTAGGTAATGCAGTGGGCTCCTGAAATTTTGAAATGTTATCTTGTGTTCCAAAGGTAGGAAAAACTGTGAGTGCAAAACCAAAGCTAGAGATGAGTCTTTTTATTCCTTATGATAAAATGTATTTTAACAAGACCAAGTATCAGAATCTCATTTTTCCTCAGAAATGTTTTTCCCTTCTCAAGCCATTACATCCTCTTGCCTGAGAAGTGGTTTTCAGTGGTAAGCAAACACCATGAAAATTCTCATGCATGTAAGAGAAGCACAAACCATACTTTAGTACTCACTGCGATTTTATGATTCCGCATCATATTATCAAACTCTTCATTAATTTTTTTATATTTTTCTTCTGTATGTGGCGTGAGCACATATGAAGTGTCAGGGTCCGGGCTGTCGCACCCTCTGTGTTCCTTCTTGTTCAGAGCCTAAATAATGAAGTTAATAAAAAGGATCAACAAATAAAAAGTAGAGATAAAATAAAAGTACTTACAGGGCCTCGCTTGAAAATAAAATCACTATCTTCATTTAGTTTGCTGAATCTGTCCTCCGATAGTGGACTGTGCTCAAAGTAATCGTCAGCATCAGGGCTCTCACAACCATTAAGGCCTTTCTTTCTTAAGGTCTGAAATACAATTGGAAAATTCACATACAAATCATACTAACTTGCCAAGAAGTTTTGTACACTACTGAATCATTTAGAGCCCCTGAAACTACATCAAACTTTCACAGACAAAACTCACTGTGCAACAGACAGGATCAGTCTTTCAAGATAGTGTCAAAGAACACAAAGAAAAAAGGTTCATCCAGGTGCCATCTCACAGGTAACTTCCCCCTACAACCACTTCATCTCCCCAGCATTCCATGCAAAATCATTTTTAGACATTGGCTGACAGACTGAAGTTGCCTGACAAGGAACACTCAAGCCTGTGGCAAACGAGTTCATGTATTCACCAGTAATTAAAAGTCAGTTTACTAGATCTTTAATGAATTCATTTTAGCATCCCAATTTTAATATTCACATATTAAATATGTATTACATATTTAAGCATACAGTTATACTCTGACAAACACAGTGGCTAAAATGTTTGATCCAATTAAACAACTGCAGGATATTAATATATGTAACACTCGATCTCAGTAGTTGATAAAGGCAGGATCTTCCTGCACTTCTGTCATCCTGCACAATAACAAGAACTGCAAAAAAAGAAATTACATAATCCCTCTCTAAAATTACTTAGTTTGCTAAATATAAGCTTTTTCAGAGTCCTTTAGACTAACTTTATGGAGCTACTTCCTGTTTTCTGATGGAGAGCTCACGTCAACATCCCCTGGAAAAAAAAAAAGCAAGCTTGTCTACAATCCAAGCATTAAAGAAAGGATGTGAAACTACAGGTCTCGTGACCAAATTACAAGATATATTTCTATTTCTTGATTTTCTTTTTCACACTATTACACAATCAGAAGTTTTTCTTTGCAAGTTCTAATTTATAACAAAACAATACTTAAAACATTACCTGTGAAAAAATCTTTAATGTTCTAAAAAAAAGTTTCAAAAGAAAGCAGATTTTAAACACATAAATGTTATCAGTACATAAGGCAGCAGTAGGACTATATAGGCATGATGGAGTTCTGTACTTCCTTTTTGTCAGAAATTATCTATATTCCATGAATTTTACATTAAAATTCCTAAAGATCAGAAATCTGCAAGCTGACGTTTCCAGCACCATTAAAAAAATCCCTATGTTTTTCTTTAGAAGGAATTTCCATAATGCACTGAAATTTTTTAGCTCATAGTATTCGCCAGCATTTTTTTTACTGTCAACTGATTTTTAGTACAATAAAAAGTACATGCAACTTCCTCACTATTCATATATATTAAAAATCCTGCTTATTTCTACTGCAGTTTTAAAGCAGGACTTGAAAATCCAATTCACCGCCTTAAATTCTTTAATATCACAGTTCACCATAAGCTGCAATTCCTTCTCAAGTTTCCTGGCTTGCTCCACGTATCCCACACAGTATCTGGAACTCCCACAAAAATGTAATCACTAAATCAGCAGATGGGGAAAACAGGTGTAGACTCCTCCAGCACCTGTCACGGCTCCGATCCCGCTCCTCCAACCAATCAGCTGGACACGTATATGGACTTGGCCATACAAGGGCTGGCTGCTCTGCCTCTCAAGGTCGGAGCCTGTTATCCCTCTCCCAGCCCTGCCTGCCAGCCTGCTACACTTTGATATCAGCAGGGAAAATGTTAACACTGTCTAAGCTGGATTACACTTAACCCCTGCAGCCCACGGCACTCTGGAAATAGAACCCAAATGTCTTTATGAGGCACTCGGCGTCAGCGCGCGGTGCCCGGGACACGATTACAGAGCTGCACTGAGGCTCTGCAAAGAAAGGGCTTGCAAGACATGCACACTCAGAGTCCAGACCCTGTGATAAACACACTGAAGCAACGAAGTCTTGCAGCAAGGGAGTTTCATTAGAGCTCCTTTCAATAATCTAAAGCGATCCAGGGAAAGCTTTTAAGTGTAATGCTGCCAGTTCATCCTCCCAGAATGGTCTGAAAATTATCTTCCAAGTTAAACAAAAAGGAAAATATTTAAATATAAAAATGCCTTCTTCCTCCCAGTGGCTGCATGTCATTTTGCTAACAATGGGGTTAACTCTGCTTTGACTCATGAGGAAGGAAAACGCCTCAGTATCTCCCATTTCAGGCCCTGGAAACCATCACTCCAGATGGGGTTCCTGTCATTGTGGAGGGATTTAAGCCACAGTTCCCTGTCACAGATAATAAAGCTGGGTCCAACAGCCAGAGCTCTGCCTCCTTATCACCAAAACACCAAGTGCCACTTTGAGGACCTGACCATAAAAAGCCTGCGAACTTTTATCAGTGCCCAGTGACACAATAGTAAAACATTCCTGCCCCATGGCCGGGGCTGCCCACGGAATGCTGAGAGCTGTTCACACGGGCAGGCGAAGCCGACGCGAGCCAGCCCCGCCAGCCGCCGCCACCGGCCCCTGCTCCACGGAAAACAGGGAGGGACACGGCGACCGGGCATCGCTCCGTGGGGACGCAGCAAACCCAACCTCCACAGACAAGGGCTGACTCCGCCCTCCAGATTCTCCTGCGCTAAAATTTGGGGTTTTCTCCAAATAATGTAAATAACTTGGCTCTCTGAGCTATTTCCAAGATATTATCACAGAGATCAACATTTTATTAACTCTGAGGTTGTTCAGAGGAAAAAATCCCAGTTGGTGAGACCAAGTAATTTGTGTAACATAGAGAGAGTTTTATTTCTCTCCTGTGATACATGAGCTTGTTTAGAACAAAATCATAGTTTTTGCAGTGGAAACTAATAAATATAAGGCAATTTTTTTTCTTACAGCAAGAGGGGAAAAGAACATTAAATTTCAGATATGGTTACTGGGTGCTCACTGCAATTATCTTCTGGTGTGAAGTCTTGTTTTCCAGATCATGTAAGGGAATGTGTAGCCCTCTCAGTAAATCTGTGTTACTTTCCACTTCCTCTAATACAGCCAGAATTACTGAAAATTGTTCCAACACGTGTGCCAAAGCACTGTATTGTGCCCCAGTAACTAAGATTGTGCAGCTTTGATCTCAGACTGCACTAACTGATGAGAGAAAAGTACTGGTTTTACTCAGAAAATAATGCTAAGCATTTACAAGGAACCAATGCAGGTGTGAAATCGTTTTTTAGAAGAATGAACACAACAATATATTTACGTGACACACAAAGTCACTACACAAGTGTTCCAGACAGCTCTGGTCATCTTGATATTGCAGAATGACCCAGGAGCTTTAAACTGCTTCTGTTCCACTATTAGTTTAGTATTGATTCAGAGCTTAGAAAACATTGTATGAGAATGGCTGGCCCAGCTATGATGGGTTTAAATATTGCAGTCAAGCACATGGTACAAGAGCCCCAATATTTTCCTGAACTTCCCCACACATATGCAAAGTAGTTTTTAATTGCACTGCATTTTGCTAATTTAAGAAAAGAATCATGCCTTGGCAAGAAGCATCTAAGGAACAGAAGAAGGGCTTCTTGCAAAACAACAGAAAGGAATAATTGGCTTCTCTGTATAATTCAATGTAAATTTTACTGAAACCGATAATACAGATACCAAAGAGTATAAAAACACAATAAAGTCATTTATTGTTTGATCCTTAAGGAAGCAAAGATGATATTCAACTATCTCAGTGCAATTATCCTAGTACAAGCCTCCTTCCACAAAATCCAACAGAGACACATGAAATGCAGGAGCCTGAAGCCTGCTGAGCCCCCACAGCATGAGACCAAGTCCCCTTCTCCAGGCTTGTTCCAGCCCTGCCGTGGAGCTGCTCCCACATGGCTCCCAGGGGCTGCAGACACTGCTCAGGGGCAGCTCTGGGAACGAGGAACTCTGAACGAATAAACACAGATGGGTCACTGCTTCCAGGGATGGAGTGACAACCCCCAACTGGCCTTCAGCCCATCAAGACCCTGGGCTATTTATATCCCACTCCAAAAGGACATGTTGCTAATGATTAAAGAGCACAATCAGCGTGTTTTGTGCTCTGATCAGTGAGTTTGGTTAAAAAGCCAAGACTTCTGATATTGTGATCTGGGCTCCTTACCAGCCCTGGCAGAACTGTAAAGAACTTGATTATGTTCATTGTCACATCAGGAAATGATATTTTTCTGCCTTAAAGCAAGAATGTAGGATGACCTCATGTGTAAAAAGTGTTATGAAGTGTAAAAAAGTGTCAGGTCATTCAGAACATTCAGTGTTGGGTTTCTTGTAATATTACACAAAAAGGAAATGGTTGTTGCTGTCAAAGCCACCATGTATCATGTTAACAGCTCTATTTTTGCACTTACTATTGGAGCTGGCCAGAGAGGATTTTTGTTGGTATTTAATCCCAAATCATCGGGAAAATCATGTCCAAAATTTGACTAAGAGTGAAATGAAAAGTGATTTCCCTTGGAAAAAGGAAACCTTTCACTTAAATCCTGTGGCTAGCTCTGCTTCTGCTCTTGCAATCAGAGCACAGAAAAGCTGCGAAGAAGCACAAATCTGGAGTAAGTATGTTTTAAATATCAGAATTTTTTTTTAAGTGTAAATATTCCTCAGGCTTGAAGTAATGGAAAAGCCCTGCTAGTACTGCTAAGTATTACTGCTGCTCTGGTAGGCACCTACACCATGCACATCAAAAGGATAAACAATGAAAGTTTCCTGATGCTCTACAGATACCATGCAATAGTGGAGAGTATTTTTTCTTACTAAAACGAAAAAAAATTCTCCCTGTCCATTCTTTCTTTAACTTATTTTTGCTGGGATTATATTCAGTTGTAGCAGGAACAAGTGGGTTGCCAACGTGTGGGCTGAGCACCACAGACAGAGAGGAGGCAGAAGGACCGGCCTGGCCTCACTGGCAGCAGCAACCCTCAGCCTCATCCACCACTGATAATCACACCCTACATGAAAAGCCACACCTTTTTTTTCTGACAGTCACAGAATGAAGGACAAATAAAGCAGTCACAGAACCAGATTCCCACCCAGTTTTCATTCTTAATACATAAAAAAATCAGTGAGACAAAACAGGGCATATTCTTTCACTGCAGCTCAGCTCCCTTCCCACAGCAGGCAAGGTCCACATGTGTCACCATGGGCTGTACATGCAGCAAAATGTCCTGCTGAAAGCAAGACAATTGTTTTATTATTTGCTTCCTGATAGATATTTTTGCCAAGAAGTTGAGCCTAAAACCCAGGCTGTTTGTCTCTTCTTTTGTAACACAAAATATTCCACTTTCATCAGCTTGAACAATAGTGAGGTGTCTCATCCTTTAGATACGTTATGTCTCCTTTATTATGTATAAAATATATTCAAGTACAAGAGGAGTATTCTTAGTCACCAAAAGCTATTTTTAGTTTTTAAACTTCCTGCGGGTCAGTTTGGCTACAGAAGCACCATCATTCCTGTTTCTTTTCTCTAAATTAACAACACAGCTCTGCAGACTCAGAGCTTGACCCTACAGTGCCGGGTACATGAATTTACCACTGTCTAAAATCCAAGCAGGAGCAAATCTTAAGTGCAGCATAAACATCAAAAGAGAACAGCCAGAGGAAAAACAGATAATTCAACTCAGTAACGGTGTTTTGTCTATTTAAGCTCATCAACATTATTTCTGCAGGCTGAAATTTCTTTTTCCACAGACAGATGTAGTGTATTGTTTTATGTGATGTTTACAAACTTGATATATTTTCCTCAGGCTCCATTAATATTCTCAACTTCAACCACTGAGGCATCTGCAAATTTCCTTATGAAGCTGTTTTCCTGTCCTTTGAGTTGGGAGGCTACTTACATTTAGCCCTAATACTACTCCTTTCAGTATCCCTGACATATTTTCAATTACATTTTGCCACACTATCAGTTCAAATTTCACGTTCTAATTATAGCCACAAACACATCCATCCCAAACCAGCTCAGGGAAGGAGTGGTGCCCAGCTTTCAAAACTTCCCTGAAATGCACAGGAGGCCAAATTAGATTATGACAGACATTTCCATGAGCTAAGCAACTTGGAGAGCTTAACTTCTTAAAGAACAAGACCTTCCCAGTCTTTCTGGCAGGTTCCCCAACCACAATGCTGCATGCTAAAGAAAATCTGAACTATTGACATACTCTACTTTCAGCTTACTTAAATAATATTTTCCATACTTGTGCCTTTAAAAGTAAATCACTGACATTATGTAAAAATAAATGGACATGAAAAATTCTGAGTGCAGTACTCCAAGTTTGCTGCAGTTATTACATTTCTTGGCCAAATATTACAGTTTGCTATGGAAAAAAAAAAAAAAAAAAAAAAAAAGGGATGTTTAGGACTAATTACTTATTCCAGGGTTTTACAAACAAAAAACTTATAAGCCTGCCTCACACTATCTATAAATACAAAGAAAAAGAAGAGCCACTTAAGCAATGCTCTGTGTTCAGTTTTAGGCAAAGGTATTCAGCATTTACAGATGAAAAATGTTCATGATCTGAAATTTTATCAGTGTCCCTGCTATAAACCACTCTAAGAAAAGACACCGTCTTGTTTCAAATGTTGGAGCACTTCCAGTATCTGGCAAATTTTAACATGTATCCCTGGCTTGCCAAACATGAAAGCTAGCTGTCAAATTCCTCCCAGATATGATAAAGATGGCACTCAGGATTCAAACTCTCATTTATATAAAATAACACATACAAAAGGTTTTTAGACTTGATATGGCATGAAGCTTAAATTCTAGCCTGAAGCATCTTTGCTGTGAAACATTATTTTAAGTAGATAACCACAAGCAATTACTAAAGAATTAGAACTTTATGGGCTCTAAAATCCACTCTTCACCCCCAGAATATTACTCAGCTCTGGACTAGAAGGTGTGGCAAGGGCAGCTGCATGCTTGTATTTGTGATTTTAGAGAAACACTATCTGTGTACTGTGGACTTTATAAAGCAGTTGCTGACCTACAAACAAGCTGGATTACTTGGTCCTAAATGAACTCCTTGAGACTTAAAATGATTAGTAATCCATTAGCACTGATAATGCTGTTTCCACAGTGACAGCTTAGTCAAGCTCTCAAGTCTGATATTTGATGCATTCGTCTTTGTTTCACTTTCTATCCAACTCATTAGGTTATTAAATTTTATATATCACTGAGCAGGTTTGCATTTTACCTGTTTTACAGAAAGAACCATCAGATAGATTTTCCCATTAAAGACAACTAAAGTGTCAGTTTAACTCAATCTTTCTCAATCTTTCTATTAAAAAACAAAGACAAAATAGACTGAAATTCACCTTCATGAAGCAAAAACTATTCCTTAGCACATAAATTAAATATATCTTATAGTCCTCTCTAAATTTGCAAATGAACAAAATTAATGGTAAAATGGAACAAAATACAGTTCTATGTTAGAATATTCAGAGATATTTTATGGTACATAAATGCTTTTTTCAGTCCTTACCCAAACAACAACATATAGATGTACAAAGCCTCCCAAATATACATCTTCATGCACTTGCAATGGTTAAATTATAAATCAGTAGCAGCAGTAGCCAACTGAAGGCCTCCTTTCAGCAACAGTGCACTGCAGATAAGCCATATGGAACATGAAAAGTTTCCAAGTGCAGCAATCCATCTGCATAATATCCTTCATAATCTTTTAGAAGTTCTTTAGGAAAAATATTATCTCCTACTCATAGTTTGCCAAGAAAAAAAATGGCTTAACTCCGATTAGAATTCATTTAATAAAAAGAATGGGGTTCTTTAGGTCTACCTGCCCATGTGCTGTTGCAATTAGAAATATTTCTTGTCCTGAATAGTTCTTTACAGCTTTAAAATCGGAAAGGATAACAGAACTATTTCAGAGTACTGGTACTCAAGATAACTTAGTGCTACCAAAACACTAATTACAACACAAATTGCAACCATTCCCAAAGAAAACGTTTAGTAGATTCCATGGATTTATGCTCTTGTTAAAATTCTACTCATATGTAAGATTATGGGAACTGGCTACATCTCCCAGAACAAGCTCTAAAACCTTTAATATTTATATGGAACTGCCATCTTGTCTCACCAAAAAACACCCCAAAAATAAGCAAGTTGAGTAAGACAACAGAAAGCAGGTTTTTGAGATCTGTGTGTACAACAGAAAGCAGAGAGCCTCCCCAAAAATAAGGAAATAGGGTACAAGCAATTACATCTCTATTTTTACTGAACTAAAATAATAAGGCTGTAGGACTTCAAGACAAAGCTCTAATAAAGTCACAATTCATGTTTCAAATACAGAACTTCTCAGCTGTGTGTCAATGGAATACACTTAACATGTTTTTTTCCTGCATAGCCTCCCTTTAGTGCAAATTATTCAGAAACCAAAGCACCTTTTTGAAGACTGTCCTGACAATGTGAAAAGGGGGTGGGAAATCAAAGGTAGGACCTGGAGAGGTAGAGAGAAAAGGCTGTACAGGAATCAGAAACAGTGAAATTGAGTAAGCTTTATCATGTAATTCACATCAACATTGGATAAAGACTAGCTCTGGAATGCTTGAGCTTTTCTTTCTTTTTAAAAAGTTACTGTAATAAGCAAGTACTGCATTTTAAGTTATTTGCAGGAAAGAGCAGGGTTTTAAATGGTATCAGTTTATTACAGCTATAGAAGAGTTCTCAGTGGGACAATGTGTAACAGCTTTGATCTAAAAAATCTTTACAACGTTCCCAAAATATCCGGGAGATTTTAATAAAAATATATTATTCACTTCCTGCTGAAATTACCTAGTAAATATTTCTAGTAAAACATAAAATTTGAGTAAAAATTCACACTACTGCCAATTTAACTAACTTGCCTAGCATTACGTAGTCTACACTGTGAATTACAGTGCTCCCATATGAAATGTCACATCACTGATATGACAGGAATAAGTTGTACTACCCCTGGTAAGTCACAGAATGAACTGGATGTGTACTCCTTTACAACTACTGTGAAGAACCATGTGTCACATGCATGTCACATGTTGTGTGTCACATGTCACAGAGCACATGACAGTTACATGTTACATGCTGCTTGGCTATTCAAAGGTCTGTACCACAAGAACTACCACCATCAATATTTTCTTTCTTCAGGGGCAGTTACTCCCCAAACCATTCCAGGAGCAATTACCAACTGAAGTGTTCAGGCCAGTGCCGAGTGTTACACCCCGATGGGCCACACCACCTGCAGTAAAACCCTGGCAATGAACAACCAACAGACTCCCTGAGCCTGCAGAAGCACCATCAGCTCAAGGCCCAAACATTAAGATTATTCAAAAGCAACATATTAAAAACTGAAAACATGGTGAGGTCCAAAAGGCAGGAAGCAGGGAAGCACTGGAGATGACCCTCCCCTCCCTTTGGGCAGTTCATGCAGGAACAGCAATGATCAAGAAGCAGCACTGGTGCTGTTCCTCCTGCAAGGTGGTTAATGCCTGGCAGAAGACACAACCAAACCCATGAGCCAGAAGTCAAAAGCTAGGATTACATAAAGCCAATCACAGAAAGAACAGTCCTTTATCTTGCTGTAGTTGCAGGAGATGCTTTGTTCTGGGTCTCTTCTTTCCATGCACAGCTTGTGTAAAGTCACTCTCTCTTGATTAACAGATGCCATGGTCCTCGCTTTGAAATTGCAAAGTAAAAATACACTTTTCTGTCACTACAGAATTTCAAAAGCACCAAATTCTGCAGCAACACAAGGGCTGCAGAATACACGAGACCAGCACAGCTTGAAGAACTTGTTCATACAACAATTATGTCTTTGTGTGACTGCCTGCATGAACTACAGCACTAACAAGCAATGAGCTGTTACAGATTTTCTTGGAGTCAATTTTCAATCCTACTTAACACAACGTCTCCAGAACAGCTAAACCCAGAACTGAATCTTTGACAAGCGTTTCCCAAGCAGTGGATGTGAGAACTGGACATGGTGTGTCTGCCCTGGAACTTTAAAAAATACAGACATTCTCCAAACACAGTGCAGAATCAGCTGGAAAAACATCACTTGCACAGCTGGTAAATAAAACCAAGTTTCAGACAGAGGAGACTCCAATCCCTGCCTATTGCAGGGCTGATTCTGTAGAGATTTTTGGTAGACAGAGCACACAAAAGCTCTCTACTAGTACTTGACATGAATTTAGGATTCTGGCCCTCCCAGCATCACAGCCTCCAGAGGAGCATCCGACTCAATCTGAGATTGTAATGATGCACAGCCAAGTCAGCTGTCACTCACTGCTCAGTGATCAGCTTTTTCTGGTAGTTTATTGAAAAATGAGAACAACACAGCAAATTTCAGTTCACAGCTTTAGAAGACATGTCACTGGTGTAACTGTGACAGGACTGGCATAGGACAGAGAGCACCCTGAACTGCAGCTACATAAAATCACTGCTAGCAATACAGCAGCCAAGTACAGTCATTATTAGCAAGACTTCAGAAACTTCTATAAAAAGATGCATTCTAGACAAACTTTAGATATCTATATGCTTTAAGTAGAGACTAAATCTGGAATTCATCAAAATTCAGAACACCAGCAGAGCATGGTAAATTTAAAGCACTGTTCTAAGAGGCAGAAGAAATAATGTATTCTTAACCCTAAAACACTAAATTTATTCACTGCTTCAGATACAAGGGAAGTACGGCTTTAGATTATTTGAAGGCAAACCAAAACTGCTTCAAAAACAAAACAAAACAAAAAGTCTACCCTACTTCTGGAAATTCTTTATATATCAGCAAAGAAGGAATGCAAAACAACATTAACTAGGAACAAAAACTTTTTGCCAGCACTGTCAGCTTGCTTAAAGTCACCTATAATCTGTCATTTTAAAACAAATAAATAAAGAGGCACATTAGTCATCAGTATGTCCAAAGCATTTTGGCACAACCAATGAATTAAAAGAATATTGTAAAGTAAAACACTATTACCAAATGCAAGATATGGAAAAATTAATAACAGTAAACGGCTCAAAAAATACTGTGGGGATTAAGTGTTGAATTCAGTCTCTCAAACTAAAAAGAAAAGAGGATGGGAGAGAAATAAGAAACAAAGACACCATCGTGAGTGGCAACTGTTCTGTTCAGCCCAAAACACTGTTGTCTTCTGTCATTATATTGAAAATAAATGTTTGCTACCTTGATCACATTTTAAATTTTTCAAGGTAGTTGTTTCTTCCTAAATCATGAGTGGGAACTGAAACTCCAAGATATAAGATGTTTATAATCAGGTTTACAGCAAATACTTCTACTAGAAAAAGAGTAAGATTCAAACCACTATACACAGATACATAAAAATATGCGTGTGTGTGTGTGTGTGTATACATATATATACAAAAGCTTTTGATGACTCATTCCAGACCACTTCAGTCTTCAAGCACTTTCCCTCTTTTTAAGGTAAGCTAAAAGAAAATTTTTGTCCTTAACCATACATAAATCCTCCTCGATCACCTCCTTAAAATGTCTCAAAGGTATTTGTGTGCCATCTCAAATTATTTGAAATGTTATATGCAGTATAATTACATTTACATAATCATTTAGCAAATCAAGCCCAATAATGCCTACATTTTCTCAGCATCATGGGCAGATTACCAAGTCTTTTCCTTACTTCACTGAAATAATTTTTAAGCTTCTTCCTTCTTTTTAAATGTGTACCACTTATTTCCACAGTGTTTGGAGATAAAATCAAGCAGTTTGAACTACAAAAATACATAATACTACAACCAATACATGCTGTTCTATCAGTCCAAAGAATTTTGCTTTTTTCTTTCTTTATTCCCCCAGATCTTGCCCACTTCTGGCAGTTCTCCATCAAATATGCAGGAATGCAAAACAATGTTAGCACATCACAGTGTCAGCCTCCCTCCAATCTCCAGTGTGCATTTAACCATCAGCATTCCTGGTGCTGCCTCGCAGTTCTGTAAAGCTGTGCTGATATTTCACATAAATTTGAAGATTTTAGTCACCTACATTTAGCATCAATTTCCATTTTCTTGGTTGCAGGGCATTTTCCTCTTAAAAATAAATTTTAAAACTTACAATGTACCTTGTCTTACAAAACATTTCAAAGAAATAAATATTTTTAAGAATTTGGCCCAGTTTCCACCATCTTACTTTTTAGCTTTGAACAGCAAAATATGGAAGCCCAAATTGCTTTTTAAGTCCTTATCTAGATCGGATACACCAGGTATCCACCAAGGAAGGAAATAAGATCAATTAACTGAAGGTCATTCTCATCTAATTTTGTATGTGTGCATCCAAGTATATATTTAGATACAATTCCCAGATCTTCATTTTCATATGAAGTCAACCCAAATTTAAAAAAAAAAAAAAAGGAAGTAATGAACCAATTCAAGTGCTACCAAAACAAACTACTACACATCAACAACAGTTCAAAATACACATTGGTTACTCCCAGCCTGGAAAAGAAGCAATGCTGGGAGGTGGAGAAAGCTGGATAAAAAACAAAACCAGAGAGCTTTTGGTTTATAAACACAGTGTTTCAACACCAACTTTTCTGTTTATGCTCCCCACACTGTTACACTTGTCTCTTGGCATATGCTCCATCTGGCTGGGGAGATGCATCTGCTTCTTCCTGCTGCAGGCTCTCCACGTGCAGCTGAGCTCTCCGTGCTCACTCGGAGCCAGGAGCCAACAATCCCATCTCTGATCCCAGAGATGTTCCTGACTAAGGAATGTGCACTGCTCCTGTAACAGCTCTTGATTAAAATTTTGTGAAAATGCAGACATGAAATGTATTTTAGTGCAAGAAAACAGCTGATGACAGCAGAAGATTAAACTGGCTTGTTGACCCTGCTGAAAGCAGCAGCAGCAGGGTCATTTACCTGCTTTGTCTGAACTCTGACAAAACCACTCCTGCACCAAGCCATCACAAATGCTACTCCCCATTAGAGTCAGCAAATCCCATGGTGAGATATTTAATATAAACATCCAAATAACTTGCTGGCATTTACACCAGAGCAGTCCTTCCACAAGAATGAGAATGATTGCGATAATTATGTGCCATAGTTTAAGAGAGAGTTTTTTGTACTTTCTAGTTACAATTTTTATTACAGATCATTACCTATTTCAAGGACAGCTGTCAATATCTGGGGTATAACCTAAGCCTTATTCAGCACATTACACTACACTGAAAACAGCATTAAACTACAGAGCACAGGAGAGGCTCATTAACTGACACCCACCCGAAATTCTCCTGGGCACAGATGCCAACTGGGAAAGTAGGTCACATTTTACACAGGCTCCTAAAAATCAAATCACCTCAGTCTGATGAGGTGAGATGAGGAACATGCAAAACCCACCATGGCCAAGTGTAGGTGAAATAAACCCTGTTTTACCACATCAGTCAAGGAAAATCAAAACATGGAAAAGAGATGAAAAGCTGAGCTAAACAGGCAAGAAGAGTCATCTTCAGCCCTTGACTCCCAGGAGAAGTAAGGCCAGAAGAGAGGGAACAACTGTGCAACTGCTGCTTTCTGAGGCCTTCTTGAGGGGCAGAAGGACCCAAAATGGAAGTGATACCTTGTAAATAACCTGCAATAATCTTAAAATCCTGCACTAAAGAAAATATACAAGTGCCTGTTCATCTCCCTCTTTTGGATTTAAAAACAATGAATACTCAAGGTCTCAAATTGTCATTTACATATTAAAACATTCTGTTGACCATATGGATACAGAATTCTGATAAAACCTGAAATTCGTCCCATTTTACTCTGCAGAAATACTTCTTCCTTCAGGAAAAATAATTACTTGTCAAGAATAATCTGTTACAGAAAAGAAGTCCATGAACGCTAAAGCATCAAATGCTTTAACAACTACAGCAAGTCCTTCAAATCATAGACAGCACTTCAGTGTAACAATCTGCAACTGTGCCATTATGGGTTTTCAAAACTAAATACATCCCAGTATTTCAAGAATCTAAAGCACACACTGAATAAAAATGTCACTCTTTTCAATATCTCTATGTGATCCACCTATGCTGTGCACGAGCACTACCTTACACTCCAGTAACCTCATACAACAATAGGTATAGGACAGCAACAGATCATTCCCATCTACGATAACATGTTCAGTAAAAGACCTAAGTGCATGCATCAAAAAAAATTTCTAATATTCATTTAAGATGCCAGTGCTCTCCCTCCCACTATGTTTTCACAAACATTCCAGCAGCAACAGAAGACACCAAGCTCTGGGCATAGAAAAGCAATTCCTATGCCAAAACCGAGCAGGAGACAACTACAAGGGGAAGATGTCTCATCGGTTTCACTTAATAATTTACAACATTGCCATCTACCCAGTACTGAAAATAAGTACCAGCAGATTTGTTCCCTCCCTTATCCAGCTTCTGAGCTGTGTAGAATTACCCTTCCTTCTAGCACAGGAAAACCCACCCTCCTGTCATGCACATCAGGACCACAGTGGGTCCAGAATAGTTCCATGGTGAGCCTACGTCACAATAAATGTCATTTATCACATTCAAGGAGGTAAGCGAATTACTAAACTAAGATCTATACATCAGGTGTAACTTCATAAAATGAAATTACTTATTATAATTCAGTTTAGTATGCATTTGACAGATTTTAGGCTTTTTAAAGTAATTTTCATTTGTTAAAATAGAATTTCAATGTATTTACAAAAAAGAGAAGCTATTTTATATTGTTCTTTCAGCATGTTTCCTAAATGCTGGTGATGTAACTAAACATCTACTACAGTCCAAGCACCCATCAATCCAGAAAGAAAAAAACCGGAAAATATTTCACAACTAGACTAAAGAGTACACAGGGCTAATCTGAAGAGATAGGAAGATGCATTCCTAAATTACATTATAGTCGAAAAATGGGAATAAAGTCCCAAATCCCACACTAGCATAAGAGAGTAAACCCAGAGAGGAAAATTAGAAAGGATCTGCAGATGGATCCTTGCATGCTCTCTCAGAGCACATCTGCCCTTGGGTACGAAGCACACTTTTAATGTACTCATCAGGGGTGAGACACTTGACCCTGGTAAAAAAAAGAAAAAAAAACACCAACAAGAAGCACCCAAATAAAGCAGCCTTGCAGAGAATTATTCTGGAAGAGGTCCTTAGTCCTCGTGATGTGAAGAGGCACCATTACCATGAGTCACAACACAAAGAGGCCCTGCATGCAGAACAAAACCCAGCTGAACTTTCATCCCTGTCTCAAATTCATGTCTGTCATAATCAAAAGCTCATTCTGCAAGAATTAGGTTTTCCCTTCCTCTCCAGTGGCTATCCCTTATTTATGCTAATCCAGTGACTAAGCCTTCAACTCTTCATGGCTTACATTATCCCTCTCTTTAGAACTCAATGCTGAAGACAGAAGTTGGGGAGGGTTTTTTTCTGATCATAAAAGACAGTTAACAAATTAGCAGAGACTCTTCTCAGAAAGAAATAAAAAGCATTTGTCTGTATCTCAGTTTTGTCAATCTGGTTTTTTGCTTGCAGACTCATGTACAAGATCAGCTAGTACCATTCCTGTACTCTGATCCCCTTGGCAATAGGCTCTTCAGCTATTCAAGGCTAATCATTATTCTGAAATCATTCCTAAAAAGCAAGGCATTTGTTCAGAAGACAACTTCAGAATTTAAATTAAACCCTTAAGTCAGCCACCTGTTTTGGTCTATTTACAGGACTACTGGAGACATGCTCTGAAATGCAGTTACAGTACATCAAGGCTCCAATTGCCAAGAAAATCCTTGAATTCTACTGCACCTAATTTAGAAATTATGTACTGAAAAGAGTTTCTATTTAAAGCTCAAGCATTATAAAAGTAGATGAAACCAATACCTTGGAGTAAATATATTCATGTTATTCTATTACTGCAGAAACTGCAGTCATTCTGCTGCTATTTTAATTGACAGTCAGTGGACAACAAATTTAATTAAGTTCGTTTATTCCACAGATTCTCCTATATCGGCTTTTTTTTTTTTTTTTTTGCCTGTGCAAGGGGCAGCAGAGGTGGCTGATTTGATCCCTGTTCAAGATAGGACTGGTAAAGTGGCTACACCTCAGAGAAGAAAAAGGACCAACTGTAATTGTTAGGCTGAGGGCACTCTTTTGACCTTCCTCTCCCACTCAGTCAATTTTTTCTCCCCATTAAAACCTTTAACATTTCTCCCTCTCCTTCTCTAGAAAAACAACAATTTTTCACACCTCTATTTCCATTGCCAAATGTGATTGAAATCAAACATGTTTCCCAGAAACTGGCAGGGGGTGGAGGGCAGATGGGAAAACAACATGGCTGTAAAGACAAGTTATTGCCTTAGAGAAACTAGACTAAAAGCAGTAGATCACATTTTGTAACACGGTATTAAATAACTTTAAAATATTCAGTTACAGTATCTTAAAACACTCTATGTTGCTCTATATTTTAAGTATTAAGGAGATAAGAAGACTGACGTGTCTTTTCAAATTGTTACCTCAACGATATCTGAGTTGGTTCTGCTTTCGTGGGGCTCGTTGTATTCTGTGTATTTTAGTAGAACTTTGTCCATGTCAGTGCTGGCATACTGAAAGAGTTTGTTAGAGCTGTTAAAAATGATGAGTGCTATTTCACAGTCACAGAGCACACTCAACTCATAGGCCTTCTTCATTAATCCAAACTTCCTCTTTGTAAAGGTGACCTAGAGAAGAAAGAATAATGATTGATTTATTTTTTTAAAACACATGACAAGGGTTTGAGGGAAAATAATCAAGGAATACACCAATTGAGCCTACACTATTTATTCCTACTGCAATACACAGCTTAACACAAGAACTACCTATAATTTCTGGTCCCAGTGCTCTCTTTAGACTAAGTTAAACAACCCCCAACTCTTCCACTGGTAAATAACGACCAAGGAGAGTTAAATTTTAGTTTGAATTTTAGTTAGAATAAGATAATTTAGCTTTATTTCCTCTGTTTAACAGACTTTGACTTTCCAGGTATCAGAATATTTTCTTCTTTGGTACTTACAACTGTAATTCTAATAAAATCAAAGAGAACAATCAATGGAAGTAACACTGTTACTATGCACCATGATTTCTGATTATGCAAAGCTATGAAATATTGCTATTTTGTTGCTATTAAGTCATCTACTCAAATTCACTTTGACTTGTTTTCTGCCACTTGGAAACATCATGAAACAATTGTTCTGTCAAGTTAGAACTGCTGTGGGGAAGCAAATCCATTACAGACCATCACACAGGAGCATCTTCCCATTGGGGAAGGAGGAAACAGTTTAAAAAGTTACCATTAGCTATGATCAGAAAAAAAAAAATTAAAAAATTATTCCTTTCACACTATGGATATGAAAGTGTCAACATATTTGACACCCCCCTATTACAATTCCAAGCATAAGCCTCTGTGACAGGTGAGTGATCCACATGCCCCATGTTCCACAGGCAACAGTCAGAAGCTTTTGCAAGACAGGAATGAAGTAAGACACAAGAAACTATCAAACCTGTCTTCTGGATTTCTGTAGTTTAATTAACAAGCTGTACATCAAGTTTTTGGAAAATGGATGGGAAACTTCTTCTGTGTACACACACCTGAAGGCTTTTTCTCCAGAGAGGATTATCTCAAGCATGTTACTTTTTTAATACTATCAATAACATAAAATATATCCTATTCTTCCCACCACATAAGCAGTCTCAGAGGATGCACAGATACAGCTGTTGTTCTTCTGACACTTAAAAGATTATTTCCTGAGTATGAGCAGGAATAGAGAGGTACTATTGGTTAGGAAAAAGACATCATAAACAAGATGTGTGCGTGCTGTGTTGCCTGGAGAAGTCCTCCAACAAAAGAAGGGTTTACTGCCACTGAGGACCAGTAGGATCCTGGACAAGGCCTCTTAATTTCTTTACTGAAATTTTATCTTTCTCACCTCTTGTAAGGCTGCTTCACTTGTGAGATTCTCAGCTGGCATCAACTTCTCACTTGGTGCTTGAACAGTGCTTAGCACAAACCCCTCTACCACAGCACTCCAAGCTCATTAATGCACACAAGATTATTTTAAACCTGGTTTTAATTTGAGAACTCCAAAAGCAGGCTTAGTTCTGTAAATTTCTCTTTTTTTTTTTTTTTTCCCTTCCATTTAAGACCACACCAAATCCAAAAATATGTCTCTTTATTGCAGGTAAATGATTTCCTCAGCACTATTTTAATATTGCTTAGCAAAAGAAATGGGTGAGGAGGAGACAGCAAAGGCAGCAAGACTGAGCTCCTCTGATATCTAATTTACTGCACTGGATTCTCTTCAGCTTAATGAAGATAAATGTCCTACAGCTCATTCAAGCAGATAAGGCTGCTTAATTAATAATACAATGACAGTCTCATGACAATCGTAATCCCCCCGAGGAATGGTCTATATATTCTGTTTTGAGCTCACATACAATCCCATCAGAAATGAGATGCTTCTGACAAAACAGTAGTTTTTCTTCCCACATAAGTTATATGAAGTTGTTCTGCAGGCAGAGCTACTCATATTTTCAAAGAAAAACACCTAAAACTCAAACTAAAAAACCAACCAGGACATCATAAGCATGTCCTTGAGTGCCCTACTCACCAGCTATACAGCCCAAAGAAAAAATGACAGGACACAACTGAACTACACTTTCTGTTCAGCACAACAAACCCTAAATGCCCTCCTTATCTGGGTCAATGAAAAAAATCTCAAAGCATATATCTTATAAATGCCCAGTGCATCTAATGTGATAAAATTATATATACTGGCTACCAAAACCACAGGACACCAGTGGGGATAAAGGCTGTCTATACCACTATACATGAAAAATAAGATTCCACAAACAAAAACTATTTAATCTCTCTAAAACCTTTTAAAAACAAGATGCGGTGTGTTTTCATCTGATTTTCCACAGAAGAAGGATAAGGCAAACCTAATCCTACTTTTAAGTTAGAGCTTAAATCCTCTTCCTCTTCACTAAATAGCCCAAAAAGATGCTAGCCAAAAACCTGCCAGAAACAAAACCTAGAATTTAATCTCCCTATTTTGCTTCAGTCACAGCAATGATGTAAGTGGTCTAAAATTTGATACAAATGCACTGATTCTCTTCCTCTCCATTGTTTCAACCTGAACAATGGGATGGAGATTCAAAAGAAAAAAAAATAATTCCTCCTTAAAGAAAAAAAGCACCTCACCAAAGTTAGGGTAGAAGTATAGTGCTGTTTGTATCTAAAGCAGAACAAAACCAAGGTTGACCAACTTAATCCAGATTCATTTAAAAAAAAGGCATAAGGGGAGATCAATTTCCACCTCTTACATGTGCATTAAGTTGTAGAGCAAGATCTGAAAAGAACTGAAGTTATTAATTCATCTACTTTTACTACGTGTACTTAAGACATTTATCTACATCAAACATAAAGTCACTGGGTGATTAAAGCTGTTCAAACACAATACTTGGCTTTCTCCCAAACTCCAATAATACTTTTCTTGCTATATATAGACTTCTCAGAGTTTACATTGCTTTAAAGTGATACAGGGAGAAAAACAATCTTGATTTCACCAACAAAACAATGGGCTCCGAGCTGATGTGTCAGCAGCCAGAGAGTCCCATGGAATTCTGACACTACCCCCAACGTCAAGCTGGTGCTCAGAAGTCGAAAAAGGAAATCAAACAGCAGGAAGGGAACAGAACAAAGCAGCAGTACACCACTATATAAGTCCATGTTTTGCCTGCATCCTGAATTCTGGGTCCTTTGGCCACCCAAAGTAATGTAGCAGTACTCGAGAAAGTCCAGGGAGAAGTAGCAAGAGGTGTGGAACAAATTTTGTATTAAAACAACTAAGTAAGCAAGGCAGCTACAGCCTCACAAAAACTTATCTTGGGAGACAATAAGCAAATGTGGTCAGACTCTAGATAGGGAATCGCCTCTTCCATACAAGAGCTAAATGATTGGCAGAACCATGACAAAGGGTAAATAAAATGGTGTTTCTTGAAACAACAGGCAACAGACTTAGAGGAAATTCTAGACAAAAGATGTTGTAAATGCTGCAACGTTATAAGGGCTCAAAGGATAACTGCACAACTTCACTGGTGGGGGTTGGGGAAAACAAACAACAAAAAAATCCATTAATGGTTACTAAATATACGGAAACCACATCCAGCTCAGGAAATCCCTGAGCTAAGAATAGTTAAAAGCTGGAAGAGGATTACAGGGTCGTGTAACATGTGCGTCTCCAGCCCACACGTATTTGCTCATGACCATCACTGGACAAAAGACGTCAACCCACCAGCATCTTCAGCCTCAGCCACCAGCACTGTTCTTGAAGAACTTAAGTCATTCCTGTAATAATTTGCCTTAAAAATGATAGTTTCCAGTTATCCCACTATATATTTCAGTATCCAATTAAAATTTTATTTTTTATCTCATGTAGCAATTTAGAAATTAATAGGAAACATTACTGCTAGAGTCATCAACTTCTGGTACTTTTCAAGTTCACAGGGCACACGCAGCCCAGTGACCAGTTTCCCCCAAAACATTCATTATGAGCACTCTTCCCTTCTAACTGACAATTTTCAAAGATTGTTGTAGCAAACAGCTCTTACAGGAAATGTAAATTGATGTTTTTAAGTACAATGTTAACAAAATTTGTTACTATATCCAAAGCACTGTAGATATTGTCCACAGCTACCTCAAACTCCTCTGTCAAAGTGCTGCAGAAAATATTTTTACTAGATCCTTCCTGAATTTCTCATCCTTTCTGTCTTCAGTAGTAAGTGTTCCTAGCAGTTATCAGATCAAGTGATGAGCATGTTTGAAAACAACCCTCCAGTCTACTGGTAGTACAGGCTAGAGGACCATTTAAATAGGAACAGCAACTTTAAATTTGATTTAAAGTAGTAATAATTATTACTCATAAATAATATTTTTTCCTCAAACAGTCATAAAATCATTGAGGTTTCTTATTCATATTCTGGCATGAGCATCTGTAGATATATGAAGACAAAGTTCAGCTTTAGAACAATGAATTAGGATGAATGTATTCAAACTTTCCATTAATTTTTAAGATTACTGATGGACCTGTTCATGCAGACTCCTTGTTTCTCACCTGCCTATTCCGTTCATCCATTATTCTCGTGATCTGTATTTTCTTTCTCCCCATTTTCGCGTCCTCTTTCTTTTGCTTAGCAATCCAGAAACAAACTAATCCAAGAAATGTCCCTCTTCAGTGTTCTAACACATGATACAGTTTTCTTTTACTTTGTCTTCAGCTTGAGAAACAGTTCCTACTTCTTCTTAAAATCACCTAAAAAAATGGAAAAAAATAAAGTACAAATTACCAAAATGGAAGAATCATTAAAAACCTGTAGAGACAAAAAACACATCCACCATGAAATTTCAGTGACAAATCAAGTATTTTCATTAGTGAAGTATTATACCACACACTCTCTTCCAATTAAACTCCAACTGGTTTGCTGCATTCTACCTACAAACTACAGACTTAAAATGACCAATAATTTCACACACTTTCAATCAAATGCCTTAAAAATATAATTGTCAAAGGGGTAGTGCTCATCACCCTAAGCTTTAGGCCTTTAGTGATCTGAGGTTTCACATATTTATCAAGTTTTGGTAAACTCTATTCAATATTTTAGGAAACCTTATAAAGAAACACTTTTTGTTTCCTGTTTCTCTTGTAAAATTATCACAAAAATAACAAAAAAAACCATGAGAATATCAAGTTTCTGTTCCTAAGCTAAACTACCTCTCATTTTGTGAGACAATACTTGGGGTTCCATTGGGAAACAAGAAGGAGAAGGAAAGAGCGAATCTCTCTACTTAAAAGAGACCATAGAAAACAGTTTTGCAACAAAACTGTTTCATGGTTACCAAGACACCAACAAAGACCTGAGTTCCTCTCTCTCCAATAACCCCTAATCCTCACATCTGCCAATACCCATTTGAAGCCCAACACCTGTTTCATTGTTATATTGTTCACCAAGATAATTGTGCAGGAAACTTGAAAAGCCAGTGTGCCACCACATTTAACTCTGCACTGAACTGCCTGATATTTAACAGACTTCAAATGTATTTTCAAAAGAAAAAATTGCTAAGCCATATTCCAGACATACTGCTTGAATTGTAGGATAATATTAGTTGAAGAAAACTGGAGAACAATTTAAAATAAATGGCATCTAGAACATCAAGTGTATACTAGAATGTATAAACATGAAATAAGTACACCTTATTTATCTTATTACCACCTAATACTCATACAAAGGGGAAAAATCAGTCCCAGTATTATCTGATAACCTCTCTAATTTTCTAACCCAAAACAGCTTCTGAAGTCAAGCCTTGCATATTTTAAGCTGGGTGTCACCATGCCATATCCTTGAGGCCATGTGTAGAAAGTGGTGCAACCACATCACCATCAGACAGTTAATGAGCAGAGACAGCAAGAGGCGATTAGTCACAGGCCACACTTCACAATACATTCAATTTACGACGGAAACAGCCAGGATGTTCTTGGGAGGAAAAAAAACAGAGGTGGAGGAACATCACAAAATGAAGGGATGTCATTTTCTATTTACCTGGCAGCAACAAAGGACTGCTTTAAAAAAATATCACAAAATGCCCAAGAGTATTTAGAAACACTATTTCATGAAATTCAAAACCAAATCAACACTTACACAGTATGATGTCCACTGGTCTAAGGGATATGCCCTAAACATAGTTTATAAAGCAAAACACTTGAAAACATGCATCAACATTGCACTACTTTTGTTTTCTTCATGAAAAATAATTTCTTCCAAGGTGCTGCTAAGAAGGTAATTAACAGCCAGTGAAGACCAGATGAACCAGACTCTATACAACCAACAGTACACAGCAAATATCTTCCACAGAAGCATCAGCTGACATACAGCTTTATCCCATTTTTGTTTAAAAAAGAAATTCTCAGCTCATGTAATGATCACACATCAAATTTAGTTCTGGAAAAATCTGGCTGCGCCCTTGAACAAACCTAATCAAAGGATCTCTAACCAGCTCTTACAATTTGTTTTCTCCTTCATGTGTGGCTTCATTTTTTTAAACCTACCATGTACTATTGAAACCGTTCTCTGAATATGAAATTACCAGAGTCCTTCCTCTGCTTCTAAAAGCATCTGCACCCCCCCCCCCCCCCCCGCCATCATCACTAGAGTACAGAAAGGTGACCACCACACAAGACCAGAGATCCATCTGGGCCAGTATTTTATCTGTGGCTACTAGCAGATATCACTAGGATGGTCAAGGAAGAACATACGAATAGAATAATAAAAATATAAACCACATATTAAGTGATTTTGGAATCAGGAACTTCTGGAGTCATTCTGCCTCCTGCAACAAATATTCAAAAGCAAGTCTATACAGTGAATAAAATAAGGAACTTGAGGGAGAAGAGAGAGTGAGGAAGATAAATACAATGTGAGATTATGCAATATATATACTTAAGGATATAAAATAAGAGATGCACAAATGTTTCATATGAGCTAATGGAAGGCACAGTAGCACGGAAACACTCTTATCTGCTCTATGTACCATCACACAAAGGGAAATGGGAAACAGTAATTTTCACCATCATTTTGCTACAGCTTTGGGGTGTCGTTTCAGGTCTTTTATAGTGTGTATGCTCTATTAAGCATACATGCTTCAAGCTATTTCCCATTTATGACAATCCCCTGTTTCCTCTCATCTCAGTCTGACTTTATTCAGCCTTAAATACTTGTATCACTTAGAAACTCCCAATTCCTATTTGCACGTGTGTCCAGCCCGGATCCGGGCTCTCCTCCCTCTCCCACACGTTGCTATGGACACCAGAAACTGGCTTGGAATCGCATTTGCCAAAGACAGCCCCGCTCTGAGAGGCAGCATCTCTGTCATTCTGAAGTCACACACAAGGTGATTTTCAAGGCTAAGAATTGAAACAGAAGTTTGGCTTGAGCTCAGGGCAGAAAGGACCTTTACACAGCTGCAAATCAGAGAAAAATGTTCAGTAAAAAGGCACTTCTCATGCATGCTCACAACATCCCAATGGGAAGTTATTGCCAGTGACAAAGGCATGTTACGTTTCTCACGGGAAGAATGACTTGTCCTTTTACTCATCCTTGATCACATTACAGTTGTGGTTTTATTTTCTATCTTGACTAGCAACAAAGTTATGTAAGATAAGATATAAGACTGGGTCCACTAAAGGGTTATATCAGAAATGTAACTAGAAAAGTTTCCATTTTGCTAAATCACAGTTGCACTGCAAACATACATCAGGTGTAACTCTCAGCTCACAAAGCCATTTCATCTAGATTATCAACACACTTTTGCCCAAATAAAGGAAAATTTGCAGATATACATAAGATGATCAACTGACATTTATATCTGAGAGTAAATATGAAACTAACATCAAGTAACCTTGATGAAGGTAAAGATCTACTTCCTCAAGTTACAGAATCCAATCACAGCTGCTTCACATTAGTTGCATGGGCACACAGAAGCAAAAATTAGTTTGTCTTAAAGAAGGATTTCAGGCATCTGTTAAACAAAATAATTAGAGTAAGAAGAGAAAAAGAAGGAAAAAATACAACATGCTTCATGATGAGATTCAAACAGAAAATAATGTCAGCTTGCAATAAAAGCAAGAAAAATTACATTTGTAGTTGTCCAAGTAATAGCCTCTCTTATTGTTCAAAAGTAAACAATTCCAAATTTTCTGGATTTATTCCCTTCCCCAAAACATGTGAAAACAGCACTCTAATTACTGACAGACAACAGAATCACATGCAGAAACATACCCTCACAACTGCACATCTTCAGGCACTCATCTGAATTTGTTGTCAAGAACGCTTTCAGTTTCACAGATTGTTGAGAGAGATGTTAACTTTAAAGCAAGGAAACTGTATTTGACCTATTTAAAAAGATTCTTTCAAGGGTTCAGTGGAAACACATTATATCTGTGCAAAACTGCACAAGGTCTGGAAGCCTCCTGGCAGAACAGGTTAGGAAAAACTGTGTCAGAAACATACTCCTTCCATTTAATTTCCTTTTATTTCCCTCTGACTCTGTTTTCTTGAAACTTCCATTTCACCACCATGGTTACAGGTTACATCTGACAGTCCCCATCTCCTCACGGCTCATTTACTGCAATGCACACAAAGGAATGAGTTTCCTGACGTCAGATAATTTGCATGAAAACACAGATCTGCAGAGATGCATCTTACACAAGCCTTGGGTATGGCTTACCAAATAGCAGAGTAATTTTTACTAAACCAAGATTAACAGGTCTTTTTCTAGTCTTGAAGGAGCCTGTGCAAATATTTTTGTCGATTTGGCCCCTAAGCATGAGCTGACAGGCACAGACTGATCAGGGCTGAACTGCACAGCTGCTGGTTATTCTGACACTTTGCACACTCTCAAGAGCAGAATATAAAAATTCCCATTCACAGCAACACGGAGATGAGCCCCACCACCACATGCTGGCTGTTGTACACCAACAAGGCAGATAACACAGAGTATCTCATTTTTTCATAGCCCTAATTATGGATGGATGTCAGCGTCCTCTCTCCCTGCCCCACAACACTAGTAGAAGTAACTACCAAAAAAAAGGAGTCAAAAAATGTCTTTACCAAGATAATTCATCTAAAGGTTAAAGGGCTGTGTGGAGCAAGGTCAAACATTATTATCAAACTATATTTCACTGTCCAAGAGATTATTTTCCTCTTCAGCACCTCAAAAATATGCAAACCCATATAAAGTAAGTATATAACTCCAAACACCTTTTTTCCTAAATCTCAAATTAATTATACAAAAAATACATTCACTCAGATATGACTGCACTGACACATGTTGAGATCCATGAGATGCAATCACTGTGTTCTAGACATTTCACCAGCCCTGCTCCAGAACTCGTTGCTACCACTTGTAACCTAAATTTGAAAATTAAGATTTACAGCAAAGGGATTTTACATACCTTTACATCTGCACTTAACAGAAACTACACTCAGATCGTTGCTGGGGTTTTTGCAGAGGTGTGCAAAACCAGTAACAAAGCAGTCTCCTCCAGCCACATTTTTATAGCCCTGTCACCACACATTGCTGTAAGTAATGTCAGATATAATTGTTAAACAATCACACAGCTCTCCTTCCAAAACAAGGGTACATGCTGTCATTTATCTCTCCCTACTTGCTCCACCATAATCTTAGGAAATAAATCTTTTTTCCATCCTCGGTTTAGAAGCCATTCTTCTCCATCCAAGCAGAGCCTCACAGTAAATGAGAGTGGCCTCACGGCTTCAAGGTCCTCAGCCACCAAGTGATACACAAGCATTGTTATAAAACAATAATACAATCCTTAGCCAAAATTTCTTTTTTTTTTAAAGTGGGACAACATAAAAAACAGGAAGCTATAAACAATTCTTTATTGATATTCTGGTTTTATGCACCATAAAACACTTGTTTCTTTCAGCTGGGAAGAACAACGCACATCTTTGGTACAAGACAATTTAAATAAACTGTACTTCTAAGATTTGTGGAGTTTTGCAACCAAACATGGTCCTCAGTTTCCTCAGTTTTGAGCTTCTAGTTTGTAAGTAACAGAGCTTTGCAAATTATGTTTTGAAGGCATATTAGAAAAGATCACAAAGTATTTTTGAAAGATATCCTTGCTGAAGAAGTGCACCTTCCAAGTGCTACTTAAATCTACTGTTGCTCAAAAAGGCCTTTTCTGCCATTCTCCTCCATGTATTCAGTCCTGCCTATGATGAAGGGGAAGAACTCAATTTTCTTGCACATAGAACTACAGAAATCTTAGTTCGTTTTTCGTAAGGTTCAGATTCAAATGCCTGCTTTAAAACCAAGTTTTATTACTCCTAGAATGCATTTTTCTCTTTTAAGTTAGATCTTCCTGAGCTGACAAACCAGTTCTCCAGAACTATCAGCATCACTTGCATGACAGCGCATGCACTCCTACGTAACACGGCAAATGTGGCCTCGCCCAGGATCAGGGACAACCAGGAATTCTGCTCTGGTTAGTTACTTTCAATGAAATGAGTTAAATTTTTAATAATACTCAATACCCTAACTATAAACTTTTTCCTTCAGTCCAAAAAAATATGTATCATTCTATTCTGAGCATTTATAATTTATACTCCCTAGAACCACAAAACAGCCACTCTCAAGCTATTTGTGTAAGCATACATATTTACTACATATTTTCAAGTAACATAAAATTCGGTTTTATAATTCCCATCCATAAATTTGATGCTTTCTACAATAGCTTTCCTTGCATTCTCAAAACCATTTAAGAACACAGAAAGCAACATCTGGAAACTGCTGAGCTAACAGTGGAGAAAGACCACAGAAAGAGAACTAAACTTTCAATACTGGATTAAAATTCAATTTTAGATACAAGCAGAATACAAAATATTAAGTAATCACAAGAATTCTGCTGCCAGACTTCTACAAACAGATTAAGAAAATAACTGCATGACTGAATAGCTGTCTGGAAAACATGCTCCAGAGAGTTTCTCAAGAAACTTGCTCCTAATTTATCATGTAATTTGTTGAAAGAAGTGACTTCTCCATGGTACCCAAAAATAGCCACAAACAAAGATGATTGGGGACACTTTGTTAACAAAATAAAACCCAGCATTTAAAAGCTGAGGCCAAAAGCACTGATTTCCTAGTGAATGAACCAGAGCTTTTACAACAACTAGATCAAGTTGATTACAATTTTAGAACTTTTGATCAGATACATTCTCCCTTTTTTTTTCCATTTACATCTGTTGAAAAATTAATGAACTAAATGCAGAAATCTAAACTGAAGTTTGGATATGACTGCTCCATAACCAAATAAAAGAGCATTTGCAGGTATTTAATTAGTGTAAAACTGATGTTTTACAACTTTCACAATGACAAGCTCCAAGTGCAACTAAACACATTTAAACCCAGGTTTTAACACCATAGACATCTGTGCATTATAAGCCACAGAAGGAAGGTTTCTTTCCTGAAGCAAAATATACATATAAAACACATTAAATGTTTTTCTAGATGAAAAACATTTGCCTCATTCTTATTAGGAATTTGTAATGGCTGTGGAACTTAACTACAATGTGGCCAAAAAATGACACAGAGCCACGTTTGTATTATTACACCTCCTCTCAGGCTCAAATGAAGGGAGCCACCAGATGAACCTTCCAAAACTCTGATAAGAACACGTCTGCCAGAGATGGCTTTAAATTATACACCATTGGACCCACAACAAAAAGCTGCCACAAAACAGCTCTCCTTTGTTACTGGAGACAAAACTCTGTGAAAGGTATTTTTTATATTCGTCTTGGAATGGGCATCACCCAAACCTTGCTGCTGTTCTCAGCAGGGAAAAAAAATTTCCTTTCTTTAAAGGCAGCCTAATAATGACTGGGTAAGAGTCAGCTGAACAGACACCTTCGCATGCATTGATGATTAACTAAACAACAAAGAACTAATAGTGTGATCAATTAAAAGGTTCATTTTCTTATTTTCTTCATCTTGCAATAAGAGAGAATAAAATACATATGCAGGACTGTTCAGCTTCTTATTAATATATTTACCAACCAGAATGGAACTTTCTGGTTTTGCAACATCTTAATACTTCATTCATCTTCTTCAGGCTCACTGATGCATCTTTAGATAACACTTAACACACCGTTAAGTCATGGCTTTAAGAAAAAATATTATCATTGTGAAATCTTTTTCCAGAAGTCTTCATATTTCATCAGTTACAGCAGTGACATTCAAGCTTTAATTACTGCTACCTTGGCTCACTACTTCTCCCATCTCAACTTAACTTTATCAATAGATCAGAGAATACAGATAATCTTATTTTGCATAGCAACATGCATTTGGCAAAGATGTAGCTCATTATCACCCAGTTCTCACAATAGCTCTGCCCCATTTGTCACATCTCTGTTTATCTCTATAGAAATCAGCAACGTACTCAGAGCATTTGCCATCCCCAGACCACAGACAGAAGATATTTCACAGTCACCAGAACAGAATTCATCTGGAAAGTCTTAAATTCACCCGGTCAGATTTCTATGAAATTCTAGACAAGAAATTCTGATGCCAAGTGGCATCACTTTTTGGTTGTTTGTTTTTTGTGGTTTTTGGGGTTTTTTTTTGTATATGTGGTCACTCAGTTTTCATCCCTTTATAGATAATTAAGTTTAAAGGTTTTATCAGTTCCTTTTTTTTAACATAGTCATGCCAGGCTGAATTCAGTGGGAGAAGCATTTTAAACACAAGCAACAACATGTCAAAGTAAACTTAAATTCAGGTTCCTGGCATTTCTATATGGGCATCCTTATCCATACAGAGCACTGTTCTTTTTGTCTCTGAGAACATGATTTAATTAGATTATCTTTTCTGAGGAGTACTGAAGCTTTTTGTGTGCATGTTTTGGAGGAGGAACAATATTTTACAATTACTTAGAATTTCAATCAATAACCTACTGAACATTCATAAACCAAAACTAGACCAAAAATCCATCTATGTAAGTTCTGACTTACCATAACTACAACTTACAGCTAGTTTATTTTGCAGAAAATATAAACACCCAAAAGTAGCATCAGAAAAGCACAAATACAGTGTACTACTTTTACACACAGTTCAAAATTAAACAAGGTGCCAACTGAGCTAAATCAAGCAGCATCCTGACATAAGACTTAAAATGTATAGAAATGAAGACAGGCAGAAAAAATACTCAGAACACAGCACATACTGTAGGGCCCTGTTATGAGATCTATTAATCTTATCCTTCAAATAGCTTCTTTAAAACTGTGTTCAAATTCTGCAGGCTGCATTCCACTTTCCTTGAAGCAAATGCCAAAGCAGCAATTCCACAGTCAGGTAAAGCAGTGTTTGTGCTCAGTATATTCAAACTGACTGGTGTATAACTGGTACAGTTTCCCAAGCTGAGAGTAGAAAACCACAGCAGATTTCTCCCTAGGACAGATGTAGATAAAAGGCATTTGCGTCTGTCTTTTACTTTCTCCTACTGGAAAAAAACGAGGACATAAATTATGAGGTAATCTTATTTAACACATTTTACCTAACACAGAAAATTGCACCACTTTGGTACTTCAGCAAACACATTTTTTTGGATTTGCAGCAAGAGTTGTAAAACTCCATAAAGTTCTGCACTTACTAGTGAGCAAACTTCTAGTAATTCTTTACTTTTTACGAAGAGGGAAACTGTCCCCTGTGCCTGAGAAGTGCAAACTGTTGAGGTAATACAACAAACAGCCACAGGACAGCAACTTCAACACATGTTCCTGAACAAACATTACAGCAATCAAAAACATTTACAGCTGACTTCAGGAATGTAATGGGATACGAAAGCAGCCACAGTGTTCTGTGGTTTTGCTTATACCTTATCCTACAGAGAGCTTCCTCAAGTCAGGCTTCAAACCTAACAATGCCAGATTTTGTTGAAGTTCTCAGCAAGGGACAAATGTGAGTAGATGAGAGAATGGAAAATAGAAGGATTATAAACAAGATTCCTCCTTGCACATTGTGCCCTTGCAAGATGGGTTCTGGCTTCCAAGTTTGGATTCAGTCAACAGTGGCTTTGTGACGCAAAGTGCTGTATGCTCCAATTTTTACTTGGGAAACATCTTCCCAAGGTTTGGCTCATCCTCAGTTATCTGCCTCTTCCTGATGTCATAGATCAGCTTTTTTCATGCTCTGCAAAAGCCACAGGCTCCAAGTTTCTTGCACAACTCACGTATGTGTTGGGTTTTTGTTAGGATTTTTTTTACCTACTGTGACAGGCAGTCTCTACACCATTTCTCTTTCTTACCAACTACACGCTTCCAGTCTTCCAGAGGATTCCACGTGACACACGCCCTCCCCCCGCATAGAGGGAATAGGACAGGAAACCCAGGAACAAATACAAGAGAGAACACACATCAATGATCTGTAAGAAGCTTTAAATCACTGAACAATTATCCAGAAAGCTTTCTTGATAATTTATTCGATGTCTGATTAAATGACAGCATGCAGTCATATTGTTGAAGTGCAACAATTATAAACCAGACAGACACGACAACATAATGCTTCAAGCAGCCTGCATGCCTCAGAAAGACACTCAGCAAACCATAAAGACGCCTACGTGTTTCTAACAAAGATTAGTGGCAAGTTTCTTACTCTGTGGCTGCCACAGCCTTTGTTCAAAACTCAAATCTCTGCTTTTAAAATTCAGATACACCACCAGTTCAAACTTCTAAATAAAAATTTTTAAAGCTATACCAAGTGTACACTATATACTTAGTATTTCTAAGCTATTAAAACCACATTTCAAAGGATTATTCCCATCTCCGCATTGTTTTAAGCAAACAGTCCTATCGTATTTAAATAAAATAAACCACAATTGCTGTTGGTGGGGGAGCTACAGCAGATCACAGAGCAGGTCCTCTCCAGACATGCATGGAGACAGTTTCTCTGTAATCTAAACATTTCAGAATGTAAGGCAGACAGGTAGTAAATAATAAAATAACACACAAGTGAAATGAATCCACTCAGCTACACCTCAGCTGTGATGATCTGCAGAAGGAGCACATGCAGGCAGAACTTAGGAAACATCAAAGAACTGAGGAAAATGGTGCTGGGTACCACAGTCAAGAAACTGTCTGACTCCCATGACCTTTCCAATGTCAGCAGCCACTTTTAAAAGCAACCTGGAATGAAATTCCTTACAGTCCAAAACATTTTATCGATCCAAGTACAAGTACTTCATCTTAACAGTGTTACTGCCCTCCATTTGGATGTCCATATTTTTAAAATCAATCACAAGCTAAGACTGTCCAAATCAAGTACAGGGCAATCCATTAAAATCAGAAGTTTAGTACATTAGGATCCATACCCCAACACCTAAATTTACTGGGGTAAACTCTGTTTTTATCAAGAAAAGCAGCAAAAATATTATTCAAAATTATTCTGCTTCTGCATATAAATATTTTTCTTTTTTGGCAGGTGATTCCTGATAGTCTGGGCACTCATATGTCATTAACATTAACTCAGCCACCTGCATTCTCTTGTAAAAATGTCACCTAAACTACACTGATAATAGAACACTGACTCTTCAGGTAAAACCTAGTCTCTGAATATAAGCTGTTCTCTGAATAGAAACACAATTCTAAAACTAACTTTGAAACTATTACTGCCTTAGCAAGAAACTAGCCCACAGAGTTAATATGGTTTAGTTGATAAGTTGAAATTCAGGATGCTACAGTAACCCTATTACTTGTTATACCGGCAAGACAGGTGAAATAACTAAGTTTTACCATTTGCTCTTTCTTGCAGATTGCTGCAAATGGAAAAATTAAGTTCTTTGACCCCAAGTAACATTGTTGCTTCATAGCAAAGCTATGTGATTCAAGTGGTAGATAGCAACATGTATTCAAATATCTGATTCAACAGCTCCTGGAGTGAAATATTCCACAACTAGAAACAGAAAATTCTCATCTATTTCTTCCCACTGTTGTATGAAAAACAGAAATCCTCAAAACTTCAAAAATATCTCAATTTCTCTCTGTCAACAAACCCTGATAAACATCTTATATGAAGACAGCTGCTAAAAAGGTGAATTAGAAGACTCAGTGGACAGAAGTTTACGTGAAGGGCCAGAAAAACTTTAATCATGGTCTCAAGCAAGAGCCAGTTAAGTGATCCACACAAATATACAAAGTCCTTCTGATAAACTACTACACAAGTAATGTATTGTATCACTGAGGAGCTCAACGAGAGCATGGAATATTGAGAAAAGAAAGGTATCACAGAAATTGGATCTTAATGTATTTGAAAGGCAGCTGGGGTATTTTCACAACTGCATTAAGTAGCCACAAATCCGAAGCAGAAGCTCAGGCAGTTTCAGATTATTGCAGACTCCCCTTACTGAAAACCTCTTACATTTAAACAAGTGTATTCATTTACCTTTGACATGAAACATCAGATGCAAATGTGAGCTGTTTGAAACTTTAAGAGAGACATCTTAATCTTCACCACTTAGTTGCCCAAGCAGTACCTGATGCAATGAGTGCCTAGACCTGACAATAACCAGGGTCCATCGGGAATCAGACTATAAATATAGCTGGCCATCCAGACCCACAATTATGCATTAAAAATGAGAAACCAGAAACTGCCAGAAACACCAAGAAGCAGCCCAGAAAACATGTCAGAAGTGCATGATCTCTTGCACTATTAGATGGTCAGAGTGAACATCTCACCATTTAATTATTGCATCTGTGATTTAAACCTGCTTGGAAAGTACACAAAACAGTGCATATTTCACACAGACTGCTGGATCCTTTCCATCCGTGCTGTCTTCTTCATCTCTGACAAAATCCTAGCTAAGAGCCCTTAGGAGCCATATTCAAGTTGTAAAGCAAATAAAAAGCAGCTAGTTGTGAATGACTTCTTGAAGGTGTATTGTGTTAAGAGAAGTTGCGTTCCACCATAAAATTTGGATACTGCCTGTAGCCCTGGTAGCTGAAAGTGTGCAATGTGTAAGTTCAGACACCTCAGTCAACCAATGAGCTGGGAGAAGTGAGTTAAAGCTGGTGTTGAACTCTTCGTGTGAAGTGATAGACTTATTTAGACACAGAAACAATTTTTATTTATCTTCCAGTATCACTGGAGTACACATGAAAGAACCTGCAATCTTTTCTGTTCCTTTCTCATATAATAAGGAATTTTGTCTTTCGGAAAATACACTTCTGTATCTAGGAAAAAAACCACTCAGATACCAGACATTAAATATATTTATTAAAGTGGATTCTGTATGCTAGAATCAGATGCTAATTATTTTACATTATCTTGTTTTACTCATTCTACATAAATAACCCGTGAACATGATTATATGGAGTTATATGAACACAAAGTGAACCACAGCAAACTGGCACACAGTTTATACACTGCTTTCAAGAACCTGCTGAAAAGCATTCTTGCACCTGCAAGAAATCTTAACTCCTCTTAAAAAAACGTCATTGTTGAATACTCTGGGCCTTCAGGACATTAAAGCATTTCTCTCTCACATGCTGACTGGAAGCCTTGCAGCAGCTGAAGCAATAAATATTGATAGCAAGCTGGCAAACAGCAGATAGCAGTGCTCTGCTCTCCAATTTCACCTGCCTCAGCAAAGACAAAGCCTAGAAGAGAGAGCACGCCCAGGGCCTCACCAGCTCTATTATTGCTGCTCTGGCCTGTACTGAAAATGTGCTTTCCCCTCCAATACTGGTGGTACCTTTGAACATAACCTGCTTTTCTATACCACCCTGAGAACCTGAATTACCTCACTGCAACACAGATACGCAGCAACAAAGCTCTAACTCTGGCTATAAATCATACTGCAAGAAACCTTCAGCATCCAGTTCCATCCTGTCATGCTCTTTCATGATGCCTTGCAAGTCTTGCACATGAGGCCACACATTGCTTTATAAGAAACAGCCAACTTAGAGCAAACACTGGAACAGCTGTATGCCAAAATACAAGATACTCCTGACAGCTCATGAGAATTGGAATTAGTCAAGTGGATTTTAATTAGGAAACTGTACTGATGACTGAGTTCTACTTTTCCCTCAATTCTCACCTCATATCCTCTACTTAGAGGTAGGATTATAGAAATTGTAAGGAAATACATTCCGACATGCTTAAAGAAAACTGAAAACAAAACACTGACTACAAAATTCTGTCTTCCCACTGGGAGAAAGGGATCTTTCCAGCAATTCACTCCCTGCATTCAGATGAACTACAGATTGCTAGTTGGTTTTTTAGCAGACTGCATCCTGCTGCCAAGTTAACAGATTTTTAAACTGAGATTTGAAACAAAGACTTCTTAGTATAACCCAGAATGTTGAGCACTGAGTTGGATCTAGTTCTCAAAACTTGATCTTACGATTTCATCTGGAGCTCATACACTTTTACCCCTGCATAGACACACCTATGATTATGGGCTATGTTTAGATTTGTAAGAATTCACCAACATCCAGAATCATCATTTTCTCCAGCACACAGCTTCACTGAGGGAGGGGTGGAGACATCCTCCACACTATAAACATTTGCCTGCTTTCAAAGGAAGATAGGAATCAAAACAAGCTTACCCTGTACTTCTAACAGACACCACTCTTAACATGTTACATCAACACTTGTGGAGATTCTTCCTTCTAGCTTCTGGTAGGTTTCCTTCCTCTTTGTCTACCACTGAATGTACTTCATTTTGATGGTAATATCTGATTAAAAAACTCAGCAAGCCTTTAGAGGTGGCAGGCACTCCCCTTTGCAAGCTTCACTTACCCAAAATAACACAAACCCTTTAGTATTCCACAACAGAAACAGCACCACATAAAATCTTAAGGCCACTATTACTGCACAGTTCAGGAAGAGATCTGCATGCATGAACCAGATCCACTGCACAGGAATAACAACATTTAAAGCAGCACTGAGCTTCAGTTTAAACAGGGTAAATCAAGACTTCTGTTCTCACACCCTCCTGCTGCCAAATCGTTCCATCTGCATTAGCTGCAAGGTGTCAGCTTGGGCATGGAAAGGAAGACTTATTTAGTCTATTTAGTGAATCCTCTGATTCAAAAAATTCATTTCAGTCAAATAGGTGACCTTGCCTAGGTAGAACAGAAGCCAAAATATACTGAACAGGATAGTAACAGCCCCTTAAAATTCCCATATAGAGGTGTGATGCTCTCAAGACTCAGTGCTTTGTTCTTTCTTGAATGAGTGCAGTTCCTTCAGAGAAAATGCTCACCATGTACAGCTGGAAGAAAGAAGAGCAAGTCCTCAAAAGCAGAAGTGTGGCAGAGGACAGCAGCAGAAAGAGTTAACCATAAATTTATCTGTAGGAAGTTTTATCTGTGACACTTGATCCATTTTGATGCCAGAACTAAGACACAGACCTGGCTTTTTAAATTCAGTAAATTCAAACAGGCATTAAAAAGAAACTGATTTTCATCCACTTTTGAGGATTTCACCTTAAGGGAAGGTCTTTCAAGGATGCACATGATATTCTTTGGCCTTCTGAAAATTAAATCAATTAAGTACAAGACTCAGTTCTTGCAAAAAAAAATTATTTAGAACAGCCATGAGGAAAGAAAAGTAAATCATGAAACTGAAGTTAAGAAACATTTGACAAGAGCACTGACTAACCCACCACAAACAGGCTGCAGCTTTTGCTAGAGGTCTGAGTTTCCACTGGTGGTTCTGCAGTGTCTCAGCTCCAGGCTGCTATGGAAAAACAAAATGGGAACTCTCAAGGGAACTTGTTGTTTTCACATGTCATTAACTCAGGAGCTTGTGCAAGAAGAGTATTGATATTTTGAAACACTTAAAAAGACCAACCATAGCTTCCAACACACACCCTGTAGGGCTAGAAACAGGACCAGTACATATGCTAAGGTACTTTATTCCATAAAATTTCAGTTCTCACTTATGTTTAAGACATTTTAATGCTACTTTACTATAGGCACCCTTTAAGTTACACAAAATCTACTGTGCTTCCTTGCAATTTTTCTGCAAATGCAGTATCTACCAAAACTACAGAAATCAACAGAAAGTATCTTCAGTCTCTGAAAGAGTTCACTGGTCCACAATGACAATGCATCTAGAATACAATAAAAACCCAAAATCCAACAACCCATTATTCAGAAGAAAGTGCCTACACAGACTTCTCAACAGGAAGAGATGGAAAAAGCTGATAGCTGGACGAGGCACATGTTAAAATCACAGCTGGAAAAAGGTGGAAGCCTTCATTCCTTTCTTTTCACTCAAGTCTCACTGGCAGGGCACAGAACCACCCTGTAAAAGCAAAGAACTTCCAAAGCATTCAGAACTCACTTGAATCTTCCAGCTTAAGGAACGCAATCATGCAAGCTTGAGACTAAGGAAATCCTTTAGCAATGTGCTGTTAGAAACATCATGTCCCACATTCAGTATTAAAGCTGCAGTTTGCTGTATAGATCCAGCCCAGGACATTTCTACTCACCTGGGCCCACAGCTGCCATGCAATAACCACACTGCTAGCACAGGGAAAATGGGATCGTGCAACCAAACAGGGGACAACGAGCAAATCACCTCTCTCTGCTCAGCACAAGACATGAAAACCCCCTAAATTGTAAACCAACATCAACATTACACTTTCTGTAACAAATCAGCAGGGAAAATACTAAATTTTATTGGGATTTTGCATAAGCGAGATTATATTCCATTAAAGAGATTATCCACTTTTTAATGTTGTCTTGATAGAGGACTTATGTGTGCCACTCTTCCCTGCTTATCATTTCCCAAATGGTGTCCTGTTAAATCTGCACAAGGCATGTAAGTGACACTTTAGCTTTTAAGCACAGATGATACACCAAGACACTCTGACAATATCACAGAACTGCCAAAATTTACATTTGTGGGTTTTCTTAAAGATTAAGTACCTGAGGATCAGATTGCTATTTTCAGATTTCATTTAAAATTTAATCTTTAGTCATCATGGCAGGAGGAAACTGAACCGTAACAGCCAAAAAAACCAAAATGAAACACTCCCAAAATTATGGTAGATTAAAAAATCCAACTACTTTTGAATTCTGTCTTATGTTGATATGCAGAGACATTGCTGCAACATTCCAAATTCTGAGTTGGTTACATCCCAGTTACAAACATAGTCTCTTTAAATAGTTTGGTAATGTTTTATTTAACTAACAGAACTCTGAAAACATTCAGAGAAATGTTAACTTTTGAGAGCTTCCTTGTTTTATTCACTTGTGTAAGATCACATGGTTACTAGACACATGCATGCTAAATGTATTACATGCTACCATGGCAGCAGGTCAGTTCTGCACAAGCTGCTTGTATTAAATTTCTCCTGTAAGTGACATTAGAGTTTAGCTCTGCTCCAGCACATATAGGAAGAGGCTTCACATTCCAAACTACCATCTGAAGGGGAAAACTATGCCAACACAGTACGAAGTATGCCTGTGCTACTTTAACCCATTTACTATTTTAACACACACATGCAAGCCTTGCATTTATGTTATCTATATTATGAATTTTTCAGATTCAAAACTCCTAAGCTAATAGCTTTATCATAGTCTTTTGCTATGAAAATTTAATGAAAAGGTCACACAATTATAAAATGTGACATGTTATGATTGATGACATTCCAAACACTAAGTGTCATTAACTGGGTAGGGTATTCAACTACATTTGAAATCTTTTACTGATTTATTAAACTGCCTGGGTACACAGTAACTACTAGAACACATTTTAAATAAGCATCATTGCACATTGTTCTAACAATTTCAGAGCAGATGTTCTCCATAAAAGACAGTGACATATTAAAAAATCCCACACATTGTCTCTACATATATATTGACATATCTAGAAATACACACACTGGCATGTAAAAAGCACAAACAAATCCGAGTTGTCAAAATTAATGGAGCACACACTAAAAATATTTCATCATCCTCTGTTGCAATGCCTTCCTATGTCGTATTACAAGAGGACACCCCTGCAGAGAATGCCAGCCTAACAGGGAAAGGAAGGCAAGCTCTTCTAAAAGCTGCCTCTAGACCAGTACAGGGGGACATTTCAGATCATGTGTTTCATGGCTTCAGATTGGTGCCTTGGAGAAGATAAAAGGGGAATAGACTTGATCACCAGGGTCAAGAGAGGTTATCTGTGTTGTGCTGGAAGAATAGGCATTAATCCTTTTCTTTTCCTAAGCAAGGAGGAAAGCCTAACTCAAACACTTATCAGTAAGGGTGTAATCACAATAAGCTTCACCACTGATGTTGGAGGCAGAGGAAATCATACAGACCTTTGGTAAATATTTAGGCAGCTAGGCCACATAAAAATCTCAGACTGTTGCTACTCTAGTGCAACCATATCCACAGGCAGTAGGTGAAAGTTCTTTTATATCTGCTTTAGCTGCGATTGTATGTTTGCTGCAACCCAGAAGCACATCCTGACACTGTTCCTCTCAAATAGACATTTTGTGAGATGGTTCATGTATCACTGGTCTCCCCTTTCCGTGGGCTGGGGACACCTGGAAACCAGACAGAACTACCAACAGGTATCCACAGCTTATCCACAATAAAGATCTGCTATGGGATACCAAGGAAACAAGCAGAGGTACGCTTGGATTTTGAGCAGATGATACTCTAAACTAGCTCATTAGTCAGAGTCATCCCTTAATTACTCTGCAGAGCACACGAGCATTTATCAAATAATATACTGACAGAAAGATATAGAACACTATATTTTTACAGAAGGAAAGTATTATAACACTTTTAATTTTAGTCACCCAAAAGTTAAGCACCAAACTATAAAATGTCTGCAGTATGGTCCTGATATACTGACCAGGTTTCATTTTGGCATTAGAACTTCTGTGTTAAGGGACCATGTTGGAGGCACACAATCATCTCTAATACAGGAAAGACATTTTTTTAATAGGAGAAACACTTCTATTAGCTACACACAGAATATGTATTCATTTAGTGTTACACATTAGCACATGATTGAGATCCCTTATCTGGTCAAACAGCGTCACATGGACCAAGTGCTAACACTCAGCAGAGCTCTGCCTGAAGCTCCAGCAACGAATCTGGGCCATCCTTGTACTTGCAGGTTTCCGTGCAGCTGCTGGGAAGAGCTCCCCACCCCCCGACCCAGGGGAACACAGAAGCTGTCGCTGCAAAGAGGAAAGAAAAAATTCCTCCTCAAGAACCATTCTTCACCTCTGCAGAGCTGTCACAAACGTGAGCCTGGATGAATTATCATGTTCCAAAACTGGCATTTGACTTGTTACTGCTTGATTATTTAAGCCATCACTTTCTTATCTGCATCAGAGCTGAAGCCATTTTTTCATTACATCTTATTTTTTCCATATTGACAACTTAAGAGCTGCAAACCATTCTGACCCGTTATTAGCAAAGTCCCAGCACTGAAGAACAGCAGAAGTCCCAGCACATCAGGATTATTCAACAACTCACACATACATCAGATTCCTTTTGCAAAAAGAACTCACAAAGAACTAAAACCAAGAGCTGATAAAAAAATCCCACAGAAAAATCATTAAATAACTGAACCTGTAAATTTCCATATGAAGACAAAACTAGGAAGTGGAACCTACAAATACAACTTGTCTACAGAAACATGTTTTTCATCTTTTTGAAGAACACATTTCTGACTTCATAATTAAAAAGCAGCTTCCAAGTTTTATCAATAGAGTAAAAACTAAACAAACAGTGCTTCTTCTGTAAGCAAACAATATTAAGGTGCTACAGAGAAGAGATACAGTCTTGCATATCACATGAAACAAGTTTTGACTAAGAATAACAAATGCTCAATATTATATAAAGCACAAAAAAATCCCACTGACCTTGGTGAAGGACTTGGAATTAAATTATCTGCAGCTGTGATGTGCTACAGGTTACTCTTACTTCAGAAGCAAAAAAAAAAATCAACAACAGGCAGAAATCAAAACCTACCCAACATAATTATCAATGAAAGCAGAGCTTGCATAATGTAAAACTATGCAGATGCTCTTTTAGATCAGATAATAATTGTTTTGTTTCTCCAAAAGTGTTAGTACCTAATCAGTCAGTTTTGGAGCATCTCCTTTTCAAACCCCAGGTGAAAAGAAGAAACAAAAATCTGTTAATGCAACATACCCAGCTGACAGGAATTGTATTCATGAAAACTCTAGAACACAGACCAAAAATGAAAGTGAAGATATTAAGTAAAAGAAGATATACTTGCCAAGAGTAGAATCCACAATACCTGCTTCCTCAGGAGAAAATGCATGAGCACTTTAAAGATAAATCTGACTGAAAACTCACCATCTACCCACCAGGAAATGAAATGAAAGCAAGCTCAAAAAAAAAGCAAAGACAGAAGGGGGTGTGGTGGAAATACTTCTTGTTTACTTGCAACTATCTAAAAAAATAAAATATAGAAAATAAACAGCTGAAATCTGACATATTCACTCATCCACATCATCACACCAAAAATCACAGGCAACACAACTTCAGCTGCTTGCTTTTAGCCAAGTCACACATCACACCACGCCTCCTCCACACAACACTGTCCTGCCCTGTCCCACTGACAGAGGACAGTACAAGAGATTGTTAAACTGCACCCAGGCAGGGAGATGAAGATTAAGGCATTTGCACAGGGTCAGCAAGGAATCAGCTATTTCAAAGGCAAAGCACCAATCTTGAATTTCCTCAATGGCAAAAATACTCAAAACAAGGCAAGGTCTGCCAATAAAGTAACATGCTGCTAATCTAACGGATTAGCAGGCAAGTTTGAGGCACAATTTGCACTTTTAATTTAACCTACAGATATCAACTAGAGAACTGAAAACAAAAGCAAAAACACAGCATTTGCACTAGAAAATTATTCCTAATTTTTTATCTTCCATATTAATAAACAGCAAGAGCTGATGCAAATAACACTTGGCAGAATACAGTCCTTAGTCAAAGCTGAGGCTTCTCAGAGTCAGGCATCCATTTGGTCAGGTCAAATTACAACAGGTGGAAACTACCACCATCATCATGCAACCTTTATCACACCCCAACACCTATTGCTGGGCACTTCAGAAGCCGCTTTCACACATACAGACGAAAATTAAGTAAAATTATTAACGCCCCTAGTTTTCCCAATTTGTTAAAAGCCATCTGAGCCAAATCTTTCTTACAACAGAGACATCAATCTAGACCACAGACAACTTCTGGAACTGCAAGTTTTACTGAAAGCCACAAACTTCATTGTAGTTTAATCACCTAAATTAAATACATAAGAAAGATTTCAATTTTTTAAAGAATGACTGATTTACATTTGCCACATTAGTCTACTTTTGAAGGCATCTCATGCAGCAACACTTGCTAAATCAAAAAACATAAGTATGTTCTCACAACACAGAAAAAATTACCAAAACACGTCTAATAAAGAGACAAATGGAAAAAGAATAAAAGTTGATGGTTGCTGCCATTTGCTTTACTGGAACACATCAAATAATTTCAGCACTGTTCCGCTAAAGATGTAAAGAGGAGCTGAGACAGGAATTCACAGCTACAAACCACACGAGACCACGTGAGATGTATCCACCTCAAAATGCAGGTGCATAGCCATCCACATCTTGCTAGTGCATAATCACAACTGAACATATTAACCCAGTTTCCCAAAGCCTTAATGATGACAAATATGACACCCAAAACATGTTCTTCATTAAGAAACAGGTTTGCCCCATTTAGGTGCTACAACTAAAGAGCGTTTTGTGAAATGATGGATTTTCAAGCAGTAGGGATAATAAACTAAATGCTCTCTCTGTGCTATCCTAACATGCCACTGCCTGGCAGAGCTACATTAAATGAGTTTAAAGGTGCCTGTATACATCTACCTACACACATTTATCAAAACAGAGCTTTACTGCCGATCTAAAAGAGGATCTGAGGAATTCTAGCTAAACAGACTATTTCCCCAAATTTGCACTAATCCAGAAAGCAGATCTAATGAACAATATTTTTCCTATTGTATTGCTCTTCAGCATAGTGCCCTAACAAGTCTGTCAAATGACAGTGTATTAAGATAAGCCCAGGAAGGTACCATACAGGAAAAATAGGCAAGGCCTATCTATGGGATACACAGACCTACGATCTGAGTGAAGGATCTTCTGGTTTCGGAGATTTCATTCATAAATGGCTTGAGACTAGCAAAAGAGCACTAGAACTCAGAAATGCTTTTTTAAAAAAAATTATTAAAACAATACAAATATTATTATTCCTCATCCAAATGACTCTGATCATCTCCAGATCCAGTGTATCTCCCCACAGGCAGAGTATGAACCCCTGGCAGGAAGGCTGAACCCAGAATTGCAGAACAGCATCTCAGCCCACTGGAGCACTCTGGAAGTTGAGAGTGGCAATCAAAGCACAGACCTAAAGCTTTGTTCATTAGATTGAACAGTGAGACTTCAATATTTATCGTAGCTCTAGAAGAGAAATGTACAGATTCACAAAGAATCTGTAGATTCTGCGTATCTGCAGATATGTTCTCTAAACAATGAAAATCCAATTAGGTATCACTCATTTAGACAGATACATTGCTTTAATTATGCTCAAATTGTCTCCTATTGCTAAAATAAAAGTTAAATAATTTAATTTTGTATGGGAATACAGCAGAGGAGAAGGAGACAAAGACTTGGATTCAAAAGTCCATGTAACTGCCAAAAGGGGAAAAAAACTGTTCCCTACACACTCAGGAACCATTAAACCCTTCAGCATTTTTTGCCAAACATGGTTTCACGTATTTTTTTACAGCGCTTCAAAAGGTTTTGCTAAGGCAACTTGTGTATTGACAATAATACAGCCACCACGCTACATTACAAAGAAGACAATAGCAAGATCTGAGTAATGTGTATTAAAGAAAACACATTCACTACCATGGGAACCCTGTCAGAATTCACCACTACTGCAAGTCATCCACAGGAAGCTTTTCTGTGCTAGACTTCCCCTCCTAATAATCTCTCTACTAATACTTTTAAGACATAAACATTAATATTATAGCAAGGAACAAGCACACAGGCAATGCCTTTGGCCTACAGCATTTTCATCTAAATAGGTCTAACAGACACTAGAAGACAGTAGAAAGAATTCCAGAATAAATCTCCATCACTTACATCATCAGTACAGCTAAGGATTTTGCTGGAACATAGACACTAATTCACTGAAAACTCATTGTAAGCACAGTTAATGAATGTGGGAGAAATCAGGAAAAAAAGAAAAGAAAAAAAAAAATCCAACCACAACTCCATACACCCAACACAAAGAACCAAACATTACAAGGAATGTCCTAAATCCCACTGAAAGCTAACTTCAGATAAAGTAGCCTAGGAAGTTTCACTGGAATAAATTTTTAGTAACAAACTGCACCATACTAAAATCAAGCCTTGACCAAGCTTTTGGGTTCCACAGCTTTACCATGAAGACAGGCAAATTCCCTCTCCCAGCCTCAGTTACAGCACAACTCTATCTGCATGCGTAACAGCACCAACAGCATCAGCAGAATAAAACCAGAGTCAAACATTAAACTACACATAGGACCTGCCTGGCTACAGCCATTTCCAGGAAAAGCTCAAGGAATCCTGCAGCATATGCAAGACATTAATGTATAGTAAAAACTCCTTTTCTCACCTTCAGCATGGAGATAGTACATAAAATCCACCTGAAAGTACAACTCAAACATTACCAGGAGAATTTGTTTTTAACTATATTTTGCAGAGTCCAAATTAGTTTTTCAATGAAGGTCTGCAAACTCAAATGCTCTGGAAAAAAAAAGCATCTCTTACAAGATTTTTTTGCAGGATTTGAGAGATGAAAATACAGAAGCTAAAAGAATAAATGTAGAAGTTTCACTGGACTCCAGAATTAACAGTTCTCAATTCAAAAAGAGAGCAAACTTTCCCCAAAAAGTATTTTACACACTGAAATAACAGAACTACGTTTTCTCTTCAAAGTCAAAAGCAGTCGATATTGGAGTGCCCCAGCATGAGCCACTATTTCAGCAAACAGTGAGATGTAAACTAAATGCTGAAATCCATTTTTAATCAACAAAAAAAGCACATAACGGTACATAACTTTAAGGTTTATGAATTTCAGAAAAAGTACTCCCCTACAAAAATCCAAACAACAGGACATCTTTCAGAAAATACAGAATAAATCACATCACAAGCAACATCCCGAATGTAATGTATATCAAGTTCCTTTCCCTGCATAGTAACAAGAAACAAAAAGTATTCTAATCCCTTGTTCAAGATTGTAGCAACCACAATAGCAACTGCAGCAGAAGCTTTTCCAAGCAAGGCATTTTAAATGCAGAGTTTACCCCTCAGAACTGGTGTACCTACAACAACCTTCAGCAATACATGCAACTGTGCCCTTGTCCAAATCTGTTATTTGTGTAAGAGATGGAAATGGACACAGAAGACATGACAATTACAGAAATTATGAAACCCAGATACACAGTTTCAAGGAAGTATAATCACTAATTGTTGGACACTTCAAGGTTTAAAGGCCTCAGACCTGAAACACTGCTAAGTCTGAAACAAGGTGTTTGAGGTAAGATGAGGCTGACTCTCTCTGAAGCATAAGGGTTGATAAACAGAGCCAGACACACTAAAGCTACAAATATAAAAAACAACCCAAAGAAAAGAACACCCTTGGAACTGAGTTTTTTGTTTCCATTCCACTTGTATCTTGGTTGAAACCAAGGAGAAGCTGCTTTCTAGTTACTTTATCTGGCTGTTGTCAAATTCCTGAAGGAAAACATCTGTAAATGCTAGTACAGGTGAGCTGAATCATTCATGTTCAAGGTCCGCTCGTATCTTCAGAATATTTTCACGTACTCCTCCCTTCCTGCCCAGTGGCCCAAACACTGACACATCTCTGTGGTTTGCTGCATGAAACCCAGGGACTGGGCTGCCTGTCCCATGACTGTCCCAATACTACCACCAGATCAGACTATTTTAAGATAAGCTAATTATGCCACTGAAAAATCTTATAAGCCACTAAGACTAAGCAGAAGAGACCATGAAGAATTAAAAGCAGAGAAGCATAGGTAAGACAGAAGCAAGAATTATGATCTCAACTCTTCCAGATAAGAAGCCTGGATTCCTTGTCAGATTGCAACTCTGAATTTTAGTCTGTGCTTACTTTCTCCTGCTTCTAACAGTTGTAACAAGCACAAAAGGAACTTCACATGAAAGGCTGTTGTTTCTTACACCTTCAGAAAATTAGTCATTCAAGCCTTAGAAAAACAACACACCAAAACCTTTGTGGCTTGCTTGCAGGCATTATCTACATGCATGCAAGACAGCTACAGAAACCAACTTAGGTGTCTTAAAAAAAGGGATCTGAAGGAAAACGCTCAACTATGAATTTGTTGCACAGAAAGTTTTCAAGAAGTTTATCAGACTGTCTTCTCATTAACATTCCATTAAAGCACTGAATGATTGAAAAACAGGTAAAAACTTCTTCTGAGAACTACTCAGCCAGTACTCAGCATTATTGTCGTAGGTTTTATTACAAAACAATTCAGCCCTTAAAAAAACATGTTTAAAAACATTACATCCTGAAAATCCTACATAAAGCACCAATATGAGTGTCACATGGGGGAGGAGGTGAGGAGGGGGCTTTAAATAAATTTCTAAATATATCTTAAGAACAACACAAGGAAGAAATTCCAACTATCTTCCCATACACCAACAAACAGGCCTCATCAAAATGAAGATATATTTATTTTGGTGAATGAATGAATTCCAGCCTAACATGACATTTAGATCCAATCAAATATATTAAATGCAAAGCAAATTAGGAAACTGAATGCAGAGTTTTAAATCACTCTAAGTTTTATTTTAATAAAATTAAATAAAAAAAAAAACTTAAGAAAACAAGAATTTGCTGATATTAGATTAGAGCATTATCAATGATGGCATTAAAATCCTGAAGACAGAACTGTCTATTCTCACAGCTTTCTAAACTTACTTTTTTAATAAAATGAGTCTTACTTGACCACAGTCTATTCTCCCTCATTAACAACTTCTGATTATATTGGCAAGTTTCAACCACGTGCCATAGCAAATGTATTGGGGTTTTTTGAGATCTTCTATAAGTGCTGCAGAAATTTTGACCTGGCAGCTGCAGAAAACCCCTGGGCAGAGCAGCACCCTGCAGTGAACAGAGGCAGCAGATCCTGTGGGATGCTCTGGTAGTCAGCAGTCACCTGTGCTCAGCCTGGCCACAGCGGGAAGAGCATTTAAGATACTTGGAGAAGTGAAAAGAAATACACTGCAAAGAGCAGATACTCTGAAAGATCAGGGAATAACAGAAGAGTCAAAAAATAAGGGAAATGGAAGTCCTCCAGGTCTTATTACTTGCAAAACCACTTCTTTAATATTACTGTTCTGACTATTTTTACATTTATTTCCATCATTTCTCCAACCCATATTTTAATATCACAAATAAAATGGGCAACAGAACAAAAATTTTCATATACACACTGTCTCTGTTCTTCCCTCTTGCCCATACCATGCTTCACTTGCTCCTCAGCAACCCAGGCATTGAACTGGAATCCTTTTATCTCATGCAATCCCACTGGTTATGCTTGCCTAGAGCCAGTGTTAACAGGACGGCCTACAGATCCTTTAATGACTTCCATCTCCTCTGAGACAAAAATTAGATGGTGAAAAGAATAAAACAAAAAGGCAGCAAACCCCAATAGCACCCAAGAGTAACACCAGGCTGGCTGCAGCCTCGGCTTGCTCTGAAGTGTTCCTTCAGTCCTGTGGCCAGACCTGGAAATGGTTTCGCTCATTCAAGGCTCAGCCAAGCCCCCAGCGCTGCACGGGCACGCCGGGATCACCAGAGGGAGCTGCGGGGGCTCCGAACGGGGCTGCACGGGGGATCCGGGCTCGGATCACAACCTCCTCGCTCGGGGCAAGTCCTTCCCTCAGCTTTTAAAAAAAAAGCAGTTTTCACTTGAGTCTCTTCGTAGTCGGAACCTTTCGGTCCCCTCTCCCATCGCAGCTTCTCAAGGGAATGACTGTCACTTCCTGGTAGAGTCTGGTGCAAGTTTTATAGACGCACCGTGTGCTACCGCACTAGTTGTAAATAGGTGTGTGACAACAACAGGGCGCATGGACTAATTCCAGGGCATCGTCAGGAGGGAACTATAAAAACAAGGATGTCACCACTAGGCTTAAAGTGACAGGACAGGAGTCCAGCTCCTCAGCAAAAACACAAATGGACTCCACAAATAGAGGCACAAGAGACTGCAACCCAGTGAACCAGAGTCGGCTCGCAGCGAGGGCAGGCTGAGGGTATCTGCGGGAAGATTTACTGCAAAGCAGCTTGGGGATAACTGGGGGGTATCAGGTTACGTTTCATCCCACTGGGAATCCAAGTCTCCTTTGTAGATAAGCCTAGGAAAAAATTCAACCAGGAGTCACCAGGAGCATCAAAATATCATGACAGTAACAGCAGCTGAAATTTTCAACTCTCCCATAACCCTGTTTCACCTCCTGAACAAACCATTAGACTTTTAATATACTTTCCTCCTATTTTGCATACACCATCTAAATTACTCCAATATTCATGAAAATTAGGTGTTAAAACCCAGAACTTCCAATAATTTGAACACTACATTTGACTAGTTTTCTTTTATATATGGAATTCGCAGTAATAAAGAAGAAACACTGTCCATTAGCTTTTCCCTTTTTTTTTACGGAAAAAATAATTTAACAATTATCTTGTGATAGCTCTTGTTGTTTCTGCCCTCCCCTAAAATTTCATCTCATATTAAACCCTGACAAAGCCTGGGGAGGTCTTCTTAAATGTCCCTGTAGTTCACTGAGAGCAAGTGTTTTCTGCACGATTTTGTGATGCAGGTTTGCTAAAATAAAACAGTTTTTAAATTTCAGTTGATTCAATTGATCGTTTTCCATTACTTTTTTGACAGCTATTCAGGTTAGCAGTTTTCATAACTGGGACAAAGAAAACAACAAGCATCTACTTAAAACTCAGTATTGTTCTATGACATCCAAATCCCTACACACTCCTCAGGAATTTTCAGGGCGGCATTTGTGTTAATAATTACAACTTCTGCAAATACACCTATATTCTGTATCTACAATAATCAGTAAATTATTGCTTTCATCTACTGACCACATCTCTCTTCAGCCATCCACAATCTTGTCTCCTTCCCCTGAAGCAGGAGTTCTAATTTAGTGCTTTCTAATGGAAACCATTAGTACTTTTACTGTTGGCACTTTTTTCATAGCCCAACATCTCTCAAAGCAAAGATCTTCACATGCGTTTCAGTGACAAAAAGTTAGGACACCACCATTTGGAATGTTATGACCAAAGATAAGGAGAACAACAAGAAGACAAAACATAAAAAATCCCAACAACACACGAACCACAAAAAACCCCCAACACTCAAAAGAAACACGGGAGGATATTAAGGAAGTCTCTCAGAGGAAATCCTTGTTGTGCACTCAAAAGCTTCAAATCCCTGAAGTCAACTATACAAGTAAATATGTGTATTATTAAACTAAGACTAACAAACATCATTTGACAGCCTATAGGCTCAGAAATTTTAACAGAAAGTGCTTTTTCCTTTTTGTAGGCATCAAGTGAAACAAATTATCTTGTGCTGTACCTTTGACTTTCCCCTCTTTTACTCTGCAACCAAGGGGATTGTGAATATAAATTTAAAACACCTGACTTAATTAAAACCTCATACCATTACACAATAATTTTAACAGCTTCAAGGAAAAATAAAAATTCTGAAAAATTCAGTTTATTACCCTCAGTGCCTGACAAGATAATAAAAGAACTACGATGATGGAACATCCCCTTTTCTCAAACACTCTCAGAAGACTCATTGCTTTGAAAGCTCACACTGAAGAAGCAACAGTTATTAATTGCTCTATACATCAAATTATTAGCAGTCATTCTTGTCAGCTTACAGCTTTTAAAACAGGATGCATGCAGTCATATCAGGAAGAGGCAGCTGCTGTGAAAAAATGACACCAAAACCAAGATGTCCCTGATGCTGATAATGTCACACCATGCTTCTGAGCTATACCATACAAGTTTTCCACATGATGGTCAAATAAATACAATTCAAAGCATCTGGAGAAAGATGCCTGCTTAAAAACACTGTCACTTTTTTTGGTACCTGAGGGGGAAAAAAAAATTAAACTTTTTTCTCAGCTCTTGGATTCAATTATTGCAGATTTTGTGTGATACAGGGGGTAAAGTCACATTATCTTGACACCTTTCAAAGTTTCTTTAATGAACACTGCCAAGGCAAGTCTGTTGTGCCATTATGACCCCTCATCTTTAGGACATGTGTGTATATCTCTCATCTTTAGGACACGTGTGTATATCTGAGTCTCTGAAGGTTCAACCTCTTACTCTCTTCTCTTACAATGATTTGTAATTCTTCTATATCATAAGGTTCACTAAAATAATCTCCTCTGAATTCTATTTCTCAATCCTGTATGCCACAATCTTCAAGAAAGAAATGTGTAAGCAGCACAGCTCATTTACAGACATGCTTACACAACTATACAGCTAAAAGTTTAATAATTTAGCCCCCTAGACCTTCCAAACAGTAAGTGATTACAGAAAATGAAAAGGTCAGGCTTGTGTATATTGGTACAAAACTTAACAGTGATCCTGACCACAGCCTGAAAGTGTTACTGCAGGTAACAGATGACACATCTGCCTTACATATTCTCACAGGTCTATGGTCAGCTTTCAAACAATAAAAAGAACTCCAGTCCATGAAATCCTAAATTACAGGGTCAGAAGCAATCTGGTTTTCAAATGAAACTGAGTTACACACTCAAATGGATTTGAAATAAATGCAAAAAAAATCCTTCTTCTCCTCTATTATCATCATAAAAGCATCAGGAGCACAAGCCCATCCATTCTACACTCCCACTCTTAGGTGATCTCTGACCATGACACATTTTTCTCCAAGTCAATTAGCTCTTGATTAGAAAAAAGTAAAAGATGCTTTGTCATCAGTGCCTGGTACACAGACACAGCAAGCACCTTTCCTCAACTCTGCTTGGCTGGTAATTCCTAGCACCTACTTTTTATCTTACTATACTTAAAACAGGCATGCAACAATTCTCAGCAACTCCTAGTGAAAACACAAAGCAATACAAAATCTGTTTTCAAGTTTCCAGGTTGGCCCATAAGGACTCTGCTAGAATTCAAAAGCTCTCCAGGGACAGAGACAAATATAACTGGGAGACCTAGCTAATTAAGCATCACTAACATTTTGACTATAAAGTAGTTAATTCCCTGAAAAATAATTCAATTAATCACACTCTTATTAAGAGGGATGTATTTTCTTCTGATCATAGAGGCACACTTGTACTGTTACAACACACAGGGAACAAAAAGCAAAGTGCTCTCCGTAGAAAAGGTTCTGTATTCCCCTGCACGGATATTTTGAAAAAGAATGGTCACAAAATTTATCCTGCCTTATTCTAATAAAATTACTTCCTAATTCTTCACTGTAGACTTGGATTAAGAACAAAAGAGAATGCCAAAGATATATACATATATATATATCACACATATAATTTAAAATATACCAACTAGGTGACTGTCATGGAGAGGGAGGGGTGAAATCAGGAACAGAGTGGTCTTGCAAGATACTAATTTCTCTTTAGTGTCAAATGGAAATGAGGGTATATAGTACAGGGGCTTATGTTCATAAAGAAAGTTATACATTAAACATAAAGAAATCTAGAAAAACTCTTGCAGAATCATTAAACAGAAACCAAAACAATACAGTTGATTTAAAAAAAAATTAGTCCCTTAATATGGAGGAAAAATGTCTTCTTTTCTACTCCCTAAGCAATAACTTGAAAGATCAAGAGTTAAAGTATGAATGCACCATATGAGGGGAGTGATCAGAGGTAGCAATCTCGATCAGATGCTTACTTTCAAATAAATAAGGCAAAAGATATTGCTGCAGACTACAAGCTCATTATTTATTAGCTCGTGCTCTACCACAGAACACATGCTGGGGGGGAGGGTAACTGTCATATTACACAGCTGAAGGCTGGTTTGAACTCTCAGTAATACTATTTTGTTCTGTTACACTGGATATTGCATCAATGACCTAAAATGTATTTTGATCAGCTGTTCAAAAAAATTCCTCAAGTTTTTTACTGGAAGGTCAACAAAGCTAATTCGGGGGAGAGGGGGAAGTGAAAGAATGTCTTGTGTCATCTCACAGACTTCGTTAGACACTCAAATCACCTTGTGAACATCCAGGGGAAAAACCAGCTACCTTTACTTATTTCAGTCCTGACTGCACCTTAAACCAAGGGGATTCTAAGTATAAATTTCAGACATCTAAATTAAAACTACATAGCATTACATGCCTTCAAAGTCTTTATTCATTTCACTGACAGGAGCAAGAGTTAAACTAACCCCACATCAGCCCCACCTCAGTAACAGTGACAAGTCCATTCAGGTAATCCCTGGACAGGCCTTGCAGGGCACAGGAAGGCACACAAGAAAAAAGGGAGTGCTGTATTTATTTTTTTTCCCTGGTTACTTCACCAGAGCTGAAGGAATCAAATCTGAACACAAAACACCAAATTCCCCCATATTATCACAGACAGATTTTGACTTTTGTTCCATTTGATCCATTGAATAGCACATTATTGCACATGTGAAATAATGTCTTTCCAATACAATAAATGTGAAAACTTAAAGCGATTTGTGCATTAAGAAGCATATATGCTGCCACATGATGTTCCAATTAATTCAAATGAAGATTTGTTGCAGTGAGAAGGAAAAGCAGGTCCCAGTGCTTTGCACACATTACCAGGCTGTTGTCAGGAGTGAGGAGGCCCAAAGCACAAGTTTTACACAGACTATTTAATCCTTTAAAAATAAAGAATTTGGTGAGGAAAGTAAAATGTGCTAATGGTAATTTTTAGAAAACATATATTTTTAAAAATTCTACTAAACTCCACAGACCTCTATCAAGCAAGGCATAACAAACCACAATTATTACTAATTCAAGGTATTCTTTATTTAGGAAAAAAAGTTGCCAAACCAATACAGATTTGCTCATTACACAGCATTAGACTACATTACTTCCAGTACTGTTGGAGAATTCATCAGCTGTGTTTTGTTAGGAGGGCATGGCTGAGAGCAGGCAAGGTAGCAGGCATTGTTCACAAAGCAGAGTGGTGCCTCCAGGCCCTCTGAAGCAGCACTTGGGCCCAGAATATACAGAATGACATCAACAAGTTATCTGAGAAACTTGGCCAACATTCTAAAATAAACCCATAAAATCTCTGCTGCCCGCATTAACCAGTTTAAGGTGAACCACACACACTTCAGCTCAAAGGTTTCTAAATAAGATGAGTCTTCTGCCATAATAAGCCGTTTTATTCTCCAGAATTATTTCCAGTTTGAATTCAGCCATGTCCTCCTCATAGTGCTAGCTAGTCCAACATGACTCAACTTCTCTAACTTCATAAAATTCAATGTTCACTTTCTTCACCATCTGTGGTTTCACAGAGAAAGAGACTCATGTTATATTACAGGGATCTAAATCCAGGGATCTGCACACATGCAAAGCATTCCATGGGCCCACTCACTCACAGAGGTGAGCAGTGACCACATCAGTTTAAACACACATTGAAAAAAGGGAGCCAGACAAGCAAACAGCAAGCTAAAGCTGATGTATTTCCACCATCATCTGTAAATGTCTGCTCACAAATAAATCAGAAACGCTAGAATGTTAGAACTGATTTAGATGAGCTCCAGGGTAGAGAGAAAGACTTTCATGTACACTGAAGCTGTCCTGAGGTAGAGCCTGTCCCTGACATTGAGGGATTCTTCCCATTTACCGATGATCCTCCTCTGCTACTACTGGTGGACCACGTCAACTACAGATGTAGGAAAGAATTATGGAGGAGAAAAATAACTGACCAGGGCACTGGGTTATTTTCTTTATGAAATTTTTGACTGAATGCCCTCAGTCAAAAAAGGCTCATCTCCAGCTGCCCAGCACCATTATAATCCCTTAACATCATGAGTTTGTTCCATTCTCCTATTTTTGATTTGCTGGCTTAACAAGTATAGAATTTTAAAATATCATTTAATAATTATACCCTTTAGTGAACAAAAGCACCGACATTACATCCTTTATTAGAATTTATTATAATCCTTTTAAATTATGTAATTGAATAACATGTCATTTTGCACATATTCAAGCACCTCAATGAAAAAAAAATAGTTTAAATGAGGAACTTCACACTTCTCCCCCAAATGCAAATCACTTGTGAGATAGGAGGAAAAAAAACCCTAAATATTACAGTCTTACATGCAAAAGGCATTTTAAATGATTTTAAATACAGACAGAATAGATGACAGGAATGTTGCCCTGACATCTTTTGCACGGGTCATTTAAATACTGGATAGCAATAAGAAGACACCAGAATTATCTAACAAAATACATATAGCTAGCTAGTTCCTAAAAAAAAAAAAAAAACCCAACCAAAAAACTTGCATAAGGAACAATTGTGTGTAGACAGTTCACATAATTAAGCTTGAAAGCTCATAGCCTTGCTCACGCTATATAAAAATTTCCCAGACTGTGAAAAAGGTTTAAAATAAATACATCTACATTACCAATTCCATACCAAACCACTTTTTTTCCTTACTACTGTTTACAAATTATTCCTTTTCCTTCCTCCTTTGTACTTCCCAGAACCCCTTTCCCCCACTGCTCATAATAAATTTAGTCCTTGTATGACTATGGGACACAATGTTTTTACACTAAACATTAAAAATCCCTCTTCTTAAATTATATTTTTTTCGTCCACAAAACTCCAGTTTCTCAACTCTGAAATTAATCACCTGTCAAACAAGGCACTATGGTCATTTTTTCTGAACAATTCCACTCTCCTCGCCCCTTAGCATCTCAAAAACAGGTAAAAAATTTATTGCAAAATACAGCTCCATAAACTTTAAAAAATTAGTCTTTCCAGCCAGAAACGGACCAGTCCTTTTTCCTCATGACTTCTGCCGCTGAACACAAAATCCTGCTGGCACCATAACCCCGCTGTACCTTCAGCCTTCTCCCTCTGGACAAAACACCCTCCGGTTCACACATCAGGAGCAGTTCTCCCCTGCCATTCCCAACACACCTTCCTGCGGCGCACAACTCCTTGAACCATTCCCACCTCCCCCTGCCCGACCCCCGACCGCTCCCGCCGGCGCATTCCACGGACAGGCTCCCGGGGAGGCTTTTCCTGTTGGTTCGATGTTCGCTGCGATGTCGCCTTCCCCAACGACACCCCGCACAAAGGGTCCTTTCCCCGCACCCCAGGCGCTCCAGGGCCGCGTACCCCACCCTCCTTCGCTCCCTCCCGCCCGGTCCCCGGGCCAGATCTGCCGGCCTGGCCCATAAATGTCCATCCCCTGCCGCAGGAAGTTCTGGGGAGGCCTCGGGAACTCGCCCAGCCCGGCACCCCACCGGCTCCCCCCGCTCCGCTCCTTCAGAGCGGGATGGGGCCGGCGGGGGGGGACCCTCCTTCCTTTCCCCCTTACTCCTCCCGCCACCTCTTCGGCCGCTGTCCCCGACCCTCCCCGACCCTCGAGCTGCGGGAACACCCCCCGCTGGCCGCGCAGAGCCGAGACCCCTCGCTCACCGCCGCTCCCCCGCTCGCTCCGCTCCCGCCGCGGCTCCTCAGGAGACACTGACACCGGCGCACGGATACCGCGCCTCGCTATTTTTGGGAAACAAGGCCCGACCGCGGCCGGAACTACAGTGCTGTCACGCTCTATCCTCGGTATCCTTCCGCAGTTTTCTCCGCGCAGCTCCGGCAGGGCCGAAGGCGCTCAGCGGAGCCGGGCAGGGGCGGGACGGGGCGAGGATGGCGGGGAGGGGCGCGCTGCTCCCGCGGCGGTCGGTGGGGCGGGCACGGCCGCGCTCTGCACTCGAGGCATCGCCGGATTACTTTGTTGGGTCGGGGAGCGGCCGGACCTACATTCCTGCCCGCCGACCCGCTCCGGAGTGACGGCGTGCACAGCCAATCGCAGCTGCCGCATGGGACAGCTCGCCAATCAGAGCGCAGTTGGTGGGCGGGGCGTACAGAAACGTGGAGGCCTTGAGTGACAGCGGAGCGCTCAATCAGACAGGAGGGAATGGAAGGAACAGCCAATCAGAACCGAGAGAGGGCGGGGTCGTTGCGAAGGGAGCGCCCCCCCTCCCCGAGCACGGCGGACGCGCATGCGCAGAGCGCTGGGCCGGGTGCGCCGGCGGTGACGCACCGGGCATGGCCCGGCCCGAGCGGCGCCTGCGCCAACGCGGGGCCTTTGGGGCCGAAGCAGGGCTTTGGGTTAATTCAAACAAGTCCCGGTAAGTGGTCCCGCGTCCTCTTGCAAATCCCCGTCCTGAGCGTGCAGCAGGGGACTACAGCAGTTACCCCCACAAACAGCTCGGCTGCCCGTGTCTGTCACCCTCAGAAACCATCACCGCCTCCCCAACACTCACACACACATAAATATATGTGTATATATATAAATATACACTCTATACTATGTAGATACATTTTTATATATAGTGTATATATAAACAAAGTGTACGTCTAGTATATACAGTATATATACACTACATAAAATACATGTACTATCTATATATACATTGGTATATATTATATAATTGTGAGAAATAGTCATAAATTGAATGAGGACAAAGTCATCAAAGCAAAACTTTATTAATTTAAACCAGTTATTACACTATTAAATATATGTACAAAATATATTTTTTCCATAGTATATATACTATATGCTATATAGTATATACATTATAAATACATGTATATAGTACATATACACTATCAATTCTATTATTAAAATTATATATATATAACATTATATATATATATATTTAATTGTATGTATAGGGGATATGTATATACTATATAGATATATAAAATTACTGCTTTTCTGACTGGCCTTCTCTCCAGCTCTGAGGACATGAGCTCTGTCTCCACATTCAGACAAAGGTGACAGTCCACCTCAGTTCCACCTCCATCCATCCATCCATCCCCTCCTCACATTATCTGCCAGACCTCCCATGAATTTTGCTCTAAGTAGAAAAGACTACTCGGGAATCCATAATAAAAGACATAAAATGGGCGTCTTTCTCCTTCACAGAAGGCGGCAGCTGAAGAGCGACCCAAAAATAAAATTTTGATGATAAAATGATACTTGCCAAAAATCATCTGCGCTCTACAGCTCTTCCAGATTTATCCTGTGAGATACCCGCAGCCTCAGAGTGGAGTGACAGGAGCCGTTTCACAGCACTAAATCACTGAAAAGGGCACATCTCTAATCAGGACACCAGAACCAAAGATGCTGTCTCCGAAAAACAGAGATCAGAGGGTGTTCTTTGTGTTTTTAAATGGTATCATTAACTGAGCATAAAAAAAGTAGCTCCACAAAAGGTTAGGAAATAGGATGCAAGAAATGATGACAGAAACTTCCATCTGACAGTGTGATGACCCTGCCATGGGATGAAAAAAGGTAGATGCTCCATGATCATTCCCAAAATGTTAATGAAAATTTCTGTTGTCTGTTTCCAGAAGTTTAGCTCAAATGGAAGCAGTAATTCACAGCTCTCAGAAATGCTGAAGTTCAGGGTTTACAATGTACTGATTAGATTTAAAAGTGCAGCCAGTAAAGAAGTTGAACAGCTTCTGAAACATCCACCTTTTGATCAGAACAAGTGCAAGAGTGAACACTTCTTGTGGATCTAGGAAAAAGCTTGTGAGAAAGACAAAAAAATATAAATATTTGCCATCTACAATCATATTTCCAAACTGATTGTTGCTGATCTATATTAATCAGGAAGATATTTAAATATATACAGTTTTCTTACAACTCTCAATATGAACAGTCCAAATGTCATTGATTTTTATATGAATATGATTTATTCTCTTTGTCCTCGCTGTACCTATCATCCATAATACCTCTAAGATCTATTACTAGAGTCTAATGATTAATACCATGAAATCCTCTCATGACAGCAATATGCTGAAGAGATGTTAAGATAAAATACTGAATATTTAAGTTATAAAAGTCAGTGGGAATCTGAGTAAGACACTGAAGCAAGGCCTAAGCAAGGACTTCTTGATATACTCATTAATTATTTTCAGTACGTATTATTCCAAGCTGCCAAAAAATAGAGCAGGAAGCCAAAGAGATAAATAATTGGTTGTAATCTGTCCTTTTCAGTGGCACTACAAGAATAAGCAGAGCATGTGTTGCTCAAGGGATTTCTCTGTGAGCCTTGCAAACAATACTTCAGGGGTACAGAGCAGCCTCCTTCCCACTGAAATGCATTCCTCCCCTGATGGAAACACTGCCCCGTGCAACAATCCAGAAAAGGAAGTAAAAAATTCAGGTTCCAGTTGAAATTCCAGATGTTGTTTTCCATGTGTGATGATGTGCTGCCTCATCTGCTCCTGCAGACCCCTTATGGGACTGGGTGGTGGGGAGGTCACAGATGTTCTCACGTGTCACAATGGCATGAGTGAAAAATATCACCCCTCAGGCTGACACAAAGTCACAGAAGACTTGGTGCATCAAAATCACTGAAATCACGACCTGACCTGATGGTTCTGCATTTGGTTTAATTTCCAGGACAACTGCAAAGGCTAAATTCACCTGGATAATACAAAGGGTGCAAAGCTGTAGGTGATAGAGAAAAATCTGTAGAGAGAAAATCACAATCTTTCTAAGACACAGCAACATAACAAAGCCCCAGAGAACATCATACAGGAGTGTCAATATGACAAGGGAAAAATTACCACAAGCATCTGCCAGGATCACTCCCGAGAGAGAAGGAAACAATCACTGAATGCATTTCTGCCCATCTTATGTACAACCCAGAGACTAAAAAGAGCCCCCTGAAATCTCTTCTCTTGGCCAAATAGCAGGCACTGCAATTTCCACCATATCCAAAGAGAAATAAAGTCAGCAAATATAAAGAAAGATATGGAAAAAAGATACTAAATAGCCTCAGAGTTGAATAGAGTCATCATCCAGCAGTTGTTATGGCAATAAAGCTTTCCCTTGCATCTCTATTCCAGTGCATTTCCACCCACCCATTCAAGGTATTTTGGAGGCACTACCACCGAAATCATATCTCTACTAACTTTCAACTTACATTTTAGGACCTTCTTACAAACCACTCCAGAGATGTACCATGGCTTGTCCTCTTTTCAAGTGCTCCTTATGTTCCAGAAATCAGCTTTTTCATCTTGTGTCCTGGAGAAGAGAATCCGAGCCTCATGCTTCTAGAGGAGAATATTATATAAAACCAAAATGCAGGACTTTTAAAATCATAGCTAAGAAGAGTAGGGGGTGTTATGTAGCTTTTGCATGTTTGCCACACAATTAAGTTACCCTTCAAAGGGAAAGGGGGGGTGTCTAAGAACAAGGCTTTCAGAACAAGGTTCCTACAAATTGCAGGCCAGATTAATTCCTAACATTGTTCCACTTACAATGGGGGAAATACTCTGTGAATGAAGATTTTGTAAAAGACTACTGATTGCAACAAAACAGAATTGTACTCACAGCATTTCAGGATGGGAACTCACATTAGAAACAAAGGGTAGGGGCAGCAGGGACTCCCACCTAGGGAGCAGGAAATCAGAGAGGAGCAGATAATGGTGCTGGCCATTAACGCTTTGGGTAACCCTGTTAACCCCGTGGTCACCTCAGCACAGACACTGCCTGTCCTCTCAGGGAGCTGGCTGGGAACAAACTCCCTGAGCTCCCTGTCTGTGCTCAGGAGTGCTGCTGTTACACTCTTTGGCTCTGGTGTTCCACTACACACAGATAAAATCAAGAATTCCTTATTTTACTGAAGTCCAAGTTTCCTGACGATTCATGAATTAAATTCACTCAATCCATTCCATAAACTGCCTTCTGTAAACCACTAGTATTTCCACATCATTATATGGTATATTCAGTAATCTGATTGCCTTGGGAATATTTGTTTTTCCAAAACTTGTGGCCAAGGTACATAAGATTAGATCAGACACAGCTTGTCTAAGAATGCTGTTATGTGGGTGTACAGTATATTTGCTAGTTTTGAGCTACAGGTAAAAGTTCTCTTTCAAACTCTTCCAGCCAGGGGTGCAAGCTCAGTTCCCTGAAGTTTTCTGCTGCAGCACTTGGAACTTTTCATTTTGCTTTGCTCTTGGTGTTCTAATGCTGGAGGATCAACAGGGGAAATGCTGGTATTGCCTCACTGAGGGCACGCCCAGCCTGTACCTCAGCAAAACTTGTGATATTTTATAGGTCCCCACAAGTCTCTCTGGGATTCACGCTCTTCTGCCGGGATTTTCTCACCATTCTGCATGTTAACATGAACCAACAGCTGGGTTTAGGAGATCTGATATAAATAGCAACATCATGCTGCGAGCAAGCTTCTTGGAAAGTAAAGAAAATACGTTATTTAATGCACTCTGGCATTTGCCTTTCCTCCCCTCATTCCTAAGCTGCACTTCTGTAAACACCCATAATGACAATTGCAAAGAAGCTGACTTGCTCACATCGACATAACAAGTGCTGCCTTGAGTGCAGGAGATGATATCCAGAGCATTTTACCTCTCCCCTCAGCTGGCAAACCCTGCACAGCGGGGAAAAGAGGCAGAGCGTGCATGGAAATTCCTGCTTCCAACAGCATTCAAGATTACAACCTTTGGTATTTTATTTTCATGGTTGCTCCATGTTGCTTCAGAAACTTCCTGCTTTTGCCATATCTTTCCATTCATTAAAGTTGCAGCTTGCAATTAAACATTCTGACATAACATAGCTGAGATTTTTTGGCAGCAGCCTTAACCAGAGGTTTTCAGAGTTTCCTGCAGACGGCTTTAAATTTTCATATCCTCATGAACGCTTGCCACCTTCTTTTAATAACTTGAAAAAATAAGCCTCTCTTAAGAACTTCATTGTTGCTGTATTTCCCCAGCACTCAGTTGCTGCTGTTAGCAATGTGTCGTGCACATGTATATTTATAGAGGGAGCAAAGTGTTCATATGCACTCTATAGTTTGACATCTCATAGGGAACACACAGATTGCTTAGCAGATCTAAAGAAAAATAGTTATGTTAAATATTTTCATTATTAAAATGTAATTTTCTCTTCTGACAGCATTGTGTTATTTCACCCCTCAAAAATAATCATATTTACTGCATTATTCAAAACTTACAGGCCCTCATCTGTTAATAATTTTGTAGCTTTATACATATTATGACTGTTATATATTGCAACACTAAACTATTTGTATTATTTTTATGCAACAAAATATTTCTTAGGATAAATCTTGACCTTTTTCCAAGGAGCTGGAAATCACTTAAAAGGACTTTAAAGCTATTTGCATTTTTAAGGTGTAGAATATATTTTATAATTTGGAGAGCTGTTCAAATACTACTTGCCATTATCTCCAATATAGATTTGGAATTTATTTTAAAGGGGGTCTTTTTAATGTTCAGACTGACCTTAAAGTCTTTTTTCTTCTAACATTACCTGGCAAATAAATTCTTAAAGGGATATAATCAATTTAAGAACTATGCTTTAGTCTGGAAAAATTTCCAAGAGATTAAAGAGAATATGGCTCTTTTTTCTATAAGTTTAATTTCTATATTGGACAGCAGTATGTGTGGTCAGTATCTCATGCTGTTAGGAAACAAAAGGGACAGAAATAGATAAAGGAGACCATAATACCTGAAACATTTTTGAACTACTTTTTAAAAGTAGATTTGAAGTTGATGGGGCCTCTTCAAGTGACAAAAGACTTGTGGAAATCTTGAAAGCCACATAAGTTGCTCCTGACTTGTGCAGAGCACCCTCAGCTCCCTCTGCAATCAGCTAAAGCTGCTCTTAAAATGCAAGTTTAAGTGTTATTTTTTCCTGCATTTTGTCTGCTTCACTGTCAACGCACTGAACAAACTGCAATACAAAAAGGCACAATTTTTACCCTGATCTGGTAACCTTCATATGCAGAGCTTACAGTGGTTCTGCAGGATCTGTTAGAGTGTACAAGGCACAACAAAGAAACTTTTAAAGGAGTTAGCTTATGGAATAAACTTTAATTCTTAAACTTGGGCAGTTTACAAGGTGCATTTTGGGTTTTTGTAATGGTGAACAGACTCCTCAGTACAAATATGTTATTGCTCCATATCCCACTGATTTATTTGGGGACACACGTAGGATGGTTGGTCCGTGTTCCACAAGATAAAGAGCACCCAGCAGCTTCCCTGCTCCCCCTGGCCCTTCCAGGTAAAGGCAAAAAAGCCATGGATCCTCTGCTGGAGTTTGGAAAACAAGCTCAAAAATTTCCCTGGAGCATTAACGTGGATCAACTGGTGTGCATTTCCGAGTTCTGAATCCGAACAGGCATTTGTTACGGGGTTTGTGGTTTTCTTGGCTGTGATTTAGGATTATTGCATACTTTCTCAACCCTTTACTAAAAATATGCTCGGTTTTTACCATGAAATGCGGCAGCACATTTGTTGCAATCTCTGAGGATGGTTTCTTATCTGTCAAACAGTTTAGAAGACAAACTGGCATGGAGACAGCTCACCTGTTTTCTGTGGATACTCGATGATAAACTGCATCTCAGACCCCATTGTGGCACCAAGGACAAGTGTTCTGAGACAAAGCTCATGTAAACAGGTCACCTCTTACTAAAATGCCATTTCATTCCCAAGCCAAGCCAGCTGGCTTTGGACAGAAAGTTCTTTTCTCCTTGCGTGGGCAAACTTTATCGCCTTCCCATCCTTTTTCTCTTGCTGTCACATTACTGCAGAGGTGGCGGTGGCTGATAGCAGAGTGAGAAGCAGTGTTCAAAATGTGTCCAAGATAATAGTGCCTGGTCCTGCGGCCACGTGTTGAGTCCCTCCCTCCACATGATCTCGCATAACCTAATCAAATGTCTCCCCTTTCGTTATATGAAAGTAAAGATGAACAGAGATTGAGTTCAAGTTTGTGAGTTAAAAGCACCCAGAGTTCTGGTGTTTGATCCTGCATTTCATTGGGCTCAGTCACAGTTTCAAAGGGTCCAAGCACATCCTGTGTTTGGAGCTTTTGAAACATTAATTTCAATTTAACGAATCCTGTTGTGTTCCTTGCTGGAAAGAAGGAAATTTCTTCTTAAAAAGCATGACCCTCACCCATAGGACAGAGTAAGAAAAATAGTGTTATTTGGGAGGAAAGCTGAAATTTTGGGATTGTGGGGTTTCTCTTTGTTGTCTTGTGGTTTGTTTGTTAAGATGCAAGTCCATCTTTAGATTCTATAATGAAAGGCCTTCAAACTTCTCCATAAAACACTGCTCTAGAAAGTCAATGGAAAGTCTCTTACTAGTTCAAAGATCTGACTTGCACAGCTGCACCATTTGAGCAACGAGTAAAATACACAATAGGTAGAAGTGGCTTAAATCTGTTTCACTGCACTTTAGCCAAGCTGAACTGTTCTAAACTAGGTTAAAGCCATCACTGGCGAGGAAGCCAGGCTCTGAATTTGCCATGCCTTAGCTTTATCTTCCCCTTGGGTAAAGAGGATGAGGCTACCTCAGATCACCCGGCGTTTCAGGCAGGTATGCATATGGGAACAGCTGACACATAAAGACTCCTTGTCCCCACACTAATTTGTCCTCTGTCCACAGCCATAGTTACACTTGTTTATATAACAGCAGTTTAAAAGGATACTTTCAGGGGCTGAATCCATGAATGAGTGATCTCATTCAGGTCCTGACGTGCCTGACAACTCACTGCGCATCAGCTGAACCTCGCTAATTGACCGTGTGTGTTTGCTCTTAGCCCGTGGCCATCGGCGATGGAAGAAACCCGTTTAGACTTCTCTTTTTCTTGGCCTGAGGTCACGCTGACACATCGAGGCTCACGTTTGCTGCAGGCTAAGGACAGGAATGCTGCCCTGCCCCGCCGCCACTGATGTGCGGTGACTCCTTACGGTGCTGACACCAACAGCATCCCCGAGCTCTGGGTTAAATGGGATAACTGAGAGCATAAATCAGGTGTTAGCTCAGGTCAGTGCAAGTCAGCTAGGGATGGATTTAAGGCAAATTGACCCAAATCAATCCTAGTCCAGAATAAGAGTTGCTACCCAGCACGACTTTAACTAAATCGAGTACAGTTGAACCTAACATATATGGGAAGACTTTCAACTAACCATAAAAAGCCAAAAATCTTATGTTCCTTGCCATAGGGCGTGTGCATTCACTTCAAACAAGAATTACAACTGGACACATAAAGCAAGTGAATCAAATTCACAGCTATCCCTGCAGACAACGATCTGTTGGAAGCAGCAGGACCTTCTCTGGCTCCCCTGGCAGGTTTGGGACACTCATTTTGTGTTGCAACCTGCTGAAGGTGAGGGTGAATATTCTGTCTTGTCTCAGAAGTGTGTGCTCTGCTATCACTTAATAACAAGTATGTAACAACCCTAACTCAGCCCTGGTAAAAGTCAATTGTGAACAAACATGAAACAGCTGAGTTTGTTTTCATTCCTTGAGCTTGCTGAAAAGTATTAAGGATCAGAAGATGATACAGAGGCTGAAAGATCAATGTAGGTTTCATAATTTTAATAACCAAAGTGTTATTAGTAATTCGATCTAGCAGAAAATTCTCTAATTAATAAAAAGCAAATAAAGCTTGGTTTTCTCAATGGCTTTACCCTTCATCTCCAGAAACTGTTGCTTTCCTGTAATTAGGGAAGCATAGCTGGGATTAGTCATATAGGGACAATTTTTAAAATCCTTTACCAAAGGGAGAAGGACTTGGATGAAGGAATTTGGCCCCCTAGTTCCCATTTCCTGACTGAGTTATCTCTTCTAAGAAATTCTTTCATGGAGAGTGTCCGTGGGAAACTAGTCTGGATTCTTTTTGTTGTGTGAGATTTTGAGAAGACTCTGTTATGGAACAGCATCCCACTAGGGAGGACACAAGATGCATGTGCACTATAAAATGATAGTCTTGCCCCTACAACACGCTATGTAGTCCTGGCAGCAGGCTGTGCTCCAGATTTATTCCTCTGTGGCTGTTGAGAACCAAGGAGTTGTCCTGCATCCTGTGGGAAGGAATGCAGCCGTTTCTCATGGTGGTTGCTCAGCTCATTCAAGGTAAAAATACGTTGTCCTCCACACTACAGAGCTGTGCTGTCAGTGCCCTTTGCCGCGGCCCCAGTTTTGTTCCCTCATGTTTGCCCCTCCATACAGCACTGTACTCACACTGCACAGTTGCAGCAGACCACACATTTTGAACACAGGGAAAAAATAAGCATATTATTATCAGGATAATTGAGTGTTGGAAAGAAAGTTGCCTCCAGCACTCTGTCCAGATTAAAATCTCAATCAGCACCATTATCTGGGAAGTATCTGCAGTGACACGTGCATGCTCTGCATCTCAGTCAGCAATCTGGCCCAAGCATTTGCAGAAGCTTTAGCAATTTCTTTAATGACCCTTACAAGTCCTCCATCTATTCAAAAGCTGAAATGCCAGTCTATGTAAGACAAAAACTCCTAAAACAGCAGATTGAAGTACTCCATGTAAATTGAGCAATTTCTGTTAACACATGTCGACTAAACCAGAGCTGCCAATCAGCCAAGCTGCTCCTCTGTGACAACAAACATCTGAGGTACTGGAGCTTGAAGTTAATCGAAGTTATTTATTTTATCATGCAGAACTAAGCCATCAGCCATTGCTCTCACAGACAGGGTTTTCATCTTCCCCCTCAACCGAAGTACACATGCTTTCTTCAGAAGAAGATAAATGTTATATACTTAGCCTCAATTTTAACCTTAGAAATTCAGCTATTAGAGTTGATGTTTATTCTGCCTCTAGTACCAAACTATGCAGGCAGGCATAATGTGGGGATCACTGAAAGAAGAAAACCTAAACCACAGCTATTGTTAATTCAAGACCAAACACTTTTGTTTGTATCAACATGAAGCAACCACGAATACAACTGTAGCTAATACTGGTTTTCTCTCACCATGTCAGGGATCTGAAAGGTTCCTTCAGAGGATTACTGTTTAAGAACTGGTTCAATGGAAGAATAAATACCTACAGCAAGCACAGCCAAGCCATTTCCACAGCACCATTTCTATACCCTACCATGACTTTCTTTCTTTTCTTCTGGTGCACAGTTTTGCTCCTTCATCATCTAGAGTGAAATTATCATTCAGTAACATTTCTCTGACTTTGGACTGATTCCACTGACTGTTGATAGTGGTTGCCTCCAAAGGCCCTGGGGATGCATGTTATCCTGCATGCTCTGTGAGGCTCCTTCTGAACAATGCAGAGCTGATCCCTCTCTCCGTGCCAGCTCCCTTGTGAGCCATGAGCTGGGATAACAGTTCCAACTTCCTTCTGTGTCCTGGAGGTTTTGGCTCCAGCCTTGCTTGTTTGCCATAAGAAGGTTCCAAAATAAGAAGCACATTCATTCCTGCTCCCTTCTCTTCATATGGTTACATTTAGCCTTTCTTTTAGTGCTTTCCTCCCATCACAAGGCTGGGAGTATGCGCTGTCTTACTGCTTATGGAAATGATAATTTATGTACTGTCCCAATGATTTGCTCCTATTTGAGCTGCTCTCAACCGATCTGACTTTATAGCCTATAGCTTTAGGTGCATATGATGATTTCCCTTTTTCCCCTCATTGTTTTGGTTCGTTAGTTTTAGCACTGCTGACACAAACAGTGCATTTCAAAAGGCATCTTTCCTGTGGGCTCTGTTTACTCGTTAATGTGGCTAAGTGTCATCTGAAGTCCCGGGTGACAGCTTGCTTTGCTTTACATTGTGGCATCCCCATATAAGATTTATTGTCTCTGAAGGAAAAAAAAAAGCTACATCTGTAGGAAAGGAAAGAAGAGTCATGGGAAAAGGGGAGTTGCTGGAGTTCTGGCTGTGAGGGGGACTGGGGAACTTGACATTTAGGTTCCTGCACAAGATGTAATTTCCAGCTGAACAGCTCAGGCACTTACACAGCTTCACTTTGGCCCCAGCTGTGCATTAAGTGCAGCCGACATCTCTCTTAAGAGCCCACTCACAGCAACCTGACTTGATGTGACTGTTTTGTTTTCAGTAAAAGGCAGGGGGAAAGTTGCTTTAGCAAAGTAGCTGATAGCCCACATGAACTGGATTGGAGCATTTTGTCTGGGCCACTCAGAAGGGAACCAAAGTCACTGGGAAAATGGCAGATGAATCTGACAGCCTGCAAATAAAGTTTTCCTGGAAACGCTGCATACTGAGTTGATGGCTGTGTAGCTTCTGGTACTGAATTATTGGTACAATCCCAGTTCTTTCCAATGAATCGCATTTTCCTCACTTCAGGATTAATCAACATGTCATTTAGATGTACTCTCAGACAATAAGCACTATGATATGGATGTCAAACTATTTTAGGTCAGGCAGTTTTCCATTTTTAGCTTAGATATTCTGTTTGAGGACTAATGCCTCAAATTCAGAAAAGGCAAATGTCACAAGATCCGAGCAAAATCCTGCTTCCATGAAGGATCAGTTGGAGTTGTGCCATTGACCATGACAGGGCCAGGATTTCACCTGATGGGTCTGTTTTAATTAATGCTTCTTTCTGTTCAAATTATGATTCTATCCTCAGTAACTGAGAGTTCCTCAAGTTCCTGCTTTTAAAATGCTTCACTGCATCATGACACTGCCTAGCACACAGTTTTTTGCTGTGGATCCTTAATATCTTTATGTATCATTCTAAGATAACCAAGACTGAATTTCAACTATGTACGTACATAGAAACATCCCTGTTGTCTTGTACACTGCATGTGTACATATGCACATATAGGTACACACACAGAGTGCTTTCTGCATTAACAATAAAGAGTAATACATGGTGAAATTTCTCATGCTGAGCAGGCTCCAAAACTGTGACAGTAAAAAATTTTAGGAATAAAAAAATATCTGCTAATCCATCTAGATAGTTCATGTATTTAAAATGGAGAGAGCGTTTCATCTTAGTTCAAATTGGACACATGTAGGTGCCCGTCCCCCTTCAGAGCTCGGAATTCAACAGGGGCCATCAGGTGTCACACTGTACAGACATTTTCCTGCAGAAACTCACAGAGCCAGTGAGGACGGAATTCAAACCCTCCCTGTCCACAGTGAGTCCCAGCCATCCAAAACAGAAGAGAAACGCTGGGTATGCCTACAATAGGGAGAGCCAACTGGAGGCCCACAGAATTTGGATCCAGCTCCCAAAGCAGTTTTCCTTGGCCAGAAGGAGCTGGCTGGCTCTGAGGCCAACCATGCGGTGCTGCTCTGTGCTTGGGGCAGGGTGCACAGGGAGTTGTGTCTGCCTGATCTTCCTGGGCTCAGCTAACCTGCCCTACCCGGTAATAAAAATGGATTTCTGAATCTTATACAAGTTGTCTATCCTTGTCCCTATGCTTTTTTGCACACAGAGGAAAATTTATTTCACTCATGGTCTGAGCTGGCCAGAGCCCTGAGCTCAAGATAATATCCTGCCTCTCAGCAGGCCACAGTAATTTGGGCATGTAGCACATTAGCTGCAGCTCCATGGCTTCTGGTTCTCTTGGCCAGCAGCCAGAGTAAGCTCGTATTTGCCTTCAAAAGCCCATGTAGACATTGCTTATGAGCCTGGTAGTCAGAAGACCTGTGACAGGAGTGGAAAAATACTGCTCCTGCACAGTGCGAAGCAGGAGTGTACCTTGTGCTTTACAATCTCTCAGTGTCTTTTCCAAGTTCTGGGGATCTTCACATCTGAGCCCAATTGCCCAGTCTGACCAGTCAGGCCTAAAACTCAGTGAGCTGTGCCTTTGCCAGTGTGTGTTGAACATGCAAATGCCCACACAGCAGTTCATTAAGTACCTGCCTACTTGAGATTCGATCACTCTCAAAACCCTGCGTAATTTCTCGCATTAAGTCTCCCTAATCTCCAGGCTATCATTCCTTTTTAAACTGCCCCATTGATTTAGTAGCCTCTTTAAGAGGAGCATTAAAATTATTCCCCCTCTGCAGCACTGATCTGGTTCATTAATTACTTCACATTACCAGCATAAAACTTGTAAAGCAAAAGAAAATTTCTGTGACTTGCAACTGCTCTCCCAGTTTCTGATCCCAGGTCTGGGCACTGGCTGTACTGGGCAGTTCCAACCCCTGTCCTCCATGCTGGCTGCACAAACACACTCAGAGCCTTTCACTGCTCCAAAAATCCTGACAGCACCACTTTGTGGATCAGGGCTTTCTGCACTTCACTCAGGAAACAATCTGAGTGAGAATCAGCTTTTGGGGTCATTTTGGATTCTTGTAACACGTTTTCTTTCCTCTTTTCTCAGAGAGGAAGAAACCACATGGCCCTCTGATCCCTCTCCTCAGCCATGCAGAATCACTCTCCCGTATACACAAGGGGTGAAAAGATGTATTTTCTTTTAGAAATCTGCAGATAATGCAGATTCAGTGATGGCTCTCCTCATCTGTCAAGCATAATGAGCTGGGCAAAAGATAACAAACATCAGAACTGCATCCCCATTAATTGTACCTAACTGTCCACAGGGGAGTGGGGTGACAACTCTCCCAGGTGACATCTCTGCCAGGTGACACCTGTCCCAGCTGGCACACTCGAAGTCTGGCTCCAAGGAGTTTTATGTGCTTTGTTGGGAGCAGCAGTGCTGACAGCACCTGAGCCTTAGCCCTGCAGCAAAGAGAACACAGACAGGTATTCACGACTCCAGTGTCCAGCCTGGGTGCAGGAGCTGAGCCACAGTTCCACATCCAGCCCATGCATGGAGAATTCTCCCCTCCAGCTGCTGAAGGGAGTCTCAGCAGCAACACCAGCTGCAGGCTGTGCTTCAGGGCTCACCCCTGCCTCCCACTTCAGTGCTCCAGTCTCCAGCTTCCTCCCTTCTACACCTCACTCTCCAACCCGAGAGTTTGCAGAATAAAGTTGTATCGACTGACTATTCCTCAGCCTTAGCAGAAAGGGAACAGCAGAGTGATCATCTTCCCAGTGAGTCAGTGCTTGCTGGAGGATGCATGACTCACTAGTCCCCACACGGGCTGCCTCCCTCCTCCCCCATCTCTGTGCCTCACCTCCAGCCTCTCCTGTTCCAATCCCACCTTTACAAAAATCATCTTTATTTATTAGTCCTTCCTGCTGTTACCTTCTTTGCTATGAGAAACCTGGGGACAGGGAAAATTTAGCAGTATTCCTTAGAAAAAGGTGCTACTCATTTTCAGCACTCAGGTCGAGGTCTGCTGGCCCCTCTGGACACGCACACAAGCTGTGCAGCCACAAACCTGGCTGCAAAGGGACTTTCCAGGGAAGCCTATTAGAAATAGCAATTCCCTGCTCCAATACATCATTCTGGCATGCAGGCAAGACCCCAGTGTTCTTCAGCTTCCCCTCCTGTCTGTTGTTATGATTTCTCAGGAGTATTTCTCTTAAGAACCCGCTCCACTAAGAAGTTATGAACCCAGATTAAGGAGAAGCAGTAACTGCTGATTGAACTAAGAGAAGAATCAATGAGCCAGTGTTAGAAATCAAGGAACAGAGTGCTTTTTCCCCATCAGTTCCAGTGCAATGCTGTTCACTTTTTGCTTCCTGACTTTTACAGAGGCCTAGTTATTCTCATCTTACCCCACTGAGCTCATTTTCCGCCCAGAAACAAAGTCCTGGCTGCTCGGGATCACAGCAGGAAGGAGTCAGGATTTTATACCACAGAAAGGACATTGGTTGTAATACAGAAATGGGGATGGGAGAAGCTCATGACCTTTAATAAGGAACGAAAGCAGAGCTTTCTTTTACCTTTTGGGACCTGCAGAAAATAAAAGCATGGAACTTCTGTAAACACAAGCTCGTGGAGTAGAGCTGGGTGCCAGATTTGCAGCACAAATATGCCAAGCATGGACTCCAACCCAAGCAGGGCTGCAGTAGCAGCAGGGAAATCTTTTGCAGCAAATGTTGTGTACATCTGCTGGGTGGAGTGGGCAGAAGGGCCTTTACCCCCTTTGTGGTGGGGTCCTTAATGGATGTGCTGAGCTGCAAAAAGGTCCTGCAAGAGTTCAAGCTCCTGCTCCTGCCTCCAGGTGTGACTGCCATGCAGAGAGTGATGAAGGTGATAATTTGCTCAGCTATGAAGGTGATCTCTCCACAGGGAAGGACTTGCCCTGCCTCAGCCCACGCTGTGTTCTCCTAGGAAAAAAAGGCAGCTCAGCATCTCGCACTCTTTGGAACATAATATCTTTTGCTGATAATAATCACACGTTGTCATCATGAAGGGCAAAACTTCATTAGCCAGCCAGGCCTGGTTTCTTTAGAAAATAATCAGAAAACAGCTAAAACCCAAAGCCCCAGCACATTTATGTGACTTTACAGTCAGATGTTATGACAGCCTGAGTTGGATGGCTCATGTCAGTTCCAGCTCCTACCACAACACTCAACAGGGCAGACCCTGATGGTGGGGGACACATAAGAGGACAAAAGCCACAAAATCCACTCATCCAACCCCAAAACTGGGCAGTGGTTGCAAAGGGAGGGCATGGGGTGGATAGAGTGATTCAGAGAAAATTCCTCAGCTTTTTAAAACCATCCCTGCCCAATGGAAATGCCAAAAGAGTAGCAATTCTGCTTGCTTCTGTCTTGCAGTGAAATCTTTTGCCTGGAGCAGATTGGGATTAGCTCGTTACAGGGCAGCATGTATGACACATCCTGGCCACAGCCTGAGTGAGCAGAGGCTGCTCTCCTCGGGGCAATCCCTGCCTCTCCCTCAATCTTGTACATCTCTACATAAACGGAATAAGGCTCGGTATAAATAACAGCTCTGTCTCCCCTCCTGCTCTCAAATGCAAGCAATTTAAATCAGAAGCCTTTCTTACAGGGAAGAGCAGAAAGCCAGTGTTTTGAAGCCACTTTCTTCTCACTTGTTAACATTAAGCCCAGCCTTCTGCTCTCATAAATAATGCATATAGCTCTTTTTCCTCAATTACACAGTAGTGTCAGATTCCACACTCTGCCTTCCCAGAGTTACTTTCTGTCTCTTCTGGAGACAGCAAGGCCCACTTGGATGTCTGCAAGAGCCACAGACTCATTAGACTTGAAGAGGATCCTTTCCATCCACCACTAAAAAGATACACAACACCTTTGTCTTGGAGTTTCGGTAATTATCCCTTGCTGGACTGAAGTGCTGAGGAAAGTGTGTTTACGGTAAACAGGTTTTGCCTTCTCCCAGCGTTGGTGCAGAGTCTAAGTGCACTCCAGGATGCCAAGATGAGCTGAGCAAAAGGGTCACTGCACAGCTCATGGGCCGGAGTGCACAGAGAGGAGAGAGGAATTAATGCTCCCGTGGGCCGAGCAGGGAGGCAGAAAAATCATGGGGAATTCAGTTTGTCAGGTGTGTCAAAAATGTGAAAACAAAAGAAAACAACCCCTCTTCTTCTCCTGCCCACCATCTTTTTTGATTAATTTAAACTTGCTGAGATGAGAAGCCAAGATTTCTGCTTTGCTATCAACAGCTTGCTCTCTATAGATACTGACTCATTACTGAGAGGCTGCCTGTCTTTATGCCTTAAACTAAGCAGCCAGAAAATGTTACACTGAAGTATTACATGTTATAGATTGACAACATTTAAAACCTAGATGGCCAAGCTACTGATATAATTTCCATACTCATTAACCATGACATCTCCAGCTCTCCCCCACAGCATCCTGTCAGATTTAGCCAGACCCAAAACCTGTCTTAGCTGCCAGAAATCATTTCTTTACTCCTCCATGGATTGGCATCGCCTGAATGTGCTCTTCCCCCTTGGAGCAGAAGTTTACAGAAATCCCTTTCCCGTTTTCCAGCTGTGCATCCTGCCTGCCCTGTGCACACACAAGCTCTGTGAGCTGTCCACAGCCATGCCCTGTCTCCCTGGCAAGCTGCCTGCTCACAAGCTGCTTCCAACAATTGCCCTTGAGCACGAGCCAGTGCCAAGTCCCCTCTCAGGAGTTCATGCTCTGTGCGAGCTCTAACACGATCCTGCTGGATGGTTTCACCCGCACGCTGACATCGACCTCTTAGGGACCCCAGGTTTGCTGATGGCAACGAGCTCCTGAGTATTTTCCTGGCTACTATTTGCCAGGTTGTATTGTTAGAGCTGTCTCACAGACCAGCAATCTGTCAATAGCAGGGTCGGGCTTACAAATGCAGTGTGACACAGGAATGTAGAGCTCTCGAGTTCTTGGTATGAAAGACCATTTCCCACATGATGTGACACTGGAGAGCAAGAACAGCCACAGGGACACAAGGTGGGTGCTGGGCTGGGCCAGGAAACCTTATGTGGGCATTTTGAAAGGGAAGAAGTTTAACTGGTGGGTGTTAAAAGGGTGAGAGGCTGTGTTTCCAAATAACTTGTCTTACAAGGAGAGTAACTTTAGCCAGTAACAAATCCTGCCTGTGAGCGGGAAGAGCTCCCCAGGCTTCTGCTGCACACAACCAGGGCAAATGCCAGAGCGTCCGAGGGCAGGTCACCCTCAGTGCTTCACAGCTGAAGCACCATTTGTGTAAAAATTCCATAAAGACTGAGAAAGAAAAGAGAACAAAAAAACACCTCTGTGCCACCAGGTTGAGGAATTCACCTGCAAAAGGGCACAACTAAACCCTGGCCCTGGCACCACAAGCATTTGATTAATGCCACCAAGTGCCACAGCATCAACAAGAAAAAAATGTTCTCACCCACCTTGTATCTGTGGGGAGAACAAATCACGTCAGCACGGAGCACAGAGCTCACACGTGCCCAGGGTGAAGCCCTGGCTGTGCTGCCTCACAAGGCATGTTCCCTGCCCCAGGGGAGCAATGTGCTCCTGGCACCTCTCACGTACACTGATAACTGCTGGCTGTCCCCTCACGGGCTCATCCCGGTCAAATTACTTTTGCCAGTGTCACTGTGCTCTGCTCACGACCAGCAGGAAACAGGGGAAAGATGCCTTGCTCTAATTCTAAAGCTGGAAGAATGAAAATACGTGTTCATCTTAAAAATCTCGCTTAAAATATGGAACTGGTCCAAATGCTTCACATTGGAGCAGCTCAGAGGAACAAAGAGAAGCCTTTCCAACTGACTCGGAACCCAGTCAGGAACAATGGGGCTCAGATTTAAAACACAACCCAGAACTGAGTTCTTGCAGTTCCTGGAAAATATGAGTGCTGGACTGATGCATTTTTTCATTCATTATTATTATCTCCCATAGACATTCATCCTGATCTTAACATCTTTATTGTCCACATAGAGCAAGTTTCCTCTCAAACAGAAATGAATGTTCCAGTAAATTTCCTTAGACAAAAACATAGAAATTAAAAAAAAAAAAGACCCCTTTATAACTTTTTAAAAACCATACACTTCATGTTGTGATTCAAAGTGCTCTTTGTTTCAGTAAGTATAAATACTGAATTTTACAAAGAAAAAAAAGCAAAAGTGAGAGGAACAAAACCCTTGTGTCATACACAGGTTAGGTAACAACTGCAGTGTTAGCTCCAGACTGATTACACCAAGAGGCAAATACTAGGTAAAGTCAGGGTTGTTATTTTGCCTCAAGGACAACAGATCTTTGTCCTGAACCCTGCAGTCAATATTTATAAATATTCTAAGTGTTGTCATAAAATTTTGAAAAACCTCTTTATCAGGGACACAAATATAAGACCTTCTCCTTTAGAATTATAGCAGAGTTCAGTTAGAGGCTACAATTCACTCCTGAGCAGTGTAAGACAATTATTTTGCATGCAATTCAGCTGATGTAAAAGATCTTTTTGTCTGCATCAGTCTTAAATCCTTTTAGCTGAACTCATTAGCACTGGGGACAGAGAGGACCGGCATTATCTTAAAGCCCTCTGCAAGGGAAGTTAGACCTTCTCCCAGAGAGGGAGCCACGGCCACAGAGGTGTCAGGGCAAGGGCTCTGGACACCTCAGAGCCCTCCCTGCCTCATCTTCAAATGAGCCTCAATAAATTAGACCTCCTGCAAAAATGCTGTGTGACCTCTGGCGAGAGAAGCAGTATAAAGCCACACGAACATTTCCTTTTATTATCAGTAAATACTCTTGAATTGGTTGGAATTGTTCCTGCCACTGATATCGCTGATCTCTGAAGATAAACAAGAGCTGATTGATGACTTGTCTGCAAGATCTATTTCAACCACCCCCAGGCAGGATACTTTCCATGCAGGTAATAATAAATCTTACTATTGAATGTCATCAAATGAAAGAAAATTACTGTAAAAATAGGCACAGTTATGTATTTCTTATTATATAATATTAGGGAAGATTTTTTTTCAAAGATTCAAGGAGCTTTGATTTACATGCCTGATTTTTTTGGAATGTAATCCTTTTGCCTACATTTAATATATATATTTTTTGAAGCCTTGTAGAGTCAGGCAATGTAAAGAGACTCCTCAAAATAGCCTGTTGTGTAGTCAGGTCTGGAAGGTGAGATTCTCATCATGGCTGAGACTGAATAAGAACAATGATGTGCTTTCTCAACAGATACCAGGGCTGCCTTTTATTGGCACTTTTTATGTGGTATTTTCAGGTATCACTCGCACTATTTTGTTCATTTTATTTGCAAAGGAAGCAAATGGCATCCTTTCTGTCAGTTAATAGAAAAGGTTTGAGGGGAGAACTGTCACTCACTCTTATTGCTCCAAATTATTTTCTAAAAATGATTGTAGAGTTCCAGTGAAAAGTTTTCCCTTCATTATGAGGGCAGCATTGAAAATGCTCCTGCCACATTATTTGTGCCAAGAAATAAAGATCTAAGCAACTTTCTAGGACCTGTTACACACAATAAAGCCAGTGCTTTGTACCAGTGTGGCTGTGCTGCAGAGGAAGGAAAATGTGCAAACCCACATTCAAGATGTAAGCATAAGAAAAAGAGCTGTGAAAACAAGATTACAGGTGATCCACTTACCAAGTGTTGCATTCCACAATCATATTATCTGCACAGTATCAAAAAATCCCCCTTTGTCCCAAAGGCAATAATCCAGACAGAGAAAATGTGGAGATATAAGAAAGGAGAATAGAATTAATCTGAGGAAACATTTTCCTGCTCTCTATGTCTTCAGTCTATGGAGGCCAGGGAGAGTTTGGGCTACAGAGCCTGGGGAGAAAAGTGACAGTGAAAGAAACAACTTGAGGGAGAAGCAGCAGCTTGGTAGATTTGTCCTATGTGATCTCTCCTCTATGCAAAATCGACTGCTTCATTCTGGGAGCAATTTGTGCAGAGCAAAGATGGTGAGAAGGAAAAGAGAAGCAGAATGAAGAGAGATGGGAGAGTTGTGCAAATTGAAGGGAATGTATCAGCTCTTTAGGGATCAGAGAAGTTGTTGGCCAGAAGGATAAGTGGATGGTTCTGTAAAGACTGGGGAAAGCCAGGCAGGAGTTCTAAGGCAATGTAAGAAGAGTCTGGTACTGCCAAAATTCAACACAACCATGGATCTCATGAATGGAACAGCAACACATTGCACAGTCATTAATTTGGGGGTGTAGAGCCCAATTAATGAGACCGAAGAGCCTTGGTGGGGTGGTCAGAAGCATCCTTGTCTAGACAAGAAAAGCTGTGGAAAACTTTGGACCTGCTCAATTAAGAATCAAAATCTACCCTGGGTCTGAGCGCCCAGGCAAACCCAGCAATATTTCTCCTTCATCAGCCCTGACTAAAGCAAGCTGTGAGGGGATCTCTTCTTTGAGCTCAGGGCTGGAAGACAGAGGCACTTCTCAGAAGCCTTCAGCACACAAGAAGGAAAGAAATAAGAAAGCCTATAAGAAGGAAAGAAATAAAAGACTTTGGTTTATTAGTTTGTTGTTCTCCAATCCCAACCATTACAGGACAGGCACTATGTTTATAACGGATTCATTTAGAGAACATTTTCTCCCTGCCCAAACAACTGTGCTTCAGACTGAAACCAAAGCTGTATGGGGAGGGGGATAAAAGATGCAGACACTTTTCAGGACTGTATACAACCCAGTATTTCAAAAGTGCACACAAGGAGATGAGCCAGCAATGAGGAGCTGGCTTGACCTGTAGGAAACTACATCCAATTCTTCACTGTACCACAAAGTTCCCCTGCAGCTTTGACAGGCCCCCCATTGCAAGGTACAACTGTGAGAAGAGGACAGAAAATTCATAAAGATTCACACAATCTGCCATTTACTCTTCCAACAAGCAATTTCTGTGTTCTTGGAAAGGTTTATTTTAAACTCAGCCTGAATAAAATTATCCCCTGACCATCTCCGAGCAGCTCTCCAGCACCTCTGACAAAAACCAGGTTTTCAGGTACCACTGTTACCATTTCACCTGCAGTTCACAGCACATCGACCTCATCTCTAATACACATGTACAGTCAAAATCGCTGTGCCCACAGGGACCAATTTATTTTTCCATCACCTGTAGCTGCCTTTGGTTTATGCAGGAAGAAGCTGGCAGCCTCTAACAAGGAGTGTTATGAATAGCGTGGTAACGCCTTTCTTCATCCCTGTTAAATTTCTCATTTCGTCTTGTGAAGTCAAATCCTGGTTTCTGCAAGGTCCCTAAAACAACCTACATTGATTATAATTGGCTCTGCAGTTGGACTGCATGTACTTTATCTCCGATTTTGCAGATTCATTGCCTACTACTGCTGTCTCCCTACACTTAGATAGTTATCCCACTGTCCTAGAGGTTGATCTGGCAGCTGGAGGTTGTGACAGCTCTGACACGATACACAGGAAAGGTCCTTTCAGTAGAAAAGTTTCCTCTCAGTCCTGTCTGACCAGGAATGGCTTGTCCCTGTATATATATCACCCCTTCTCCCCCATTAGAAGCTGAGCACTCAGACAACTGCCAAACTGCATGGAAAAATCCTGGTGCACAGAAGAGGATCCAGTGCCTTTGGGTGGTTTGTGATTTGCATTCTTTGTTACAGAAGCCAGTAAAAACAGGCCAAAATATCAACTTATTACTTCAGTCAGACTATTTGCATACAATTTGAAAGCACAATAATTCTGAATCCACCTCTGAATCCTTATGTTGCTGATGCATAAGGAATAATACAACAGGATAAAATCCAATGAAAAATGAAGCTTTTCAACAGGCAAAGCTAATTCCACTGAGATGGATCAAGTCATGGCTGCTGAGGATTTCAGCATTCAGGCACTTTTGTGAACCCTATGATAAATTTGATCTGTTTTCTCCAAGTAAAATCAAAGCCAAGCAAGATTCATTGGCACAAAGACTTCTCACATTTCTGCTCCTTCTGTTTGTAATGACCAATGTCCATGGCTCACTGGGCTCAGCACAGATGCTGCTGCCCAGACCTGCACCCTTGGCGTTGTGCTGTCCATGAATAACTGGGGTCACCTCACAGATGGAATAATCCCATTGTGAACCAGGACACTCCTTACGTGTTGCTTCATCGTACCAACTCTCCAGAGTTCCATGGGCTTGCTCCTGTGTGTTTTATCCTCTTGGTCACAAATGCATGCCAACAGTGCTTCACACAGGTCTCCTGCTGCTAATGCATTCCCTCCCGGGATTATCTAAGTGCTCCTGGTACAAACCCTCTGATAAGCAGCACATCCAGCACTATCAGCAACGCGTTATGAAAGGAATGTCGTGGCAAAGCGCTGCCGAGTCACAAGACAAAAACCACCCCGGTGTTTACAGCAGGGTAGGAAATACCACATTAAAATAAAAGCACGACAAGGGAAGATTTCACACAGTTGGGGTGGAAAGAAATCCAAACCACCCCTAAGCCCCTGGCTCCTTTGTCATCGAGTCAGTGCAGTACAGAGAAGATTTCTGTGGAGTGAAAGGCTTTTTGTGAAGCTTTATCTTGGCCTCTAGCACACAGAACTGACAACCCTGAAGTGGCAAAAACCACTTGCCAAGTGCCACATTCAGCGAACAAAGGAACCCAACACCATGCATGGAACAGCAAACTATCAGCTCCCAGGGGGAAGTGTCATTTTCACATCCAGTTTGCTACACCAGAGTGGGAGAGAAGCTCCAACTGTTTTGAATTCATGTGTCAAGTCAATCACAGGAACAGATAATATTGGAGTTATATAAAATTTCGGAAGGAACCCCCACCCACCACCTGTAACACTCACTCGCCACTGTCAGAACAGTTCTGTAACTGAAGACAGCACCAAAGAGAAGTTGTCCTTACGGCTTTCTGCATAGCAGATGATGGGATCATTACAATTTATTCTACATATGAACTGAGAAAGAGAATAAGTGTTTATTTTTATTCCTACCAGAACAGTATCTAAAAGTTTCCACTGGACTCTGACTGTAAGTGCTACTTGCTTGATTTTTGTTTTAAAAGTTTTGCATCTTAACCCAAAAACTTGAATTTCAACAGGAAGGAAGGGAAGGAAGGGAGGGAGGAAGGGAGGGAGGAAGGAAGGAAGGAAGGAAGGAAGGAAGGAAGGGACTCTACAGATGACTTCAGCCTGTTTTGATGCAAGGCCTTGCTGTCCCACCAAGGGAAGCCAAACCAGATCTGGTTTTGTTTCCTCCTTGTAACTTAACCAAGACCTAAAAATTGAGTGATTTCTATTCACCTGCAGAGGTAGTGATGGTGTCAGAGCTGGGAAATAAGAAGCAAAAAGCCATGTCCAGAGGAGGGTGTCCCCAGGACCTCCACACCAGAGCCAGGGATGGTCTCAGACATTCTGCTGGACACTGCAATGCAATGAGCTTATTCCTAGCCACACCTAATCTAGCCAAATTGCATTAACAAGAGCTTGGACATGCACTGAGGAGCTGAGCCTCTCCAGCTTTTCTCCCACAGAGAATTAGGAGCTTACTTAGGGTAATTTCTGAGGCCAGGCAGAAGAACTTTGTGTGAACTGCACCTAAAAGCATTCTTGATGCCACGTGCAGAACCTCAGGCTCCCTGATGCTGCAAGTCTCACCCTTTGACCTTCCCTAGAGCCCTCCTCCCCTCCTTTGTACACACTCAGTGCTAAACCCACAGACTCAAGTTTTACCCTCTGCTGTGTGCCAGGACACCAAGGAGGGATCACACCTGCCCTGATTTCCCCATCCACCATTACCCAAATTAAAGCCACGCCAGCCCTGTCCTCTTTCCCGAGCACCGAGTGAGAGCAAAGGGAGAAAACCACAAGGGGAACAGATGCTGTGGTTTGAAGAACAAGAGAGAGAGAGAAAAAGATATCATTGCTCTCTGAAAGCATCCAGAAATGTTCCCATTCAATTCATTCAGGCCTGCACAAGATCAGGGAGAGCACAGGACTACTGTGAGGAAAATCTAGGTCACATATGATCACAGCAGCACAGCTGCCATCATCTCAATGGCCATGTGAAGTGAGGACTGCAGCAAGGACCTCTGCTGAAGAGGGGTTTTTTTTTCAGTCCTGTTTTACAATTTCCCCTCATTAAGGTGTATTTTCCGGCAGGGCTGTGAGTACATTGGGTCTTCAATTGGGGTGAAGGATTTAGCTATAAATCCCCAAAATGATTCAGTCAGTGGAATTTCTATAGGATCATTTAAATAGTTTATAGGCTACCAGGCAGGATTTTAACCTTCTAACAGTGACAGGAACAGTGTTACTTTCCTGTTCTGTTGAATGCCAACACATTTCTTAGTTCTCTTTGTTTCATTTCTGTTGTGGATACACATTGCTCCCATTTTCATTAAGGAAACAGGAATCTTATGCTGTTTTAAAACACCTGTGAAAACTTCTTGAAATCCTCTCATTCAGTGCTCTCTTTTTGTTAAATACACAGGTCAAACCCTGTGGTCTCTTCTCCCCTTTCAAATAGAAAAGTTAAAATAAATGCATGCACACAGGAGAGAAAAAAAAAAAAAAAAAAAAAAGAACTAGGACAGCACAGCCCCAAACCATTATATTTTTTCTTTATATTTAAACAGACCCTCCAGCACCTTCTCCTCTCCCCTTTTCTACACCTGAATAAAGCCAGGCAGGATCTAAAGCCCAAATACTGAACACTCCTGCAATTCAGGAGATTAGAGGGAAAGGACAAATGTTCCTGGGTGCCATGAAGTTAAGCCAAGCATCTTGGAGCAGCATTCATTAAGGAGCTGTGCCAAAAGTCCTGGCGCAGGCAGCTGGAGCAGGAGCAGCTGCGGCTGGGGAGCAGAGGAAGTGCTGCACAGCACAAGGCAGGAAAATAATGCACACAGGGAGCCTTTGGTGGAAGTGAGGATGTTACAGATAAAGCTTTAATAAGGATTTGTTCCCCAAAACAAGTAGCCCAGACAGCAGAGCAACAGGAAATCAAATCACCTAAGTGTAAAGGGACTGACTCACACCTATTGTGAGACCTGGCCATTTGTCCCCAAGGTTTTCCAAGCCCAGTGATGCTGCAGCCCTTTCCAAGCCCTGGAACCAGCACAACTGCTTCCAGCCTCAGGGAAAAGCAGTGACACAGGGGGGGCTTAGGGCAAGGACTCCGTTGAGTCATGGCTGCTAATTATGTAACTCAGTATGTGTGGAAAAGACAGATATTTTAATGCATAGCAGTTCAAGAGCAAAGGCTCATCTCAGTATCTTAGGCAGTATGTCCTTTACCAGAAACTAGAAGTAATATCTCTGCTATAATATTAAAAAAATCTGACATGAAATCAGTCCTGGCTGGAGATCTTGGGTGGTAGCTGACCCTGGCAGCACAGCCCTTCTGCCCTCTGTCAGTCTCTCCCCGTGGAAGTTCAGGAGGAATTCCAGTGGTCCTTCAGATCCATCAGCCTCCCTGAGATTTGGGGGGGACTGGGTGAAACCTTAACCTGTTCCTGGCTGCCAGGCTTAGATTTTGCAGGTAGCTGAGGAGCCCTTGTTAACTGGTTTGAATTCAGAATTCTAATCAGATGAACCAAGTAACTTTCAATCAAATGAGGAGAACAGTAGGGTTTGTTCTTAATCCACTACCATTTAATCTTCCGACTCATTAGTTGTGCATAGGCTCTATGAATATGTATATCTGGAAGGGAAAAAAATGTCTTTGACCTTGATGGGAATGATAACACACATCTCAAGTAGGTGTGAGCTCACCTTCCATCACACTCACTTTATTATGTAGATTCAACAATTCCTATTGCTCTGAATTAGGGTACTGAGAGTTACAGGCAATCCCGCAGCCAATTAGGGTCCTGATGAACCTGTAATGATTAGCACAGTATTTACAGCCAAGCTGCCTCCTACCAATTTGCATGCAAATAAAAATATATCTGTTTTAACAGGCCATTCTAGGCAATATAACCAGGCTCCAACAACTGGGGTGAGAAAGAGAGGAAACACATTCAAAGACAAAAGATTCAGAGCAGAATTTGGTTTAAGATCTTGAATATACTGTTTCAATACATCAATGTCATTCATGTAGTCTCTAATGAAAAACTATTAATACAATTAATGTTTTTAAAGAATATAAATCCACATACAAAAATACTTAGCCACACTATTTCTGGAATGAAGATCTCAGCTATCAGGAACATTTCCTCAGTTTAAGAAATTATTCTATACTGCTAAGAAAAATAAACTTACAGGCAAATTCTCTGAGTTTCATCTGATTTCCTGGTTTATACTTTATTTGTCCTTTTACTGAAATTAATGGGGGAGTTTCCTTTGACTGCAACAGAAGCAGGATTGCAGAAACCCTGTCTTCCTTAGGTCTGTTTTGTTCTCCTTGCATTCCATTACAAACACTCCCAACACTGGCCTTGACACTTGTCCACACTTCCTGCAATGAGAGTGGTAGGACTCGTACTGAAGGCGGTGGGAATTAGGCCCAATTACCTGATGCAGTTTGGGCACTACACCTGGAAAACACTTCAATATGAAACATTTGTGAAGCCCAGACACTGGCTTGGGCTAAAGACAGCCCTAGGGATCAGGGGCTAGGAAAGAATCTGACTCAAGTATCTAAGCAGGACTCTTGCGTAGCTCTTGATGGCAGACTCCCTCTGGAAGCTGGAACAAAGCTGGGGAGGGAGGAAGAAAAGTCTCCTGTTCCCTTTCTCACTTGGGGTTTCATCATAGAGAAGACCAAGCTGTCCCATCAGAGTGGTCCAGAGGCAGGAAATGGGACAAACTAAAGAACACAGCAAGGGAAAGGGCCCTAAACCCCAGTCAGGCAAGAAAGAACCCAAGCAGGACCATGGCAGGACAGCAACAGCTGTAAGGATGAGAAGCAAAATGTGGATCTCTGCTTTGTGAATACCCAGCAAAATCCTGCTAAAATGGGAAGTGCAAGGCAAAGAAGCCACTGCAGACTGATGGGCAGAATTAAAAGAAGGGCTATATTTACTTTCTGTTATTCTCCTGTTCAACCATTCTATCAGTTTGCTGTCTCCAGTGTTGTTTATTTTAAAAGCCCCCATGGAGCAGAAATTCCACACTTGTGATGGAGCCCCTGCAGAAGCAACTTCTTCCCTCAGCAACAAAGCAAATGCCAGCAGAGAAGGGGCTCCCGTTGCAGAGGCAGTGCTGCCCTTAAGTGAACCAGCATCTACACGTGCAAAGCCTTCCCTCCAAGTGGGGAAGACCTTTTAACTTGACTCTGCCCATATCAAGGGGATTAAGGGTACCATTTAACTCAGCCCAGCTTCTCAGCTAACAGTATCCTTGCACGCACCTCCACTGCTCTTTGGCAGCTCTGCGCAAGTTCACTTGAGCCAGCTCTTAAGGCTTTTATCTTTAAAGCCAATGTAGATAAAAAGTTCAGGAGGCCATGGAGATGCAACCTAAAGCTGCCCCTCTTAAGTTGCAGGCTTCAGGTGAACGAGGGAGCAGCAATAGCTGGTGCCTCAGTGCTTTCTCCAAGGGATCCCAGACACAGCTGGCCCTGCCGAGCTTGCCCTGCCACGTCTGCAGTAGGATTTGCCTGCCCAGTAGCATCCCAAAACCCCAGCTTCTGAGGAGAATCTGCTCACAAACATCATCAGTTTCCAAAGGATGGCTTGTGCTGGGGTGAAATGAAACAAGTCCAGTTGTTGCGTTTCTTTTTCCCTGTGGAGCAGGTTCAGGCCAAAGAAATTTAACCGCTACTCAGCTGTTTTCTGCTGACATCGCTTGCATTCCTCCCTCTTCTCAAATAACATTTGGAACTCCCTGCCAGATAGTGCAACTTGATATATGCCCTGATGATAGAGGGTGGAGGGGAGGAAAGTACATTGGCTAATATTTTTCCATTACAAATCTAAATGACCCAATCTACAGTTTAATCTGCAATAAAAACAGCAATTTCTGAAAGCTGGGTCACTGACTTGAGGCCAACACTTGTACCCGGAACCTTTACACACAGATCACTTTTAAGAGGATGTGATAAAATTACTATCAGTGCAATTTCCAAGCTACAGCTTTTGAAGTCACCCAATGGATTTTGAGTCCCAGAGTCCTGGATCTGGAGACAAGATGTGACTCTGCTCGGAGCGGTTCAGCTGGCAGCGGTCATGGTGCCAACAGCCTCATTCAACCCCGATGAGATTTTTCCTTCCCAGGTACCTCAGAGATCCTTCAGTATTGAAAATGATGGTTTGCCTTTCATGAACTCAAGTCTCAGTGGCTGCCACCAACGGAGGAAAAAGCCGGCATTTACCACACAAGGGTTTTCCTATACTAATGGCAGGAAATACCACAAATACCAGGATGAAATAAAAATCCACAGCCCCTCCAAATGCCACATGAATTAGCAAGGTAAGGGCTTAGAATTTCTGGTATTTAGATGTCAATGCTCCTCTATGCGTTTGGAAATTTGGGGGTTTATTACTGCCTTTTATCCACAAATATAAATTTGGCTATTTTTGCCTCTTGATCATAACAGCAGTGCTCTCAGAATTAATATATTTCAAAAATACGCAATGGGAATGATATGTCAGGAAAAGAAGAAAACACAGTTTTGGCTGTGCCCCTGCTCTGCAAGAGAGGAAAGACAAAATCCTTCCCTTTCTGTGGGGACTGAACTATGCTGGGATATTCGGTCCATTTACTTTACCAACTCCCTGTGTTTCTCTCCCAGGGCTGGGAGAGCAAAAACATGATGAGAAATTTTACTCCAACGTCAGCTGGCCTGAAGACAAGGAGGACAGAACCCTCTGAGGGAAGGCAGCTCCCCAGGGCCTCACAACTAAGAAGTATTTCAGTTGTAAAAGCTTTGCTCTCCCCGTCAGCACAGCCATGGCTACTGGACGTGCAGCTGGAGCTCAGCCTCTGTGAGCTGCACAGACAAGGATGGACAGGCAGCCCCTTTCATTCCAGGATTACTGACCATTTGTCTGGCTGTACAACCTAAAGATGGAGTCTGAACCCTAGTGCAGGCACCAAAAGCATAAATATCCTCAGGCTAAACAAACCCTTTGGACCACAGCAAGTTTCCACTTTTTCTATTACTTCAAGATTTATCACCTAATCTAAATGATACCACCACCAATCTGATTTATTCTGCGATCACCTCTCACTTGGTCCAGGGGGCAAATACCACTGAGCATGACAGAATGTGCCAGCAATATGTCCTGGGTCCACCTTGTCCCCTTACAGGTCCTTGAGGGCCCCTACTCATGCTGCCAGAGCCTGCTGGCCTAACCTGATACAGATATTGCTTCATTCCAAGCAGTCACTAAAACATCTCTTTGTAAGTGATTTCCAAAGTATATTTATCATGAGGTGTTCTCCAGTCCTTCACCCCTATGGGGACATTCTTGGAACAGCCAAAATTCAGTTCTCTCTACGCCTCAGAGTCAGGAGGCAAGTTAGTTGGCTTGGAGCTTGTATGAATAAATCAGCTTTTAGAGGGGATGAAAGAAAAACGTGACAGAATTTGGTCCTTCTCATTCAAAAGACCTTATCTAGCAGCAGAGGGAGCGAGGAGGGCAGATTCACCTTCAACATGATAATCTCCTGCTAGCTCTCCTTACAGCATTCCCAGCTCCTGCCCTTCACTGGATGCTGAGCACGAATGTAGGAATGAATCACTGCTGATCTTGGCAAAATACCAGTCTCCCTCCCTTTGCTCCAGCTTGGAATAATCCCAATTTTCCAAATGGCTTCAGTGAATCCAGGATTTAAGTTCAGCTATTAAAAAGTAGCGGGAACCCATAAATCACAGCTTTATATCAGTGAGCTCTTTGATGCATTTAAAACAATTACTGGGGAATATATGATCTTCCTAAAAATAACTATTTACGTGAATACCAAGAGAGAAGCTACTGTCAAAACAGAATACATGGACAATCCAATCTCCACCCTCAACCCTGAAGGCAGGCACGAAGACTCTCTTCACTCTATTTTGCTGCTCACAGCTGTATTAGAACGGATAATATGCTGAAATGACACATGCTTACGATGATGTTAGAGCAGCGTAAAAATTATGAAGTAAATTAATGTATGCAGCAGATTAATGTATGCAGTAAATTAATATATGCATGCTTTCAAGGCCAAGAGGGTGGAGATCACCAGCCCATAGGAGGTCATTTTTTTCACCCATCATATTGCTCACAAAATGGCTTGTAATTACAGACTTTTACACACTAGGCTTGTATCAATGGTGACATTTCATTCCTGCTATGGATATGGACACAGGAGTGCTGGATCAGGCAGAAAGAGCTAATCTAGAAGCAGCTCAAAGAAGAAAGGAGATTAATTCATTCTGCAGTCCACACCTTGCCAGAAATTTTTACCAGCAGAACTTTTCCAGCCTGCAACCCACAACATTGCTCTGCCATATGCAGTTTTCAGCTTCTGCTGCTGTTGTTTTCAGGTTTCCACAAATGCTACTGGTCTGTCACCAGAGCGTGACAGGGTCTGTGTATCACACGGATGTGGTTCCCACAACAGCAGAAATGGGAGTTGCCAGCTCTGCTGCACATGTGGTGACAAAAATGACTTGTATTAATAAGGTTTTGGAGCAGAGAACAGGCTTTTACAACAGCTGCCCCACTGAAGAGGTTAGAGCACACCAACAACTGAGCTGAGTTAGGACATGGCAGGAAACCACACACCAGAAGTACATCAGCTCCAGGTCACAGGAAGCACCTGTGGCACCCGATGCTGCTCCTGAATATCTGCAGTGGCAACAGGAACACAGAACCTCTCTGCTCCCACCAGCTCTTTTGCAACAAGACAGGGCCAACACACAACTTCCACCACTGAGGTGACCCCTGTCATTAAACCCACCCAACCTGCACCTTGGCTCTGAAGCCCATCCCATCACTGGTGGTGTGTGATGCCACAGAGCTGCTCTGGTCAACCTGCAGAGCAAATCTACACTGTCCTGGGGATCCTCCAGGTTGCAAATCCATGTTGAAAGAAAAAGTCTGCCTCATGGATGCCTCAAGACACTCCAGCCTGCAAGGAAGGCTTTTCCCACAATGGTTAGAGCAGGCTGGGACAGGAAGAGGGAGCTCTTCTACTGTCCCCTGCAGAAACCCAAACTCAAGGACATTCCTGAGTTTTGTCCTCTCCTTCCCAATCTTTTGTCTTTGCTCTCACAGCCCCAGATCCCTTCATCTTCTTTTGCTGCTACTTCCACCACTCCTTCCCCAAGAAAGGCACATTGCTGCTGAGCTGGAAGTGCTGGAATCCAGCGATTTGCACTTCTGAGCCTCCCTGATCCACCTTCTCAAGGCTTGCTCTGTGGTCCTGCTGGCAAGAGGCTACCAGGGAAAACAGGCACAGAGATAACCTGGTGGGGGGCATCCAGCTCCAACTGAACAAAAAGCTGGGAGTAGGATTTACTGCACAGAGCGTTGAAAATCTTTGGGTTTGGCTTCCTCATGCATCAAACTCGACTCTGCTCTGTGTGCACGAGATGAATGTTATTGGTACAACCCACTTAGGAAATCTCTGAAAAAGATTCAGCCACTGCAGCACGATGAGGGAAGATGTCTTGATTTAAGAACACAGACATTACTAGAAAGGGAGAAAAAAAATAAAAGGGTCTCTTACTGTTCTGACATATCAAAAGGAGACTAATGAACCACCAGTTCATAGAACGACCCTGCTCTTCATTTCAGAGCCAGGCTGGCCTTTTGTGTTAAGGACACTGAATAACAAGAGCAAGAACAAACAGAAAGAACTCTTTCCCCCTGCCCAAAGTAAATCCTGAAATGAAATAATTTAAAAACTACACCCTTCTGCCCTACTTTAAGGTCCACATAAGAACAGATGAAAAGTTTTGTTCCATTGGCAAAACTGAATCAAGGCTTTTGATCCTCAAAGAGCTCTTAATCGCTTTGCACATCGGTTCTTTTCATTATTTCAAACATACTTGAAGACAGACACTTTCCTCTCTCCCTTTTTTCCTTTTTTTCTTTTTTTTTTTTTTCCTCTTTTTTTTTTTTTTTTTTGAGACTTCTCTGTGTTTGGGCCATTTCCCAGCCAACTCTGTCAGGATGGCAGACAGCTGTTTGTTCTTTGCTCACTGTGAGTTTCAACATATACACATGCTGATCTGCATTAGCAAAGTCCAAAAAAGCAGGATCATTGCCACCAAAAGTGTTCTAGCTCACAACATCCACCTCTTCACCCTTCTGCTGCTTAAGAAAAGTTCCAAGGAAGATTATATGCTTCTGGTTAAAAAAAGAAAGTAGTTGTTGGTGGGATGATTGCTGGGTTTTTTTAAAGCTCAACTCAGAACTGGAGTCTCCGTCACATCAAACTGAACTTAAATCAAGGTTTCTCAACACTTTCATGTCTCTGCAATTCTAGGAAGTCAAATCTAGCAACAAATCAGCAATTCTTTAAAAACCACAGGGATAGAATTTACATTAACACAGGGCATCTTAACACCGCTGTGAGATAAGTCCAGATTACTGGAGTCAGAGTTTTCCAACAAATACAGTTTCCTTTGGTTTTTTATTAAAGTCTTAATCCTGCTCTTGCACTCACTGCCCAGCTGAACGGGCAGAGACATTTCCTGAAGCAAAGACCATTCCCTGTTTGTGCAAGACTTTTCAACAAGCAGGTTCCCAAAAATTAGACAACAAATTATGGACAGGAGAGATGGGAGGTGGAGTGAGAGTTGGCCAGCTCACGAGCCATCAAGGGGGATGGATAACATCAAAAACAAACTCCACCTGGAAAGCTGCATGTAGGCAGCAGAGTAGAGCAAGTTTAATGTGTTCAGAGCCTGAGGCATTGTTTAGCAAGTGGGTGGATGCTTTTTGAGCCAACTTCATCTACCCAAATGGTGTCAGAGCCATTGTAAACTGCCTTGTTAAATTATGGTCACAAAGCAATCCAGAGCTGAGGAGGGCCAGCAACAAAAGGCTGCACAATACAAAACAGGCCTTGTTGTGCTACAGGAGGCAGGTAATGGCAACACCTGCTCCACAGGAACCCTTCATCACCCAGTGCAGGCAACACAACCAGCCTGAGCCCCCCAGGGCTCGGGAGGACAGTCTCTATCTGATCTGGGCTACCTCAGCCAGACTCCTCCATGTTTTCTTGTCACTAACAAGAGGAAAGAGTCTCTCTGCTGGGTGTCAAAATATCTGACTTGGACTTCTACATGCAGCTGTCAAACACAGCAGCCTCCCTCAGCCTCCTCTGTCTTGACTCCTCTCTTTTTTCTCATACGTATCCCCTAAAGGCAGGGGAAGTCTGTAAATAAATACAGTACCTAGCCCCACACTGCTTGTACTGATAGGCTAGCTTTCAGATTCAGCCACAGTAAAGCAACATTTAGACCGTGCTCATTTATTCCACTGCACCAGATGAGTCAGATGCAACACAGCTGAGACCACACCAGCCACCACTGGCCCCACAAACCACTTCACTGGTCTCGAAGAGAGATGAAAACCCCAGATCCCTGCCTGACAAGTGTCCTGCCTGCAGCCCTGGGGGTGTCTGCAGGCAGAGAGCAGTGCCCAGCTCCAGCCCACACAGACCTCATGGGCACTGGACACATCCACACAGACAGAGGACAAAGCAGCTCCAGGAAGATGAGCTTTCTCCTCATCAATTTTTAGGAGCAAACCACTGCCCAACATAACAGGCATGTTTTCCACTGTTCACCAGAGTACGAAACTTGACAAGAGAGGACTAAAAGGAAACCAGGGATTCGAGCCACCTCCTGACCAGTTTTCCATAATGGGAATGCCAGACATGGGTTGGCAGCTGGTGTGTGGCAAGAGAGAGCCGCTCCTTAGGGCTTCCCTGAGGACACAGCTCCCTCACCTTCACAGCCATGGGGTTTCCCACTGTAGGTGCCCGACATTTTGCAACACCTTCCTGCACCTCAGTCCCACATCTGTCACAAGCCACAGCCAAGTTCTGCACTTCGTATGGATTTCTAAATATCGTACCTACAGCGTCCTGCTGTTGGCAGGGTAATTTCCAGTTCTGCCCTTTCCAGTGCATGTTGTAACATTAAACTTTATTTTACTTGGCAGCCAGAGCTCACTTTTTAAACAGCTGTGAGCAAAAGACCCCTCAACTGATGCAAACAAACATGGTTTTATTTTTAATTTGTAAATTAAAACAAACAACTTGTGTTCCAGTCAGTGCAGTCCACATCTATGGATCCATAAAACCCCACACAGAGCAAAGGAGACCTTCTGGCCTCTCCAGTGCTCTGAGAAGTGCCTGGTTTTACCCTTAATGCTGCACACAGAAAACTTCTCAGGCATCTCTGAGTCCTTTTTGCATTATCCCCTGAAATCTGAGGCCTTCTGTGCAGACTACAGTTTCCACTGAAATAAATGTCTAACTGAGCAGGAGATAGGAATTAAACCTACAGCATAAGTTTAGCCTACAGAGAACTAAAACTATGGTGTAGCTCTGACTAGATTTTGTCCATGGTCTTATTCCTCATGGTGAGGGCAGGCTTGTAAAGACCACATTTGGGAACTAACTCCCAGCAGCAGCAATCTGCTGTTTCCCCAGGAACAGCAGGCCTGAATGCCCAGTAAATTTTTATGCTCATTGCTGATGGCAGTAGTTTGATTCCTGACAAACTTAAACCACTGAAGCCTAGCACTAAAATGCAAGTTGGTCATACCTCACCCAGCCTGACTCCCTGGAAACACAGGAGTGACAGAGAGACTGAGGCAATGTCTGCAGGCCTGGCATCACCGTGCTGCCACTCCACACACAGCTCCAGGAGCAGGAGCAGCAGATGGAGAAGGATTGTTCAAATGGCAGAGCTGGTCCTTCCTTCGGAGACATACGGCTCTAGCAACGGAGGAAAACAACCAGTGAGGAGGTTTGAGGAGAGCAGTTCTGGAACACATGTGAGAAACAAATGCAAGGCTGAGCAGGGGCTCTGGAGCTTTTGTTGTTCCTGGCATGGCACTATGTTGGATACACACGGTCTTTTTCAAGTAGGACCAAGTTTAAATGAAACACCTGATGAGTGAATATTTCAAACTACATCCTCAAGATAGAGGAGACTGCCAAAAGCCTGGGTCCTGCAGTCTCTGGCATGGCACAGGTCTCTGCCACGAAGTAAAACCCAGAAGGTGAAGATGCACCGAGCATGCACAAAGCTTCCAACCTAGATGTGCCCACACATGCTGCTGTACTACAGAGAGATGCCAAGAGCAGAGCTTTTTGAGTTAGAAAGGCACACAGGCAGGCAATGAAAGAACTTCAGATTTGTGCTAAGTTCCCTTAGCATATAAACTATATCTACTATAAATATACACATGATTTATTTATATGTAGTAAAGGCACAAGGGCTGAGGAGCACTCGGCTCAGTTTGAGTTTATGTCCCTCCCACAAGCTTTCTGCAAAGGTTTAGGAAACCTTCTGCTCCTGTCTCCCTCTGGGTTTGGTTGTCACATTTGTAAAATAAAAAAAGTCAATCCTTCACCTGTTTCTGGTTCAGATCCACTTGCATCAGCATTGGTATTGATGGAACAATTCAGATCACTAATTTCTCTGTGAGCTAAATGTTGGTACTAGTGCCACTGGAGCATGGTGAGGGGCTGCCATTCTGCTACTGCTCCTTGAGATTGGTTTGGGTTACTGTAATTGGGGGAAAGAAGAGGAAAACCATACTGCAAATTCACCAGCTCAGGATATCACAGTATTTTGAAGCTGATCAGTGCCACTGGGTGGGTCTAACAGCTTCACTGTAGAGTTTGGAGATATGAGGCCAGAGTTTTCATTAGTCCCTCCTGTGGATGCTGTAACTCAGAAGATTGTTTCCAGTACCTCTGCCCACCAGCTTTTCCCAATTCAGCCTGTTGCTTGTGGGAGATTTGTGCAAGAAGCCAATCTGCTATTCTAATGCAACTCAAAGCCAACTCCTTCAGCGGACAAAATACAGTCAGAGCAAATTTCATATCTGCTTTCCCAAGGTCCCTTCTCTCAAACAAATAAACAAAAAAAAAAGTTTATTTTTATAGAACTTGGCTTAAAAAGCCAGACTTGGAAATGTACTGAGTGGAGCAATTCTCCAGCACCACCCAAAACTAGCCAGCAAAGGAAAGCTCGCCAAGGCTGTTAATTTGACGGCTGGGGGGAAACGAAACCTATTGCTGCCATCTGCACAAAGGAAACAGAGGCAAAGCAAACCCCCGCTGTGTGAGCAGAAAGAAGGTTCAGCACAGCAGAGACAACACAAACCATATGAGACACTTGTTAAACCCCCTCTCTGCTTCTTTTTCCACCTCTAAACGTTGCAGGACAATGATCAATCTATTTAATAGAAGCTTCAGACAAGACCCCCAGAACCATCAGTGGTGCAGGTCTGTTTTCCTACAGATTCTGGCACACTGAGACCCTGCTCCCTGGTAAATCTTTTAGACAACATGAATAGTTTGCATACTCTGAGCCCCACAGATGGTTTGGATCTAAAGGACCTTGTGCAGACTGCAGTGGTCACGAAACTCATCCTCACAGCGACAATTTGGGATGCGCCACATTTTTACTGTTGCTTGTACTGCTCAGTTTGTGAAGCAGAATAAATAAGTGAGCTTTTAAAAAATAAAGGCAGTTTGAAAAGAGCTTCATCTGCTGTGACGTTTTGGTTCAGCTCATTTCATCCCAAAGCAAAGCATGACTCTAGAATGGGCTATTTCCCAGGTGAAGAAAACTGCTCCCTCAGTAATCCTGCTCTGGTGGGGGTTAATCTGCAATCACCTCTGTCTGTGGCCCAGGCCCCTACGGCTGCACCAACATCTTGGGCTGGAAAGCTGGCAGGAATACCTTGGTAGTGCACCAGGAGGCTCTGGGAATTTCATTACATTTTCCACTCACCCAGCGTGTCTCCGGAAGGCCATCTACGGAAGAGAACAGAACCAGCATGTTACCGCCCAACCCTCTGGAGTTTCTCCTTTCACACCCACTGCCAAAGCACAAACACCCTCACCCCAGGCCAGATTATGATCTTCTTTATATGGCAAAACCCAGAATCTACTAATATCAGCTACAGGCTCTTACTGCAACATCTACTGACCAGCAATCCCAAGGGGGACAAGTCCTCCCCTCCTGCCTCCAGCAGTGCTTAGCACTGATTCTCCACTGCTTCCAACTGTAGAAGAAAAAAAAACACATCCCAGCACTGTTCCTGGAGTAGAGGGACTGGAATCCCCCCTTCCAGGCCGGACAGTGGCTCTGGTACATGTTCAGGCTTGTTGCAGCCTGTCCCTCAAGTGACACTTGCAGTAGTGCCGTGGCACTCCAGCACTTTACACTTCAGCTTTGGACGAAGCTGCAATTTACAGTGCCGGCAGGGGCAAGGGGTGAAGAATTTATCAGCTCTGCAGCTCATTTTGGAGAGGGCACAAAATGCAGCTCAGCTGGATTCATTCATCTCCTCATTTGAGCAGATGTGAGGATATCCAGTGACCTTGTTGAAAACAGACTCACCTGGAGAGATTCAGAGATTTGTACTGAAACCAGTTCTTCCAGAGAAAAGTTTGCACTTGGTGATTGCAAAATTATCCTTGCAAGCAAAAAATCCTCCTGCAAATAACAGACCACCAGCAGGGTCTCACACACAGAGACATCTCTGTGCTCACACGATACACAGAATTTCCATAGGAGCCAGAAAGAGGAAAAAAAGGTGTAAGACCCAGAGCCCTGACTCCACGCCTGGTAAAGACCATTCCCTCCTTACAGGAAGACATATGTCACTTTTTCAGTATGTTCACAAGGCCTAGGGGACAATCAAGCAGACATCCTGCCCCAGGCATCAAAATGTCACTTGGCAAACTAATGAGGGGTGTAGAGTGTCCCCTCCAGATCTGTCCAGGAGAGACGAGAGATGTGGCACCCCCAAGGCTGCCGTGTGCAAGCAGCGTCAACGCTGTGCCCCAAGGTGACGGACAGCTGTGGTGTGAGCAAACCTCTCTCAGCAGGACTGTCTAACTCCAACTTAAAAATTGAGCTTCTGTTTCAAGTCAGATTTTCCCCTGATGTGCCTCATCCTGCCCAGAGACAAAAATAGAGGAAGTGAGAAAACAGACCTTTATTACCAACTGCAATCCCCACTGCCCAGCAACCAGCTCTACGCTCCCTGTCAGCCTTGCATAAAGAGAAAATAATAAAACCAACAGCCCGCACTACCCACAAAATAAAATATAGACAGCATGAGCCTTTATGCAGCTCAGTCACCACGTGTCTGCAAGCTGAGCAGAGGAGAGCTGCAATCCTTGTCCTAGACACTAACCTCTGCTCCAGCTCTGAACGTGCTTCAGGAGGTGACCACAAGCGTGTCATTAGGTAAACTGGGTCTCCTGTCTGTCCTGCTGGATAGGATGATCCCTTTCCAGGATTCCTCATTATTTACCTACACATAGTACACCATTTTAAATTTATTTTTTCCCTGCTGGAAAGGAAAACAAAAGCCAGTGGATTCAGTGGTGAGGATAATGCAATGGTTCCATCAGGGTTAGGCTGCCAGGCTGTGTGCAGTTGTGGTGGGGAACATGAGGAGGGCTGCAAGCTGCTCCTGGCATTGCCAACCATAATTATCCCAACCAGATCATGGTTACACCCTGTTCCCTGCAACACTTGGGACTTCCACACTGAAACACATCTCAGGCAGATACAGGGGCTGTTTTTATCGCTCCTAATGTCCGCAGTGAGGCTCCAGGGGTCCCAAGTCCCCACAGGATTGCTTATGCAAACATGGTATTTAACAAATTATTTGGATGAACCAAGGTAAATAGGCAATGGGGACACCGTGGAAAACAATGGAGCAGTTTTAGCTGAAGGAGCATGTTATGCCTTCACAATATTTTATGAGGAACACATTAGCCTTGAGGGAAAAGTATGAGGAGACAAATCTCAAGTCACTATAGAAAAGATACATCAACAGCTCCCCGGGCCACCAGACACCCACCTTCTCCCCATCCATGGACTTTAATGAGAAAGAGCAGAACGTCTTTAACTGTCTCCCATCCCTTCCCATCTCCCTTCCCTCCCTGCCCTGCAACAGCCTAGGGCAACACTGCAGTCTCCAGCACTGCAGTTCCCTGGAGGCAGCTGGGAAAGACTTGGACAAACAGAGCCGCACTGCTGGCTCTCAGAACACCCCTGGGGACAGAGCAGTACCTCCCTGCTGGGCACTTCACGTGACACTGGAGCCCCAGAGTCTGGGCTCCGGGGAGCATGTTCAACCTCTGGCATATAACCCTGCAACCCAATCTCCCCTGTTCCCATGTGGGCCACCCCCTCCCGCCCCCAAGGCTCCCTACCCTGGGCACCAGCTTAACCCACCTGCTCTGAGCGGTTAGCTGGCCAAGTGTGCTCCTCTAACACGGAATTTATCTGCAGTTTCTGGGATGCTGGCACAACCTGCCTGCCTAGGATAGGCAGAGTCAGTGGGATGAGAGCCCTCTGGAGCTGCTGCAATAACAGGCCACAGTCCAGTCAAGCATTAACCCCCAGGACCGCTCCCAAACCCGGCAGCAACAGTCCAGCCAGGAATTTGAAAGGCAGCGAGATGTTCCCACAAACAGGCCAGCCCTTTGGCAGATGGGGGCAGGAGGGCCAGGGCGGCACACAAACACAAGCTCTCATAAGGCCATAAAGAGCTTCTGTTTCCCGACATACTGCAACAGCGGGAAGGCGGAGGCAGGGAAAGCAGCAGTCCCGGGCCACGTGGCAGGTCAAACCACCGCCCAGTTTGTTGGCATCCTCCAAAGTTTAAATACGCTTTGAGCCAGCAGTGAATCATCCCTGGCAGGTAAGAATGATATTAATTTATGACATGCCAAGTGCATGCAGATCTTTTGGTGTCAGTCCAATGGTTTTAGCCTTATTAACACACAGCGACAGCTCAGGTTGCAGCTGTGCACATTAAACTCTGGCAAGTGGCATTTTGAACAATGACAAACTTCAGAACAATCACTCCACACATGGAGCCAGGCCAGGCAAAACTGAAGGGTGGCAGAATAAAGGTCAAGGGGGGAACCTGTTTGTCTGGGAGAGGAACAGGTGGCCCGCTTGGGTTGCTGCAGGGTCTTTAAACTGTCTGAAGGACACGGTCAGGGATCATTTTAACCCATTAAGCTGCTTAAGCCTTCCCTTACACCGGTTTGAACTTCAAGAAAGCATTAAATCTTCAAGAGCTTAGTAATACATCTTTAGGAAAGCTCTCCCCTGTGCTTATGCATCCAGAGTGCACATGCTGCACTGTGGACAGGCACATCCTTCCCATGACAGCAGGACCCCTCTGGCAGCTGAGCCAGATCCGAGCAGCTAAAACAAGGAAAGCTTTAAAATAAAGCCCTGAACCAGAGCAGAACGTAACACTGGGACACAGACAGCAAGGTGAACATGTCCCCATCACCACTGTGCCACTCAGCAGGCTCAAGGACACTGTCAGAGAGGAAAACATCTCACCAGTTTCTCCCTCACCAGCCTCGCACGGGACACGGAGCGAACTGTGACTGCCGAGACCTTGGGTTGTGCTCATGGAACTCAAACTACATCCAGCAAGGAGGGCTGTGACACACAGTGACTTCTGAGGATAGCTTCTTACCTTGACACCCAGGCAGAGCAAAGTCAGTCCAAACCATTCCTGCCAGCTGTGCTTGCACCAGAAAAGAGGATGATGGAGACATAAAAGACGTCTTCATGGCAGGAAATGTAAATATTCCAAGCCATGTTTCAAAGCTGTACTTCTCAATTTGAAAAACATTGAAATATATTTTTTTAAAGTGTCAAGAGCCAGATGCTTCAGAATAAAGCAGCAGAATAAGACCTGACATGTAACAATGTTTTCCAATGCAGTGCTTCCAAACCAGTTGTTTTCAGAATTTTTCATTTGCCCCTTCTCCACCCAATCTTATCCTTGCAAGGAGAATTTTTATTTTCCAACTAGGTACTTCCCAACAGAAAGAATTTTGAGCAATAAATCAGATCTTGTTAAATAAATACTAGGATTTAGCTACACATGAGATCTGATCCAAAACAGAACAGGGTGTAAATTTATAAAGAAGTAGTTCTCTCAGATTTAAATACCAGGTGTGTGGATATATTTATTCCCAAACGAAATTAAAGGAATTAAATTCTTTCGTAACAAGGCACTTTTATTCTGGAATAGGAGCATCCACATATGAAATTAATCAAGAATAGCTAAAGCCACAGTAAGGTCTCAGGCTACTGACTGTAAGTGAAAACAGTAAATTCATTCTGCCTCTTGCAGTTTCTTGCTACATAACACACCAGATCCCCCTGGATAAATGTTCCTGTAAGTAAAAGACCAGTCCCAGCATGTCTGCGAACACCTCATGATAATACTTCAATGAGATGGACTGGAATCAATATTTTTCATCTTGGCAGCTCGGGCCCAGTGAGCAGGAGCTGGGCAGGGCTGGCAGCCAGCGCGACACCGGCGCAGCGGGGAGGGCAGCTGGCACAGCACTGACCTGGAAAGACACTTCTAGCAGTAGGTATCAGTTCCTGCACCATCTGAGCCTCCTGGAGGGAGGTGGGAAAAAGGAGATAATTAAATAGAGGTTTTCAATTCAAACCTTCTCCCAAGTCTCTTTATGGGGATCAGACAGAAGTTTGGCTACAGTTTAGACCGAGCTACTGGAGAAATTTGAGCCTCCATGTTTCATAATGGAGGCTTAAGAGCCAGGATTAGATACTGCTAACTCTAAAAACCTAATACAAAGTACTGATTTAATATACATTAATTAATTCAAGTTTGATATCCCTCAGTTCATCTGCAGCCAGAACAGAACACGTATTTGTGAGCCAGATAATTGTGCAGAAATGTGATTAGGTGGTTTTGTCTGATGGAGCACAAACCTGTGTCACTGTGCAGGTAATAAACTACTTTAATACTGGTGATAACAGGACCACAGCAAGGGTCTGTTTTCCAACCAGAGAGTAGAACAAAATTTTCTGGTCAGGAGTGAGGACTGAGGGAGGAAACAAGGGCTGTTATTTACAACTATACAGGCAGAGAAACAGAAGAGGTATTACACTGCGAAGAGTAATGAGTGTGTCAGAAATATAAAATCAATCTTAATTCCACAACGATGTAAGACACAACTTAACTCCCTATCAGGCAGTTACTCCATTTTTATAGAAACAAAGATATAGAACAGTAAGGTGTGAATACAAAGAATAATTAATCTTGGTACTTTTAGACATGGGGTTCTCTGCTGCCTGGACAACCCACTGTTTTTCATCCTACTTTAAAAGGAGCACTTAGCTGGAATTCATATAGGAGGCCTTGCCAGCCCTATTCTAAGCCAGGCTTTCTGAAGAAAAGTTATAGCTGTTTTTCTTGGTAATTCTTCTCTTCATGTATCATCTACATTGATTCAGCTTTTTGCAAAATGAAATTGGAGTCAACAGAGACACGGCAAAAGCAAAGGAAGCCAAATTCAAGTCCATGCTCAGACTGCTTCGGAACTTCAGTGCCAGCAAAGCAATCACAGTTATCACAAACTGACCTACAATACTCAGCCTGATTCTTCTAATTGCTTTAACAATAAAAATCAATGGTTAGAACTCTGTAGTATAAAGGAAACACAGTAAGACTGAAATAATAGCTACAAGTGCAGAATTTTAGGAATTCAAAGCAGAAACAAAACCAGAACAGGGCATATTTGATACAATTAGTTAATATTCATCCCAGAAGAAACATTGGTTGTCTTCTTAAATTTATTTTTTTATGAGATCCAGGTAATGTCGTCAGCATCTTCAGACCATACCTGCATTTTATGATGAATTATGAGTTCTCTTTCTCATTCCTAAACAAAATGTTAGAGTTCCCAGTGGACCCTACCTGCACCAAAATGGGATTTAACAATGCATTTTCTTGCTTTCATAATAAAATAGCTTGGTTTGCTGCTATAATAGTGCACTTAGAGAACATTCATAGTGCTAATCAATAAACAAACAGAGTATTGCATTTTTCATCACAAGAAAGCCTCCTCTACAGATATTGAGAAAAAAAAAAATAACCCCCCTAATAGCTTTGTGAGGGTCACAGCGAATGACAGCAGAACACCGTGGGGTGTCCTGTGCCAGGGCCACGATTTGGATGATCCTGACGAGTCCCTCCCAGATCAGAATATTCTGTGAGTTCATGGCCAGTCCTCATCACGTGGCCATAGTCGTATTTAGCACCAGGACAGGGCTCCACGAGTGGCAGCTTTTTCTGGCAGAAAGAGCCAGTCAATATTTACATTCCTCATGAACATACAAAAGAGCATCAGGGCACTTGAGAAATTAGCCCTTGATTGCCACTTGGAAGGCATCATCAGAAAGTCAAATCACTTCAGCACCTCCAATAACAGAACTGCTTTCGTTCTTGAGATCTCTCACAGATGTGTCAAGGTCTTTGCCTGGGAGCAGGAGATGTCTGAAGGGCATAATGGGTGCTGAAAGAGCCTGACCTGAGGGGTTTATTATTTAAAATGTGAAAAGATAAAAAAAGCATATGGTCAGCTCTTGCTTGCTTTCTTGCTGAAGCAGCAGACAGAAATCTGATAGTCCTGAGCCAGCTACAGGGAATACTGGTAGGATTCTTCAGTGCAGGACAAAGAGGGTTCTACTGTAATATTAAATGATTGCTGAAGTTGGGGGACACAGATGCAGCGGGTTCAACTCGGCTCTCAAGTTCCCAAAATGTCACCACATAGAACAGCCCTAAATCTTGGCTTAGAAGTCACAAAACATCCAGTGCCTTTCCAAGTGAGATCTCAGCTCCTCTCATTTCCTGCGTACAATAGCATTATTCAGCCACTGAAGTTTCCACTTAGCCTGCATTTATGCCAAGTACTTTTAATTGCAAAGGAAAAGGATGTTAAGCTCTCCCATTTTTTTCTTTCTAATTCATAAGGGACACATCAGTGGTTGGTAAAAGTTACAGGTTATGGGTTGTTCTCCCATTTATTAAGGGATTCACATGCTCCTCCTGCTGCCAGGCAAGCAGAGGTTACCTCTGTTGCAAAGGTAGGAAAAGTCACTTGTAAAATACAAAAAAGGCAAATCATTGTAAACTAACTACCAAATACACTTCAGGCAAGTCCGGACAGCACCTAAACATGCAAGGTTTACAACTGATCTGAGCCACCTTGACCACTACAGGTCTCACTGCAGAATGGTTACTGAGTATTCACTCAATACACTCACAGAAATCCAGACAGAATCCAGCTCAAAGAACTCATCACAACACGTAGAGCAGCAGCTTTGACTGAAGCAAAATGCTGCATAGCAAGGAGTGGAACAACTGGAAAAACAGATGCTTAATTTCTACTTATTTTTGGCAGCCTTGTTCCTATGATATCTGATTATGTTAGATATGGAAAAAAAGCTGCTGAATGGTGCTTAGTAAGGAATCTATGAACCACAGCCTCATCTATGGACTATCAGGGTGGCAATACAACCCTACTGAAACTTATTTTCCTTTTGATCAATCTGTAGAAGAGTCTGAAGTAACGTTCCCATATGGGTTTTGTTCGTATTTTGCAATATCTGATGAACTACATTGTCTGAGACAAAGGGATTAAGTGAATTGAAGTGGTGTTTTGGGCTTGGGTGTGTTGTAAGTGTCTTCACCCCACCTCTTCAGCCTTGGGACAAGAGACTTATTAGCTAATTACCATGCAAATGAACTGAAATGTAAATTAAGTGCTACATTCTAACATAGCTTAATACTCCCAGGAGCAAGAATTTAGTTAATTTTAATGAACAGTAATTCTATACAAAAATATAGTTTATTAACAAGCACATAAAATAAATCGCACCACTAACTTTAAATAAGCCATCTAGCAAGCTCACCTTCACACTAAGTGACATTTGGTTAATACAGAGCAAGAAAGCAATGCACATATGCTTTCCACAGACACAGAATGGACTCAGTTGCAAACCAAATTCAAGTTCTAATCCAAAAAAGGGCACATAAAAGCAAAAGCAATGAAGACTTCACATGAACATTGCTATTTCTTTCCACCAGACCTTCAGTCTCTTACAAAATAGGTCTGTAATACAAAAAAGTAATAAAAACTCTGGATTCAATTTATTCAGCCTCTTCCATCAGCAGTTAACTGTAACATTTTGCAACAACATGAGCAGTATTAAGAGGGAGGTAAGAGGCAAAGACAGTTACATCTTGGAATTATGGAAGTGCAGCTGCAGACAGAGCAACAGCCGTGGATTCCGGTGTCATCTCAGTTTTTGCAAGAAATACAAAGATGGTAACACACATTCTTCCCTCTCATCAATTAAAACTTGACCCATCACCCACTAATATCAGAGTGAATCAGTTGTACTCTGGTGGGGCCAGAGGAGCCTTCGAAAATCAGTTGTCCTCTCTAGTGACAGGTTTGTCACTCTCCAGTCTTCAGCTGGGCTGTGATGTCAGTACAACCTGACACACTGCTCCCACACGGATGTTAGAACAGTCCTGTGCTCCCTTCATGCCAGAAAAAGGGATTCAGCAGAATTCAATCTGCAGGGATTGAAGCCAACTTGGCAATAAACAGCACCGCTCTGCTCAGAGCAACATCTCAACCTCACATCACAACCAAGTAAATAGAAGGTTTGTAATGAACCTTGGTAAGAGCCCAGGAGAAGCATCAAAACAGAAAAATACACATTTCTTTATATTAGACGTTGCTCTTTGCACAGAAAAGGGCATTTCTGATCCTCTGAGGGATGAGCAGGAAGGTTCCCAAGAACAGTGCTCCAAGTGTAACAGTGTCCATGGCAAAACCACTCTAACAGGATTTTTAAACAAAGCCAGAGACTCCTCCATTTCCTTCATGGCAGAACAAAAAGCTACTTCTATAAAGGGTTCGAATTTTATTAGCATGGTGCCTGTTATCACAACTTAAACAAAAATTATGCCTGTGATCCCTAATTATTACAGGAGTTAATCTTGGGAAAATTTTATAGCAGCATCAATGGGCTAAAGATGTACTTTATCTCATTCCTCTCCTGCACCTTTCCCTTTTTAATGCCTAGAAGAAAAACCCCAAAGCTTTTCCTGCTCCCACTGTTAAGATCTACTGTTACGACAAAAAAACTTTTTAAATGGCCATTTTTTTCAACTGCTGGAACCTGATTTTTTGTAGTACACAGAAAAAATTACCTCAGTGGGAACTAACCTGACAAACCAGAGCAAGCAATTAAAAATTACCCAGAAATAAACCCACTAAAGAGAAGTCCAAGCATTGTGGCACCTTGATAAACCAGTGATGCACAGTTCAATCAGCAACAAGCTCCCTCTCCCCTCTGCAATTTGCATAGCTGGCTCTCATCCTTGCTCGTTATGAAATACTCTTACAGTAGAACAACTTTAGAAAAATTTGGGCAAGTGAGAATGGAGTTATTTTAATCCAGAAGAGTATCACCCCGAGATACAGATGAATACAAAGACTGTTCATATAAAAAATCCCAAAACATCAAACATGAGCTTAAGCTGCATTCTCAGTCTATATATTGGCTTTCCCCTTCTTTGTTTTATAAAAATAGGGTATGACATTTCAGCTTCAATTGAATGTTTGTCATTTATTTATTGAACACTCCATTCTTGAAATATCATCTATTAAAGTGTTAGATAAGATTCATCCTGCTTATAGAACAGGCTAAATTTCTTCTGAACTGCATTTGGAGACAATAATGAAGAGACTGATACAGACTCAATAAGAAATAATTAGATTACGGGAAGAAGAAAGAAAATAATAAATAAATAACTATAATAATAACATCAAGTTTCACTCTTCCTATCTGACTGTTAATAACACAAATTCTAAGGTATTCTAGGTGATCACAACAAGGTTTAACTCCAAAATAGTCTTTACAGCCTGAATTCAGATATAAGCTGTGATTTCAAGTCTTGCTATAAAAAGAGGACAAAAACTTCCAAGAAAACATCTCCTTCAAAAACAGAGGAAGCCACAGTAAAAATAATACTGAAAATTCCTGATCAGAGTATTGTATAAAAATTAATATTTGTAACACTACCATAGCTTTTATCATCCGTTTTTAAAAAAAAGTGGATTCTGTCCTACACTTGCACATTTCTGATACAGATATAATTGTACATGGGCAATTTACATCTCAGTTTTGAAGTACAGAAGGAGAAAGCTGAAGGTGGATTTTGCTGCCTCAGCAGTGAACCCTGTGGGGTTGCTGGGCCTGCTGGGATTCCAACATGGAAACAAACCTGGGAAATGACACATACAGAAATCCAACAGCACCAAGGCTGCTTGGACATGGCTCTTTCCCTTACTGCAAAGCAGATTTAATAAATGGGATTTATTTTAGAAAGTTTCACAATTCTCAAGCAGTAGATGATACTCACATTCCTGAAGGATTAAGTTCTACATTTCTTAATGCTAATTCAACTCTCTAAAACCAACCCAATAAAACCAGGAAAGATTTTTACAAGTAACATGCACAACCTAAAAATTCCACCCTCAAAACTGCCTTTTTGGTACTCTTTTAAGCTCATAAGATACTCTATTTATTGAAGAGATGCCAGGAAGCCTACAGAGGTAACAAATGCTTCTTTGGCAACAGGAAAACATTTTAATGCCTCCTGCCTTCAAAGTACGCACACCTCACCACAACATATGCTAATATACTACCAAATAAGTCTCTTTATCTTGCCATTTTTATAACAAACTGTTTCATTCATATCTATTTCAGCTTGTAACTACCTACTGCACAGAGCAGCACACTGTGCTAAATCAACAAGTGGTTTACACCTAAGAAATAGAAAATAAAAAAACAAAAAACCATTGTATTTAAAAAAATATTATATATTCAAAAACAAGTCAAGAGGGGCTAATCACCTATAAACTGCTTCAGTATAAAATCAAAATGTTAAGTCATGTAGGCATTTTGGGCTTTTTTTCCATCCTTTTTATTTTATTTAAAATGAGCAAGATGTAACAAAAAAAAGATTCCCATGAATATGATAGTGAGTGGAAATTTGCACCAAACCTGCCATTAATACAGGAAAAAAAAAAGTCCCAGCCCTTCTGTGCAGATATCCATGTGTGCAAATGTACCTGTGCATGGAGATAACACACCTGCTCCTGGACTTCCAGCCTTCTCCAAGGGACACAATCCACTGACACACTTGGACAAATCAGCCAAATGCTGTATCTAGAAAAAGATCAAGACCAGCTCTTTGCAGATCTATAGTCTGCAACCATAAAAATATAACAACTATAAAGATTTTCTATCATATTACTAGTTGGGTTTTTTCCAAGGGAAGTTGATAGTTAAAGTTGTCTTCTTCCTGAAGAACTAAAAGGAACAAAAGGAGACCTATTTCTAAAAATAAAAATCTCAAGCAATGAAAATAAAGAAAACACACCCTCAAACATGCTGGAGCAAGACCCCTTAGTGTAGGCATCACCAGCAGCCTTCACTGAAACAGGATCTTCAATCTCCAGACATATCCTAGTTACTCCTATTAAAGCACTGTGGTATTTAATGATACTAGAAAGAAAGACCTGCTTTTAGTATGTGGATTTAAATACCACAGAGAACTATCAAAGACTTGGTATACAACTAGGATAATTGCTGGGGTAAACATTGAGATGAGAGGGAGAAAATAAGGCTGAATTCTATGGAAAAGTCACTGGGATCCATCAAAGTTTTCTGCAGGCTCACAGCAATATGCTGGGTTCCAGCTGTAGAGGGGAAGAGGATGAATAAATGAAAACTTGCTTGTCATAACTGAACTTTTTTTTTCCTGTTAGAGGAATGCAACTGCCTCAAATGATGCAACGGGTCAACCTGAAATCAGGCACATTTGAAATATACTGGAAATCCTGAAGTCAGAGCTCGTGAATGTGTTTGGTTTGTGTGCTACCTCGGAGGAGAGAGAAGTTAATACTTTTAAAAGCTTGGTATTCACACTTCCAAAAAGTTCCTGCAGTTCATCCAGATTTGATAGGGCAGGGTGTAAGTGCCTTAGAGTGTTCCTTACTGGGCACTTCTGCTGCTTTGGCACACGCACACACAGTATTCCAGTACCAATGGGACACAGCATCAAATGCAGCTTTACACTGGCAGCACTCCTGAGGAGGTTGAAATGTTTATCAACTCAGTAGGTCAAAAGTCTGCAGACACTGGGTGGAGCAGCAGTATGCCACAAAACTAACAGTTGTCCTCCTAGGAGAAAAAAAAAAAAAGGAGGGGGGGGGAAACAGTTGTCAGTAAAGATTAAAGCTCTTGGCTCCATCCCACACAGACAATGTGCTGGTCTGTAAAATACAGGATTAGCCCATCTCCACAATCCAGAAAAAGCACAGGTTCATTTGCTCTCTATGAGGGCCTGACACCAAGGCAGGGAAACACTGCAGGTGCTCTCTTAAAACCTTCCTGGTTTCTATGCTCTGGGTTTAGAGCAGCAACGTGTGGTTTTTTCTCTCTGAGCAGGGTGTGGCTGGGTGTCACAGCCAGCAGGTTTAGCAGCTGACAGGAAAAGAGCTGGGCAGCCTCATCCCTGCTTATGTGCTTCTTAAATTACTACTTGTAGGCATGAAATGACTGAAGGCCAGTGTCCTCTCTGGTCAGCAGAGTGAACAAGCAGATCTTGAGAAAGGATGAGTGACAGGCAGTGATGTCACACCATGCCACGCAGTACAGCAGGGATGGCACTGTGCAAGTGTGACCCGAGCCTCACAGTGACCCTGCTCCCACCCCAGCCTGGCAAGGACCGACATATCTGCCTTAAAAATGTTCAGATCTATTCTTCACTAACCCAGAAATCACACTTTACCCAGTGCTCATGGCATCTGTGCTTTTTCAGATACAGAAATCCAGTCCAACGCTTAACTCCCCTTTCCTCTAAGAGGATACAGAATGTGATACAGAAATCCAGGCAGGAGTTACTGGCATGGATGTGGCATGTGCTGATCAGTGCTGCTCAAACGCCCAGGACCCCTACCCTGTGTGCTTTCATGGTCACTTTAAGCTCTTTAGAACACAAACCCCGTCCGTCACATATTTCTAAAGCAGCTATCACACCTCCACAATTCCACATAATCTTACCATGTCAAGTGCACGAGCTACAGAGATAAGGATGACAGGCTGCCCTGTTTAGATCTCATTTACTGTGGATTTGCATCAAATGTCAGCTACTTAAGACTGCATTCATTAAAGGCATTTTGCACAACACAGTACATTCTTGCCTAAAGGAAGAAATGATAACTATTTTTGAAACAAGTGAAAACCATGCAGAAATATGTATTTTCAATTATTATATTTTAGAATGTTAATATAGTGTTCTTCCAAAACAGCTCTAAAGTATGTTTTTGTGGAGTCTTAACTTTAATAATTCCTAAAGGGGTCTACTGATAATGTCTATCATCCTGTAACTGTAACTTCTACAACAAGCAGTGCTTAGCAATTAATTGCAAAGTAATCCAAACTCTCACACTGTTGAATTATTTTGGGTAATATATGGATTTAGTGATCAGCAAGTAGTTTTCCATCATTTTTTTAGAAAATGTTACTGTTGAATGTTTGAAAGAAATTCTTTATAGCATGATTATAATATTTTATGCCACTAAGAATATTATGACTGTAATATGGAAGCAAATTATTTCACTCAACATGAAATCCACTGAATTTCGACACATGACTGAAGTGTTAACAGAGTGGCAAATTGAAGTGTGCAATCTCTGCAATCAGATCTTTCTAAGAAAGATGGCTTTTCCAAAATAGCATTATGCAGCCCTCTGGCTGCTGCCCAGATTTGACATACCTAAGCTTTTAATTTCATAAAGCTGAATTGCTTACAAATCAGATGCTTCTTATGTCACAAACTCACAGCAAAACACGCTGTGATACAGCTGTGTAAAACAGGTACCATCAACCTGAATCATCCATTAGTCTCTCTCCTTTCATTAAAGATCTTCCTATTGAAAAGTAGTTTGTTGTTTTTATGGAAGATAGCTATCAAATCAATGGATTTCAGCAGGACAGGAACCAAGTGGTGTTCCAGCATTATACAGACACCAATAAGTAATCTCAAAAACATAACTTTTTAGAGCACCTGTTTTTTCTGCTCCCCACCTTTAGGTATATGCTATGTAATTAATAGCTTGACTTTAATTCTCTAAAAAGAACCTAACATCACCTTTGCTTGTTTAACTCCAAGTGACTTAGCTTTAAACCTCCTTTATTACTTTTCAAACAGTATAAACTGCAATTTCTCAGATGATGCTTTTCCATTGCAGAAAGTGGATTTGTTGATATTATGGCTCATGGAAGGCTACTCAGACTAGTAGGTATTAGGGAAAGAATCATTGCACAGCAATCAGGGCTCACATTCATGGTATTTTATATCTTTATCTACATGAGAGCAACATTCCCTAAACCATATCCCCGTTCTGAGTCCCTTCTATGACTGTACTGTCCAGCAGGTCAGGAAGTCTCTGTGAGCTTGTTTGCTTGACTTGTGAATCCTGCAGACACTTTGACAACTGCTACAATCATAAAACTGAAGTATCATTAAAAACATGTATTGCTACAAAATATATGGTCCTATGCAGAATGCTTCTACAGCATATCTCAAGTTAATTAGTGTGGAAATTAAAACAAGAGTAGTTTACTGCAGAACATTTTAATCAAACTCCAGCTTTACAGCTTTTCTCCATCTTTGATCTTGAAGCACTTTTTGTTTGGTGGTGGCAATCTGAAGTCAGGGTTGAGACCATCAGGGCAATTACTGGTGTTAGGTACCACTTCCTTTCCAAGGCACAGAAGTGCTGCACTACCACAAACAGGTCAATCCCATCCTAACCCAACCCTTTCCTGTCTTACACCAGGCTGAAACAAGCACATCTGAAGACCCTTTTAACCCTCTAACAGCAGTATTTTGGCTGACTCGTGAATAAAATATTTGTCAACTTATACATGCAATCACAGGCCAGGAATTTTGGATATGAAATGCTAAGTTTAAAAAAAACCCTAAGAATATGCTTTGTTCCATAAGGTGTTTTTCTTCCTAAATGAAACCCCAGTGCAATTTCCTGTATAATTACCCTTGATGCAATCCTGCCATTGGAGTTTCCCTCAAGGGAAAGAGCTTTGGGTAGACAATGGTAAACATAGGCTGGCTGCAGCGGTGGCAATGTCCCAAGGGACAGTGCAGCAATTCCAAGAGGCTTTTGGGTAGTGAGATTGGAGTCAGAAAGTTTAAATCTAGAGAAGAAAAGAAACAAAAAAATATTTATAATAAAATGATTGCGTGATAAAGTCAAACACAACAAGCACGATCCATGAACAATTCAGAAAACAGCTGCCTCACATTCTTAAGGCTTTGTCAAAACAACAATGAGGTAATACAAATTACCACAATTAGAGTGAGGCACATGGTGCTTTCCATTTCTAAGTTCAAAAAGTTGAAGTTAAACATACAAGTTTAGCATCCGTGGGCATAAATTTAATGGGGCTAAAATACCCAGGTGAAAATATTATAGCTTGAGCAAATATTAAAAAGGATTAAAAGATCATGAAGGATTTTCAGACACAGATCATCTAAACAGATGTGTAGTAAATAATAACAATACAACATTTTGAAAAGGACATCAGTAATACTTTACTAAAATATTTCAGCAACCAATCCAACAGGATAGCTAACCTCACTACAAAGCCCAAACTCCACCATCAGCAAAATGGGATCTGCGATACTTGGAATTACTTGAAATTCAATCCAGCCCAGCATAATTCTCACAGGTCCAACCAAAGAGACCACTCTAAAAAGATCAATATATTCCTCTCTGTTAAGTGTTCCCCCACAGCTTACAAGATGCCATCATTTTCACCAAAAAGAGACTCTAGGGTCATTTCCTGGGAAAGAGCCATCATTTTCCCAGGCCTGGCCCAAGCCACACAGTGTTTTATAAATTAAACCCCCACATGCTAATCTCCATCTAGAAACTGAGAGACAGCCAAGACAGGTGAGTGAGTTTAGGTGCTGAGTAATCAAGACAAGATGCAGTACCTGATAAATGAGTTTTACGGTATCACACTGGTTTCAGCTTTCAAACACTGCAAGGTTGAACCCCAGACACAATGTACCACAACAGGCCCAAGGAGGGGACAAGCAGGACATTTGCGTCAGAAAGAAAAGGTCACACTCTGCAGCCAAGCAAGGATTGAGAAAAAGTAGTCCAGTCACTTCTGTCACTTCCCCAGCAGCCGCCAAGTATTTAACAGCACTCTTGAAACTGCAAATTTAGGCAGTGACAGATGAAATCTGCTACTTTAATCATATGTGCCACCTGCTTCCCCACACAGCATTATCGTACACCTGCCTGACACAGGCACTGCTCCTGCCTCACTGAAACGGGGGTGCTGCTGGTGGTAATGACCACCGTCTTTAATAAGGTCACTCAGAATAGGACACATCTATATGTGTGTATATGGATATATAAATCCATCCTTTTCAGGTTCTGCATCTTGGCTAAAAATAATCCTCATAGCCTTGTATAAAACCATTTACAAACCAGTCCTGAAACTGATTTTGCAATACCACCTTCCCATTCCCAACCAAACTTCACTGGCATCTTCAGGAACCACATTCACACAGTTGGATTCCAGAAATTATTGTGCAAGTCACAACTGGGTGAGAAAAGACAGACCTTGTACACCCTTCCTGGCAAAGCAGTGAGGATTTACTCTAGTGGCCAAGGTACAAGAGACCCTTTCCATAACCTCTTCTAATCTTCCCATGGGAGCTCTCTACTCTTCCACTTCCTCCTTTGACCTTTAAAGCTGAGAACTCCCAAGACGGCATCAACAGTGGGGAGTCACAACACATCCAGATCTCAGAGGATCTGCAGGTTATCATCAGATATTGCTAACTCATGTGATTGCACGATGCAGAACCATATAAGCCAAGGGCCACTTCAGAGCAGAGAGCCCGAATTGGGGCAGAACTAAAGCAGCTCAGCTGTCATACTGTGCTGAAATGGCCGAGGGCTGCTCGCATTTCTTTTGCCTTATGTATAACAAGTCTGCGAGTTTAGGAGTGTGCTGCCTGGCAAGGAGTTGCGTTGTTGGCTGATGCATCTGATCTTGCCTCAGGAACTGTATTTCTCATCTCCTATTTCCATTAAAGAGTTTCTCCTGTAAAAACAAAAAAGGGTCCCTCTTCATACAGGCTTCAAGTAAGAAACCATTTATCAGCACTACTTGACCTCAGAAATAGTCTTCGGAACTCTCATTTTTGATATTGGACATTTTTGTTCTAATGCAGCTTTTCAAGCATAATTTCATTAAATAAATCTTTTAAAATAGAATCCTTGTCCAAGCCTTTGAAGAACTGTTAGAAATGTTCCTATCACTGCCAGAAAACCCTTTCACTCTTTCTGTAAAATGAAGAATGTAGAAATTTCATACCTTTCAAAAACCTGTAGTAGGTGTTATAGAGGGTCCTCATGGCCAGTTCTTGCAAAGGCAGCACATGATCTGATTCTGTCCCTATAGATTTCACCTCTGCTGGCAGGAACACAGTTAACTGGCCTGATGAAAAAGAGAGCAGTTTCACCTCTGAAACTTGAATTGGAGAACCACAACTAGAAGGACACAAGACATTTGGAAAGTGGTTAGAAAAAAAAATAATGAAAGTAACTTTATGGGGAAACCCAGATGACCAACCCAAAGTAAGCCTGATACTGTTCTGCAGTGCAGCACCCCTCAGGGATTCCTTGCAGAGAACAGTGCATGGTGGGGTTGACCTTTAAAGGTCCCTTCCCAAACTATTCTATGATTCTGTTTCTACAGATTCCCACCTTCTGTGATGTGCTAGACATGGGACATTTGGAGGAATTACTCATCAAATAACATAAAGAAATGAGAACACAATCCCAAGGGGGTGAACCAAGTATGCTATGTGCCCATTACTTTGCCCACATGACAATCTCCTTTAGCCTCTGAATGCCTTGTTAGTAAATACTTTACTGATGGGAGCAGTTTCATTCCCAACAGTTTGCTTCTTGTGTCTTGGATCAACCAGCCAAAAACAATCATGGATTACTCAACTATAACACGAGGCAAATTCCAGCCACAAAAAAATGTATTTTAAGTGACACTAAGTGATTCTGTACTACACCTTTCCCCATCCACAGAGCTCCCTAGGAGGGTATGGGGCAGGGGGATAAGTGAAGGAAAAATAAAAACAACAGTCATGCTGTAGTGGGAAGATATCCTAATAAGTCTACTAGCCTTGCCCTTCCCAAATCTTATATGGAAAGAGAAGGTTATTTGGATCCAAGGAGAGAAACTTAGCTTGTAGTAAAAATAATAACTCTTTACGTGATCCCTGTTGCAAGCGATCATACCAGAGAGACACGCATAGGAAAATTCTACTAAGAGGTTGGGGAAGTCAACAAGGGAATTGGAATTGTTTATGACAACTGAAATTTGAAGCCAAGAGCAACTTGTTAGGGCCAGTCCTAACAAATGGAACAGAAACACAAATTTGTCAGCCTTCCAGATATTAGACCTAAAACAGAGGTAACCACTCTCAACCTTATCAGATGTGAAAGAAATCTCATAGTACTCCTCTGACAACAGAGAATCTCATCTCTTCTGATTAAAGGAGAAACAGCCCAGAGAAACGACCAAAAAAGAGCAGCATTAAACAGCAAGTCAATAAGCCTCTTGCTACATATTTAATACTTTCCCACAACCCATTAGTGAGGGTAAAATATAATTGGGAATACAAAGATCCAATATTCCAATTCCATATCCAATGAGTTAGTTATCACAACAAATAAACCCATAATGTTGTATTTTCAAGCTGAATAACCCCTTATCAACCTCACTAAGGGAAAAAACCCCATAGACTCTCAACAGTCTCTACAGTTCAGAGCTGGGACATTTGGTTCACTTTATGTAAAGGGTGAGGCTATTAATGCCACATACAAAATCCATGGAGGTTAAAATCTGGAATAGAGGATGGTCTAAACAGCTGGGGGAAAAAAATGAGATGCAGAAGAAGCCTGGTGAATAAATAAGTGAGGAAAAAAAAAAGTGGGATCACCTACTGGCTGCCTTCAACAAGACTGACAGATCCCTAACTGGGGACTATGAAATCCAATCTGCAAAAAATAAGATCAAAATTTATTTTGAGTGCTGAGATCATCACCTCTCATATAAAAGACTTTTTTCAGTCAGTCTGACTGCAGGATGCCCAGACAGAGATTCAATACTTACACAAGGCAATTTATATTCTATTTTCAGAAATCAAGCTTTATGTTAGTAACAGCAGCTTGTCAGATTTTATTCTCCAGTGGAGGACCAGACAGAGCACTAAAGCCTGATCTTCAACTCTTGCCTGACCCGTGAAAACCTTAGCCTGGTTACTAATGCTTTCTTGGAAAGAACACAGAAATTCTTCATATGACTATTATTACACAATTTTAAAGTCTCTCAGCACATTATCAAATAAAACCTTTGGTTTCTTAATAATATATATGTGCTCTTCCCACACTGAAATTTTTTCTTAAAAATAATCTGTGATGTTTCAAGATAGTTTCACAACAAAGACAAGGACCTCTTTGGTGCACAAATATTATTTTTCTTACTAAAAATTATCTTTTTTTACTTCTCATTATTAAGGAAGAGAATAACTTCTCATTCCACAGAAGCATTACACAAATCAATTTCATCACAACACTTGCAATTCCTTTAGTCTCTTCTACATTAGATTTTTAAGACCAGATTCTATAAAGCTGTACTAGATTTATAATATCAGAGATACTAGCAGGTGGTCTCACCAGCACTGTACATGTAAGAACAGCAAAAAGAACTGGTAGGATCTTCACAAAGGTCAGTGCAAAGACAAAATTATTTTAACTGAGTAAAAAATGAAAACTTTAAAAAAAAAAAGACATGGCTGTTGTATAAAACCACCTTAAACAGGCAGGAGAGTTGGACCTAACTTGATGGAGCATCTCCTGCATTATCATTAATGTTTTTGGTCACAATCAATACAATTCTGTTAAATTTAAGGTCAATTTAATGTCTGTCTAACAATTTACAATCAGTTCTGAAAGAAAAAACGGATAGAATTTATCTCTCCTGAAAAACAAAATTAGTAAAAGCTTGCGAGTCACACAGTTCAGCAGAACTGTAATCCAACTGCAAGTATTTAAATATCACCAACCAGCTGACATGGGAATATTAGAAAAACCTTAAAATGCCAAGACTCAGCATCTCCCATATTGCAGCAGAGTGCAGGCTGTAGAGAGGGAGTTTATATTTAATGCAAGATCTGCTGAGAGTGAGCATACCAAAAATTTATAATTAGATGGTAATGGGGACAATCCTCTTCTGATCAGTTTTACACCAGTAAGGCTCCATTCATCAGGGGTGCTGATCCTAATTTATGCCAGTGTCAGGGCAGAAAGAATTAAGCCAGTGTCCTACACAGACCACTTTTTTCTTGCATCCTAACCACAAACATGAGACAGCCGAGGATATTTTTAAAATCCACATGTAAAAATAAACCTGTCAATCCGTAACTCCTAAAAAAGTCACTTTAGTTAGTAGTTACCAAGACCTACAAGAAGCTGATACTGGGATGTAAAATGAGTGAAGGAGGTGCACATAACGACTCAAGATATGGCCATAAGTTACAGAAATGTGAGCACTTAGAAACAAAGAGATGCTTCAATATATATAATATTTTGTTCTTTAGTTCTGGAAACTCTGTGAAGCCTACACTTTTGGTCAGCTTTTAAATTCAGCTCTAGGTGTTACATTATTATCACAATAATAATGTTCACTTTTATGCCTTAATACTAAAATAGTCAAAAGTTAGCAATTAACACAGAAGATTTATTACAAAAATAAAACAGAACTGCGAGCTTCAGTAATCCCCTCCAAGTAATACCAGCTCTGAATCAATCACAGACACACAAAAAATAACCAGTTGTATCATACAGGAGAATTTTTACGAGGACAGATACACAAGACATCTCAATTAATTCATACCTACCCACTGCAACCAATGACTTTATTATATAGATAAGATGGGAGGCCTTTCAGGTGAATATTGTTATCCACATAAACATATTGGAGCTCTCGAGAACGACCTAAATCTGGGTTTAGAAAACAAGAAAAGTCAAGGAGAGAAGGGATGACAATTATAAACAAAGCAATTCTCTTTAATTATAAATAAGCTAATCAGACTCAATATAAGCAAACATAAATTAGTACTTCTCAGCTGTAAAATTTCAGCCAATGGTTTTCTTATGGATGAGCTGAAAAGCTGTTTAGAAGCAAGCATTTCAAATTACTAAAACAAAACAAAGCCCCCTTTCAGAAGCCCTGAAAATCCCATTATAAATAATTAAATTTTAACATTGACAAACTCTGAAGTCAGTTTGAAGAAGCAAAGGAACAATTGATTTCAAATCCTCAGTGCATACTTCAAGTTCATAAGGTCAAACCTGCTTTCATTAACTGGTCTCATGTCACTGAAATCACAGCTTCTCTAGCTTTGGTAAAGTGGGCAAGACAGACACAAGAATGTGCCCTGTCCCCCTCTTTCTCCTCTCCAAGGAGGGATCCTTGCTGGGATTCATTAGCCTTAACCAAATACAAGTGCAGCCATTCAGAAAGGAGTCGGTGTGATGCAGTGAATTACAGAGCCCAACAAAACAGAAAGCATTAAACTGCAGAATGTTAAACATCAAAAGTTGTGGCTGCAATAAATGATCAATACTTCTGGAGGTGTGCTGCTTGCATTATTGCTCTTAAAATATTCATGGCTGGTAATCAAAAGAAGCAAATACAGCATGATTAAGTAATGCCTTCGTGGACTAGAAATCTATTAAGATACCTCTAGACAGAAGCATATTGGCATGGAACTATTTTATTTTGCTTAGAAAATTAAAAGGGAAAATTTAGATTTCCTGGAAAAATTCTCAGAAATAAGAATTTTGCTTATTAACAAGATCTAGTCAGTGGTAAAACTGTCTGCTATTAAAAGAAGCGAAAAACATACTAACGAGAGACATTTAAAAGACACCAAACTGAACTAAATAGAATGGTCTGAAAGAATTCTGGACTAGCAAGAAATCTGATGTGTAGGATCAGCTGCAGCCCACCTCATCCATCACTCCCATGCCCTTCGAGCCACTGGGACAGGAAAAGATTTCTGTGCTCAGTGCAGAGCACAAACCAGGAGAAGAGAGTCTGAAAGCCTCTGCCTAGGAGGGGGGAGCTGCAACCCAGACAAACTGCATCATGAAGAACACAAATCATCTGTGTGCCCCTCACTTGTTAAACTTTCATGAGTACTTCAGAGAGACCAAGATAAACAAGCATTTGGCTGCATCAGCCACAGCAAGACCATACTAATATTGACTAATTCTGACTTGCCATCTTTATCAGTTACCTTGGCTGGCAGAGAGATAAGGGTAACTGGAGAAATAGGCACAGCTTCTGCCCCATTTGTAATCACGGCCAAGAACAGAATAAAAATGAAAACAACTTCCATGATACTTCTATTCAGGAATTCTATTTGGAATACTGATCTCTTCTCATTCCCTACTACAACAATAGGTAATACAAACCCTCCTTTATTACTGAGAAGTTTTATTATGCACAAGAGCTCTAAACACCACTTAGTGCAGATATTTTGAGTGATCCCTCTCCAAATGTGTGTCCATCTTAAAATACACTGAATGTCTTCAGCTGTCACCCACTTGAATGGCAGCTGTGAGTACCAGAAACCTTAAAAGTTTGTGCTGAGGAGTGACACATTAACAAATCTTTGATATAAAGAACAAGTGATGATACCAACAGAAAACAAATAGATTCCTTTTCTAAATTAAGAATGTTAACAGAGAAAAAATGAGTTTTGAGGGTTTTTTTCCTTTTAACACAGGCCCTTGCTTTGCAACAGTCTGTGGAGGTTTCAGGCACCATAATCTGAGCTTTGTTCAAACCAGAGTCACTGGACATCAAGGGACACATTCAGCCATCACATGCTGCTTTGACCCTGTCCCAGAGACATTCCAGTTGACAGAACTGTCTGCTGCATCCATCAAGTGTCCTGCCTCAGGATGGCAGCACAAATGCCTCTGCTGACTGATGGGCACTGCTGGAGATGCTACTGAGCATCACCTCAACAAGATGATTTATTTGGGCTCAGTACTGCAGGGCTGAAAATAGTTTAGTAAAGTTCTGGGATATTTTTAGATGAAACAAAACCCCACTGTTATCCTACAATGAATAAAAATACTGCAACACTGTAAGACCATGAAGTACTGTAAAGCTGCTGAGGAATCAGCCAATACAATTCAGAGCAGGTAGCAGGTGGATGGGACATCTAATGTTCAGAAAATGTTCCCTCGTGTTGCAGGAGCCAGTTAGACTAAAAGCAGCAGAAAACTATGGGTTGCTGGGGTAGCGTGAATGTGCTACCGTTTAAGTTATTAATTTAGAGAATGGCAGAAAATTTTTAAAAGAGGCTCATCTTGCTGGTTTCTACACAGATGTATGCAAATGGGCTGAAAATCAGGCAAGTCAAAAAAAGCCCTAAAGCTGTTCTTTTCATATGCACTGAGAGGGGGGAGTGAAGCTGCATCTCATCTCTTCCCTCTGTCTTTATCTTAGGCTATGTTTAGATTCTAAGTTCTGAGTTGACTGCATTTCCTAGGTAATTAAAGCAAATTTTTGGATGTTAGACAAAATATCTCAGTAGGAAAAATTCAATTCCCAAAGCCAAATAGCCTGTAACTATAAATGTTCCTTTGATATAGTTTCTTTGCATTAAATAACCAAGCATCTTCTAGACTCCAAAGACTTTTTCCTAGTTTCAAACATTATCCATAAAGTTTAAATTTAAATAAATCATCACTTTGAAAGGCTCTTTGTATCCCATCCACATTAATTTTTATGTCTTATATCAGTCAACAAATATTGTTAAAAGTGCTCTGAAAACCATGCTTCTGCAGAACTTTGTGCAGTAAGGAAGCTGTCCATCTCTGAAAAGGCTAAAGCTACAAAGAAGGTTTTCATGTGGCTTTTGCAAGCACTGTACTGTGTCTAAAACATTTCCACTTTCCTCCTTCCAGGCTCCCAGATCAAAGACCTTTCTCCCAGAAATGACCAAATGCCATGAGTCCTGAACAAACCCCAATTCTATTTTTTTTTTTATTTTTCTCCTTCTTTTTTTTTTTTTAACCTCAGGGCCCTGGCATATGCATTCCACATGGCTGAAGATGGAACAAAAGCTCTTGTGTGGCTGCACTGATGCTCTTTTAACCATACTGTGAGGGCAAGGACACAAAAGCAGCATATACTGAGGTAAAATAAGACCTTTGTTTACTGTGCACTGATAATTACTAGACCCATTTCCTAAAGAAAAAGTGCACATAAACCCTCAAATAAAGTGATATAATACTGAGTATTTGCTGTCATAACATCCCTTGTACTGCCAGTACACTTGAGAATTTATGGCCTATTTTAATTATATTTGGACTTTATTACATAAATGATTTTTATTTTTGCAGTGTCATCAGATTCACATTTCTGCTTGCAGTGGAATTTGTTTTCGGGCACTGGAGCATTCACTAATGCTAAAAATTTAAAGTTAATTTTCTGTCAAAAGATAATTTATGTTGTAAGTGGATTGATATACAATGATCAGCAGATTTCCCAAGACTATCTACTAAGGGAGCATGAAGTTACCATGACAACAATACAACTGTTCAGGATACAGCTTCCACTTCAACTTATACATATAATTTCTGGAGTTGTTCTTAAAAATTAGTTTATTAGGAAGGCCTAAAGGCTGAAATCCATGGTGTCTCATTTCTTTCAGTATAAACTGAAATACAGCTAAAAAATAATTTTTAGAAAACACTGGCATATCCAATAATTAGGTGTATTCTGCAGAACAAATTACAATTTCTGCAGAATAATTCACTATTGTTTACCCATCTGCTTGTTTATCTACCAGTTCTGAAAGTCAGGGAGTAGGAGCGAGTATTTTTACTGTATTTTGTACAACTGATTAACAGCGTTACATTGTTTTTCTTGAGACACTTGAGCCTGCAAATTTCAAAGAATGTACAGGGCAAAGAACTATCCAATCCCTCTCCAGCAGTGCTGTGCTGCTGCTGGAAAAATCCTTGCACCTATCAATCCAGGAACATGAAAATGCAGATTTCCATTACACTTAACAAGAGGCTCTGCTGGCAGCTACAAGAGACAAACTTGGACAGGCAGGATGGATTCCTGGTTGACATAGTAGGTATCACCCACCATGTGAAATAAATGAAGTAAATAACACTTTAAAAAGCATTAAGCAATTTGCTTCAAACGCATTTCTTTTAACATGGACACGTTTAAGAAAAAAAGAAAAAACCTCAACCATTCTGCCAGGAGATGAATAAATTCTCTGCTTTTCAACATAGCTCCCTAATTGCAGAAACTTGTTTTGACAATATTTGCTTGACTATCACTCGCAAGTATTTCTGCAGTGTTTTTCACCATTATTTAGCATCCTTACTCAGTCATTAACTGGTAAAGGGAAGTTGATGTAAGAATATACACAAAAGCCCCACCAGCCAACATGTGCAGCAAGCAGAAATAATGCTACAATTATGCCTTAACTTCAGCAATACTCCAAGAAAAATATTTTCGCAAGCAACAGAAGATGATTTAATCTTTTTGCTTTTCAATACACTCTGTCTTCTACTTTATTTCATCACATCTTGACCACTCTGAAGCCTTCTGATTCTTCAGAGGAAGGATTAAACATTTACATTTATACTGTGCTGCTTTTCCTCTGAACTCTAGGATTTATGATTCAGTTTCATATCCACAGATAGCAAATTATCTCCAAATGTTCACCAGTGAGTCACTATTAAGAACTACTGAACAAGGTCAATTGACAGTCTTTGATGTTTCCCGTTATTTTAAAAGTTCCTTTTGAATGTTTTGAATTTGAGTCTAAAAATAAAGAAAAAAGAAGGTGTGTCATTATATTAAGAGATTTATTTCCTCCTTTTGAACTTAAAACACTTCGGCAGATCTATGGCTCATCCAGGTCATGGCTCACTCACAGATAAGCTACTAGTGCAGAAGTAGCAAAAACTTTTTATCCTTTTAAAATTTCACATCTCATCTCACTGAATTTTTGCAAAATTAAAAGTATTGAACTTCCTCTCTCATAGGAGTTAAAAATATTTGCCAAAATAAGGGATGGCGATTTGCTTGTTTTAGTACTGTGGAATCTGGATGATGCATCCTGGAACTGGGTTTCTCATTTAAATAAGGACATATGCTGGGACATAAATGCAACACTTTGTCTGGAGACATTATTTGCACTTACTTTCCAGTAATATAAACTAAGGTGATAAAAAATTCAGAAAGATCAGTAAGTTCTTTAAAAATTGAACTGCTAGTTCTGAAAAGAATAAGTTAAACCTATACAATGTAATTAATTTAGAAATTATGATCTCATTTTTAGCCATCTCAATTTCCAGCTTCTTTCCAATGTGATTCATAACTTAATCTGCACCTAATTAACACCAAACACTCTATTCTAGAAAAACTATTAAGGGTTATTCAGATGGCAGGGCAGCTCTACATGTGTACCTCAGCTGAGATTACCCCGTGGCAGGGCTGAAAAGTGCCAAGTTCAGAGAAGAGGATTTGCTTTTTCCTAAGAGAACACACAGTGACTGCCCACAACAAACCCCCACACACTGACTGCACCTCCTACTCCTGACCCGCTTCCACACTTCCAAACTTTCACAGGGCTGAGAAAAAGGCACATCAATTCCTCCCTGGGCTACTACTGTGGAAATTTTGATGGATGCCTATACACAGCACAAATTAACTTGCACTGGGTTATGTGGTACTGACACTCTTAATGCTGTAAAGTAATTTATATAGAGTTACTGGGACTCCACAGCAAATTTTAAACCCTCGCTGAAGAATCTTAGTTAAATCATCAGATTCAGCAAACAGAAACAGATCATTACCCAAAGTGGTGGAACTCAGATTACAGAGTACTATATTTAAGCACATCATTTAAACTTTTTCCCCTCAGTTAGCTAAAAATAAAGCAAATTTGATAGCTTTAAAAAAACCATGAAACCTTAACCTGCATTTTTTTTATTGAGATTTTTCCAAGAATATGATCCCTGTGACAACCCCATAAATAGAGTCTGTGGGGACCACCAAAGAAACTCACTTGTTGCATTTTTTTAAAATTTCTGGGGCTGCCAGTTTGTTTTGCTGAGTCTGACCCCCCCCAGGTGGGGACTCACCGAGGGGCAGGAATGCCAGGCGGTTGCCAGCCATGGAGAGCTCGTTGAGGCTGGGCAGCTGGCACAGGTGGCGGGGCACAGACCACAGGTGGTTCCTGTCTGCAGTCAGGTACTGCAGCGACAGGCACATGTGCAGCCGCTCGGGTAACGTCATCAGGTGGTTCGTGGAGATGTCCAGAGTCTGCAGCTCCCGCAGGTCTCCAACCTCTGCACAACAGGAGTTAAGAATTATAACTATTTTCACAAAAAACACCACAAAAAAACCCCTCACATAAATTAAAACCCAAGTTCATCAGCGGTGTGGCTTTTCTCTTTATGATACTGTCCTATCAATCCATGTTGAGAACTGATACTGATAATCTCCATCATCTGCATATATCAAAAAGATTTGGAATATGAAGATGATGGAGATTAGTAGTATCAGTTAGGAACCTTTATCAGTATGTTCAAGTGTGAGATCTTTCATACAGCATTCCTGAATTGTGACAATTACTACTGTCAAAATATCAAGCATTTTCCTAGTCCTAAATCAGAATGAGGAAAAAAAACCCAACCCAAACTAAAATGCAAACAAAAACACGTTACAAAGCTTGCTGATATTGAGGGTGTTTTGCACAACCCCAAGCTCTGGAAAATCAAACAGAATTATTAATTTTTTTAAAACGCTGAGGATGCAATGAGTGATTACTTAAGAGTCTCTTGCAACAAGAGTTACAAACACATGCATAGCACTTCTTGCTTAGTGACAGTCTTTCACCCAGCCTGCTTGGGAAAAACAGCTCTTCCTCATACAGTTCAGAAGGCCTAGTTTAAATTTGAAAAGAAATTTCTCAATAACCTGTGATATTGTTCTACTGTAGGAAGATATTTCACTAAGTTCTAACCTACAGTTGTAATAATTACAGTATCTAGAGATTTTATTTTTTATCATTTCAGGAATTTTAAAGTGGATTTGGTGTTTCAAATAGCAGTGTACAATATTTTAACATAGATAACAAATTAAATTCTTAGAAGTTTGTAGGACATGATCACACAAGCAGCCTCACTTGTGCAACAGTGTTTTTTCCTTGTGTCTGGCCGATGAAACAGGATGCAGGACTGACTGACAAATACATTCAAAATATATTAAGCAGCTCTGCAGGTGACCTCATTGTTTATTTAGTTTTTCTTTTACAGCTACTCGCAAAACTGGATAATTCTATATATTATTTTTCTCAAACAGGGGGAAACCATAACATTTTTCCCCAAGTTTTGCTTTGTTTTTAAATACTTCACAGCAATGCAACCAACTCATGAAGTGCTCAGTGCCCCTAAAACTTGCTGCAGTTCTCAGCATCTTGCAGACCCAAATGTACTTTGCTCTCAGCTGAATGAAACCAGCTCCTGCATCTGAGAGCTGCTAAAACAAGATTCACTAGAATGCTCTACACTGAAAACACCAGACAATCTACACAATCCACAATCTGTACAATTTACAGCTCTATCACCCAGATTTTTTACAAAGATATAAATAGAGTAACACTGCTAAAGTTAAACAGAACCTGTTGTGCCCTTAAACTCTCTGCAGCAGGAACTAGAAAATTCTGTTCCTTGAGCTCTGAGGTTGCACCTTGTATACTACAAAGAAGGAAACAAAACACTAGGTTACCCCAAGCTGTTTTCTACACAATGGGAAAAAGAAGTTCACCTTGGGAAAAACTGCTATAAATGTTACTTTCAAGACTGAAAACATGAAAAGGAAAGAAAAAGAAGTTGTAATTCAGTATTAGAGATTTTCACATAAGTAATAGTTAAGCAAAATACATGTGCACATTTGGAAGGAGTTTCTGCCCACTGCAAACCATCCCAGCATTAACTACAATAAAGACTCAACACCACAGTTTATGCATCCTTTCAGAAATACTACTGACAGAAGCAGCTGCTATACACAGATGATCACATTCTTCAAACCTCTTAGCTTTGATGTCAACAAGAATAATAAGCTTTACTTGAAAAGGGTTTTTTTTACTATAAGATTGAAAATAAAATGACAAAAGCAAAATAATTACTACTAAATAGCACAAGACTACTGTGCAAAAAGAAGTGCAGCAGATCTCATGTCGAAAGAGTTTTATATTCATCACAAAGCCATATGCTTGAAAACAGCGACAGGAAAAGAGCCACCTACATTCAGCCAAACCACTGACCACATGCAGTCAACAATAGGCCCAGCTATTTTAATGCACTAACCTTTTTCTCTGCCACTAAAAACAGTTCTCTAGTTCAGTTTAGGTCCAAAATCCCATAAATGTTACGGTTGGCAAAGCTGGCAAAGTTTCAAAGGCATTGCTAGAATGATACGTTTCAAATCTAAGAGGAAATAAAAGTATTCTCACTTTATCCTTCATCCAAAAAACACATACTCAAAACTTCATCCTCTCTACCTTAATCTCCCAATGCATACCAGATGTAAACATCCACTTTCAACATCTAGTGCCACATGTTGCACAAACACCCACCGACCCACAATGAAGTTTAAGACTAAGCCAAACAACATAAAGTGCCATTATATTAAAGATATAACCCCCAGACTCCCCACCATAGTGCTCAAAGCTCAGTTTGAAGAACATGCTCAGACATTTACTAATGACACTAAATTGGTTTTCATCTCATTAAAGCAAAGGGAAACAATAAAGAGGAATAACAAAAATATATAAACAGTCCATTAATAAGTTTTTCAAGATTCTAGTTACTAAATACTATTATCCTTGCTTTTAAAGTCTTGCAGCATAAATACTGTAGGAAGATTTGGCTAACAAACACAGTGAAAGACCTGCAAATCTCTCTCTTGCTGTCACCTCATCAAGCACTAAGATACACCAGAGGTGAACTTTGGAAAGTTACAGCAGATCCAGAAAAGAAAATGGCTATTCCCAAACAAAGAGCTGACAAAGGGACTTTCAGATTCTCCCAGCACCCCCAAGGGTGAGAAAGAGACAGACAAGCATTACACATCACCATTAGACCATATTGAGGAGTTCCAATTACATTTAAATGAAATTCATAAAAGCATAATTTAAAATTTATATTAGCTGTAGGATTAACACTATCAAAATCAACGCAGAAGAGCACTGAGCACCATTCTGATATCAGAATCCAGAAAAAACACCAAACTCCTTGGTAGCTTTGCTACCCCCCAGCTCAGAAGGACACAGATTTGTGGAAGCAGAGAGAGCCCAAACGTGATGTTCCCGTGGTGGTTCGAGGACTCAAGCGTTTCATCCGTGTCCATCTGCAGGGACTGCTGCTGGCACATGGAGCTGGGCAATTCCAGGGCCAGATGGTCCCAATGTGTTCTCAGTGCACACACGAGGGGCTGACAGACTGGGAATCCAACACTCCCTGACCCCACAGAAACTTCCCTCCTCCAGCCTCTGAGGGGCTGTGCAGTGCCACAGACCCACACAGGCTGTGTTCTAAAGCTGCCAGCCTTGGGGAATTGATTTTATCCTTTTCTTCCCTGATAACCTGCAGATTCAGAAGGGGCCACTGCAGCTCCAAAAGGCAGCCTTTGCATCCATTGTAAGAACTCTCCTAACTACTTGGAAAAAGGGACAAGTGCACTGTCCTCTCGTGTGTTGGGGTTTTCAACAAAAACCTGCAAAAAGATCTGTCCCCCAACACAATGAAAAAGGAACATGAGCATACTTTTAATATCTTTCTTTAAAAAAAGTGAAACCTGAAAAGAATTTCAGGGAATGTCCAAAATTACTGACCTTCTAACAAAACTGATTGTTTGTATAAACATAAGTAGCATCAAGAAAAAAGAAAAAAAAATCTATTTCTGATTCTGATGGTTTAAATGCCAGATTTTGAAATTAATTCCCATGGTTTTACATGAAGGAAACAAAAAAAAAAAAACAAACCCAAAAACATCTGGAAATAAGCAGCCTATACAACATACAGTAATTGCCAAAAGCAATTCAAACTTCCTTAATCTTTCTGGGGTACAGGCCTCACCAGCTGCATAACCCAAAAATAACTAACAGTTTTTCTTTACATTTCAAGAGTAATCCCACCTTTCCCTGATGGGCCATAAACCAAAATTTCATCCAAAGATATATGAAACACATACACAGTTGGATTTGAGTGTACGGGAGGCATGGGTTTATTTTAAATCTGAGTCCTTATATCCCAGTAAAGTTAAAAAGGGGAACAGGAAAGGGCTACAGACCTACCTGCATAAGAATGCACCTCAAAGCAGGATATTAAGGGAAAGTAGAGAACCTACAAGGAATGGAAAAAGGGACTGATCAGCAAAGAGAGCTGGCACTTAGAGGTCAGGCTGCAGAAGTTAAATGCAAACTGCCAGGAGGCCAGAAAAATGGGAACTCACAGACAAACAAAAGGTTTCTCAACAAGAAATTAAGAGCAAGAAATGAAGAACTGATGTCAACAAGGAGTAGAAATTAGGAGGACAAACCAAATATTAAATTAGCTTTTTGCATCATTTTTTCCTGTAAGAATAATGCTGTGTATGAGGACAGAGACAGAATACCTCATGGGAACAAGGACAAAGCACTGCAAATTACCACATCCATTACTAAAATGAAATGAGGCTGCTTAAAACAATTTCCATCCCAGAATAGTGAAAAAAAAAAAAAAAGGGGGTTAAAGGGTTATATATCAAAATTGCAGATTCAGGCACAAGGATTCTCAGTGAATAGGACATTTTCTGGGATAGCAGCCTACGGCTGGAGAAGAAATGTAGAACCTGTGTTCAAAAAAAGCCCTGTTAATGTAAGCTCATTTCTCCTCAGCATCTCAAAACAACTGTTCTAAGGGGAAAGAGCACCCAAGAGTAACCAGTGACTGGAACATAAATAGAAAGCAGAATGAAAATGCAGCCCAGATCTTCTCAAATGTAAATCAAGTCATACTGGTTTATCTTTGTTTGATGAAATTTCTTGGTTAATGGTCATACACGAGTATCACATCTCATGGTAAATTATTGGGATGGAGGAAATATTATTAGTGGTGGTGCTCCTCAAAGTGTCTACTTTGTTTAGACATTCCATTTTGCACCTTGGTAAAAAATATTAGGTTTTGGGTTGCTGTCAACCCAAGTATTTAAAGTAGCAGTAACATGGTAGAGAACCAAGTTGTCACACAGGAGGAAAAGCAAGAACTTCTAGACTTAAGGGATAGAAATAAAAAGAACAGAAAATCAGCATGATAAGAAGGTGCTGCAAGCCAAGGCTCTGCTTGAAGCAGTGAAGGAAGAGAGGGACTTGGTATGCCTGTTCACTCCCTAAGGGCAATAAGGCAATTTCTATGTACAGCCAGCATTTTGTTAGGAGAAGGGAAGTTTGTTAATATTCCTTTGTACTGCAGGCAATAATGATGGTCTTGCTTTTATCATACAAACCTTTACCACTGCTACCCAAGAGCTCTAACAGGAGGTGATGGATCCTCTGTTCCAAGGCTGCAGCTGAGGACTAACAAATCTCTATTTACCATGGAGTGATGTTTTCCAGCTTGCGGTACCAGAGGGACAAGTTCTTATCAACAGCTACAAAACTGAGCCCTGGGAGGACTGGCTATGATTGTGAGCTCCCACAGCCCAGGACTGTGAGCCCAGCCATCCCTCCCATCTCAGGATCTAAAATGAATGGTGGTTGCTCCAGGAAAGGAACAGAAGGGGCCGAAACTGCCTACCCTACTTCACCCTTGAAATAATGTTTTAATCAACTTCTACAAACCTGAGCAAAAGACACATTTCCCTGGTAGACCTGTAAAACCATGCACTGGTGAGGAAGAAGTGTTTGAAGTCTTCCACACTTAACAAAACTACCTGTCCCACTGGAAAAGAAATCCAAGTCTATACATGCCATGAATTTGAAGTGGATACTATTATCAATTTAAAACTGTAACAGAAAGGAAGTGTAAGTTTAAATTGCTGAGAGCTTGATGGAAAAGATCTCCTTTAGATCTGCTCCAGGATGCCTCAGGAGGACTTAAATAGACTTTAAGATGGTTAAAACAAATTAAATAGCCTATTATATATCACATTACATTTACTGTCCTACCACACAGCTCACATTTCATAGACTATAAAAATTAAATTTCCTAGCACAAATTGACACTTAAGATAGACCTGAGCCATCTTCAAACAAGGAAGTTTGACCATAACTGAAATTGCTATCATTAGATTAAAGGACAATGAAAGGGGCAGGCAAATCAAATCCCATTTACATTTTGACACTGTTGCATGCAGCTTTTTTTCTGTATTTTTGGTGAGAGAACTTGAAAAACATTCTGTTTCACAAGTCCAACAGACCTGAAGATGATTTTCCTTATATTTTTTCCCATATAGACTAACATTTGTTTAGTTTTTTAAGGGAAAGAAAAAGGAAAAAAAAAGTATTGGAAGAGATCTTGTGATACTGCTACAACTATTTTATGAAAAACTCACTTTTAAATAAGGTGCTGAGTGAGTTCAAACCCATAAAAATTCTATGGAAGAAGAAAGCCTCTATGTCAGCTGATCAAACTTCAATCTATTAATTTCAAAGCAATACTTAAGGTTGCACTTCACACAAATATTCTGCCAGCAAAGAACAGGGGAAAAGATTTTTCTGGGGCAGGATAGTCTTTGTGAATGAACAGAGTCATGTTACACCCCTCAAAACTGTTCCCAACTCTTGGTTTCACCTACTTGATCCATAAACTACGCTGACTCTTCTCCAAAACACTTAAGAAGCAGACAAGGCCCAAAACCATGTGAAAAATATATACTTCTACTGAACATACCAAAATAGAATCTTTTTTTCCTCAACCTTGCTAAATGTCACATGCAAACTTAGTACCAGTCCTTATTTATTTTGTGCCATCATTCACAAGCAAAGGTGAGAAAAGTGGCTCCATAAAGTCCAACCTTGCTAAACAGTAATTTTAGGTCAGCTAAAAATGGCTGAAAATAGACATCAGGCATGAGGGTCTCATTAAGTCACTCTTCTAAAGGTCAGTGGTTCCCCATCTTATACCACAATTAAACTTCAGTTAACACAACTGGCAGCAGTCTGAATGCCATGGGCCCAGCACTCTGTGCTTCCCTCAGCACACACACACAGAGCACAGATCCACAGTGGTTATTAGCCTGTATTTCCTCTCAGTGCAGGTCTGGAATTACATTTTTGTCCACAATTTGATGGTTTCAATGAGAACTGTTAGAATAAATCAGATGATAAAAATACCAGAAATTATCATACACGAGAAAAGTGGACAAGGTGGGAGGAAGGGCAAGAGGGACAGGGAGAGAAAAAAATTGTTTATGCACAAAGGTAACTCAAGGCCATGAAACGATCAGGTTTGCTGTTTTCTTGGTTTGGTTTGGGGTTTTTTGTTTGTTTGGTTGGTTTGTTTTTTCAGAAGACAACCTATCCTTTCATTTTGTTCTAGTGTGCTCTGCCTACTTCACTGCCCACAGCAAGGTACTATTGCTACACAAACAAGTTAAGATATGTGAAATTAATAAATTATTATTATTCTATGGTTTTATGAAATGATAACTCAAAATTTGAATAGAGCAGCCAAAATGAAGTATAAAGAGTCAGAATGGTACTTTATCAAATACATTGCATGAAAAGATCTGCTAGCACTCTACAGAAAAAGTCACTTATTTAAGGAGTTTTCTTGCTGTTGTCTTTCCTTTGAGGAGCAGCTGTTTTCCTTTTTTCTGGGTAGTATGAACATAAACAAAAGTGACATGAATAAAGCATAAGACCTGTTATGTTTCTCTTGTTTTGTTTATGTCTGACTATCTTTACTCCTGCACATCATCCACCATTCACTGTGTACTAATATCAATACATGGAAAGAGGGGGGAAAAAAGCCTTCCAGAAAAACTTTGTGCATAACATACAGAGTTGATGATTTGAACTCACAATGTCGGACAGCTGAAGATGGCTCCTTAAATACAAAAAACCAGTACTGAAATCAAGGCAAACAAAAGGAGCATCCTAAGGAGAAATTAAGGACAGCTCAGGAAGCCACACAGACAGGCTGTAAATTCTAGGACAGCTTTTTCCTTTCTTCTTCCAAGGAATAACTTGAGATCAGCACAACAGAGTGGTCTCTGACAAGCACAGATTAGTGGCTTCTAACCCGTTACAGCACTGGTGTCTAAATAATCCACACAAAGACCAATCTGTTGTGACTGTTGCTATCAACTGTTTCCAACCAACTCACAACAGACACATCTTTCTTCTTCTTGAGGTTAGTAAGGGATTTTTTTCTTCCTCTCCACAAAATGCATAACAAAAGCAATAGGTCCAGGTTCAATTTTCATCTTTCAGTGGAAAGTACTGTTATGTCAAGGCAAGTTATGGTTCACTCATTATACTACTGGGAGACACCACAGAACACCCTTCCCTGAGGGTCAAATTCAGCCTTTATAACAAAAAGATCCAACAAATTTGTGTGGGATAAGGAAAAGAATCAAAGGGAGAGCTTTAGCTTGGAGCCACGTTTACAGCAGTGGAGTCACTGTATTTGTTTTTTAAATGAATGTTACTGGATGAGACTGTCTTATCTCAAGTCCTATGAAAATTAGAGTTCTCCCAGGCCACTGGAAGTTACTACAAATTGCAACAGTAATTACTGGGGACAGACTGACTAAATGTTACAGGAAATACTCCCACTATAATAGACACGAAAACTATAGATCCAGATGTCCTTTTCTAGCAGCAGCAGCAGCAGATTCTCTTGCTCCTCCTCACTGTCCCAGCTGTCTCTGCTGAACTCAGCAGCCCAGAGAATTCACCAGCTGAGAAGGGGAGGCAGGAGCTGCTATAATGACATAGTTGCTACTTGAAAAATGGTATGGACCAACTACCAAGTTTTAAACTGAGATTATCAGTAAAAAAAGAAGACATCTGACTTCAAGCAACACTAGCATTGGCCCAATTTTATAAATGCTGAGAGCAACTGCAAGCCTTGTCTTAATCAGTCATAGTTTTTGCTGTTTAGTGTTTCAAATCAGCACAAAGCAGACAAGTAAGGCTTGCAATTACACTCCAAACCCCCCCACTCAATAATTCTGAATTGCATTCCTTTACCTACACAAACAAGTAGTCTTAGTTCATAAAGCTCTCAAATGTTAAATAATTACCAACTAGAGTACACTTACACTTGCCTGGCATCAAAGCCTTCCATCTAGAATGACAATTTAATGCAGATTTGGACAATGCTAAGGTAAACACAGGCCTTTATTTTAAATAAATACTACTGCAACAACATTAAGTTAACTGAAATACAGGTATTAAACTCGGTGTGTGTGACATGGACCACGGGAAGGTTAATCTCACATCATACCTCGAGTTCTACGCATTCTCTTTACAGGCTTTTTCCATTTAGATTTAGTGTCAGTAAATGATGCGTTTTATTTTGCCTCAATTCATTTAATACAACAGCTGTGTAAAAACAAGGATGTCGATAACAAGTAGTGATTTAATTCTCTCACAATGGTATGCAGAAAACTGAATTATACTTGGTCAATAAGGTCAAAATGGAAATCAATACATTATAAAATTTTTCTATTGCACAGCAATAACAGTTTGTGTTTGTTCCCTTTCAAAGACTGAATGACTTTGTTCTCCAAGCTTCCCTGAGCATTCAATCCTTACTAGTAAATTGCATTTGCTTAATGCACAAGTAAAATCAACTACCTGTTAATACTGTTAATCACTGTACACAGGCTAGGGAGAGCCTAGGGAAAGAGAGGAAAAAAAACAAGGAAACCAAAGAGACAAAAGTACCTTCATAAATAACAAGTTAACTTTTAACATCCAATCTTAAAAATACAAAAAATAAACTTCAAGACCTATTTTTTTCCTGTCAATAAATGTTAATTTAGTGCAACCAAAAAAAAGAAATCTCACAAATATCAAATTAGTAAGAGCTTTTACATGAAAAATTACCAGCAAATTAGTTCAGTTTAGTTATAGTTAACAGATAAACTTATTTTAAAACAATGCCAGTAAAGGCAGCAAACATGGACATAATCCCCCTGAAAAGCTGGTTTTGCCTGTATGGATTACTTGAGCTCGTCTTAGGACCCTCCCAAAATAAGTCAGTGTAGCAAAACAAAGTTAGAGCTCCTTGGCAGTCCAGCACACTGAAATCACTAAGTCCTTTCTGAGGTAAACCTGGAAATGGCAAAGTAGTTACCATCATCTCTTTTTTCACACATTTACAACCTGATGAAAAATTTCTGAGAAAAAACACCTGCAGTTTAGTATCTGTTCAAAGCTGAGGTTCTCTGAAAGCCTGAGTAAACATCACTGAACAGATTGTTGGTATTAAAGAAGTTCTCATACTACAGAAAGCCTGACACTATCTGTATGGGAAACATCTTAAAATACCTCTCCACCTCTGAGGTTTGGTCTCAGCCTTACCGATACACATCTGTTGTCACCCATGTGAACAGCCATTGGCAAACGTTTACAAGAGACACCCTTAAACCTCTCTTGAAGTTCAGTTTTACTTTTGCGTAACAGCTCTAAGCCAAAGACTTTTACAAGTATTTTGAGGAGCATCTGTTTTGAAGTTGCAGAAATGAGGTTCCTATATATCACATGTGTTTGTGCCAGGCAATCAGTAAATACTTCTCTTTACTATCAGATCCTCAGCAGAAGAATTCAGTGCTGACAGATGAGTTACAAACCAACTTTTCCTGCAATTCCTTTACTCAAGAAGCAGGGCTCATATTAGGCACTATATGAGTACTTGAGGTTAATTCCTCAGAGTACGCCCTCAGTAACAAGTGATTTCTGCAAGAACACGCAGAGGGAGAAGACTTGGAAGTCCCATCCTGCTCCTCTCGATGGAGACAGGCTGATACACGCATTGCGCAACGAGGAGAATCCTCACAGCCCGGGGGGGCTGCTCAGAACCTGACTGCTGCCAGTCCCAACACGGAAAAACCCTGGTATCAAATTCCAACCAAGAGGCTTTGCTGTGCTCTTAGTAGAGGATTCAGCATGTTGAGGGAAGAAGTTTCAAAAGGAGGGGAATGACACCTTAAAAAAAGTTACAGTAACTTACGTGAATTTTCTTTTGATGTAGATTTTTTACCTAAGGTAAGAATAAAGTTAAAAGATTCTAAAGGTTCCTTTTTGGGTTGGGTTGGGTTTTCTCAAAAGCACAAAAGCAAACTGAACCTCTCACATTATCTTTAACATAGATCCAAGTACTCTATCATAATAAACACAACAGTGATTACATGAATTTTCACCAGTCCTGGTGACAGTTGCACAGTAAAGCAGACAGACAAGTAATGAGCCATCACACCTTCTCATTTACCAAGATTATCAGAGATGCCACCATGAATTTTCGGGGTGGGAGGGGATTTGCCAGAGCTATGAACAGAGTAATGACCTTTTAAGCTTCAGAGCCTACTCTGATAACCCATAAAATTAAAGCAACTAGAAATGTTATGTTTTATAGTCTTTATGGATTTCCAGATACATTTATGTAGCACCTTCAAACACTCCAAGCAAGAAAACACAGAATTACATCCCTGCAAAATGAAATTCCTGGTAGTCTGTTTTTTCTACATCTTAGATTCAACTCCACAGGAATAAGATTGACCAAAAGCAACCAAAGACGCTCCACTTCTTCCTCTCATTTGCTATGCAGACAATAAACTCACAAAAAAACAAACACCACAAATGGAATAATGACTGAATTCAAACATAACTGTAGCCACTTCCAGACTGATTTTTTTCTATGGTATATAACTGTGTCACAACCAGTCCTCCCCATAAATTTCAAGCCAAATTTTTCAAACAATCAAAAAGTAAAAAACCCAAATAATTCTATTTGACCTTCATTATTTAGGTCTGTGTGACAGGTCTAATCAGTTCTCTTGAGCACATTCCATTTCTTAAAAACCAACTGTAGAAATACATTTTTCAAACTAAAAGGAACACAACGCATTGTTTTGATGCTACAGCCTGAAGCTCTTTATCTGAGTTTTATCAAAGTATACTCTATCACTGATCAAAGCAGCAATGACAACTTAATGTTCTCTAAAGTTATATATACTGCTGTATAAACTTCCCACTTTTGTCTTGTGGCCCCTGGCTCAGCATGACATTGGGGGGACATTCAAAGGTCAGGAGACTTTCTTTACAAAGCCTTCAGTTCCCAAATTGCAGCTCTATCATGGCAGGAGTGGGGACAGGAATTCCATCAGGGCTCTGTTCCCATATACCCTAAAAACTTCAGGTTGTCATTTCTTCTGTCAGATGTTTGAATGACTACTTGGTATGTTACTGTATCAACTATCTGTCTGTCTAGCAGCATTTCCACATCACCCTATTACTCATTTTATTGTCAACTCAAGACTGTTTCTCACTCTAGTACTAAAATCGATATTTAATCTTAAATTTCTTTCAATTTATTACTTTGCACAAGTAGCTTTTTAAAGCAAAGTTTAGAAGTTACTTGGACATGCAAGTCTTCTACTTTAAAAATAAAATCTGCATTTTACCAATTCACTGAGAAATCTCAAACTGAGTTTACTAGAGAAATGTTATGCAATTTTATGTATAATGAACTGTGTTGAAATGAGTTATTATTATGAGACTCCTTATTTAATAAAAAGGCATAAGAACATGCAACATGAACCACCATGTTTCTACAGTCATATGAAGACCTCCAACATCTTCACAGAGTTTTAAGCTTCACACGAATGGCTGTCAGGATTACTTAAAGCACTCTCAACATCTTCAAAATTCCTGTCTACCCCCACAAACAAGAGGAAAACCCCAGGAGAAACGAGGCTTACAGTCACTTGAGAAATCAAGCACTGCTGAGCAGAAGAATGAGCCAGGATTTGAGAGGCAGCACCAAATCTCTGAACAATAGAGAATCCAGTTAAATCTGCTCCCATCCTCTCAGGAATGCGAGACTCATCCAAGTACCCACCATTAGAAGCAGCTCCAACTCCTTTATCTCCTATCTGAGGGCCCTCGAGGGGAACAGCTACAGGGGAAAGCCCATGGCCCAGAGCTCAGCAACAGACGTGTCCCTGCAAGGATTCTGATTTTCAGGAGCACTGCTATACCAGAGGCTCAACAGGCTTGGGAGCACCACCAGGAATAATTAGTTTGGCTCTTCCTGCTCCATCCTGGTTTCACCTACACCTCCACCAGGTTTCTTAGCAGCTCCTCATGAAAGGAGGGATGGAACAGGGAGGGGTTGGAGGGGGCAATTCTGTGAGTTTGGTGCATGGAAATCTTTCACCAGGATGTCACATGGAACAGAAGGGAACAAATGGCAGCATTGACCCATTCTCAGAATCCAGTTTCAAAATGAATAACATTGTGATCTAGGATTTGGAATTGAAAATAAAATCAGGCAACGGCAAGTCACAGGCAGCCTCACACAGAGAGTGTTACCCTCTACAATCAGGTTTGTTCAACAAACTATTAATAACATATTTAGCCCTCAGAACTCAGGTGCTGTCATTCTGAGGTGTCTCTGTCCAGACAGATGATGCCAACATACCTGTCACAAAAATCTGGTGGCCAGGAAAAATTGCCACATAAAAAGGGAACATTTACAGGTCAGTCTCTGCCCAGATTATACAAAGAATTCCAACAAAACAAGGATGTCTGAGATGCTGCTGTACAGCACCCTGCTCCCAGACACCCCTGCATCTATTAATGAACTCAGTAATTACATCAGCATACTGCTCATGTTTAAATACAGTCAATACTCAATCAGGCACAGATTTTTTTTCAAGTTAAAGTATTACCAAAACTAGAGGCCAAAAAAAAAAAAGTGTGATTGATCCAAAATGATTATAATCTTGCTAAAATGTGCAAGAAAGAAGAAAAATAATCAAAATCAATAGAGTTATGTTACGATTTTGAGTGGCCTCTAAATATTGTGAAACTAATATTAGAAAACTCAGAACACTTGGTCATTACCTTGTGCTACAATAGGATTTTAGGCTTCCATTTACTGACATGAACCTCAGTGGCAGGTTCAGTTCGTGCCTAATCTTTTTCTCTGATATGGAATGACCACAGAAGTTTACATCTGTTTTATAAATTTGCAGGTACTTGAAAATGTAATGCACTGAACCATATCACAATTTCTTTTTTTAACTAAACCCATGCTTATTAAAGAACCCTAATTTCTAAATACTTTTTCCAGTGATTGCTCTAAATTTGAATAGCAAATTTTAAGATGGAATTTTCTAGTCCAATAAGCCTGGTACACAAAGCAGTATTTGAATCTGTAATTTAAATGTTACAGTGAGAGACACTGATGGCTTCCTCCAACTGGTTCCCATTAGTTTTCAGATTACTGAATTACAACACATACATACTTAGCACATGCATTTCTGAGGACCTGCTGTGCAGCACCAGAATGAGGAATACCAGGAATACCGCAGGCCATTGTTGAAAGAGATACTTTTGTTGGATTTTTTGTTTCTTAACGTCATTTCTGCTACAGTTACGGGAAATATTTCAGTTCCAGTGCACCCAACAGAAGCCCATCTGGAAGAAGTGTTGGAACAAAAGCCTATATTGAAACAGCATTTTTAAGCATAAAATATAGGTCTGGAATTTTTCTGACTATGTTTATACTATTTTTGTTACCAGCATCCAGTGACATTATGAACCTTCTGTGGTGCACTGAAAAATCTTGTATGATAGTAACAAAGAGGCTTTTAAAAGCCCCTTAACAGGGGGGGAAGTGGAAAAGAAAATAACACTAAGAAGGGGCAAGTAGACAAAGACAGAACAGTGAGCAGCTCTATGCACAGATGACTCATTCTGACATTCTATACAGGTGAGGGTATACAGGAAAAACTTCAGTTAAGGAAAATTTCCAGGAATTTAGTGGAATTCTTTTATCCTCTGTCTTCACTTCCCTCCCTATAAATTTCGAGCACTCAGAAGTACTAGTAGTCCTCCTGAGATTTTAACCCAAACCAAATGTTTGAGCAAGGCAGACTGTTATAAAATCTCAAGCAAGCAACATCCTCTAATTAAATAGGTACCAGTGTGTTTGGATATGCATGGAAGTTAATCCACAAGGAATACCAGCTGTACACTGCACTGCCCTGTACTTTGGTCACCTCTAGGCAGTTCACAAAGTCCAATCCCAATCATTAACCATCCACATTGCAATTTTTTTCCTGACTCCTCCCGGCTGTAATTTCATAGGAGAAATTTTTCTTATTCCAGTTTCAGTCCCTACAGGCTGCCTGGATAGCTCTGTATCAGAGTTTATACAAAATCAAAACATTTAAAATCTTTTCCTCCTAGAAATCTAATTAATGACTTAGAGATACTAGCAGGTATTTTTATTGTGCACCTGGATTAACACAGCATAATTACTAAAACTCACTAATTCTGATGTGAAAAACACAATACAGTAACAGGCAAATATGGTTTAGTTTTGCATTGATTTAGGAAAAAGAAGTAATAATTAGTTGTTGTTGAACCTAAGAGGTAATGCAAAGCTTAGTATGCTGACTCTAGGTTTTATAAAACAAACAAGCTAGAATTAAATTATTAAACACAGCATACATTTTACAGATCTGTGCAAAGAAAACCTTATTTTTAACAATTAGCCATCAATTCCTTCAAAGAAAACAACATATTATTATAATAATTAACATATTTTTTTTAGAAGGCCATGCTTCTTTAAATAGTCACATACTTCCAGAGTGCAAAGCTCATGTAACCTAATCTGTGTTTTCCTCAAATCCCCACAAGTCCATTTACTTAAAAACACCACGCTCCTGGATGGGTGCCTGGCCTACCAAACCTGTCCCGTCGTGCATATTTTTATACGTTACTAAATTAGGAAAGCAGAGTGGACTAAGGTTATGCCAACTTGAAAAAAAGAACAGGGTCTGCATCAGTTTGTGCCTTTGCTTTTCAACTCACAACCATTATTAAAAAAAAAATTGAACTGCATTAAGTATCAAAGTGATCTCCCCTAACCAGAGACAGTAATAAAAGCAGAAGGGAAACCTGGGGGGAGCAGGTAAGAAGCCAAATTTATTCCCCCTCATTTTGAAGCCTCTAAATCAAAATGTGGAACACGATTTTAAAAAAATGAGTTAGGACCACATATTTTCATTCCAGGGTCTAGAGTAAGAATAGAATTATTGGCATGCTGTAGTCATCAGTGGAAATCTACTGTGAAAAGAAGGGAGGGAAGAAGTCGTGTTTATGTGCCTTTAATTAAGATTTACCAAAATCCCTCATATTGAGCTCTATTCAGAATTCTAAGTTGGCTATTCAAGAAGTCTTTACCAGGTAAATACTGGTATGAATAGTAAATACAGATATTGTACTTTATAGCAACATTAAAAAAAAATGAGAGAAATGAATATGCAGTTTTCATATCTGGAAGTTTCTCCTGCCCCCAATTAGTAAAGCAAATTCCAAAGCAAAGCAGACTGCAATAATCACTCAACATTCCAAGGGTTACAGTATAAATAGACAAAGCAGCAATCAATAATTATAGTTTGATTTATAATTTAAGTAATGATTGAAACCTCCTTGCCATTTCACCGAAGTTACCTATGCAAGAGAAAATTACCTAGTATTTATCTATAAAAGTTATATATTTCAAAATTCATCTTCCAGCCTTCTGGAAGGACAAGTTGTTTCAGTTACAAAAACTCACTCATCTTACTGCTATTAATTTCCTATTAACTCAGACGGTTATTCATTAAGGAGAGATAATTATTAATTTCCTAATAATGGGTGGGAAGACTCAATCCTCCCTAATATTAAATATGATCAGGCTCAAAAAGGTGTGGTATTAACAAATGGAATGGGAACACCCAAGTTCTATTTCTGGCTAACACTGACTCCTGCTGTGGCCTGGAGCAAATCACTTCTGTTAAAAACACTTTTTTTCCACTCTGTAAAATGAGGATAACACTCCCTTATCAGCTTCACAGGATCTTTCTCAAATGCTTTGAAGATAAAGTTTTATAAGCCTACAAATGTATTTTAATGAGTCTTAAACTGACTATATTTCTAAAACAATTTGCCTTACAAAGGAAAAGGATTTGAACAGAACTGAAAAGAAGGGTCTCCATGCTGTTAATCTCCCTTAATATTGCTGCAGTTTGCACTTTAAATACACCAAAGGCACAAGAATTCATTTTCCTTCAGTCTACCCAAAGGAAGCAAAATGGCAACAAGTGGATGCAAGATGCAGGAGTCCCCAGAGACAACACAACAGAGAAGTGTGGATGTGCAATGGAAGGCACACACTCCCTGTCCTGGGGCAGGAACCTGCCCTGGACTGTGACAGAGACCTGCACCCCTGCAGCAGTGGCTGCTCCCTCAGCAGCACCTTCCTTTAACATTCAAACAAACAGCATCCCACTTTTGGCAACAAATTTGCTATTATTTGGCCACTTTTTTTTTTTCCTTTGCTTGGTCAATTCACTCAACTCTTATAGTTCCTGATCAACAAACACAAAGGGAACATTGGTCTAGCCCATATAAAGACAACTGCTGATTTTTTTCCGCCCTTCTTAAAGGGAATTTTGCCAAAAGATGGGCTGGGATCATAAACCATACCCTCTGCTTTAATTACTTGCTTTTGCTCTTGACTTGGCAAAACATTAAGCTTTTCATTTCAGTAAATCTATAATTAACTCCAGCATGTGCTGAGTAAACATAACCTCACTTTTAATTAAATCTTAGAACAAGATGCTACAAAACTTGCTGTTTCTAAAGAGAAGTACCTCTCAAGTAATGGGCAAAAAAAAAATCTAATCCTTGTCAAATAAAAAACTTAAATCCAAATTTGAGTGTAACCCACCCTCTTTTAAGTCATCTGTTTCTCAAACATACATTCCAGCTACAAGATCAAAATGTAAACCTGAAGAGCTGCCACCATCACACATCAAAAGATTCTGAGGCTAAAGTCAAACCAAATCTAAACGGGAACAGCAGAACAGAGAACCTTGGCTTTGGGATGCCTCAAGAATAATTTTTATAATCCATATCAATGGATTTTTTTTTTTCAAACTACGCAGTAGTTCTTACACAAAGAGAAATAACATTTCTCAAGAATGAAAGGAGTTGAAGTATCATATGCATTATACCATCAGAAACAAAGGAGAACTTTCTAGTTAGTCATTTGTGAGTGAGAAGATTCAGAAAATTTCCTTCTGACAGTACATCCATAGAGAACTAACTCTACAATTCTAAATTAAAATGAAATATCAATTCAGTGATTAAAAGGAGAAATCTCTGAAAAAATAAAGTTCAGCTACTGTGAAAACACAATGTCATGACAAAGTCAAGCTCATATATGAACTAATGTAATAATATGAAATAACCGTCTTTTGTTTATGCTATTTTTTCCAGTAACATCTTTGGTGTCACACATTTCCAAATGGCCTTCAAGAATTTAGATTACTGAAGTGCTACATTTAAATAGTAGAAAACTTCACAAAACTCACTTCATGTTCAAGAACTGCATTTACCAGAGCCACATAAATGAACCAAGAAACTGTTAAAAACAGCAGCTACAAGATTTACATTTGCAGAACAAAACAATGTTGTGCATTTAAATGAAAACAAGTACTCAAGAGAACTTTAGAGCATTAAATCTTCTTTTACTTATCTGCAACTCTTTTAATCAGCTCTTCTCTGAAAGGCAGAACCTCTCAGGGATTCTGATTGCCCAGAATGCAGATACTGATGAGTCTGCATTAGGCAGAAGCTGGTCTGCTTATTAATCTTATCTAAAGTATATTCAAAATACGACATTATGAGAATTTCACTAAGTATTTTCTTCCAGCCATTTGCTATTATATTTCAGTTTCAACACGCTTATTCTGGACAAATTCTTCCCTTTAATTCTCATAAAGTTCAGGTGAGTCACCTTTGAGCAGTTCTCACAACAGCTGAAGGATGCTGATGGAAGCCCCCTGAGCAGTGGCAAATCCAAGGCAGAGCCTTGAGGCCAAAGCCCAGGATCTGATCCAAGGGCAGTACCGATTTGGGAGTGTTTGCTGAGCACAAAGGAAGCACTGTCAATCACACTACCAGAGTGCCACTGCACATGAAGTCCTTCCCCACCTTCAAGGGACACCATTTCCATGCTTCACCTAATGCCCCTTTTCCTCCTCATTAGTCCTGTATTGCCTGATTTCTTCAGGAAGGTAAAGCTTATGCCTCTCCACTGGCTGTGTGTATTTTATCATTCTCCCCCATCTCCTCCCTGTAAATAATTTTTTAAAAAATTCACTGGACAATCGTGACCAAACCTGAGAAAAGCAAAGTGGTTGTCATTATTAAATTGTCATAGGTTTTATTAAAACAGCTACTTAACAGATTAAAACCCTGCCCATCCCAGTGAAGATAAACCACACTACAGGCTCACTCTCTTATCAGTCTGAAGAATCTTTAGAATCAGACTCGAGGCTTAAATCTAGATCTTAAATGCACACTACTTCAATTAGTTTAAAATTTGATTTCTATAAGGCAAATCTTAAATACTAAAAATGAACATTAAGAGTACAACTGCGGAACAAAATCATTAAAAATGCATAATGAATCAACATATGCTATTAATTGCATTGTTTCTTCCAGCTCTTAATCACAATGTAGGAAGACAAAACAAAGAATCATTCTTAAGAATTAAAATGCAATAGAACAGTGGGGGTGTTCAAACATAATAGCAAACATTTACCATCCAACTGTTCTGCAGCTGCAATAAAGAGATTTTTTAGCAATTCATTTAGGATATTACTAGGAGTATCCTCCTAGATATCCATGGAATTTTGAAAAAAACCTGAGGGTACTTTAACAGCAGACACTGGGAATGGAGACCCAAGAGGAATGACAGGACAACCACTCTGAAGTAATTTCCATAAATGACCGTCATCCTAACCCAAAAGCTCTTTTTAAATGCAGATCTTTAAATTCTGGACAAGCTGCATGGGTAGAAACTAAGTTTTATCTGAAAAGGTTCCTTATGATAAATTAAGAGCCATTAAGAGCTGTCTTTCCCCAGAAATGCAGTGCAATGTCTGCTGTACAGAAAGCAGTGAACACACAGTAAAATGATGGACTGCAGTGAAATCACGTCCCATCCTAGTTCAGCTGAACTTTGCCAGCTTTCCCAACAGAATGCTAGCTGACACTATAATGAAGATTCATGCTACCAGTATAATTAAGGATGAAACAATCCATCAGAATTTATTATTTTTCTCTCCCTTTTCCATTGTTGAACATAAGTGTTATTTTGAAACTCTTAAGGTTTGGGTTTTTTTTTTTTAACCAAGTCTTTGAAGTCTTCACAATTTTACAGAGAACATCTCAGAAAATATGCTTAGTAGCCCTCTTTGGGAATTGTTTTGTTTAGGAAACAGTGCAGTAGATTAACTCTCCAGTGGGCAAATTATGCAGTGTGAGTGAAAGGCTAATCCTGCTTGGGCTGGTAACACTTGTGTGACATCCAGTCACATTGACAGTGACAGGATTAGTACCAGCAGCAGCAGTGGCACAAAGGACACCACCACAAACACACAAAGACCACACACCACTGGATTCTCCAATGCACAAGCAGGCAACACAAGTATCATTTCTAAGCATGCAAACTTTTCATGCACACAAACCTAGACACACGGGGACAATGCTCAGGACCAAATTGTGTATAAACTTCAGGAGAAATTTAATGCAGCAAGTCTCAGCTGATACCAGTTCCTAATCAAATGTGGTAGACTCCAAATCAACTCTTCAGTAATGTAAATTATCCTTTTGAAAGTCTTTTTTGGAACCTTTTTAAGTTAATGTGTGAAGTTTTGCAGAAAATGTGTCACTTTCTCTTTGAACAAGTCTTTCTTTCATGGTACAGCACCATAAGGTAAATTATCTTTGAGGAACATAAAGCACACTAAAATCACTTTCTTTTAAATGTAGGACATCTGAAAATTGATGGAAATTTTATTGGCCCTGGGTCATAATGTTTAACAGGTTTATCTAATTTCATTCCAGAGCATTTACATAGTCATATATATTTTTTTCTTTCTAATCATAACCATCCTTTGACTTTTTTAAGCAGCCTAGAAAAGTGCAAGGAAAGGACAGTGAGATTTCTGCACCCAAAACTTCAAGGAGCATTTGCAATACATTTCTTGAGAATAAACAATGTGAACTTACAAACATATGAAGGTCACATTGAGAAATTAGTTAAAATAGAACCAAAAGCTAATCCTGTTAGATTAAGTTAGACCAGTTTGTTGAAATCATAGCCTTAAATTTTTATCATCTCTGCAGATGAGAAAATGCAAATCCACCAGAGAAAAATTAAAAACTGAAATTAAAAAAAAATATTTTGAAAATCACCATCATCTTTTCTGAACAGATGTAAGAGGGATGGAAGAATAATAATGTTACATCTGCTTATCAAAGCATTTAGAAGACAAAAAAAATCATTCAAAATCTGCCTATGGGCAACTTTTTCTGACTTTGTGTCACATTTACTTTGAATAAATTTTTGTATTTTATTATAAACTAGCAAGACAAACATTTGTTATCTACTGTCACAATGAGATAGAACTGCCATAGGCAAAGCTACTAGACACGTGTCTTCTTAGAAAATAGGAGATTTGGGCTGTTGGGTGAAAAGAAAGGAAGGACCAGAATCCTTTACAGTGTGGAAAACTGGAAGAAACATCATTTTATCATAATGACAGTTGTCACTGGCATTTTGTGTCTTCTCAAAGAAGTTCAATATTTTCTTGATATGATGGCAAAGGCTGTTAAATAAATACATTTTTCCCACTTCAGCAGCGTTTTTCAGTACTCTGCAAGCACACAGAGCACAGCTTTTTTCAAACTCCAGAGCACAGTGGGAGGAATACAAACCACAATCCCTGCAAGTTGCACCACTCAGTAAACCAAGAGCAGATCACTGGCAAGGGGAGTTGCAAGGCTGTGGAAGTGCAGCCCCCTCAGACACTGCACTCACCTGCAGGTAAGTACTTCAGCTGGTTGTTCGCCAGGCGAAGGTGCCGCAGAGATCTCAGGCGGCCGATCTCGGGACACACAATCTCCAGGGCATTGTCACTGAGGTCCAGAAACTGCAGCTTAACCAAGGAGCCAATGGCTTGTGAGAGAACAGATTAAAACATAAATGTGACCCAAGAGTAACATTAAAATCTTCACAGGACTGTGAGAGGAGAACAAGCCACAGAAGCTGCCAGCTGTGTCTGAGCACATCTCGAGGTGTTAAAGCCGGTCTCACAACTCAGTGACATCAATTGTGGAAATGCTGCTCCAGCTAACAAACAGCTCTGCTGGCAGTGAGACAAGGGATAACAAGGACAGTGGTGTACAGAATACTCCCATCTGTAGATTCTCCTCAGACAATTCTGCTCTGAAACCACTTTCTTCATTCTCTTCCTTTGAGTCTATCCAATTTACATTCAGAAATAGCATAAATTGAACACAAATTCCTCAAGTTGAGCACGTAACTGCAATTAAGACAAGGAAAAGAAACTAGTACAAGTTCTTGCTCCTTTGAGGTTCAAATCTGCCATGATCTAACCCAGCAGAGTTATTGAGTGTGGTATCTGCCTTCATGAAAGCAGCACTCTGGATTTTTGTTTCTGTAGATGAGTGCCATTTAGCCTTTTCACTTTCTGCTATTAGAACTGGAGCAAACAGCATTTAGGTGCATTTGAGAATTCATTAAAAGAATTTAACATAGCATAAACAAGGATATTATCAACTAAAAGCTACACTGGTATATTTTGTATGAAAATCTTGTATGTTTTATGGGAAAATAAAGGAAAAACAGGCCTCTTCAAAGAAGAAAAATTAATATTTTATGATTTCTGCCACTTATCATGAGCTGGTAGATTACTTACCTTCAGGTACAACAACTATGTTATTTGAATGAAGGTACCTGGGGGGAGGAGAAAAAAAGCAGAGGACACCACCTGTTACCCTCAAGGACTTCTGCTACATAATCAGTTTGCAAAATATCCAGTTTCAGACTGAACAAGCACCCTCAAAGCCATTCCTCCCTATGACCACAAAAGCTGTGGAAACTGTATAAACTGGCAATGGACAGGTACTTAAGTTTCACTTGAGTTTTTAAATGATTAGCATAAAAATAAAAGAAAATTACATACAACTATGTAAAACAAACCATTCACAGTTACAATAATAATGGGCTTTAGTTTTGAGAGTCATATGGAGGAAAACAAAAAAGGGAAAAGAATAAGCATAAAGAATAACCAGAATGAATCATATTTGATCACCAGGTTATTTGACACTAAATGCTGACGAAGGAAAGAAAAAAAGCCCACACCCACACAAGTTATACAATTATAAACATTTTCCCTTGCACATAAACTCTCACACCTTTACTGAAGAAATAAGCACATGATCCATTCATTGCAAGTGGGTTTTTCAAACTTAAAAGTACATTTTTCAAAAGAAAAACCCGATCTTACACATGGTTATTTATGCTGCTACAGAGGGTGGCCAGATCTCTCACTAAGAATATTCAGCACCCTCTGATGGAGCACTTCCAGTACTTCTGATAACATAAACACTGATCTTATATTTCACACATTTTATATTTCAATCATTGCTGCAAAAGAACAATTGGATCTTGTAGTAAATAATAGTAACAAAATTTTCCAATATTAATATCCAACTGTAAAAGAATATGGAGTACTCAATGTCCAATTGCTTAGGCACACATGGAATTACTTTCATGGCATATTTTTTTTCCACTGTATTCCAAGAGCATTTCCTAAAGTAGGAGCCCCTCTTTTCAGGGACACAGAACAAGGGAAAAGACATATGAATATTTCAACTGCATGGGGCATCTGAACCTTCTCTTTCTTTAAAAACTGTAGTCTGCTAAAAACTTAACAAACATAAGAATAGTATACATGTTTGCAGAAACATAGGATGAGAATTCTCCAACCCATTTCAGCTGCAGCTCCTGAAAATATTTGTGAACTATTTCACTTAAGCTAAAAAACCCCTGTATTATGAGGAGCTACACCTCACAGCTCAGCATCAGGGGCATGATACACAAAAGAAAAACACACAAGTGAAATAACTAAGGATGTAACTTTTAGGAAAATAAAGATAATGTAAGTTTGTCTCTCAAAATTGAAAGCTACTGGAACAAATTATTCTTTAAATAAATTAAATAAAATTTTTGTGGTCTCTTCTCTGACAACAAAACACCTCTTATTGTCTCATCAAAAATAGACTTGTTCTATTAGAGCTACACAAACCACAGCCCACTGTAGCTCTCTCTAGACCACCAGAATGTGTGGGATAATAATGAGACAACTGAACTTGCTGAACACCAAATAATTAGGTTTGACTCCTATAAATCAGTGTTTGTAAGAAATTATTTTAAAGTGTAATTTAAACAGGTTTTCCTAAAAGCACATTAAATAATTGAGATTTCCTGATGCTCAGTGGCAAATCATGATATCAAATATAAAAATATTTATTTTACTGCTTCAGAGCACAAAGACTCTCAAGACAGGGGCATGATGAGACAGATTTGCTCTTGAGCAATTCAGAGACTGCAGTGACCTACAAACCAGTTCAGTTACACTGTGGCCACAGGCACCAGAAAGGTGAGGTTAAAGGGCCAAGATGGCAAGATCAGACAGCTGAGGGCATTGATTCCTCAGGTAAACACCTCCTGTGTGGAGCTTGCCATTCCATAAACACAATCAATGCTCCATCAGTTACTCATCTGCAACTGAGACAAAGGACCTAAACAGGGAAAAGAGGATGTCCCTTTTAACCCCCCCACTGCCAATCCTACCACATAAGGAAACCACAACTTTATAAGAAAAAAAGGGGAAGGAAGAAAACATTGTCTCAGGATCTTAAGTCTTAAATTAATTGTCAAAATAATCCAGTTCATGGGACATCCATTTTTTGGACAAGACTGGATAAACTGCTCTGCCTACAGCAATCATCATTCCACAGTTACCACCCCTACATGCTCATCCCTGCTCCTATTTGACAATCTGTGACTTGGTTCAAAAAACTCATGACTACAATCAGCAAGACTGAGATCACAAAACCCCTGGGAGCTGGGGTGGGAAAAAGTAGCCAAGAATGGGCTGGAGGCTGTGACCTGTTACTCTGGCTCTGTCACAACCCTCTGAGCACTGCACTGGGAGGTTCCAGGCTTTATCAATGTGACAAGTCTACACAGAATTTAGGGGGTAAGTATTTTTTCCCTTAGGAGTATAGACACTTGTATGTCTTTTCATACAATAAACAAAAAATTAAAAAGAGACTGAATACACCTCCTTTAGAAAAAAAGTCCAACAACAAACAACAAAAAAAAATCACACACAAAAAAATTACCCTTTCTTGCCCTCCAAGAAAGCCCTTCATACTTAAGAGAAGTTATGTGCAAGCAATACATTCTAGAGGATTTTAAGATGAGATGAATAAGCATCATAAAAATATATTAGAACTCCGACACAAACTCACAATTCCACGAGGTTTGGAAGCTTCTGTGCAAGGTTTTCTGGCTGAAAGAGAGTTAGAGATTTTTTAGGTTTCAAAACAAAAACCAGACACACATTTATTGAGTGCCCAAGTCATTTTAATTGCCATACTATGACATGTCAGCAGGAAAAATGGCAACAAGCGTCTATACAATACTGTTTCCATACCCCCAAATACCCATCAGGGCAATCTCAGGTGTATCCCAGGTGAGTAATACACTACTGAACAGAACTACAGCCTAGAAGTGACATTATCATGTCCTCAGAAAAATAGGAGTCAGATTTCTGAGACTGAAAAGATGGATTACCTAATCTACTTTTGAAAAGACATTCAAATAAATTAGTTAGTTGAAAGCAAGAGATTGCTAAGAAGTTGCAGCCTTTACAGACTTACAGCAGAACAAGAACTACACAAGATGTCTAACCAGAATGTATTCTATAATGCTGCTAAACTGGGAAATGACCTACCATCTTTGTGTAGCTTTATCCATTACCACCAAGCCAGAACTGCTGAATCCATCAAACTAAGATTTTCATATTTGCATATTAACATGTATATCATTTCCTAAGTGCCAACTGATCCCTAGCTGTAATTCTCTTCCGTGGTGGCATTTATAAACATGAACACATATCACAAAATTGGCTTCACAAGTTTCAGATGTCGTGTTGGAAACTGTACTCAAAATTATTCAAAGTTAAGACAGTTTTATTGCTTAAGAAACCTGCTTAACATAGATTTGTTTTACTGAAAAAAAAGGGGTTACAATACTGATACATGCAGAAATGACTGCTTTTTAAAAGCAGCATGATCACATAATTAAATTCCCGTTAAAGCTAGAAATTTTCATGTAAATAAACATGGTGTGTGATACCTTAAATAGACATCTAAAATATATAACTTTGTGTTTGTAACTTGATGATGGAGGAACATGGTAACCTGAAAAAGTAATGTCATAATATTCTCACATAGAAAACATGCCCCACGCTCGATCTGAGTACAAAGCCCAGTTTGCTTAACTCGGGAGAAGCAATTTATGAGTCAGGTCAAGAAATGTCGGGTGAGGTCAAGACAGCGCTGCGGTGACGTCAAACCCAAAAGGGCTCTCCTGATCCGGGGCTGCCACCTCGTGGCAGCTCCGCCACGGAACGGATTTTATTCAGGCAAACATCGGAGCTTCTGCTGCGAAAATGTGCTCAAGCACAAAAACAATTCAAGCCTTAACTGAAAAAAAAAAGTGTGGAAGAAACCAAATTCACTGCCATCCCGTAGGCTTTATTACAATAAGGATGTTAACCTGAACCACAAACCATTGTCACTATTTCACCTGCTGTTCTGCCAGAACAGAACAGCATCACATATTCTGACGTAGTAAATTAAGAACAATTATCCTTGGTCCTGCTTCTGGCAGAGCCAACAAGGCAAACATCTATTTCCTTTCAATAGAAGGGGAAACTGAGTACTGGAAGGCTCATGTTATCAAAGATTAACTGAGAAGTGGGAAGATTCGATGCTGGAATACAGGTGTGCTGCATGGCTCCTTGATCCATTCATTATGCCTCAGCACTCCATCACTTCCACCTTGCCAATGAAGACAAAAATGAAATTATTCTTAGCCAAGGTAAATTCTGTCAGCGTAACTATCCCAGACATTTCATAGAAGCCATCTGTCAAGGACAGGAATCATTTGAGAAGAGCAAAGAGCAAAAGCTGATTTAGTCACTTATTTTCAGAATTCTGAAGGAATGAACCAGTGGGAGAAAAGTACCACCTAATTTTAGAGAAATATGGTGCAGGTTTAGTTTTAATGGTAATTAATGATGTTTATGCAACTTAAAGTGTTTATCAATGAGCTACTGCTCATCACCTTGCATCAGAGAAATATAAGGCAGACACATCTTCCTTCAATAATTTAATTGTTTTCAACTATTCTCAGATGAGATTTCCACTCCTTGCACTGCCCCTGTGTACCCAGCTCACAACAACTTTACTAAAATTGAGAGCACTACTTGTCCTACCAGTAGTGGACAACAAAAATGAATTATGAAACTCTGCTTTGTAAAAACATCGATGATTTCTGTTTTCCCCAGTTCCCTCATTGCTACTGTCTAGGTTCTCTCCAATTCACCCTGGCTGTTCCTGAGTATGAAACCCTCTGCTCCAGCTTGTGCTTTAACAGCATCCAATAATTACTTCCTTCTGCTTTTAATGGAGATTGTGAAACTTTCCATGTTCCAAAAAGACATCTGCCTTTTTTTGTAACATGCTGCTGACTTGATCTATTTTGGTCCACTACAACTTCCAACATCTCTTCTATGGAACAGATGCTCAGTGAATGACACCCAAATTTGTTTGCCTTGTTCCAACAATAGCACTGAGCACTTGAATGAGATCCCAACAAGGCACATTATGAGCAAGTTATCCTGATTGCTGTCAATCTAATCATGCTCTGCTTCACGCTGTTTGAAAGCAATTTTGTCTAAGTATGACCTACATTTTAACTTTTGTTTCAGTTTCTTTATCCAGGTCTTAACACTTAAACACAAAATTCTCCTTATTGTTTAATCTTTTGAGCAGTGCAAAGTTTGTAAACCTTACTGCACTAAATAATCACTGAATTTCACAAAGTGTCATGACAGAGCTGTTTACAGTCTTTGGCTGATTTTATAGCAGTTTTGATTTGTAACCATGAATCCTATCCTCCTGTTAAATTATTACACATTGTTAAATTACTGCCCAAAACCAGAGTGCTAAAATAATTCTATGCAGTACACAGTACACGTGAACTTAAAATGACTCATCCAAGATGCAGAAAAGGCATAAAATCTTCAGAATCCTTTCAGCTTTTGGCTCTTGGAGTACTGGACTTGTTCTAGGAAACCCTGAAAACGGTACAATTTTGGTGAATTTTACATAGTCATGCCCTACAGCTCTTCTACGCTTGCTTTTATTTTACTTCTCACACCATGGAAGAACTCACCAAAAAAAACCCCAGCCAACAAATCCAAACCAATCAAGCAACCAAAAATGGAGACTTGAGCCTATTGACAGTAGCAAGTTTTGACTCTACAGAACAGTCTTACCAGCTCAGAACATCTCTCACAGTTATTTAACTACCTCCCACTGGATTCTGAGGTCACAACATCCACTCAAGGTGAGAATTTCTTCAGTTCATGGAAAAAAATACGAAGAAATCCCAAAAGAAAATTCCACATTAACTGTGACATTAGCTGACATTAACTCTGTTCTCCATCCTCAGCAGCTAATAGATACAAGTTTTTACTGGCACCTTAACAGCAGGTTTGGAATTAGACCCCAGAATTGACATTACCTTTGAAAGTGGGCACACACCAAGGGAACAGTCATTCAGCCTAATGAAGAGATGTAGAATAGACTGCATAGCATCTACTAACAGGAGAAAGGCCCGACCACTTATGAGAGTAAAATGTATAGGATAAAATAAAAAACAACCAACAGAAAACAAGGCTGACAAGAAAACCCCCAGCAGATCTTAAGAGCTTCAAAAGGGTAACCATAAAATGTCATGAACTTCCATTTATTATTCTCTACAATATGTATGAAAGTTCAAATCTTACTGATAACATCATTCAGGGTCAGATTATCTATATTATTTTTTTTCCTGTTTCAAAAATCATAATTCCTAAACACACAGACAGTAAACATTGCAATAAAGAGGTTGTCGTACCAATGTGGTCAGGGAATTTCTTTTCATGTAAAGTCTCTCCAAGTACTGCAGCCCCTCATCTTTCAGTAACTCCAGAGGGAAGTGATGAAGATTTCGGTAATTTAAGAACAAGTTCTTGTGCCTTTCCAGCTTTGCCTCAGAGATTGTTTTACAAAGTTCTGATGCCATGACTAAGCACCACATCTACTGCATCGCATCTTCTGAGAACAGACCCATTTCTAGGAGACAAAAAGAGGAAAAAACCCAGTTTTATCAAGGTGCAGTTACACCTTCTTCTGCAGGAAAAGTCATTACAGATTATCTGATAATTTATCTAAAAACACTTGTTCCAATTAATACACAAAGTCCCCAGAACATCCACACCAGAAGCTATGTTAGAAGCAAGTCTTTGACTATTTTCTGGATCAAACTTTAGAGCATTATAGGTCCTGATACAACAAAATCTTTAGGTATATTTAATGTTTTTAGTTTCATTCATGTTCAATGGACCTTTCAGATTATTTTGTCAAAACTGCCACCACAAGAAGAAAAAAAAGCACCTTCTATTAACCATTATTGATGTCCCACATCTGTCCTGTGACATGTGCTAAAAAAAGAATCCACAGATAAGAAAACCACACAATTTATAGAGGATTTTAGTCTCAGATGACTAATAAACACCATTATCTTTTAAGTCAGTAAGACAAAAGGTAATGAAAGTTTGAAGTGCTTTCCCATATAAAACTAGTGGAATAATTTACCAGTTGTGAGAGATAATGGGGATGGATAACCAGTAAAGTAATTTAAAAATAATACACTAATATATGAAAAATCTGAAACTTACACTGAGCAAATTAATAAAAGGTTAAGTAAGACAGCAGATTTTCAGCTCGTTCTACTAAAAATAAAACCAGAAAAAATAAAGTGTCAAGCTTAACTGACAATTTCAAAACCAGAAAACAAAAGCAGGAAGACAAATTAAAAATTAACTCGTATCTGAAACCTGACTTTATTCAACTTGTTTTTCACATATAACCAAAATTCAAGTCAATATTATGCTGTCTAGATTTAGACAACAGCAGTAATGCTGCATCTTTTCAACTATCTCAGAAAAACGTAATAAATCCAAACTATTTACTAATTTAAAGTTACCATTTTGCTACAGACTCGTGTATATAAATTAATTCCCATTAACAAAAGGCAAAGACTCAGAACTGCTTCCCACCAATAACTACTTTATTTTAGTTCAATCCCTCACTGAAGCAGAGGTTTTTTAAACAGAACAAATATTGGAAGTGAAGGTCCTGAATCAAGAACCCCATCTGATGACAAGCATGACACACAAAACTCCAGCTGAAGATTGACAAACCAACCATACATGTAATGAAACTACTTCAGTAGTGTAAGTCCCTTGATTTGCAGATAACAGCTCTTGGCAGTGATCTGTGTCCTTCTGGAGCAATACACATTTGTGGGGTTTTTAAGAGGTTTTTAACAGTTGCATTCATTAGCTGTTTTGGGAAACAGAGCTCACACACTGGCCCTTGGCACTGCTAATATTAAAGTTCTCTTAGTCCAGAAGATCAATAAAATTGAAGCCGTTACAATTCCCAACTCCACTTCTGTGATCAGCATAAAAATAATTCATGGAAAAGCATTAAAATTTTACACGTGAATCATCTGAGTATTTATTATTAACTTCTATAATATAAGACATGGTAAAAGAAAGCTCATCTTTCTCTGAATCTTTTTTAATCAGAAGCTGAGAAATGATAAAACATATGCATAAATATCCAACAGCCTTCCAATCTGTCCAGAAATGGTTTTTAGGTGTCCTGCACTTGTGGGCTTCTCTTCAGAGTTTTGACTCCATATAACAACTGCACATTTAACCACGGCACACACGGATACACAGACATCCAACCCCACAGATACTAAGTCCAGTCACAGTCTACCGTGGCTCTCACTTCAAAGGAACCTCCTCCTACTCCCTTCCACCACCAGCCAAACTTTTCCTCTCTCAATTATTTTTCCAAGGATGAGGGGCAGCCTTACCAAAGAGGAACAGCCACAACCACGGTCTTTAAGGGAGGAAAAGAAGGAGGATGAGGACTGATAGCACCCAGTGACGATGGCCCTGTGAGGAGCCGGGTCCTCTGGGGAAGGGCGAGGAGGAAGGGGCAGGGAGCACGGGGGAGACGGAGGGAACGGGGGGGAAAGGGGGTAAAGAGGGGCACCGGGCAAGGGGGAAACGGAGAAGAGAAGGAGGCATAGGGAGACACAAGGAAAACGGGAGAGACAGGGAGAAATGGGCCCGGCCATAGCACGCACCCCCTCACGGAGAGGCGCCGTGCCCGCGCGGTCCTACGAGCAGAGAGCAGGGGCAAAACACCGGAGACAAGTCCCCACCGTCAGGACCCGATCTCCCTGTCGCTGTCCCTGTCCCCACCTCGGCCTGGCCGGGTCACTGCCACTCACCGGGGCCGCCGCAGCGGGAGCGGCGCCGCCGCCGGCCCAGGGACCCGGGGGCGGGACGGGACAGACCACGTGAGACCGCGGCGGCCGCGCGGCTCTCGCGAGACACCGCTCCTCCCCGCCGCAGGCAGCAGCCAATCACAAGGCTCCGTCTCTCCCGCCTCCCTCGGCCAGCCAATGGGAGCGCGCCGCCCCTCAGCGCTTCGCCCGTTCCTCGCTGTGGGCTGGGGGGCTGCGGCCGTTCGCGGTGTTCGGGCGTTTCCGGTGTTCGGGCGTTCCCGGTGTTCGGGTGTCACCGGTGTCCCGGCGTTCCCGGTGTCCCGGCGTTCCGGTCCCTCCCGGCGCCGCTCCATGAGTTAGTATGTGGGCTCCACTGCCTCCCCGCGTGTTCACACAGCCCTCCGTGCTAACAAGTGATCCCTGCTAAATGGCTGAATAAGGAGAACATCATTTGCTGATAAAAGTTGTGGTCAGGGACCGCCCTTTCAGCCTTGGTGCAGCTGCCGCTGCCTTTTTTTTTTTTTTTTCTGTGTTAACATCAGAATGGGGACCCTCAGGCGATCCTGCCTGCACCCGCAACCAACCTGCACATCACGACCATTTTTTACCCATGATAGTCGGCCTTTGGAAACGTTTTGATTTTATGCGTATTCACACACATTAAGATGACACATAAAGGCTTGTTTGTGTCGCCAGTTCTCCGCTGACAGCAAATTCCCTTATACTCAGGGTATTTTACATGACTGGGTATTAAAAAGTTGCTTTTTGCTGAAGATAGCTCTACAGCTGGCTAAAAAAGAATCTCAGCTGCAGAAATCCTCTTTCTGGTTTCCACAGACTAATTAACATAAGCTGGTCCTAACAAAATTTACACCGCAGTTGTGCAGGGCTACCAAGATGAACACCTTGCAGACAACATTTCTTCTATATAGTCACAAAACTCTCACTTGAAATAAATCAACATGCAAAAAAGCTTAAGATCTTTTCCCTTGCAGACTCATTTCTCTCCTTTTCCGTTCTAAATAAAGAATAGCAGCCCTTAATGGCTCATTTGTCATTCTCCTGCACTTGAAAGGCAGTAATTGATTGTGACAACTACACTTGCTCCATCTTAATTTCCAGTTGCAGTCCTTTTGGAGTTGTTTTTTTTTCAGAAAAAATAGATTGGGTTTTGTTGAAATAATTTACCCTTCAAAATTCAACATCCTCCGTATTTATCATATCATACTGCACATATCTTTTCTTAATGTGGTTGATAGCATTTGTCTGTTTTTTTCAACTGATGTTAAATTCCAGGAAAGTGGCCTGCTTATAGATCACCATGGTTTTAAATGGAGTAAATACATTACACTTCTTAATGTCACTTTGGTCTTGCACTATAAATATCTGAGAAATTAAAAGTTAAGCATATTTCAGACCAAAGTAGAAGCTGAATATGAGGACTGTTAGCAGTGCGTTCCTCAGAGAGAATTCAATGTGTCAAACCAAATGTACTTCTCCAGGATATCGAGTCATTGATCAGGACAGAAGCTGTGTTTTCGTCATCTCTTACTGAAATAGAAAAGGAAAGATGAAGCTTTTTTTTCCGAGGAGACCTGCTCTTAACAGAGCCAGGATACTTACTGTGTTTATTTACACGTGTGTTGTAATGGTTTGGGGTTTTTTGGTTGGAGATTTTTGAGAGAGTAACAGGTAGGAGATAAGCACTCTGATATTTTTGAGAGCAAATTTTGTCTCTTCTGCTCACACCAGCACACATCACTTTTTCTTGTGTCTTTCCCCCGAAAGGTCATTCAGGATTCTCTCTTGGTTGTTTCGTGTAGCCTGAATTTACAGTCATTCTTCTCTGTTTTTTCCCCCTCAACCAATGCCATGGTGATCTCCGAGAAGTGCTGCTCTCAGATCTGAAAGCTGATCCCTGAAGCTCTGATCCTGCACAGCACAAGTGTCCAGTCTTGCTTGTGTAGTCACAAGGCTAAAAATGATGAGCAGTGCAGGGATATTGGAATCTGATCTTCTGTTGAGGAGAGCATTTGCCTCATGGTTGCCAAGTCATTCTCATCTAACAAGTCAGGCTAGTGCCATCTCCCTGCTAAGTAAATTTTACTGTTTCTCTACCCTAATTGAATTTAATTCTTATTTTTGTGCTTCTGAGAGCACAGGGGGCTTGACATTTCCATCTTGCTAAGAAGGATGGCAAATCTTACCTGGGCCTACATAAGAAACCTAATAAGACTTGCTTTGAAATGCCAGTTTAACGTAGATCTATTCAAGTAGTTTTCAGCTGTCAGGGACTTGAAGATCCACCATCATCCAGTGGTTTACTGGAATAAATCCAGTAACTGGAACAAACAGGCACAGCTTCACTGGTGATGCCTTGTAGGTGCGAAAATCACGCAAGCCTGATGAAGATAGTGTGAATAAAAAGAGATTATGCTATACCAGATTTATTACAGAAGGTAACTGACACTGACAACTTTGGGAAGATGCAATTGGAAATACCTTTGCATTTTAAAGGTTTATGGAAACATTTTCTTTCGTTTTGCCAAGTGAAACATGAAGAAATTATTTTTAGTGAGGGTTTTATGACAAGTTTCCTGGCTCTCAGTGTCACAGACTTACAAGATCCAAAGTATCTCAGTGAACTTCTGAATTTGAGTTTGAACACTGTGAGGTTCTGCCTCCCTAATAATCCTTCCTGCATGAGTCTTTTCCGCCCAGTGCTGTGGATACCACTTATATTGAATCATGTGCATTAAATTAGACTTCTTAAGTTTGGAATATGATAAAAATACCCACTTAGCAATTAAAGGTCAGTTTTTAGCAGCAGGAAAATTCAGTGTGATTGATGCACGACAGCAAGAGTGTTTCTCCTTTAAGGTCGGGTAATTACTAAGTATTTTTAATCTCTGCTTTTCAGTGTGTTAAGTAGCAGCAGAAAATGGACTTTCTTGGACGTCACTGTGTTCTGAGAATTATAGAGAAGCAAAAATCAGTCAGTAAACACTGGGCTCATGCAGTTATGCTTGGTACAGAGAGGTCCTGTGAGCTGGAGGAATCTTCTAGGCACAAGAAATCAACAGATGCAGTTTCAGCTTTCTTTAGTTTCTGGTGTGTACAGGTGTTAGCACAAGTGTGTAAAGCAGTAGTAACCCAGTGGACTGCCTGGTGTATCTCCCAGGTCTCACAGCCAGTGAACATACTTTTCATGCTCAGACTGGAGAAGAATCTGCTTAACACATGCTTGGGACATTTGGAGTGGTCTTGGAAAATGGCAGAGCTCTCCTATACATGGCAAGATTCCAGCATGGGGCCTGAATGGTTTGTGCTGTCCTATTGTCTTCTGCTTGTCCCTAGAAAATGAACATTGCCTGGAATTTTGAAAGTTCATATGCAGTTGAATATACAATTTTATTTTTCTGCTCCTACAGACACTAAGGGGTGGCTTTCTCTCTCATCTGAGGACTAACAAGTTCCATTTCTCTTCGAACAAGAGCCGAGGGCCTTGTGTCATCATCCAGTTCTGTACACTGAGATTTGAAGAAGCAAACAGAACATTTCCAGTTTGCATCCTTTCTTGCAGAATTTCTAATCTTAATTCTTCTTACCCTTGTTTTCACTTTACACTGTGATATGTAAGATTTTTTCAGTCAATCCAGATTTCATATACATAATGATACAAGATTCAGTTGGTATAAATGTCAAGAATTTTGGATCTGTTCTTTCCACAGGAGTTTTATTTTGCATCATGCATCATTCATTGGTTTGTCTCTTGTACCAGAAAGAAATAAACTGTCTAAAATGTTCGGTCTTTACTAATGTAGAAAGAATTCATTCTCCAGAAAGTCCTCATTCTTCTTATGAAGTCTTTTGTAACTTCCAGTTAGCAATTTTGGTTTAGGGACAAAGCTCTCTTATTTGAGTGAAATAAAGTCACAGTGACTCATCACGGTACAGCTAATTTTGATTCCATAAATGTTTTACTCTGGCTTCTGCAGCAGTACAAAAGTGGGAAGGCAGATGGAGCTCCTGCACACCGAGTGCCAGCATGCCAGTATTTAACGTTTAGACATCATCCACCTTTGGCTCAAGTCTTTTTATTTTCAGTTTATTCATTATTGTATTTGTTAAATTCGAACTGACTCCTTTTTCAATGGCACAATAATGCTAATGAAAAACCTAATTTCAAAGGAAGTTATTTGCATTGCCTGGTATGGTTCAAATCAGCATCGCTCAAAATGGAAGCTTTTAAAACAGTTAATTGCTAATTTGGGCTGAACTTATTTTTGAGGGAAATTTACTGGTAATCACATTGATTATGTTGTGTAATAGATTCCCTAAGAAGTAATGGAAAGTACTAGTCATTTGGACAAGCTGCATTTTGAATGGAACAACCCTAATACAGAATAAGCAAGCAGTGGATTTTGTCCCTGATCATGCAGTTTCTGCTCATTCTAAATTCCCACTGATCTAATTAATCTCAATTGGAAAAAGAACAATGCCTCACTGACTGCCCCAGAAACCAAATTCCTCTGTTAATGTGTTAAGCAAATATAACGATAGGCAGAATCAACATTTCTGCCTCTGCTCCATCAGGAAATCTCAATATGGGATCACTTCAAAGGTAACAAACCAGCCAGCTCTCCATGGCTTTTCAGTTGTTAGTCCTTTAAAGACTGTGAAAGGGGCATGTAGCATGTGGAGGTATTTTGTGTTACCTCTTGTTGACAAGATAATCATGGCTTTCAAATTAATTTCAATTAACCAAATATTATTTTCCAACTTGCCTACATTGCTGTATGCCACAAATACATTAATGAATAAAATTTTTTTATTGCTTAGAATTCACTTTATAAAACTCTTTAAACTGACTGATTTGGTTAAAGTCACTTAAAATATTATCTCCAGTTTTGCTTCATTCAAACCAGTAAGGTAGTAAAACTTATATAGCAAATTTAGACAGCACATGGACACTTATTAATTTCAGGCAGCAAATAGCATGAAATGATCTTTGGTCTATTTTTATGTGTCCTCGATAATACTATTTTTTACTACCACCCTCGGTTGCCACTGAAGCTCTATGGTGGTTATTTCTCCATCCTTCTGCCTGCCCCAAGGTTTGCTTTCATCTTCACTGCATTTCCCTTCAGTCCAATTGACAGACCTGCTGCATTTGCAATAGTTGTCAAAAGATTCCTGAGTATTTCTAATGATTCATTGGATCTAATTTGACCAAAAGTTGACATTAATTTAACTGAAATCGGTAGTTTTAACATTAACCATTAATTATTCTGAAGTTCCTACTTCCAGATACCAAACCTATTGCAATCCTTTCATCTATGTTTATTGCTGCCTAATGTAATTTTCTTTCTCCTCTTAGCTATTTATCTTTCTGAGAAGTCCCATGATCTGGTGTTGAAATAAAGTCATATCTTGTAGAAAGACTCCATAGCATCAGTAAAGCTCCACCGTTCCCATAAATTTACTTTACAACGTCAATAAAATATTAAATCCCTATACTCTCACCCACACAGTTTCATAATTTTAGCACATATAGGCTTAAAATGAAAGTATTTTAGGGACAATACACACACTTGGAATAACATTTTTACACATTTATGAGATGTTTGTATTTCTCATGGAAAAGTTTCAAGTGAGGTGCCAAATGTCTTGGTTGTGTAAGGTGGCCGGTTTTGTAATTTTATTCCACCATTCATTTCAGAAGGGTGTTAACTCTGTGACCTGTTAGATTATGATAGAAATGAGGCAGGTGGTGAGCTATTTTTCATTCTAAGGGAATATAAATAGTGAAGGGGGACAGGATGGTGTATACACAGCTCTTTGATTTATGCAAGCATATTGTGGAACCTGTTTGAGGGAAGTCAGATATAGAAATCTTCTGTTCCTGAGACCAGTGGGAGATTTGCTTTTAGACAGCTTGCAGGGTTTCTCCTTTTCATGTCAACCATCCATCTGGTTATGGCTGGGATCTGACCTTTCTTTTTATTGAACACTGTAGGAATAGCTTAAATATACACCAGGATGTTCCACGTGCTGGGGACACACTCAATAGGCTGCTTCCTCTCAAATGCAGAATTTTTAGTTTTCGAGAGCAAACCAGAAAAGCCAAAGATCTTTCTTTTCTTGTTAAAACCCTGTGTTTCCTCTCAGAAATCTTTCATGGGAATTCTTGAGCTCTTTGTACTGAGAGGTCTAAGTCAGGTAACCAAAGATACACTTGGCTGGGGAGTCCTTAGGTAGTGCTCAAGGTCTTGCAGCAGTGACTGCTGAGTGTGGGTACTTTTTTCAGAGTCCATGCCTCCTTCCTGCCTTTGTCACATTTGCACCACAACACTGATAAAGATCTTTCCACTTTATAGAGTCATGGCACAATATTTGTTACCAGCTTCCCCTTTCCTCGGTGTAAGGAGTTTTTCGGACAAAATGCCTTTGTGTCTGGCAGCAGCTCTGCTCCCAGGGAGCTGTTCCAGGCCATGTCTGTAGTAGGGTAACATCTTCTGTCTGACAAAAGGAGATGATTCAGCCTTCCTTCAAAAGCAAAAATGGAGACTCAGAGTCATTTCTACTGAAACTTTTTCACTGAAACTATTTTTCATTTTTCACCACAGGCATAGGAAAAAGCCATGTGCCTTGTAGACTCTTCCAGATATTAAAACCCCATAATTCTGGGCCAGTGAAATAATTAGGTCTGTTAAACCCTTTTAATGCTTTTAGCACCGAAGTTATGGTCATTGAGTTCAAGCTTCTTAAATACATATTATATACTTAGAACAGCTCTCCTCTGTGAGTGATGACACCTTCATAGCAGGAACTCAGAGATATGCATTGCTACAAATTAGAGACAGCCTCACCCATACTACTATAACTTCATTACAATCCTTAAATTAATGTGTGGGTTTTTTCATAAAATAGAAGCCAGTCAACCACATACAAAACACAAAATTTGCCTGCTGCTGAATACATCCCTGTCAGCGTTCCAGTGCTGCACTCTGGTCCCATGCTGGGTAGGACTATGGATAGACATCCTTAGCACACTGCTATCAGGAAATTGTTTAATTTTATTAGATGTTTGAAAAACATCTAAAACCAAAGGAGAAATTTATACCAGAGCTCTTTTGTGTGGTTTATATTTTTGAAAAATGGGCATTCTCTGTGTAAATCCTGTCCATAGAAGTGGCTAATCTGTAATGTCACTACTGACAAATGGATCAAACTGGATTTGGAGAACCACGTGGATAAATGCACCATGCTTTGCCTCTATGTTTTAAAAAAATCCATCTAAATAGTCTTAATATAGCCTTAAATAAGTGGAGAAAGAGATGAAACTGATATTAGGAAATGGAGAAGTCCACTTCCCAGGAAGATTTACGTGATACAGTATGCTAGCCTTTAACAGCATATGTCAAGGTTGCAGAGGCTGATGACAGGGTATATTCTATTCTGCCAATGAGAGGGCTTAGCTCTCAGTGACTTTGGCCATCCCTGATGCAGAGAAAACCACGGCAGTGAAGCAAATAAATTTTTCCTACTTCCATTTGCAGGAGTTTCCTCCCTCACCTCTTCACCCCATATACATGACTTCCAAAGCAATTCGGGATGAATGGCAAATTCTTTGTGTTTGAAAAACTGCTGTTTCCCTTCAGTTCCTTAGGGGAAGAACTGTACTGAAACCACATGAAACAACTACTAAAGATACTTCTCCTGGTTGAAAGACAAAGCCAAGGATCAATGCACAACAACAGCATGGAAGATAACAGCAAAGTTAAGTAGATAAAAGCATCACAACATAAGGGCTTAGAAGGCTCCCAGTGTTCTGACCTCTGCTGTCATGAAGTCTGAGTTTGTTCAACACCTGATAGGAGAAGAGTCCAGAACCCACAGAAGATAAACCATGTGAAAGGGATTTTCCTTGTTCAGCAGGGACAGAAGTTAGGCCATGATATTCAGACACAGGGAGTATTTGTTGTAGGGTGCTCTGTTAATTTAGCTACAGCATGTTGTCCTGTTTGATTTACTCAGATTTTTCAGTTTTGTATTTCCTCCTCAAATTCTACCAGTGGCACAGAACTCAGCAATATGCAAATATTGCAAAAACATTGCAACACATCTGAAAAGCTCATAGTATTTCTCTGTGCTTTTATTTATGTAAAGCTAGAATAGGGGAGGATACCTTTTGCAAAATCAGATACTACTTAGTAAAGCTGAAATTCAGCTCAATATGAACTCTGCAATGTGTTCCTAATATTGGATTCCACATTATAGTTTTGAGTGCAGTAATATGAAATGTCCAAGGGGTTGTACAGACTCTCATCTCGAGAAGCTCAAAGAGAGCAAACTCCAGTGAATGTTAGAGCAAGGGAAAACGAAGTTTGTTTTTAGGAATTGTTTTAAAAGAAGAACCAAGGTAGAACAGGGATCTTGCAGAACTAAGTAAATGATTTAGAAATATTTCTAATATATTTGCTGCAGACAGAGGGTCACTCAAAGATGAAGGCAGACCCATATTCTTTAACCTCCCTACCTGCACCAGGTAGCCAGGGCAAGCAGATCAGCTAAATGCAATGTGTGTGGAGAAAATAGCATTTCCACTCAATGATTTATGCTTGGTATTTCATTGGTGTATAAAAACACTCCTAGCAAAGTAGTTTCATGCATATTTTAAAAAGCTCTTTCAAGTGACCAGACACAGGAAGCCCATGAAATACTTGTGCATGGCAAGTTTATTAGAGGAAAACAAATGCAAGGGAAATAAAATCCCTTTCCAGCAGTATTGGACTTTCCCAACGCATGTGATAGACAAAAGCCAACTTCTCCCTTCATTCCTGACACTTAGCAATGTTCCCCACTGCTTTCAGATCCCTTGGACTTTTCTTCTTTCCCTTCACTCAATGAAGAGATAAGTTATCTTCAAAAGGCTTAAAGTCTAGTGAAATTACAGAAATAGAAATACATACTAATCAGAAAAGCAAACCTACTCAGTCATATCTAAGTTTACATGAATACTATCAGTGTTTAAGCCAATAAACCATTTGATTTCCCTTGTGCTTCTCTGTGTTTGCCTCCTTATTTTGACTTAGCAGTTAGATTATTAGCTTTGCTTTCTTGCTTCCCAAAATTCAGAAGAAACACAGGAACAACTTCCAAACAAAAAAATTCTCAGTTTTTGCTGACCACTGTGGCAGTGAAAAAGCTTTGATTTTGTCAGAATACTACAGGCTTAATTCAGCCCTAAGCTCATGGTGAATTTAACATCTTTGTCCACTTTTCTCATACCTTATCTTCCATCACAAACTAGAGCTTTCCTGCAAGGTTTTTTTTTTTTAATTGTGGCTGTCACTTTATCAGGTAGCACCATAATCCTTCAACTTCTGTTGCATTCCAGCAAGTTTGCAGCTCTGGATTCAAACTGGGTCACTGCTGGGTCTGCACAGCTGCACTGAATCTCCAGTGGGGTGACACTGGTGAACGCTGGACAATGGCAAACAATCCAAAGCCAAACTCACCAGTGCAGCTGATGGGGTGAACAACAGTTGATGACTGCAATGCCATATAAATTCCAGCTACAAATTACTAGGCAGCTCTTTTCCCAGCAAACTGCAATTGTACATGTAAATTGTGCACTTAAAAATCTCAAGTGCTTTAATTTCCTGGAGCTATATACACATCTTGAAGACCACAGGGAGAACTTCCTTAAAAGGGTAAGAAAAGTCACTGCTCTTCTGCAGCCAGAAAAGGCCTTACAAACCAATCATCCTTCTGTTCTTGGGCTGACTGAAGAAAGAGCATGAAAAAATTAAGAATATTTTGGAATATCATTCCCAGAGGTGAGAAATTTTGCAAAGATTTTTATCATCACTTCCAAAAGACAGTCAGTTGTAGATGACATTAAAGAAATGTCCTGATTTTTGTAACATTGCTGATGAGAGGGGATCACACAAGTAAACCAGCTTTCAGACCATTCAGGGCTTTAGAAATTGAATTGCCCTGAAGACAAATTGATACACCACATTAAGGTAGAAGATGTTGGCAACTTCACTCATCCTCAATTTCAGTTCATTTAAAGAAGGGCACAGATGCCCATTGATCAAGGTGACTGATCAAGCCTCTCACTTTATTTCTATTATGTCTGTTATTTCTATTTATGTCTCATTATTTCTATTACACTTTCTAACACTCCAAAAACACCCAGACCACAAACAATCATCTCCCCAAAGTCTTTAGAATAAGGACACTTTCTCCCAGTTCCAATTTTACAGGCTGTACCAGGTAACTGCTTGTACTGGTTTAGATGACTGCAGAAACAGCTATCTCAGACAAATTCTGCTTTGGTGGTTCTTTTTTTTTTTTTTTTTTTCATTTCAGCTCTGCGTATCCAGTTTGGAGAGGGGAAATCTAAGGATTACAGTCTCATTATTTTCTACTGTGTTGGGTGGCAAAATGATAACCTGAGGCAGACTGGCCTTACTGGGGTGGCAGCTGGTGTCAGAGTTTTATAATAACACTTCTCCCCAGCACTGAAAAGTATTCAAGACATTTTCCTTTTGTTTATAGCTCTTCCCATAAATGATATTAATCTGAAGTAGCTTGTGAGGCAAAGAGCACTTCAGGGTAAACCTTCCAAGGGTAATACCAGCAGCAGAGCTGCACACAGGCAGCCTTGTTAGGAATTGTTTCCCTCTTTGCTTTTCAGTGCTTGAGCCACTTCCAGACTGTGTTCTTTAACGAGCATTTGCACAGAATCTGCACACGGCAGGGGGAGTTCTTTAACTCTGCTGTTCTTCCCCAAGTTGCTGTTGTCCCAGGTCAGTACAAGGGTGAATTTCCATAGCAGATTTGGCCCATGGGCACATTCATTTTGGATTCAGTTCTATTTGCTGCAAACTTTCCCAATTTATATTATCCTTTATGGTATGCTAAACATATTAGTACTTTCCTTAAAAACTCTTATATAAATTAGGGTATTACAGTTTTTGGTTTGTCGATCTAAAAATATTCCTTTTCATGAGAGAAACAGCTGCAATGAATTACTTGTCACTCAATAAAATACACATATTTAAGTCAACAAGAATATAATGTTTTCACAGGAAGTGCTTATATAATCTCCAAATTAAAACAGCTGAGTGGTTTTAACTCTATGGCAGCTTCACTTTCAGTGCATCTACATCTTGCCTGTTCACTTACAAAAATATCATCCCAAGGTTCAATTCTTGCATTTGCACTCATAATTCAATTATTTGGCCATTTTGTTGAAAAAAATGAGATCAAGATGTACATTTTTATATTACTGAAGAGCTAATAATGTTGTTTTAGCACAGTCCCACTGCCTATCAGCAGGATTTCAGTTCAGTGATGTTCAATGTCCAAATCAGTCAAACTGGATTTAATTCAGACATCTAACTCCCTCGGGCCTGGTTGGAAAATGTCAGCCTAAAATAGCTTGTGCCTGAGTAGAACAAATGAGAAAGGCACTTCTGATGTATGTATTTATATGTCCAAATGTCACAGAGTGCTGGAATAGTGACCAACCCCTTCCTACGGAGCTGAAGTGCCATGCACAGCACTGAGAGCTCTCAGGAGCTGCAGGAGTTCCTTCCACCTGCACAGCACCTCCCTAAAATGAGAGAAAGAGCTCCTAGACTTCACCAGGTAGTGAGCAGTGATTACAGGAAAGGTTAAAATAGCTCCCCCTGAGGTACCAGTTACAGGCTGGCCCAAATGCCAGGGCTTTGCAAGGTGAGCTAATGCTCTAAACAAGACTCTGGATCTGTGGTGACTTACGAGTCAAGAACAGAATTTAATGCTCCTCAATAACACAAACACAGAATGCAGCAACCATTCCATGACTTGCTTTTGAACAGGACAAAGTTGAATATTTCTCACCTTCATTTTCAGTTAGAAAAATAGGATATCAGAGGTAATGGACAAATAATTTGTGTTTCACAAAACGAAGCACAGACCTTTTTCAAAGATCAGCTCTTAACTACCTGCTGCCCTTAAACTCTCCTGGAAGGAAGGTAAAAGATGATCTGAAAGGTGCTGAAAGATAAAGCATTTAACATTCCAGAGAAAACAGAAAATATCTACAATTTTGAGGGCACAGGGACAGCACAGAGCAGAAAGGAAAAATCCTGAAACCTGCTCCTTCATGGGCAATTGTTGCGCAAAACTCCAAAGAATTTATATGAGAAATTTCTTTGATTCTTTCACTTAACAGAGGGAAATCAGTTACTCTCTGTTTTTTCATCCTGAGGTCATTTTAAAGCATTTTAAATGACAAGGACATTCTAGCAGAAATAAAGAATTCAGCATTATCACCTCGATCTAATGAAATCATTAAATATTCTGAAGTTCTTAAATAAATATTTTTTGACTTGCTCATGCTGTTTGTTTAGATTAATTATTTAAAGCTAAATCTCTGGACTTGCCTTTTTTTTTTTTTCTTTTGCAAGAGGCAATTTATACTGTTTATACTGAAGAACAGCAAATTGCTTTTTTTTCCACTGTTATGAAGAGCTACACTGTGTTTCACTCAGATTCCTGGCAGAGCTGCTTGTAAACAATATTTGAATTAACTATTCAGGTATAAATTTACAATTCAAATAAATTCAAATAGAATTCAAACAATTCAAAGTAAAGTTAGAAAATAGATTATTTGGATTAGATTTTTTTTTACTATATGTTTGTTAAAAGATGTATTTGAGAAAACAGCATCTTTTAGCCTTAAAGATTACTACCTGATATTTAGTTAATTCCTAAAGGATGCTTTTTTATATAATTCAAGAACTGAACTGGTTTCAAGAACTGTAATTCAAGAATTTGCCTTAGTTTTTCCATACACACTGTGTTTCTACTCAGCTTACCATGCGCAGCCAGAAAAAAACCAAAAGGAGAAGCTTTGGCAATAATTTGATCTTTTTCCTCATACTGAATTAGAGAGAGCCCTTCCACAGCAAAAAGTTTCACAATTAGACATTTGCTTTGCCAGCCCCAGTTTGCTTCTCTTGCTCCCAATAGAGATTCTAGCTGCATTTCTCCACATTCTGTATTTTGCAAATATTAGCACAGAAAATTTAAAGACAAAAACTCTGGCGAATACATTTGGATTACATTTAAGGATAATAATGACAGTCCCAAACTGGAATTCAGAAGACAATGGCAAACTCTCTGCTCTATTCAGCCAGCTTTGGATGAGGAAGTTCTCAAAAGCAAGTTGGCAGAACACAGGAAACTATTACCTATCCAAGTTAAATGCCAGAAAGCAAACTTCTGGGGGGGTTGTGGATTTTTTGTTTGGTTGGTTTTGTTTTGATTGTTTGGGGTTTTTTAATGGCTACTCTGTGTTAACATGAAGAAATTGAGGTGACAACACCTGATGTTGTCCTGCATATCTGGTTTAGGTACTCATGTCCTGCCTTAACTTAGATCATTTAAGATTAGGGCACGTGCAGGGAACATTTAGACTTTATAATGAGTAGGATTTATTTTCAGTTTCTTTTATAACAAAAATTGAAGCTAAATAGCTGAAGTAAGAGTTGGCATTCTTTCTTCTCTTTTCTGACCACCAGTTAAGTGTTTCAGTCACAGTTTCTCTCACAAAAAGCAACTGTGCTGCTGAAAGAAGGGAATTAGCCTGGCTCTGTCCAGGGATCTCGGCCCAGAAGCACCCAAGACAGAGGGACGCCAGGCAGCGAGGGAGTGGCTGGAAGGGCACACAAATAGAGCACACATGAAACCCAAGCAGGTACAACCATTAGCTGGAGAGCTGGCAGTGCTATAAAGATGCTTTTCAGATAGGCATTTTATACCCTGACACAGCTTACTCTGGCTGCCTCTCTAATGAGCCAGGGTCCTTCATCTCAGTAACAGGAACTTGGCTCATCCGAGTCACCCACAGAACCAGGGAAGTGCAAAATCAGGCAGTGAAGATTAATCCCATATTTGTAGCTGGTGCTGACTCTGGAGGATCCAGTGCTGGCATCTGCAGGCCGTAACTCATGGAAAAAGTTATGCTTTTCAGCCCTGCCATCTGATATTCACCTGTGTGTAACTTATTTCCTATTCCATCAGCACTTGGGAAGGCTCTGCCATGGTGAGAGGCAGCTGCATCTCTCCCAGAGGGACACTGCCGTGAGTCATGGCATGGTGGCCATCAGCAGGCACCAGTCAGAACATCGGTGCACAGGCCTGGGCCAGCAGATTCCTGCCAGGGCAGCAGGGAAGGTGTCCATCCGCTGGGATGCAGGACTCCCAGCCAGCTCTCTGGCTTGAACAGAAATTTAACCATTCCCCGTGTCACTCTGAGCTCATACTGACCTCGTGACTGACCTGCAGAAGCTCAAGGAGCTGTGTTTGTCCCCTTCTGGTGTCCTTGATGCAGGAGAGCTGTTGGCAGATCACTGAGGGCAATCTCCTTAGCTGACAGGGCCCATCTGCCAGAGTCTCCTGCACTCCTGGGAATTTCCCTTCCAGCTCAGCATGTTCTGTGGTTCAATGATTTTGTGAATTTGGCTGGTGGCTCACAGCACTGATAATGGGAGGTTCCTCCCCATCCCTCTTGCCTGCAGCAAGTGTTTTGTGATAGCACAAAATATTTGCTCTGTTTCGAGACAATAGAAGAGGAGATGCCTCTGCTTGCCTTCCAAAAATAATCTCTGCAATCTTATTCAAGTCCTAAGAGGAAGTTGCTGTTTCTGTGATGATGTATTTGATCCATCTCCTGAAAAAAGATAATGTCCCACTTATTTATTTTAATGGTGTGAGACCAGGGCTCAAGTATGAGCCATTCTTTACCAGTCACACCATATTAAAACAATTGCTCAAAAAGATGCTTTGCCTTTTTCCCCTAGCAGAAAGCTATTTGTGTCAGGATAGGAGGGATCAGCAAGTCATCAATATATTGATAGGACGGCCAGCAACTGCTTTACATGCAACATTGTACTAAAATTTAGCAACTCAGTGGATTGATTGCAATAACAAGCACCTCCTTCCTAAATTTTCAGCAAAGAGAAAACAAAAACATTTATCACAGAACCTCATGGCTTTGTTCTGACAGGGACTAGATCCACCCAGGAATGCTAGCACAGTTTTACTGCCTTTTTTTCCCTCTAGCATTAATGTACACTTAAAGTGAATTCCTGTGCCTCAGATGAGGTGAATCTATTTTCAGCTACAAGTAAGCAAAGCCATATTTGGGGTCACAAAATATAAACAGCAGATTGCCAATGTAGATTTTCTAACACAAGTTTAACTTATTGCCATGCTGTTACATCTTAGTTGAACCACAGTCCAAGACAGTTATTACAGAAAAACTGGGTGGTGTTACATTGTTTTAAGGAATTAACATAATGTTTTATATTTTGATTACTTTCTTTCCTTAAAACAAAGCAATTACCCTGCTAGTCCTTCCCTCCTTGGTAAATTCAGTATGCAAAGCAGCAGTCACCTGTTACAAATATTAAAGTAGCTTGATGCATTTTATGCAGTCTTTATCTTCAAAATAGAAGCATCTATAGCAGTCTAAGAGATGTTATGGCTCACTTCATTTTTTAAAAGAATACAGAACATTTTAATATTTAGATTTTTTTCCCCATTACATTGCTCAGCAACTGATCTTTTCCTTCTGCAGGAACATTCTACTTTTCTACACAATAATGTGCTGTTACTGGTCTAACTGGAAAAGATTTATTAAACTGACCGACTTTTAGAGAAAGATTTTTCAATGAGAATTGTGCAATAACTCATCTGATGCTGAGAAGCAACATCTAACAAAGAGACAGAACTTGCAAAGCCAAGTCCATGCCCCAAAAGTTGCCCAATCCAGGACTCAAAAAAAGCGAGGTTGGTTTCTCAGCTGCTTTTGTGGCTGCTGTAACAACCCATTCTGCTTTTTATCAGCAGCTGCCGGGGTAGTTTCCAGCAGAGCTCTTTGGAAACCATTTCAATGGAAGTTTTTCCAGATGTAGGTGTGAGCACGCCAAACACTCTGGCTTTTCAGTGGAAATAGCAAACCAGAAGCTCACCCGGGGCTTTAGCAGAGAGCAGCTTCAGTCAGTGCCCAGCTCAAAGAACCTGCTCTGAAACACTGTCATGGGTCCCCAGGGCTCAGTCTGGAGAGTGGCACAAAAATGTGGCAAAGTCTTCCTACCCCTCCTTCTCAAGTCTTTATTTTTCCCCCTCCCAGTATACAAATTGTCTAATAATCTGTATAAAGTTAGAATTATTTCTATTAAGGCTTCAGAAAAATGACTTAATATCCATAATACAGAAAAAATACTGCTAATTCTGTACATTATATGCAATTACTCTGTCACACAAGGACAGAATAGATTGCCAGCTGTCCAATCTACCAAATTATTTACCATGCAATGAGATGGGGTTTTATGTTATAAATAAATTCTGCAAAGGTGCAGCTTACCTAGCATTAAAGCATCTTTATAATGTGGGCAGTTCTTAGGTTATAGGAATTCCAAACTTTAACCCATCCCCTCTTCAAAGAGACAGATGTTTTAGCAAAGACTGATGTCAAGGCATGACTTTACAATTACAGGGCTAACTGTATTACTCAGGGTAACGGTATTTTTCATCTGTATATACTAGTGGAAAATAGATATATTTGAATTTCCTCCATCAGTTTACTCCAGTGAGAGTCTAAGAAATCTGTATCATAGATTGTACATTGTATTACCTTCACTGCCAAATCTCATTTGGCACCCACAACAAAAAAAAGGACTGACAGCAACTCAAGAAACCGCTGACATATTCAGAGCGAGGTTTTAATTAGATCCCTTCTTGGCTGAGCATCTTCTTGCATCCTGTTAGAATCCCTATTCCTTTGCACTTCTCTGAGATATTTAGGCACAGGAGTCACACAAATGCCTGACGGAAAAGACAGATGAGTCAAAGCGTTGGAAAGCTCCCCGGGCAGCAGCTCAGATTGCTCACTCACTCCTCAGGCTTTTTCCTCCACTAAATGTCAGATGTGTCACCGATTTAGCAGCCACTGCCTGAAGAGATTTGGTTTTGTGCCACCATTGCCATCACTGATTTTCTTGGTTAATTCCTCTGCTTAAGTGATAACAGTAAATAATGGCGGAGGTGATCATAGAGCATCTCTGTGTTTTCACAGGGTGAAGCAACGGCACTAAGAGAAAGTGAAGCCAAAAGTAAGAGAAAATTCAACCAATCTAAGGTAACAGTTTCCAATTATGAAGTTGTCTTTTTAAAAATTTTTATTAAATAGTTGAGTCTCTTACAGGCTCACTCTGCAAAACTTAAGTGGCAAACAACCTTCAACTGGTAATAATCAACAGCCTGTACCTCCCTGCCTGTTCTGCAGTGCCACAAAAGAGCTGACAAAGCCAAAGTCAAATAAGACAGACCAACACACGGAAACATCAACCCACCACGAGTCTCCTTCTGACTATTGACCCAAATCACATCATGACAAATATAAGACAGAAATTTCAGTGTGTCAGAAGCGTTTTGGTTACAGTGTATTGCTTTTCCTATCAGGTTTATAAAACATGAAGCAAATTCTACATAGTATTAGGGTTCAGGATCTCTTAACTTTCTCACTTGGAAAAGCAGTCTGTAGTTTAACCATCAGGTTTAATTCCAGCAATAAATTCCTGCCACACCAACTCCACATTGTAATTTGGAAATGGAAATCAAAACCAATACCAGTGGTTTGTTTGTGATAACCCAATAGCTGGAGACAACATCTTTCAAAAACCAGTTTTTCCCAGCTGAAGAAAAACTTTTCTTTGTTCATTAGGCAGGTTGCTTGTTATTTTGTTGGTTGCAGAGATACATCAGATAAAAGAGTTTTACCTTGGAAATTATTTTAATTTGGAGTACTGACAAACATCCTTTATTTCCATCTAATTTTAAATTCTCCTTTTTAGAATTAAATATTGAGACATTCCTGTATTTTCAGTGCATCTTTTAAAAGTTTTCACAGCTGACAAGTGTGTCAAAACCAGGAAACTGAAATCTTGATGTATTGAAGCCAACCCACTGTGAGTCCCATTCCTTACTGCTCAGAGAAATCAGATCTTCACCACTTAGAGTTTTAACAATATTGCTTCACTTAACAGAGCCTGAAAACATATTTTTTCTGACCGAGGCCATTTTCAGTGGAAACTATTTTGTTGATCACTTAACCATCTTCAGATTAGGCTGTGATTTAGACACTAGTTTCAGATACTTCCCTCTGATGCAAAATATGGAAAACTGTATGCTTTTTTCTCAGTGTAATAAAAATGGAGGATCTCTTCAGAAAGTCTCACTCTTTCACATAAAAAAACCTCCTTCTGGCCCATTTCTTTAATTAAAAGAAAACTGCATTAAAGGTATGATATTTTCATTACAAGTCAAGGATGTGGTTAAAGAGAAAAATGAACTTTACAGTACATTGAGAGGTACCATTTAAATATATATATGTGTGTTTATAAATATACATGCACATTCTTTTCCATTAAAGGTTTAAATGTGTGTAAAATAGTTTCCTTTGCTAGAAAAGGCTGAAAGTTGAGACTTACCTGGGTCAACTGCCAGGATCCAAGGAAAACTATGATGCTGACAACTCAGGGAATTCCAGCTTCTGTGTTGCTTTACACTCTGCCTCTCCTACTACCTGTGGTGCTCCTGAACCACTGCTGGACCACACGTGCTGTGTGCAGTTGCAATAAGGAATATGCCATGTTCTGTCATCATTTCTTTATCAACCTGAAAGAGCTGAATCTTTGCTGGAAGAAAAATTAGGTTCATTCTTTGAACCAAAATTAACTCAGCCTGAGAGCAAGGTATTTACAGACATTAAGTCCTTTCTCAGACAATGCAGCCTTAAAATTGCCAGACAGGAAGAATGAGAAACATCTGCGTTGATTTTAATAGTTTAATACTCAAGAGTGAAAAAGTGTAAAATCACAAAGCTTAGACCACCACAAAAACGCAGTCTCATTGCAAATGACCAGAACACAAGCTGCCTGAAAAGTTTCACACAGCTGACACCAACAAACCAGGTTCAACATTCTTACCGTCTTTTGAAACACCTGCTGTTGACAAACATCAGCCAGCACAGAGCTCTCTCCATCTCACACATCTTTCTTTATGTTCTATGCTCTATTTGCTTCCTAGACCAGTGGTTTACACATTTGAAAAACAGTGCCCCACTTCTGATCTATATCAGCATAGAAATACATAGTTTTTACCCCCAAAATACTAATTATATTTTAAAAGCATTTTGATTAATCCAAACTCAGCAGTAAAGTTTTTATTTCTATTTAATGAAAAGCATAATATGAGTAAGCTTCCGAAGTGCATGCTGACTGAGGGTGTGTCACCAATCTGCTCAGCCACAGGATACAATTCTTATGCAGAAAGTGATCACCTAGGGTGAGTTAGTACACCAGGGAGTAGGTTATGTTTGCTCTCATTAGTAATTCATGTACCTACAGCCTTAATTCTGCACATGTGGGGCCTGCAGGATGTGACTGTCCACCTAAATACACTTTGTTGTCTGAAGGTAGAATTATCCAAAAGTTATCATTATGTTTAAAGGTCTCAAGTTAATGAGAACTAACTGGAAAATGGGCTGCTTATATTAAAATCTTTTTAAAACTTAAACCTGTGTATGTGAGGCAACTTTGTTTTCACAAAGTTTTTCACAAAGCCTTTCTTCATGCAAAGGAATTGTGCCTAAAAAGTTAAAATCTTTTTAATGTCACGCTAATGCACATTTCCAGTTCTCTACAATAACCTAGCTTCCAAATAATTGATTAAAATCCTGCTCTTAAATAGAGTACACTGGACAAATTTTTCCTCCAGACAATCAAAACAGAAATGTATCTGGGCATAACCTACTGCATCAGACAATGATGTGCAAAGGAATTTCTAAACACCTGTTGTTGCCTCAGTAGAAACAATACTGATTTTTAATTTTTCTTTTAACCCATGGATGCTAAGGGCACCTACATTTTATGAATAATTTGCTCCTCACTGGTTTATTCCCTCACCTGACATTATAATCATCTGAGCAGGGGAGGAAAAACAGAACAGTTTTGGCATCACTGTTCCCAAGGAGCACCTCTGTCAGAGTCCACAATGTAGCACTAAATGGGCTTGACATTGTAAGTAGCTTTTTGCTGGTTGTTAAGTACCTTTTCTGCAGATATTCTTGTATCTGTTTTACAGAGAATGGTAAGTCTTGAATAAAATTTCAAGAAAGCTTACACTCATTATTTTTTACCTCTGTTCCTTACTACAGACCTGACTTCTTCCTTCATGCAGTTATTTGATACTTGAAGTACAGAATCTGATTACTGGCAGTAAGGCACCTAGCTGGAAAATTCTGGCTTATACATGATGATTAAACACAGAGATGTTGTCACCTTAAAATCATACAGTCAACTAAGGAAACAAAAGTATAGGACAAGATTAGAAGTATTACAATAATTAACATGCTATTTATAAATGGAAGCTCAAGATATTTTCTGAGCATATAGGAATAATTTTGAAAAAATATTATCTATTACACAGTGAACAGTATAAATAAGCTTAGATTACATGCCTTTAGTGCTTCTACACAACTCAGTTTCCTATTCCTTTTCCAGCTGTTGGTAGAACTTCCAATTTCAACAAATGATTCCACACAAAATGAGGGAAACATTCAGAAAATTCTGCAGTGCAGACAAACCTCATGAGTTAATCTCTGGAAGATTAATAGCTTTGTACAGTTTCAAACTTAGTAACTAAGGCACACAAGGATTAAACTGTCCCATATCTGAAAGAGCAGGATATGTCAGTCAGCACAGAGCTTCTCCTCAGCTTTGCATTTACATTCATAGTATAAAGCAGCAGTCAGCTTTGAGAAATCTACTTCTGTTAATAGTAAGGAATCTGAAAAGTGACTAGTCATGCCAGACTAAGATAGTCTAACTGGATTCTAATATGGATCAGCACACACAAAACTAGGCTTACATAAACATGGGAAAAAATCTGGGAGTCAGCACCCGCCGGGCTGGTGCTGCTCAGCCACCAGGAGCCAGGTGTGTGCCTGCCCTGCAGAGGTGGGACACAGTGAGCTAGTGAGTGTTTGTGTGTGTGTTTGTGTATGCAGAAATAGCAGCTTCTCACCTCTGTTTGTTACTGCCATACGTGTCCAGTATGGTATTTCTTACCCCAGTGACAATATTTTGGCTGCTATTTTTGCTCCTGCCAGCACTGCCCCGGTCAGTCCAGCCAGTGGTGCTGTGCTGGCTTCCAAGCTGAACTTATAAAGTCACTGAATTATAAAGTGAAATTATGTCCTTCATTCAACCAGTGTGGAATCCAAGTGAAATTAGCTTATTTGCAAACGATTTAAAGTCGAAGGCAACTTCGGCCTGAGGCATGTGTTACATTCAGAGGAAAAAAAGAAAAGGAAGAAAAAAATAAATTCAAATCTCAGGCTGGGTTTGCAGAGGGAGTCATTGAAAAGGACATCTTGTTTGTAAACAAAGGATTATCTGGGAATGAGCTGACACACAATGATCATAAGTGTCATCAATATCATTTGTAAAAGTTTCCTTCTAACAGGACACATATCAGCTAATTTCACTATGTTAGGAAATTAGGCACTATGTAATCATGTTTGACACTTCACACTTACCTTTAGCAATACCTAGTATCAGGTAATCCATAAACTGCAAAATAAGTTGAGGTTACTAACGTGCACAGCCACTGAATCAGTAAGGAGTTCTCCTTACCTGAGTGGGAACACTATCCAGTCTACTTTCTAAATTTGTTTTCTTTTTAGAGATATTAAATATACTACTGTCTAACCATAAAATTCACTATTTCTCACCTGGCATACTGTGAGAAATTCCTCCCTCAGTGTTACCTCTTTCTTTTTTGCACTGCATTCAAGCTATACAAATAACATCACTTTTGTCAATTCTTGTTATGCCTACTTTGATCCTACAGGATCATAATTAATTTTATAGCTTTAATAACTGTATCTTCTAATGTATTCATTAGGTATTGCATATGAGTACACAGAAATGGAACTGACAATCAGCTACTACCACTCATTTTTCTCATATTCTGTTAAATTTGTGGTTAGTAGCTTGAGATTTAAATAGAATTGCATAGTAATAATGTAGTAACCAAGTACAATACAGTATTATGAAAAAAAAATTTGGAAAGTCCTATTCAAGCACACATTTAATAGCTGATGTGCTATAAAACAAAAAAAAAATAGAATCCTTTTAATTCCCTAGTAGCAAATACCTGCTTCTATGAGTGGAAAAATCTGAAAATATTAGACACAGAACTCTGAGGAAAAAATATTAATAGCATGATCTCTCCCAAAAATAAAATTTCCAATAAAATAAAATGTGCTGAATAGAGGCTTAAATTCAATACTTCTCAGTCCACCAGTAATAATCCAAATAGTTTGAGTGTTTCCCCATCCCTTTTTTTCTCTTAAAAAAAAAGGATAATAAAAAATACGTATAAACAAATTGCTACGTAGGCTTCATCACAGAGTCCTTTCAGAACCACTGTCCATCATTATCATTATCCTCATCATCTTCCTCCTCATGGTCCAGGTAGACAAAAGCGACTTTCTTCCCTTCAGAAGTATCTGAACTTTGGTCGACCGTTCTTTGCAACTGCACAGTTTTATCAAAAAATGACTGTTCTACCACCTTTTCACCCTGATCTTGGGAAAAACTGGAGAGAACATAGCCACTTCTTGTATTCTCATTTTCTGCAAGCTGGTCACTTTCAACAATGACCTGTGGGTGACCAACAGAAGGATCTTGCTTGTTGGACACCATCATTGCCACTTGCTGTTCTCCACTCTTCACTGCAGATACTCCACCCAGATTGGAAACATCCATTTGGAAAGTGTAAGCTGTTTCCCTGGAGCCTACTTTAATATGCTTCACAGACCTGCTGCTCTCAGATGACTCTGCTGTTTGTGAAAGATCTTCCACCACTCCAGCAATGGGTCCTGTGAAGATTATTTCCTCAGCTTGAGTGCCTGCAGGACTTATTTTAACGTGCCTGAAAGCTCTTGAGCCTCCTGAAAGGGTCTGGTCTTCCAGTTCAGTGATTTCTGTGTGCTCAGAGACAGGCCCCTGGTAGATGATCTCTTCAGCTGTCATAAAGCCTTGGGGACCCAGCTGGACTTGTCTGACTAAACTTTCTGTCTGTGAGACGTCCCTCGTGCTGCTGACCTCCACTTTACCAGAGATGGGTCCTTCAAAGATAACGTGCTCAGTATGAACCTCCTTTGGGCCCAGCCTGAAGTGCCTCATTGATCTGCTGACATCCACAGCCCCTTGAGCCTGGGAGAGGCCATCTGAGCTATTGAGTGCCAGAGAGTCCAAACTCGACCCCGCAAAAGAGACTTCTTCGGTCACTTGCCTTGATCCTACTGTGACACGTCTTGTGGCCCTGCTGAAGTCTGTTGAAACCTTCTGAGAAGTATTTCCAGAATTGATCTCTTCTACAATTGTAGTAATGGGGCCTGTATACATGACTTGTTCTGTGGTTTGGATTTCCTTGGGACCCAGTTTAAAATGCTTCATAGATTGGCTGAATTCTGATGATCCCTCTCTCTGAACAAGATCTTCTGCAGCACTGAGCTCCAGCACTTCAGAACCAGGCCCTTCATACAGGACCTGCTCAAACCTCTGGACTTCTGCTGGGCCAACCCTGACATGCCTCTGGGACTTGGTTTCATCAGCAGATTGTGATGAGTAAGAGGCTTCTCCATAATCCGCAGTTTCGGAAACTGAACTGTCGTAAACAACCCTTTCAGTGGTGTGATAGCCAGTGCCACCACTCCGCCTCGTCGTGGATGAGCTGTAGATCTCTTGGTCAGCCAAAGGAGTGTATTTATCACTGTGGGAAGAAATGTCTACTTCTATATTGCTCATATCTGAGCTCTCTTCCTTCAGGGACTGTATTGTTGCCTTCTCTTTCTCGCTTGTGATTACTTCACCAAGCTGATCTACATCAAATTCATCAGTATTAAGGGTCTGGGAGAGATTGACTTCTGCAACTATTGTCACCAAGCCCCCCTCCTCCTTCTGATCAACTTTTTTGATATCAAATGCCAAGTTACTAGCATCAACTTTGTTGTCTTTTGTTAATGCAGAGAGTTCCTCTTTCACACTTTCTGGGAGACTGCCCTCCAACTGCTCCAAAGCTTCCTTTAATTGATGTTTAGGGTCCTTCGTTTCCTTGGATAAAAGCCCTTTTATTGAAGCCTGAAATTCATGGGGAATTTTAATTTCTTTTTCAATAATAATGGATTCAACATGGGATCTTTCACCTTCAGGATGCTCTTTTAAAATACGGGCACTTGCTTCCTCCCCTACCACTTTATAGGTTTCTTCTGGAGAGCTCACACCTTCCTCTCTCTTACTTTGTGTGCCTTGCAAAAATTCATCTTGCCAAGAATATTTAATAGTTGATTCTTCTTCAATATGAATTTGCCCATATACTGAGTCATCATCTTTTTCATTAATAATAGGATGATCATCCGGAACAGATACAAAATATTTCTGTTCAATAGGTGAGTCATCTTCCTCGGTTACTTCTTCCACATGAGTGAAGCTCTCATGGCGTGGTTTCTTCTTTTTGACATCTTCATACATGAAGGTGATGTTTTGTTCCTCTTCACCGTAACGCCTCTCTCTCTCAGGGAATGAATCCTCCACTTCTTCCACTTGAAAAGGCGTTGAAAAATCAGTCCTTTCATCACTGGTGTAATCCAGTGGCTCCTCTACAATCTCCACATTCACAGACACGTTCTTTCTGCTCTCGTTTCCTTTCAGGCCATGATGTACAATATCCTCTATCTCCTCTTTGGAAGGAGCTCCCTCCACACCCTCTCGAATCACTTTTCTAACATCCTGGTTTGACAGATGTCCTAAGTCACCTTTATCAGAAATATCTATGTCTTCTTGAACGTGGGACTGCACTGTGAACTCAGTCTTTATTTTCCCTTCATCTTCTTGTTCTTTCTTATTAAAATACGTCACTTTGGTGTCTGTTGACATCTGTGAACTAGAAGACTGCGTGAAAGTTTTAAGAATGTCAGTAACAATATTCTCTGCTATGCTTTCAGTGGGCAGAGCTCCCATTTTATGGCTTCCATCCCTAATGTGCTCTTCACCTTCCAGACTGGACTCTGCTTCTGAAATCCTCAATTGGTGAGTTTTGGCAGACTGAGTTACAAGGTCATCTGTTTCTCTTCCTATGGAGGTTTTAACTCCTTGTACTCGTATTTCTTTTTTTCTCTGGGGTCCTTTGTCAGGAGCAGGCCTTTCAATACTGATTGGCACCTCAATGACTTCTTGGCTTCTTGATTCTGAGGTCACAGTTCCATCTTTTTTGGTTGATTCACTTTTCAAAGTTCTTGCAATAGAAATATCACTCGCTGTTACCTTCTGGCTACCTCCCTCACGGGTGTATTTTTTCTGCTCAGTCTTCCTTCCAAAATCGACACTTTCTTCTATAAAAGATTTCTCATCTGCTTTCTTTTTCTCATCCTTTGTTTGTTTCTCAAGTTTATCTTTTTCTTTCAGCAGAGATGTCTTCTCTTCAGTTGGTTTGGTGCCTTCTCTTTTGTCTTTCAGTGTGGTCCGAGTTTCAATTATAGTTTCTTCGTATTTAGATGGTTTTGCATTGGTAATCAGCTCATAAGCTGGAAATCTAGTGAAGCCTGGTTTCATTCTTGTATTTTCAGTCTCTGGCTTGTGGTCCTTGCCTGATCTTTCAGCATGTGCTGATTCTTTCGAAAAAGATACTGTGGATGAAGTTGTAATTTCTGTTTTCTTTCTTTCTGGCATCTTCTTTTGCTGCATTTCAGTGCTTCTCCAACTACTGTAGTCTGGAGTAAATGTTCTTAGCTCTTTGTGGTCTGTTACAATTCTTTCATCCTTTGTGACAGTTGTTGAAGGGCGGTATGTTGAACCAAGTAGATCCCTTCCAAAAGTTCTTCCACCTGTCGTTGTGTGTGATCCAGCCTGTGTGGAGTGAGCTGAGTAATGTGCAGAACTGCTCATATTTGTCACTGGCATTCTGTGCCTCATATCAGTGATCCTGGCAGCTGGTGAAGTTTTATTTCTATTTCTTTCTTGATAAGTAGAGTAAATATCAGTGTAATTATAGGAAGTGTTTATAATATCTGCAAAAAGAACACAGAAGACCAAGCATTAAAATAATGGTTTGTATCTAAAATAGTAACAAATAGAGGGCATGAACTAAGAAAATTTGTACTATGTTTTCTGAAAGAAATAATGTCGTCATTTTCAGTGGAGCTTTGTAAAGGCATTACTCTAGATTTTGCCTGTTAACTACGCCTATGCATAAATCAGATTAAAACTGAAAGCAAAGCTTTTTGCTAAGTTGCAAGATCTCGCTAATTTTACCTGTTGTGCACTACTGGGTATTGTGGCTTTTATTTAGAAATTATACTTCTTGTATTTATACTGATGTTCATTTACAGCTTCTTATTAAACAATGTATGCTAATATTGTAGGCTGGGTGTTTTGCTTCATTAGCCTAAGTGGCCTGAAGTTTTTCAGTTCCTATTGACATTTAATGGAACACCTGCCACCACATACCAGAAATTGCAAACACAAATACAACCCTTAACAGCCACACAACAAGGGAGAAAAATAAAGAACCTCTTAGGCTCTACTTATATAAATTAATACAATGTACCAGGAATGTCTGACAGGAAGACCAACCAGTACTGGACCACTCACATCTCCCACTCCTGAAAAGCCACCACATCTCCCTTGACCTTTGGTAGTGTTTCCTGTATTATTTCTGTAATTCCTTCCCTATTCTGTGAATATGCCTGAGCATGGTCTGCAGAAGTACTGGCTAGTCCAGATCCAAACTGTGCTGTCCAGATCCAGGCAGTGCTCACAATTTAAGAGCATAGGCAGATCTGTGTGAGCATTTCAGCCTAGGTCTGAGCGTGTTGAATTTCCTGCTACAGACACAGCCTTCCAATGTCTTCTGGGACTACAGTAATAACCTCACATTGTTAAACTCCTGAGTATTATCCAGATTAATAATTCTGTTATTAATAACAATGGTCACAGCAGTCACAGTGAAGGTCCATCTTAGCTAAAATCCTTTTTGTAGGGACCAGAGTAGATACGCAGGGAAGAGTATTAGAACATGGCAAGTAAATAGTGATACTTCCCTCATATACTCTCACAGCCTCCAGAGATTTGCAGCTCCTAAGATAGAAATGGTATCTTTATGTTTAGTACGTCTTTGATTTGTCTTTCATTACTCTGCTAAAATATCTCTTTAAACCCACATGAACTTTTTAACACTCACAATGCCTCATGATGATGAACTCCATGGTTTTAAATACATGTTCTGCAAAACACCTCTTGCTTTATATTTCAAAACCCAATCTTAAGACTTATGGGCATACAAAAGTTCTTTGGAGCTATGGAACATCACTCCCTACATTCTCCACTCAAAGCCATGATTTTATAAGGTATCTCATACAGAAGAGCAATATGTTGATTTAAAATACTAACACACAAAATTGAGTCAATATTCACTTTCCAATACACCCATAAAAACATACTTCAGGAACACTGTAACATAACGATAATTTCCAGTTATATTTCATTTCATTCAAAATTATTTCTTTAATATTTGTATTTTACCTTGAGGCAATTTCCCTGCATACTCTTCTCTCCATATAATCCATGGCTTGCTCTCCCCTTCCAACAAAGCTCTGCAAAGCACAAAGGGCATTTCATTAAACTACTGGGAAGGATAAGCATAATATTTTACATTTATAAGTCTTAGAAACTGAAACAACGATCCTGCAGTTGACACATTCCATTAGACCAGGTTGCTTCAAGCCCCATCCAATCTGGCCTGGAACACTTCCAGGGATGGGGCAGCCACAGCTTCTCTGGGCAAGATGTTTTATAAAGAAAAGGCAAAAATGAAAAAAAATATTTCCAGCCCTTTCTGTTTGTAACAGAGTAGTAAAGGTGGTGCTGCAGTGTGAGATGAGGGTACTGTTACAGCAGGATTTGAAAGTTCTATCCTTTTCAAATAAAAAAGGAAGGAAAGTATGACTTCTATTGTCAAATACAGTACTGGGAGGAAACTTTACAGTGTTAAATTGACTATTCTTAGTTCCTATTCCATTGGAAATCAGCACAATACATTTCATAAAAAAAGGACTAGGAAAATTCTCTGTGACAGAAACTGCTGGGTTTCTTTTAACAACATCTTGTGTGTCCCTGGTTCCTCAGCCCTCCTTTTTGGCAGTGACATTGCAATAGCTCCCAAACTTCCAGGAAGTGCTATTCCAGTAGCCTGGAAATGCTACGTCAGGTGTGCAAGGGAATGTTACAGTCAGCACAGCAACTTGGGTGGGTTTATGTTCACTTTTACCAGCCCAGTTACCCATTTCAGCATTTCTGGGTTTGGGAATGCCAGATGTTTTGCTCTGATAAGACATAGCTGCAACATCAAAGCTGTCAAGAGTAAGGCTGGAGGACTGTGATAGCCAAGGCTTCTGACTCCCTGGGGCAGGCTCTGAAAGCCATTTGGGATTGGGGTATAAACACTTCTGCCAGACTTTTATGTCAAAATTAACAAAACAGATGTTTTAAGCATCACCTGTACATTTCACACTTCCCAGGACTGATCACTTGGGTGTTAGCAAAGTATCATTAGCAAGGTTTCCTTTGCCATCATGGATTTTTCTAGATTCAGAAGAAAAGCCAGCTTAGAACTATGTAAAACAGGCTCAGATGGGCATCTTTCCTTCTCTTTTGTGAGTCAAAAAAAACCACAGTGAAAGCAATTTATCCATCTTTCTCCATGTTATGAGAAGCTTTATAGGAATTAGATTCCTTCAACACATATAAACGTTCCCAAGACGAAACATCTGATCTGAGGAAGCCAGTGAGTGGCAAACAAATTGCTCTGACAGACATGTCAGAGAAGCTGGTGGTGATGCTGCAGAAACACATCCAGCAGCTGGCAGTGAAAGTGTTAACCATGACGAAGGAAAGCAGGAATGTGGGGAGTTTGACTAAGGATTTCTGGCTGCTGTTAAAACAACAGTTGTTCAGTTGCTGCAGCAACGTATGAGGTCACTAAAAATAAGTTCCAGGAGGTAACTGTATATGGCAAATGGCAGCAGCACACAGAAAAGTTGGACCTGAAATATTACTACTGAAAGTGAAAGACAAAGCTTCCTGAAACCTCTGTAAAACTGGACAGTGAATCAGTGTTTTACTGGACACACTTAATAGGTAAGCCTTCAAGATTATCAGAAAACCAAGAAAATGTTAAACTAAGCTTGGCTTAATAAACTGGCATGAGAAAGTGCAGCATAATGTAACTGAGCCAGCAAACTCAGGTTGTGTTTCTCAGGTTGACCATAGCTTGAGTTTGTGCAAGTCATTTTGCTTCTCTATTGCTCTGCATCCTTTCCTTATAATAACTTCTCGGTGGTGAGGTCTGCTTTTAAACTTAAACTGCCTGAAGAATTAATTTCAACTGTATGAACTTTTAAGCAGGCACAGTAATAATAATAAAAAAAACATTCCTCCAAGCAGCACTCTTCTAAAAAATATAACCATGTCAGCTACTTCCTGGAAGTCAGGTCCAAACGACATATACTCCCATTTTGTTAACACTTAAGTGTTACCAGAACAAAAATCCAACTGCACCGTTAGCTGATCTCATTATTAATGTCATGTATCTAACAGTAGCAGGGACGTACTCATCAGCCTGTGCTGGATGACAACAGAAATAACCAGTCCATGAAAGCAGGAGGAGGAGATAAAGTGGTTGGGGTAGAGAGAGAGAATAAAAGGATGAAGTGCAAATGTTATTATGGTCATTCAGGACAGCAATGACTTTGTTTTCAACTACAGAAACCCAAAATCTCAGATGGGGCAGTTGGCCAGCAGGCCACAGAAATTCATCCTCTCTATCCTGGGTATTTGCTAAGGAGTTACCAAAAATCCCCCAACCTCTACAGGAGGGGGAGCCAAGGCCATTCCACATCCTTTTTCCATCACAGGATGGGAGGACAAGGAGTGTGAAGAACAGCAAGTAACAGCATGTTAAATTCCCTGGGTGTTGAAAACTCTGTGGGTTTTCAAAATAAAACCAATACAAGACTAGGACCTATTGGATGGTACAAGTTCTGAAGGAAAAATAATGAGATTGACTGAAAAAGCTGTGGTGAGTAGCTCAGAGGACCTTAATGTTGGTGATGATTCTGTGAGAGGAAGGCAAGGAAAGGGTCAGAATTACTGATGGAAGAACGTAACTGGAAAGTCCACATGGCAAGTGTGTTCAGAGATCCTGACAATGACCATGGAAATAAAGAAAGAAAAAATTGTGTAGCCTTCAGCACTTCAGAATGCAGGGTGGTAACCTGAACAGAACACTTGCATGACACTAGAATTTTGAAGTGAAATATTTTACCCTACAACAACAACATATTTTAGAGAGGACAGAAAACTTCTTGAACTATTGGAAGAGGCTCTGGGCAGCCTCTGCTATGTGAAGAGGAGTTTCTGCTAGCTACAGAGAGGACTTCTAATCCTACACAGGTTTTCTTATTCCTTTTAAAATCAAGAGTTTTACAGAGTGACTAATTCACCACTTCTTTCTGGAGATAAAACTTAAGCATAGTCCAAGTAGCTGAGGTTTTGCAAGGTTCCAAGGACAAAACTGTGAGACACGTGATAAATGTTTACTTCAACAGTAAGAAAAGGGTTTAGGAATGAAGATTCCCATGAGGTGTAACTTCACAAAGCCACATAAGACACATATTTCACTTCCTGAGTCAATCTCAGCTCCCAGAGCAGGAAGGGTGAGAAGAGTCAAAGAGGAAATACACTTGGACCTTAAGGAAGGGTGTTCCTTGCAACAATGACCCTTCTTCCCACTCCAGGAGCAATGGTGACTAATGGAAAGAACTGACCTTATAACAGAACTGTAGGAGTTGTAAAACAAAGAGAAAATGCAGGGTGGGAGCTACAAAGAAGGCTCTAAAACCAGCTACCACACCCTTAATCTACAAGGCCAGGAGGAGGGGAAACGCCAGGGCCTTTGTGGGAACCTCTCCATGGAAAGTTCGGGATTTTGGACTGTGTGTGAATAGGTGCCTTTTGTTTCCAGTATGCATAAGCGAGGGCATATGCCAGTACCCTCTGTGAAAACCAGCTGAAGCTGGGTTCACAAGCCCTCTTTTTCACAGGTAAGAAGACCTGGGAGAGAAACAGGATTTGAAAAAGTAGATGAATGAGCTGTCCAGAATTCTCTCACTTAACCTTACTCATGGGGTCCCCTCCCACAGCAGTGCTGATAAGAGATGCACAAGAATTTTCTTGAATAAAGAGAGAATAAGAGAAATGAGAATAGGTAAAACTGCATAAATGCAAAAACATGGAACAATCACATTTCAGCTTATGGTATTTTAAAAGAATTTTGTTTGCTGGCATTAGCATGTTTTTTGATCTGTAGCAAGGCCCATTGTCTGTTTTCATCTATATATCATCTTCAGTGGGCAGATGCTTATTTTTCCACTAACATCTGCCTTGCCAAGGCCATCAGTGATACAAGTTGCACTCACCACCATCAGATGAAGAAACCCTACAGATTAAAGAGCTTCTTAACTGGAAGGCAAACACAGTGCCAGGTGATGCTGAATTGTTCTCTTTTCATTAACTAGGGCAGGGAATCCTTAGACAAACCAATAATGCTCAGATAATCAGTGATAAAACTCAGGAGAAATTCCAGAATCTCATGGGTTTACAAGGTTTTCGAACAACTGAATATCTGGGTATTATCATTCCTAGTTCTGGATGAATACTAATCATCAAAACAACTCTGATAATTCTGTTATTGTGACAGTGCTAATCCTGTTTTGCAGATGAATAAACTGAGGCAGAAAGTTTAATGACAACAGTGAAAGTCAACAACAGAGCTGGGATTAAATTCAGAAGAATCATGTTTTTTAGCAAAGTTAACAGAATTAACACACACAGATAAGGATTACAGCTGGCTACCACTTCCACAGGAATGCTCCAGACACTTCTGGCTTTCCAAGGATCACAGGGGTCCCACTCCATCAACAAACATCAGAGTACTGTCACTCATCACTTGTCCCACACTGTTTGCAATTTCATCTCGTCCAGAAACCAGCCTTGGTCTGTGCCTCCTTGCAGACATTCTCAAGGCATCTTGAAGAGACTGTTGTTGCTCTTTCATGAAGACATACATTCTCTGCTCACTACTCTTTTTTATCAAGCTACTCAGAAGTTACTCTTTCAAATTTCTCATATTTTCAATTATGCAACTAAAATGAAATTTCATATGTATCAGTGGATTGATAGTCTACACACTTCACCCATAATCCATCTGGTGCTATCTTTATCCAGACTTATTGGTTCACACTCAGGACATAGCATTAATGCTTTAGGACATAGAAGCATATATCATATTTAACTGGAAATAACCCTGACTATTTACACAGGTTGGATATGAATAGTGCACCCAATGTAGACAAGGTAATGACAGAGGCAGCCTCCTTAAAAAAATACAGAGGTAGCCTGACATTACATTTTTGCAAATTATCCCTTTGCTCAATAAGAATTGCACGTGTCTGTATTTGAAGACCAACATCTCAATGAAATTTGTTGAAAATACTGTGCTATTTGTAGAAAAAACCACATGATCTTTACAATAAGGAAGGATCTTCCTTCAGTTCATCAGTTTTGGGTAGTTTAGGATTTTTTTTTGTTTCAAATCAGGTTTATGCCATGTACATCATGATTCTCCAGACAGAAGAATTACTCTGGCTTTTCAACCCCACAACTACTTTGTGGCTAGAGAGATGTACAGTCCTGAAAATTCATAAGCAGAAATATTGTTTGCTGTTATCTCCCGCTTGATCTAAACGTGTTTTCATAACAAATCAAAGATGGAGAAAGCCAGGACTTGATCAAACAGACTTTTCTGCTTTGTTCCCACTATCCTACAACTGAAACAAGGATGGGGAATTCACTGCTTTCATCAGTGCTGCAGGTGGCCACTAATGAACATATTTAAACAATGAAATGTGCCATGTAAATAAGTTGATGGCAAATACATAACCTCAAGTTTTAGTGATTGCAATTTAGGGATATTGTCTCCTCAGCTTGTAACCAAATATTGCCCCAAAAATTCCCATCAATCTGATATCCAGTCGACCCAGACTAAGAAGGTTTCTTACATACCACTATATTTGCACCAAGTTAATAGGATTCCTATGGATTATACTGGTTTTAGAGCCTTGAGACTCCCAAAGTCGCTGCCTATATTTTAAATGATGGAAAGAGGATGAATGGGGATCCCATATCTATAAAAAGAGATTTAAATTATCCTCTGTCTAGACAATAGAGTGTGACCACAAATCTTACCTGTAGGTTTCAATTTCAAGGATGAGGCCTGCTTTCACCTGCAGGAGTTCTTGGTAGTCCCTCAGGTAATCTGTGATTGACATGGTCAGGAACTGCTTTTCTTCTTCCAGGGTATCAATTATTCTCTGAACAGAAACAAATTATTTTTAGTTTTGAGAGAATATAAAAATCTGTACACTTGAACACCTTAAAACATAAAATTTTAAATTTAAAAAATCTGATACAAAAATACATCAATGTTCTATCACTTCAGAAGAAATCAGTTCTATGAGCTCCCCATATAAAATACATTGTTCCTGAAGCAAGTTTTATGCTAAATTCATTTTATGCCTTACTAAGCTGGTTGAATATTTCAGAAAACTCATTCTGGGTGCCCTGTACAAAAGTTACTAAGCTCACATAGCAAGGAAAGTACACTTCTTTATAAATGCAGCTTAAATGTGACTCATCTGGTCATTTTAAGACAAGCTTAAATCACACTTGAAATCAGAAATTTCAGCAACAGCTTTGCCATTAGAAGCTTATCAGTATTTCCAGTTCCACAGAGGGGTGGGTCCAAACCAGTTTTGGAATTTGAGCATCTGAAGATATTCACAGTGCCCACAAGGTGAAGGATGAACCTCCAGTGCTTCCTTAACTTTCTACAGTATTTGAATACCTGCTTTTAGGTCCACCAAGCTCTGTCCTAATTGCTGCTCAGAAGATTGATAAGAGATTGCTCATTTTCATCTCAATAACGAAATATGACCTTATGTAACACAACTAAATATATAAGATTGTATATATTTACACTAAATGGCCTAAGGAAGAAAAGAATGGAGTAAAAAGTGCTTTAATCCCTGGTGTTACTTCTCACATGAAGGGTAAATTGCCATTCATATATATATTTGTACTAAATCTAACCTTGCTAACTGAAATGCTATAGACTGCACTTTGTTCTGGGGGATGGTAAGACAGAAATTAAATATCAACAAAGGCCCAATTCTGTTTTGTTCATATCACTCTGCACTATGCAGGGACTCTGAAACGTCATTTACAGAGCAAAACCTCATGCACATGTACAACACTGAACAGGAATTCACAACAGTGTATTTTAGATTGCATCCTAACAATTGCTTTGCAATCAAACGGGAAAATTAAGGCACTGATAGTCTAACTTAAAAAAAATTCAAAATATATTGCTTACATGCAGCAAGTGCGCCAGTATCACAGTATGAACAACAGCATAAAAATCACGATACAGCAGGGGACTTTGCTGTTAATGCCAGCACAATGTGCTAGGTAGAAGTAAGAACTAAGAATATAAAGTGCTGGTATGTCAAACATTAATAGTTTTGGGTTTTTGCAAGTAAAACTAAAAAGAAAGCTCTGTGAAGGAAGCTGTCTATATTTGCCTATACATGTGGGTACAGTTCTCTACATAACACATTAATCTTTCTTTATTTGCCTTTGCAGCTCTTCCTAAATTTTTACACTGATCTTTCCCTTGACACAACTATCCCTGCCTACAGCCTTCAGTGTACTTCAGATTGCCATTTTATGGAAGAAGACAAATCATATCTGAAACAGCACCACAAACCACCCAATAGCCTCCTGCAGACTCCAGTGGAGGTACCATCCTATGGCCATGCCAACCTTTAGCAGCTCTGAGGTAACGATCCTGTTGAAGAACAGCACAGACACAAGGGAAAATCCCAAGGTGAGAAGGGAAGCAAAGTACAAGGCCTTGCTTTTAAAAGGAAAAGTCTATCCAGAAAGAATGGCTGGGGGGCAACAGAACCAGGAGTCAACAAAAGATGCAGAAGAAAACCAACCCCTAAAGCTCTGATACAAAAGATTAAATTATTCAGATGTTTCTTGCCTCCCCAGTTAAATACAGAATAGCCTATAAGTGTGCATGCATTTCTTAAAAAGAGCTTTACAATGCTGCAGTGCCAGAAAAATCCGTACAGAGTGTGGGGAGCTCTGAAAGCCTGGGGCTGTTCAGACCTATCTAAAAACACAGGAGCTTCAGTCCCTCACGCCCAAGTTCTCTAGTCTGGGTTTGAAAAGCCACCTAGATTCTGTCCACTGGGTTTGGAGAGCACTGGGAATCCAAGAGTTTGAGTTAATGATCACCATAAGGGGCCACATAACTCAGCCAGCTGTGCAATAGCTCCAAAGGAATTCATTCCAGTGGGAGCAGACACTCTACAGACTGGAAGGTAAGACAGAAAGACATCCAGCCCTCCATCACTGATGCTCAAACACAAAGAAGAGAACAACTGGTATGAAGTCCTGTCTCCAAGCATGCCAAAAAGCACATAAACCAATCCATCAAAGTTCAGGAGATTGCAAGCCAACAAACCCATTTTGCAAAAGGTAACCTGTACTTGGCAATCTTGTGTTTTCTTCCCATGGGACCCTTTTGGAAAGATCTGTTTCCCAGCCACATCAACCACATGCCCCCAAATCCCAGTGATGTCCTGCTAAGACTAAATAACAGAATTGAAACTGTTTTCTCATCCTTCATATGTTCCTTTCCAGGCAGCACTGGGAAATTTTAGAAGCACAGTAGAGGGGAAAGAATTTACTTGGGTTGTCCAAGCTGTACCTACTGAGGGAATAAAGAGAGGATTCCAGGCCCCAGCCCTTTCCATCTGGTACTATTTACTGATCCCATAGCTCATTCAGTGCCCCAGCAGGGGAGGAACTCACACTGAACTTGGCTGGCTCAAAACTGGTATACTGAAAGAGGCACATGACATATCAACATTAAATGTTCATTTGACAAGATGTTTTCTCCTTCTCTGGAGCTCACAACATTGACACAGGAACTGATCCTAAACCCACTCTTAATCAGTGAAAAATATCTGCCCTGTTTCAGAGCAGCAGGATGGGCCATGGACAGTTTTACATTCAAATAGTACAGGGTTTTCAACCCACCAGCAGTTTTTGCATCAATATTCTCATAGCACACAGCTAAAAATATGGAAGAAAGAGACATACTGAGTTCATCCCTTTAGCACTCAGGACCAGTGAAAATTTTCCAGTGTATGATTTATTGCTTGCCTAGTTCAGCTACATTATAACTCCAAATACTTATTTCTATTTAACATTGCTGAAAGCTTCACTGAGGATAAGGGCAGTCCAGGAGGCAAAGATGAACATATAAGGCAACTGAATGATATGGAAAATGTGAATAAATCTAATTGCCATTGCAGCACAGTGAACAATAATAACTTGACTTTAATCTGTACATACATATCATTTCTACATGACACTCTACAATAAATAAAGATGGAAATTATGCTCTTTAAAGAGTAGTTTAAAACCTATGTTGAACATACTTTAACCAGTAAAAGAATTAATGAGAAAAAAAAAAAGTTTTGATCACAAGAACGAAACCTGAAACAGCTGCTCCTACATATCCTAAAATTTTTCTTCCTGAATATAAGCAAAGCATTTTATTTCTCATGTACAGGAGACTGGTAACTGCAAAAAGGCCTTTCTCATTCAAACCCAAACACAAGACCATTCAGAATTAATAAACCTTATGATATCTTTGAATATATATCTAGATAATATTAAATCTCTGGTAATAATAGTCAGACATTTTCAATGTTTTTTTCTTCTTTTTGTATTACTAAGATTTGAAACAACTTTTCCTGTAAAATCTAAAAATGCCAAATGTTCATGAGAGTAATAGAGAAGTCTGTGATGTTGGTATCAAAAAAAATCCATTCTGGAGCATTGCATCAGGACAATTCAAAGGCATCCATTGGTTTTGATTATCTGACTTCAACAACAGATTGCTGTCATCTACAATGGATTGCTGCAATTGCTCTTCTGAATAAAATTCTTTAAAAATACAACCAGATACAGAGATAACTGGTTTTAAAACACCTTGCTGAGCTGAAAAAGTTAAATAAAAGCCATTTTAACTGACTTTAGAAGAAAAATTTGGGCATGGAGAGCGAGATATACAAAATGTTCTCTTTACTCCATATTTAGATGGCTTCAGTTTGAGCAATGATGACTTTCATTATAAATCCCTAATAAAAATATAGACAGCAAAGATGTCATATTTTGGAAATCAAAGAAAACTATAAAATTAAAAATCAAGGGGTTTCTTTCTTCTTTATATTTTCACCTGGTTTTGACTGTTGGATGAATTAATAAGAGATTTACATATGACATCTTGTAAAGCTTTGCAAACGTTTACAGATGTGATTGGAAGAATGAATTGTCCTGTCAAAAATGTAAAAAAAAGTATTTAAAAGTTAAGAGCATTTCTGATTCCTTCTTACATACCTAATCTCAGTCCACAGCATCTGCAAACTATGCAACATCCAAACAATCTAGCAGAGTACAAAAACCAGACACACACAGAGCAACAGGTCCCAGTCCCCTCCAGTTGCCAACATCTCCATAATCTACCAGGGCTGCGGAACACAAAGCTGGACAAAGTACACGGGGTTCAGGCACACACCGAGCTCCAGTAGGGTGTTAATAAAGGGTCTAATAATGAACAAAAGAAATGTTGCCCTCAGGAAATGGATCGATGGGCTGCATGATCTAATATGTGCTCTCCACTCCGAGCTGGATGAGAGGATACTCTGCTGTTCCGGCAGGAGCTGATCCCTTCCCACGCACAGGGGGATTGCACACTACACCAAACATCATCCTGACAGCAAACAAATCCTCAGCTGCAGATGCTGTAACCCTCTGTTTGACAACACCAACATCCACCTCCAACACCTTCTTGTCTTCAAAACAACTCAAAGTTTTCTTAACTACGCTGGGAACCACAAGCTCTTCCCGAGGCTCAAGGAATGTGTGTAAAACAGGAAATTTCAGATTATTTCTCTGATTGGGACAGGCCACCCTCAAAGCCTCAGGCTGGACGGGATGAGCCGCGTCCCACGGCCTCGGGACTCGGTTCATTTGCTCCCAGGGACTGTTCCGTGTCCCAAGCGCTCCTGTCAACCCTGCCAGGAGCCCTGGCAAGCCCGTGTGCCAGCTCCATGCTCTTGGGCACTTGCCCAAGGGCAGGAGCAGGTTGGGAAGGGAGCACCTGTCACCGGGATGATGGCCTCAGGGTCACTGTCTCCCTTCTGATTCACACCCTTCGCACACAGCTCTCCCCAGGATCCCCGGGGGGTTCCAAGGGACTCCCTGCCCCACACAGAGAAGGGCTCGGCAGTAAAAGGCTCCTGCCGGGCCACCTCCTCTTCCAGCCTGGGGAAAATCCACAGACAGGAGGCAAAGTGGGGTGGGCAAGCCCCGGACCACACCGAGCAAGAGAAGTTTTAGCACCGCCCGGAGCAGAGAGAGGAGGAGGGATGTGGAAACTGGGCTCACATCGCGCGATGGACCACAACTGAAGGGAAAACGCGAGTGGCAGGAGTCTCGGGAGCCCCAAAACAGGCACTGCGGGCCGGAAAGGCAGCGGGAGAGTCCTGGGACCGGGGGACATGTGCCACCCACCTGGTACTCCTCCAGCTCGGCGCCGTGGCGGTCCTGCAGGACCAGCAGCTCCTGCTCCAGCCGCTCCCGCAGCGCGCACAGCTCCTGGCCCTGGCGGTGGAGATCCTCCAGGTGCTGCCGGCACTGCCGGCTCTCCTCCCGCAGCAGCTCCAGGTTCTCCCGGTTGCGCTGCGCCTCCTGCTCCTGCAGCACTTGGATCTGCTCCTGATAGCGCAGCAGGGTCTCCCGGCAGCTCTGGCTGAGCAGCATCTCGTAGGTCTCCTCCAGCTCCTCCAGGCTCAGCCCGGCCAAGGGGGGAGGCAAGGCGGCCAAGTTCAGCCGCAGCTCCCGCATCTCCACCGCCTCCCGCCGCTGCCGCTCTGCCATGTGCCCGTGCTCGGCCTGCAGCTCCAGCAGCAGCTCCTCCAGAGCCACGCACTCACCCCGCAGCCGCTCCAACAGCGCCTGCTGCCCGGCCAGCTCGGGCTCCAGGCGCCGCCGCATTCCCAGCACCTCCGCGCCCAGCGCCCGCAGCTCCTCCAGCTCCCGCCGCAGCCCGTCCCGCTCCAGCTCCGCTTCCAGCTTCGCCCGGCTCAGCTCCTCCAGCTGCATCCGCAGCCAGGCCAGCTCCTGCTCCGGCACCCGGAGCCCAACCAACTCCTGCTCCCGCAGCTCTGCCAGTTCCCGCGCCAGAAAGCGGTTCTCCTCCTCCAGCTCCCGCACGCGGGTCACGAAGACCCGCAGGCGGGAGTTGAGCTCCTGCAGCTCCCTCTTCTCGTCCCATCCCGCTTCCCAGCGCCGCCACATCTTGCCGGGGCCGCGGGGTCGGGGCACGGTAGCCCCGGGGCTGCGGGCGCTGCGCGGGTGCTGCGGGACGTGCGCGGCACCGGGACGGGCCCCTCAGCCCCGGCCCCGCCCCGGCCCCGCCCCCAGCGCCCCGCTCCGCCCCACGCCGGTGCGCTGCGGCGCCCCCTGCTGGGCCCCTGGCGGCTCCCGCCAAATTCCTGCGCGGGAATCTGAGCCCGCCTCAGGGAGCAAAGCCCGGCTTAAGGAGCCGAGTCTCGCTCGGGGAGCAAAGCTGGGCTCGGGGAGCAAAGCCCCGTTCAGAGAGAGGAGCCCTACTCAGGGAACAAAGCCGGGCTCGGGAAGCAAAGTCCGGCTCAGGGAGCAAAGCCAAGCTCCGGGAGCTGAGTCTCGGTCAGAAAGCAAAGCCAGGTTTGGGAAGTAAAGTCAAGCTCAGGGAACCAAATCCTGCTCGGAGAGCAAAGCTCCGTTTGGTGGGGAGCTAAGCCCCGTTTAGGGAGCTCCTAGCATTACTGTCCTGATCCCCCTTCCTTGGCATCCTCGTCCTCTTCCCGGCTGGGACCGCGATGTTGGGGCTCATCCCACGCTCCCGGCACAGCCCCGGACACTTTACTCCCCACAAGGCATTTCTGGATTTACCGTGTTTGCCATCACCTGCTGCTGTTACCCCACAATGGCTGGGCTTCTGTTTATACAAAATGTTGAATGCCACTTCATAACACTACTTTTGAGTGGAACACCTCCAATTTTGACTTCATGTCACAACTTATGAACTTTTGCCCAGCAGAAGAACATCTCACCTCAGGGCTGAGGCGCCCACAGCCTGCATGTCCCTCTGCCCGCTTCTCCCGGCCTCATTTTGCACCATATAAGGGCTGGATCCAGCTGGATCCTGTCAATGACTGCCTGGAACTCAGCGAGGAGGCAGTGAAGCATCACACCCTGTATTATCTACCAAATTAGACAAAAAAGACAAGGAGTGACTCATTTCAGCCTTTCTCATCTCCCTAGGCATTCTTCTCTCCCTCTCCCTCCCTGACACACACATTTATATTTCACCCAGTGCTGCAGCACTGGGAGTTTTGCAGAGATTTGCTGCTTCACATAAGGCAGCATAGCTCCCACCTCTGTGTTTGCCCCTCAGGACTACTCCCAACCAAAGCTCTTGCATGGGAAGGTCTGGAATTTGGCACAAGCCCCACAAAACTGGGATCAGGATACAGATGCACTACACTGACCTGCTCTGGGCACTGCAATCCCTTCACTGCTCTGTCTCGTCCTTCCCAAAGCCTTCCCACAGCACCACACCTCCCTGCCCTCAGAAAGGCCAAATTCTGGCTGCTGCTTTGCTCTGTGCTGAGTAAGTTTTCTTCTAATCTCAACAAAGCCTCCAGGATTTGAATCTAACCAACACAGATAAATCATTGGCTTTGGCCTAAAAATCAGCCAGTTTAGCCTTGGCAGATTTGCTTCATCAGAGGTCACTGAGAAGCTGAGTTACTAAAGGCACTTATGCTTTCTTGGCTTTGTGGTCAAAGTCAAGTCCCTCGGTGACACTCTGACACCTGCTGTTCTTTTATGAGGGAAACCACTATGCTTCTGGGAAGAGGCACCTTCCTGTGGTTTACGAGGCTTTTTTTCCTTTTGATGTCACCGTTGTCCTAAAAGCGGCACTGCTGCACCGGCTGGAGCCAGGCGGCCGGACTAAACAAGCTCCAGGGGTCCACTGTGGGTGTCCAGCCAAATGTCCAGCTCTCAGTGCCTTGTCATTTCTTACAGACAATTTGACTGCTTTGTTACATAAATTTTTATTATTTCGTCACTGACAACAGTAGATGGTGAATGTCTGCTTTTACCTTTCTTGAAAAAACACCACCAATAAATCTCTCTAGATGTGGGACAGCTCTCCAGGCTGGAGGATCTACTTGTCCATCAGCTGTGTATGGCGTCTGCTAATCCTGGGCCTGGATCTGTAATTGAGCAAGGTATTTGTGGACTAGGGCAGGGAATGCATAAAAGGGTAAAGGTTAGGCAAGTAATTTTGAGACAGATCTTGAAGTTTTGTTACTGGGTTCCAGCATTCAGTGGACCATCAAGAATCACCTGATGGGTGCAAATAATGTGGGCACCTGAAATGCCCAGTGAATAACCAGAGTCCTTCTCCCTGAAAATTTTAATGAATTCATTTGCACCTGCAGAAAAAGGGAAAGAAACCTGACGTAATCAACCAATGGTGGGCAAATTAAAAGCTGCTAAAGGCTTTTTCTTCCCCAGTTATTTCTCCTTCTCTGTGGGAAGAAACATGTTGGAGACCTTGACAGAAGGGAAGGTGAAGACCTTCAGCACTTCCAAGGTGGAGGTGTGGAGCATCCCTCTTCTCAAGGTAAGTCTCTGGTGCCAGGGGCCACATCCTGCCCCTAGGAACTCACCTGCAATGCACAGGTAAGAGTATCAAAGACCTGGGATGGGGGAATTTACAATCATCTTTTCCATTTCAGTGGCAGCTGAGGCAAATTGGGTCTCTGTGTCTCTTCAGCTCCAGTGAAGGTCTTGTGCCTTTGCGAGTTTCCTTGTCAGCATCCTCCAAACTACAAAGTGTCACCCTGGTAACTCTTAATCCTGTCTCAGCACAGCTTGTTCCGCGTGCTCTCTCATCTGCAGAGTTTAAAGGATGAAGCTGTCACTGGGGAAATGTTCTGACTCCGCCATTCCTGAGATGGATTGACGCGAAGAAAACAGGGTTCATTAAAATGGTGCAAGATGTTGTGATTGCTATTTATATGGGAGTTTCAAAACAGGTTTTTGTTTACAGATAGTTCCTGCAATTAGATCAGTGGAGGAATATTCCGCTGTGGTGGGTGGGAGGGAGTGTGAAGCGCAGTATTTCCCATCCTCACCTTTTGGCTTTCATGGCCACCCTGCTTTATAACAGAGAAAATAAAGCAAATACTAGCAATTCCTTATTTAGTGAATACCAGCTACATCCCCAATACCAGGAAAAGCTCTGTGCATCCTCTTTCTGGGGCTCTACAAAGCCTGGAGACCCTCAAAAACTGGCTGAAATGTCACCAGGGCAGGGAATGATTCTCCATGGGCTGGAACTGAGGCTCCTCTCTGCTTCCAGACCAGGGGAATGCTTTGCCGCTGCCACAGTCCCTGCAGCACCTACCATCCTTTCTGACTTTATTGAGAGTTTTGCAGTTTATGGATTTATTCTTTCTTTTAGGAAGATCAGTTCTCTATATACCATCCCATCGTATTTGCACCCCTTTGGATAAATCTTTGCAGAGCTACAACCTGAAAACAAGAGCATGTCGCCAGAGGCATCTTTGCATCTCTACCTGCCACAGCCCCCAGAGCAAAGCACATCCTTCTGTGACCTTCAGATGTTCGAGGCACGAGCAGTGACCTGGTTTTCTTTCTGAAAGGCCTTTGAAAATAGGAGCCTTATTTGACTTGGTGCAGAAAGGCCTTTTTTTAGAAATTCCCTCGGAAATATTCATTTCAAAGAATGAAGAGATTCTGATTAGGGCACTTTGTTGGCTCTATCAAGGTGAGCGGGTACAGTCACTTCTGTCTGCATTTTATTGAGGAGCACTTGCAGAAGCGGTGGCCACCTCTAGATGGTGCATTTTACTCAGGAGAACTTTGTACCCGGCCCTTTACATAACTTTTGCTCCTTGTCTGAGGTTGCAAACACTCTACAACCAAACCACACAGATTTTAGTATTTCCTTGTTTTCTTAACTTGAGAACCTGGCTGCAGTAGTGCAAAAAATATAAAAATATATGCCTTAGCTACTTAAAAAAAGGTGTGTTATGTAGCACGTTTGGTTGGACCTGTGAGGTGTCTATTATGTGGCATATCTGCTACATAACTGTTGGCATTCCCTGTCTTCTGGGTTCATACCTGCACTAATTAAATTGAAACAGAATCTAATTTTTTTATTTTTAAATACAAAACTCTGCTCTGGTACTTGAATGCAAAGAAAGAGGGAAGGAACAAAGATAGGTAACACCACAGAGATAAAATGATGGTGGTGTTGCAATAACTTACTCCATCTATGGTATTTATGCTTCTTTTTTCTGGACAGCATTTCCCTGCTTGAAGGAACAACACAAGATAATTTAACTGCCCCAGTCTTGGTCACTTTAGAAAAGTCATGAGGAGGACATAGAGAATTAGTGTAACTAGTTTGGGGCTGGGGATAAAGGCCATTTGTTTTTGCTGCTTTTTGTTGTGGGTATTTTATTTTATATTTTATTTTATTTTATTTTATTTATTTTATTTTCATGTTGTTGTCTTCAGTGTTCTTAGGCATAGGAATGATACAGTTAAATTATCCAGGAGCTGAAAAGACACCCGACTTGCACTGTCCAGCTCTACAGAAAGTAATCAAAATGGGATAAATGATAAAAAAGAAATTAGATCAAAAAATCTGCTGGGCTTTCATAAGCTAAGATGTTCTTCATAACGCGGGTAAGGAAATTGGTTGTGCCAAACTCAGTGGGCCCCAGATTTTCTCCATGATTTCTAACCTGAAATTGCTGCTTTTAGAAGCTTATGAAAAGGCCATGTATGGAATAAACTCTTCCAGTGCATTATGAGTAATATCTACTGCTCCTGTTTTACATCTCAGCCTAGCGACAGAACTTTCTTGTAAATAAGGGTTATTTCCACTAAAAGGCTATTATGAAGTTATCTTTGATGCCGAGGCTACAGTCTCAGCTCCCAAGCATAAAAGAACACTTTAGGATATAAATAGCTTTGTTCCGCCTGCTTAAATACCCTGTTTTCTCCAGGAGCAACCCCGGGAGGAGCGAGGACGCAACCTGGGCTGCTTGGCTGCTGCGTGCGACATTCCGCGCTGCCCCGGCAGCTCCCCGACAAAAGCCACCGGGCAGGACCCGGGCTTTCATGTGGTTATCGCAGGGTGTTGCTGCAGGGTTTCACTGGGCTTTTACGAGGAGATTGCTCCTCCGATAGCCGAGAGGCCCATAAATGCCATCAGAAGCACCTCTCCCGCCAGCCCCTCTCCAGTTTTGTTTGATGTCACTGGGGCTGAGCAGCATGGTGGCTGTTGCTGGGTCCTGATCTAATGTGATGCTCTCCTTCCCTGGTTTTGGATGCTGGAGGTGGGAGTTGAGATTCATTCTTACATCATTTGAGTCTTTCCCCTTTCCCCTTTCCCCTTTCCCCTTTCCCCTTTCC